>JAUYWH010000012.1:1656877-1726877 GCA_034779795.1 Ctenopoma multispine | reverse complement strand
TGTGCTGGGTCACTGGTTGGCTGCCTCACATTCACTAATTAGAACTGAGGACAATATTACAGAGATAACATTTACGACGTGTTTTTTAGAGTGAAAAGTATGTGGACATCAGAACACTACAGCTGGGCATTAAGCACTCTTCTGGTTTCAGGCTTTTCACTAGATTTTGGAACCTGGCTGCAGCTAATTGCTCCCATATTAAGATGCATAATAAAAATTAAAAAAAATGCAAAATGTGGGAAGAAGAAAACCTCAATACACAAAAGATTCTTCCTTGCATTATATTTTCTATTTCATCTTATGAGTATCACTATTTTATAGATGTAGTGTTGTCTCCAAGCTATCGAAGATCAAATTCAGTGTAAGAAACCTCACATCGTAGAAAGTTCCTTCTGCTGCTAAACATCATCTTTCATAGAATAAAAGGGGAGAAAGTCTCGTCAGTTGAGCCCTGATAGAAAACTGTATGTAACCTCCAGGCTGAATCTTGCCTGATCTGCATCGTTCACACTGTGTTTAACAAGAATCGTCACATTTTTTAACGTAGCACTGTCGGAGAGCCGAGGCCCGCTGACCCAGAACAAACTAAATTACAGTTATGTAATGCTCGCTGCTGACTGTCTCTATTTCTGGCACTGATATTTGAACCAATTAAACGCTGCCTATCAGACTTGAAGGGTGTCTGGTTTTCTTCAGCTTCACTGTGAAATGCAAAAAACATAATTACTGAACATGCTGTGGAGACAAAGTGACATATGTAGGCTGCTATTTCCTTGAAAAAGAGGGGGTTTGTCCCAAATGTGCACATTTGAAGCTGCGTCATTACAGCAAAATTATAGATAACAAATTCTCTTTGCAGCATTGATGCCTTATTAAGCCTTTTTATAATAACTTAGATTGAATAGAAGTTATTTTACATGTATTTACTTCATACTTTCATGTTGATTCTCCAGAACATAAACAATATTTACAGCATGATATGATATGCGCTAGTTGGTGCTCTACAATATCCTGTTTGCCCACTTAGCATTGGTTGAGTTTCTGATAATATCCTTTTAAAGTTTTATCCAGACTTATTTTGCGTCGTCTGAATCTAAACGAGTCCATTTCACTGAGTCATACAAACTCACCGGACTGACTGACGTGCAATAATTGTTTCGCGGTCCAGTGGTTTCACTCATTATTGCAGTGCCTTGTATTTTTCTTTATTAAAGCTGTGAGTGAAGGCCTGAAGTGCCTCCCTTCTCATATTTATCAAATCTTCTGTGTACCGCCGAGTGAAGTACACCTTCTCCAGCTCCTTTTATCGATACACATATTTTAACAGGACGGAGGGAGCCCAATTATTTGCCCTCTTCTCACTTGTGATCCTGGAGAACCCTACTCAAGTGATTGGCTGCTGAAATGCACACTGACATCTATTTCTCATTCATGTGTGACACACTTATTCCCGACGAACAGTCATTTCTAAACTGATTTCCTGCACAGACTCACCTCGAGTGCCTGCAGTCACTGCTTGTCAGGACACGAAGCTGGTGACGCTGAACTACGACAGGATAGACGAGAAAACACACAAAACACAATTTTAAATCTCACACCTTCACTTACTTTTGATGAGCCCTGAAGCAGGACTGAATTAATGCCAGACCTGGATACCTCAAAAAGTGGCAGAAAATTGAGCCATTGCATGTCTGAATCATTTCTCCCTTAACTGCTGTCGTTACAGGTGGTTCGAAAATAAATTTTCTTCTAAACCAGCCAGTTTGTGAAGTGCAAATTCACCACTAACCATTAAAAATTCATACATTTCAAATAACTTTTCTTCTTGACAAATCTGGAAGCTGTTCAAGCAGCGCCGCACACAAGCTGTGGAAGGTTCATTTACCCCAGCGTCCTTGCATAATATTTGCTGCAAGATGACAGGCGACACGGTGGCAGTCGCTTGACTGACAGTCACTTAGGGGTGTGCCATTTAACCACGGTGACCTTACTCGCATGTCACCGCCCTTATGAAAAGGTCACCCTTGTTGCACTAATGAGTCATCTGATTTCATGACCGCATGACTGTTTGATGCAGCCAAACAGTTGTGTAGAGCAGAAATTCACGTTTTAGGTGGAGTCAGTGGAGTTCATCTTGTTGCAGAGGTCAGTAAAGGTGGTAGCGTGGAGATGATGGTCGTTGTCAGGTTAAAAAATGTGTGCATTATTATTGTCTTCCAGTCAACTCTTTCAAATACTGCAGCAAACATCACTAAGGCTGTGAAGTATGACTGCCTGAGAACGGCTTTCATTGCCATCCATCTGAACTACCCTCCTCTTCGCTTCAGGCCTTTAGCCTGCTATGTCACATAAGGTAACATGGGAATTAGCAAAACAAGCAGATATTATCTTATAACTCCATAATGGAAGCACATAACTAAATACCTCGAGGAAATTGCATAAACAAAAAGGTAATTGATTCCAGGCAAGCTGCAGGTGGACACTTAATTACAGGAAATTTATTAAGCAATGTCCATTAATCACATTGACATGCAGTTATTAAAGGGATGCACAGTTTGCACTCGCTGGATAATGCAATAATATTAGGATGAGATGCTAAACCAATAGGACTGTTCCACACAGACAAGAGATCTAAACATTATTTAATTCAGATAAATAGGAAACAACTGGATGAGAATGTGGAATAAGTATTTTCAGGAGAGAAATCAGTAGCATAATGTTTTTGCTTCCACACAGCTAAGTGCATTCAGATATTTACATGGAGGAGCACTTGTAAAATTACCAGTACAACTACTAATAATGCAGCTCCTGCTCTTAATGCTTGTAGAACTGCTTTAACTGGTGGTGTTAACGGTCCTGCTGCTGCTGCTTTTATCTACGCCGTCTACACCAGTAGTCGTAGTTCAGCTGCATTTTTCCATCACCTGTCTCGCGTTTGTCTGACAGAAAAGATACTTTTAGTCAGACTTTTACACTCTGACCTGTATTTTACCATGGTCCAGTCCGTACAAAACGTTGGCCATCCCATTCAGAAATGTCTACTGCTGCTAAACAGACATACAACTTGTAATTACAATTTGCACAACCATGTGTACCAGTATCACTACTACTAGCACCATTACTGCTATTGCTATTGCCATGACATAGTGACTAGTGCTGCTACAGTACAACTACCACTAAAATGCGGCTTCTTGTAACACAACTCATTTAGGCTCTTCTAGCACCAACACTCCTCTGGTGCTTTTGTTCCCTGTCACAGATAAGACAGCTAACTTAAAGATCACATTACAACTACTTCCACTTCCACTTAACCCTGAACAAATCCAGCAGTTTGCAGTGGATACCTGTGTGTAATACATTCACAGTGTAGCTGTTTCTAAAACGGTGAGAAAGCGACTCCTTACTGTGACAGTAATCCACCCTGACAGACCTCTCTCTTTCCAAGAACCTGTCTACATCCTCCTGAAGGAGAGACTCTGGGAAATTGGCCTTATTCCCCACACACTCCGAGGCAAGTGGCAATTAAACCGCTGATTAACGTGAGCCGGCTCTTGAACACAACTTCATAGGGGTCTGACAGAACAGTGGGGAGAAGGGGAGATAATTCAGAAATCTCCTGACCTTGTGCTTATTATCTCGGGCTAATGACTGTTGCTGCGGCTGTTGGCCTCCCTGATGAAGCAGGAACCTGCTCAACCTGTTTGATACATGTTCTTTATCTTGCCCGTTTTCTGTGTGCGATGGAAGTCATCATAGATGTCACATCCTCATGGGCATTAACCTCATTTGTTTGTATATTGACCAGTTTGTCATTTTTCCTCAAAGAGGAAGCATCTTCAGAGGATGAGAGTCCATCCTCACACTCTCACAACCTAGACCATGTGCACATTTGCTGCCTCACCATCCTGTAAGTCAATCAGTGATTTCAGTTCAAGTTCATTAAATCATAATATTCAACATGCACACACATGTAAAATTTGGTAAAAGTAAAAGTATGTATACTGTTCACCAAAGTAAAATTTGCGAAATTGCTTGTAAAAATACTAAAGAAGTATAAAATGCATTTAAAGCCCCAGTATGCACATGTCAACCCAAGCTGACAGGTTCAGCTGATAACTAAACATTATAGCAAACATAATACATAGCAGGAAATAACAGCAAAAACACAATGATGCATCATATTCTATAAGTTAGTTACATGTAGACTGAATCTAAAAATGTGTAGTAGCATAAAAAAACAACGTATTCCAATGTACATACATGCAGCCTTTAAAACTGCATTACGTTGTAAAGCAGGTAAGAGTTTGGAAGCCAGTGGAATTAGAGGCAGTTAAATGTGTTCATAAATCTGTAGCATGATTTGGAAAACTGGCTGCGTGGATGTAAGATGTTTCCTACATTGCCCAGAATCCCCTTTTTCCTGAGGAACCATGCACTTTTAATGTTCAAAGTTTCTGGTGATTTAGATGTTTGTGGAGGGGCTTTTTCTTCAGTCAGGGAAGAAAGTTAGTTTGAGGTGACATTTGTATCTCAGCAGCTGGTTGATTCATTGTTATTGATCCATAATGTGATTAAATACATTATGGTTATTTTGTGCTGTGGGCAGTTAAACTCCTTATTAAGCTCGGGTTCACAGTCAGTGTTTGCTGTGACCTCAGGGTGAAACTTGCGGATGCGGAAACCAACGACGGTCTCACATGCTCTCAGTTTGCTGACACACATTGCTAAAGATGCCAATGGTAATTAATTAGCATCTCATTTTGACCATGGCACAACAGGACGTGGAGCTTGCTTCTCGATGCCATTTCCCCCCAAGGCTTTGTATTATCAGGGTCAGAATCCCGGCTCTGCGCTCTGAGGGCCGCTTAATAAATTGAGGAGGGCACGTTGACAGTCAGATTTTCATGGCGTGTCCCTGTCTCGGCAGCTCCCGGCGCCCCTGGCTATGACAAACGGTCCCAGCTTCAGTGCTGTTGAACGCAGCTCATGAGATCAAAAGGAGACTAAGGGGGACTTAAAATGCGTCTTGTTGGAGTTATTAGCTGAGAGACGTTTCATTTGACATTTGGCCTGTGTCTCTGATTGAGATGAAAAGGGGTTGTACGCTGCTGTGGAGGTGTAGGATTTTTTCAATTTTAAAGCGCTGACCCCAACTTCTAGCAATATTTACAGCTTTCTGCTTTTTTGTTGGATAAGTTGGGTTTTTTTTCCTACTTTTTCCAGAGAAAAGTTTTGTTCAGCTTTTGTTTGTTTTTTTCAAAGTGATACCAAAGCTTAGGTAGGCTTTATGATAGGTACGCACTATAATATCCAGCTCTGACAAATTTTGCTTAACCTCAATAAGAAAGGACGAGACCAGTACATATTAAATAAAATAAATATATTGTATACCCTATATCCTATTTAGTGTTAAAAGAGAAACCTCTTGCTGTTGATATTTTTTATAAACATATATTATTCCTATTTAGAATTTTTGGTAGATGCTCTTCATATCTAAGGAGGAAATTGGCATGAGAATATCCACACCCAGTGTGACCCCTTAATTAGAGACTTGTGTTCGATCATTACGTTTTAGTAAAGAAAAAAATCTCTAACTTTCCTGTGGCTGACGAAGAAAGATGGAGTTTTAGACACATTGAAGCTACAGGGGAAGCACATCATGAGTGGGGATCCTTTGCTAACCCTCTCACTTTAACAACAAACCTATGACCTTAACTCAAAAAGACAAATAATATCTATGATATAATACATAATGACATCTTTTTTTAAAGTGCTGCCTAAAGACTCAGCCTAAACCATCCAACCATCTGGCAAACACCCACACGCAGGTTACTTACCTCTGTTGGTGACACAGTGCCCTCAGCAGCCTATGACCTGAACTAACTGACGACATGCATCATGTCCACTGTCTCAGTGTGCCCAGTGTAATCATTCAATTTATCTGCTTTCATTCTTCCACAGATTTTTAAGGTTGGAGTTTAAACAGCCACACTAGAGCTCTGAACACTAAATGACCATGGAAAGTTTGATTTCAGGTACGCTAAAGAACAACATCCAAATTACACTTATGGGCATTTTCCATGACAACAGCAATCTAAGCCTCTTTTTTTCTTCTTGTTTTGGGGTAAGATGTTTTTATAAACCCCTCAGAGGTTTCATTCCTCCACCGCACTCTGTTTGTATCCATCTTTTTTCCTCCTCCTTTCTGTGGTGCAAATAAACTAAAAGCTGCAGAAAGCTCAGAGGTGGAAAAAGGAGAGAGATGACAAAAGACAGAAGAGCAGAACTGATGTGTTTGATCAAATTATGGCTCTGGTTTGGACTAAAGAGGCGCCTGGCTTAGCCAAAATCCAGTGGTATTACATTCATTTTTAACCTCAACAACCTTGTCAAAACCTGTTCAAACTTATCAGGAGAACTTCACTCTGTAGGATTCCAGGTCTGCAAATTATCAAAATCAATATGACAGTTGAAATCAAGAAGCCTTGTGTCAACAAAAGCTTCGTCCTTGACTTCACAGGAACGTTTAAGTCTTTAGGCAAAGCTGCTGTTTACCTGTAGGGTTTGAGTTTCTGTGTTCGCATTTTTAAGGAATGTTCTTGATTTCTGGGATCAAAAGAGAGAGGAACAAAGGTTGAAAACATTTGTTGTGAATTAAGTCTTCAGAGGAAGAGGGTTGAAAGAGAAAAAGCACCTAGGCTGCAGTCTGAAGAGTGAAGGAGGTACAGTAGGTAGATTGAAGCGTCCTGACTCTGCCAACCACACCACCGCAGTCCGATACTGTGGCTTATTGGATCCAGGCTCTGCGGATTTGGGGGAACGAGGCGCAGTTCGCCAGCCCAATCAAACCACAACAGAAGGCATGAAAACAAAATTCTCAGAATAGCAGTGCTCTCCGTCGTTTGGCAGCCTGTTCAAAGATTTGTGGGGAGATGTTTGATCTTAGTTCAATAATCAGCCGTTTTCGTCAAAAGCTGCAGCAGGCGAGTCTGAGGCCACCGCCTGAACTTTATGTGCAATCTACAACTTTTCACCTCGAGGCTGCAGGCAGGTGTATTTTTAGCCCACACTTTTGTCCCCTTGCCTTTAAATTCTGGCTTAGTAATCTTGAGGCGGAGCTGTCTGCTTTTAAAGTGGGAAATGTGTGAAGAACCAGTGAAACTATCAACGTATTCTGTTTGTTCGTGCTTGTCTCAGTGTAATGAAACTTTGCACTGTCAGTTACTCTGCCGCAAATCTGCAGCTGTTCGTTTTACTAAGATTACTCTGAAGCCCATATTCCTTGTTGATAAATTCTAATATGTGGGGCTATTCATTTACTATTCATCCATTTATTAATGCAGTGATGATAAATTATGCATCTGTATAGATTGATTGAATTTTTGTAGATTACATTTCTGCTGTGTTCTGTACAAAAAAATCGATTCAGAATCGTTTAGACTGAAAACTGTAATGTAGTTTTTCAACAACAATCATGTCAGCATCAGTGTACTTGTACTACATTTGAGGCCTTTGGTACTTTATATTTCTTCCCCACTGTATTTCAGTTCAAAACTTCTCTCAATTACCTGTGGAGATGTTGTCGTACCTCCAACAGGACTGACGAAGCCATTCCATAGACTGTTGCTAATTTTAGCAACACCGCTAGCTATCATTTCACACTGACCCAGCACAAGATCTTGAGTCTAAATTTTTTATAACTGTATCATGCGATCAAACTGAATTAATATTAAGCCCAAGATTCACACTTCTAATTGTCCAAATCTGTTGGTAGATATAACTATATGCTTAATTCTAAACACTAATTGGAACAAACTGCCTGGTGCAGCAATGTTAGGATGCCCATTGTGGCTAATTTCACACTTCCATTAATTCCATTTTGCTTCTTTATCTGTAGCTATACTCACAGAAAATGCAAAATTATGACACCAAAAAAGCGGAAACCAAGACGAGAAGGAACATGAGACATGTATAGGTTCTAATAACATTAATCAAAATGTGTTAATAATAATTTTTTGTGTGACAAAAAGCTGTGCATAGTAACTTTAAACCCCGTGAGTTGTTCACTGTGACATCAGCAAATCACTGTTGCAGCTTTAAGATATTTGAGGAAACAATGCAGGAGTTGATAATAGAATAAAACAAACAGCCGAGGCTGGAATGAGACGGAGGAGCACAGAAAGATGATGTACATTTGAGAACATGAATGCATAATAAGCGCCTGCAATTAGCCCGGACCAGCCATTGGCATATTGTAATTAATGTGCTGCCTGTATGTCGAATCAGTCAGAGGAGACTCGGTCTAATTTGGGCGTGGGATGGGTGGGGGTGCAGATCAGATCCTGGGATAATTGTGGGTGACTCTCTGTCCCTCACAGTGAGGCAGGGTGGGACGAGGCTCAGGTCTCCGGAGAACGTTAAAAAACTGTAAATCCTCTCTTCATTTGAACATGTGCCCTGCAGAGCTCGCTGCAAGAACACTGAATGGGGGGCTGGGTGGTTGTGGAGGGGGGGAAGACGGGGGAAAAAAAGTGTTTTACATTCACAGATGATTCTAATTTGGTGTGGTTTGGAGTGTAATTTAGATCAAACATAGCCATGTAAATGAGTCAGGGTTTTCATAATTAGGTGCCTCTGAAGAGGGGTGGAGAGCGAGAAGGGAAGAGAGGGGAAGAGCTCGGACCACATCACTAGGTGTGGCATCCAGGCCGCTCATCCACTGCTGGGCAATTTTTGGTTTCTTTCTTTACCCCCATTCAGAGAGGCGAAGAGAGAAAAGAGAGCGCGAGCCGCTGCAAGCGGGCATGGGTTAGTTTAGGGGGGAAAGAAACACACACTCCCAGCGGCACACAGCAACAAAATAGGTCACTCTGCGCCGATTTGGCTTGTCTGTTTCCACTAAGCAACCGACTCGGCTCAGTGTTTGGTACAGAGGAAGGAACTGGCTCACTGCCAGCGCATAATACAAACACACACACACACACACACACACACACAGAGAAGAGGCCTGTTTTCCCCCAGTGGGGCCTGTTGATTGAGGATTACCACACTGAAATATTCCGGGTATTGTGTAGGTGTAATGTTTACATTTTGGGTGAAAGCGCTCACAGTGAGAAGCAACAGTACAATGAAAATTTCTAACAGCAGTATGACAATCAGTCTGCAGGGGCAGGGTCATAGTCGGTGCACATGTACAATAAATGTGTAAATGAATACATAAATAAATGGACAACAGTTCAATAAAATCCTTAAACTCTAAAGTATTTTTAAGTAAAGGTATAAATAATGTAAAAAATGTAAAACGAAAATAAAGTCTGAAAAGTAAATAATGCAGATATATTCATGCATAATTAAATATTCTAATGAATAATAAAATTCAAATAAGCTTCCCATATGGTTATGTATGTAAAACAATACGGTGAATTAAAAAAATAAGTTAATATAAAATAAACAATAACTAATTAATGGGTAAAAAGAGATGTTTTATTTCTTCTTTTGTGTATTAAATCATAGAATCAAACAGAAACAACATAACACAGGAAATCAGTTAATGGAGACGTAGTAGATTGTTTAATAATAGTAGCAGTAAGTAATTATGTGTGTAAATGTGTTTATGTGGAGCAATGCTTCTCTTCACCCCTGTCAGTTAGTAAGAAGGTTAAAGGTACAAAGATTTGACAGGAGGGATACTGAAGATTACTCGATGAGTTTACAGCTGAACCAACAGACAGCGAGCAGCAGTTGATAGATTGTTATTTCGAGCTGCCAACGTGCAGCAAGTGCAGCTTTCGCTCCAGCTGTAACCCCAGAAAAGCCTGAACTTCTGAGCTCTGAAAGCCAAATCGTTTGCTGCCTGTCTGTCTGTACTTCAAGATAAGAATCGCATTCAGGGTTTTATGCTCCGCAAAGGATGCCAAGAGTCTAAAAGTATGTTGGAAAATGCATGTGATGTGCAGTTTACCAACATCGAGCCGCTTTGTCTGTGGGTTTTAAAGTACAAACAGTTTTCAAACTCTCCCTGCCAAAGTACGGAAAAGTTTCCGCTTTAACTGTGTTGATAGCCAGTCAGGGGCAAGCGGGGCCACCTGCACAGAAGGTAAATGCAACATGGCAGGATTGTGAACCTCCCTAGGGATGCTGGGATAGCCACATGGCCCGCCAGATCTGCCAGGGTGGCCCCGATGACACCCGGCTGGGTGCCGTGCTGGGCAACAAGCAGCTAAGCCCGGGGATTAGCTCACGGTGCCACCTATCTGATGAAAGCAGAGCCAATAGGATTGTCTTTCCTCTCTGCGTTTATGACCACCCCTCCTTCTCTGTGTCTCTCTACTAGCTCGTTTGCTACTCTCTTTGTTTCTGGCAGCAGTGGAAAGCACATACATGCTACCATGCTGGTAGTAAGATGTATTGTTGGCACTGAGCGTGTGTTATCTTGGAGAGTGAAAGCCCATCCAAAAAAAAGGACATTACCTCGCTGCTCTGTCTGAGCTGACTTCTCTCACGTTACGTGAGAGCGCCTCTACAAATTAGTTGACAGACTGCATTTAAAACAGACTGATGCATTTCCATGGACAGGACTGACTGTCCATTAAATCACTGACTCTGTTAGAAGAAGAAGAACTGCATCAGGTGTTGGTTTAATATTTGCTAACACTAAAGATATATGTAATGACTTTTGGACGTACAACGCAGATGTCTCAGCTGCTGGTGCATTGGTCTTGACTATTCCCTTTCTTATTTGTCTCTTGAGTACCCACAACACTGTGGAAGTGCAATGCTAAATCACTTGAAGTAACCCTTCAAATCGCAGTAACTGGCCAAAATCCAAACCCATGTAAAATTAAAGCCTTGCTGTGTTGTTTAATCTCCCTCTTGAGTGCTTTTATGACATTTGGACCTCTTGCACAAGCCATGTACTGTATGTGCAAACAGATTTTAAAGAAAATTGGAAAGATCTGAATATACCATCTTTGGTTGCAGACTTTTTTACATCTATCCACAGCGGAAAACCAGTAGAATATGACAGATTTGAACTTTTTCCTGACTGTGGACCTGCAAACACTGTGCTCAGTTAGAAAGGCTGTCAGAAGTAGTCTAATGTTCTTATAGAGCCACAAAACTTCTTGGGAAGTTGCTGGTGTATAAAATGCAACAGAAGCCACTTTTTGCCATCCCATCTTTGATCTAGGTCGACATCTGTGATCTTTCTCAAATGTTAACATTGGTGTTTATTGCCTGAGCTGACTGACTGAGACTTTGCTGATCCAGGACTCTAGAAAACTAGAAAACGAAGGACGACCTGTTATTTTAAACAGTTTTGTGAAATGAACCTTTAATTCCACTCGGTTAGAAAAAGTTGTCTTGTCAAGACATTCTTGACCATCAAAGCAGATTTCCTATTGATTATAATGAGATGGGCTGAAGGATCTCCACTGTGATTTATAATGATGTGTCACCATCGCGCCGTTGTTGTCAGGCAGACTGAGGCCACACAGCCGCTGGACACTTCTGACACACAAGTTTGGCGTCTCTGCGTGAACCAGGTAGACATTTTATACCTAATTAAAATCTCTACTCTGTCCATACAACATGTTTTACGAGTCTAAATGTGTTTATCTGATCTACAATTGGGGTTTAATCCCCAAATGTCTTCTGTCAGCAGTTTGTATGATGTGACACCCTGACTTGTTACAGTAAAACTCTCGTCAGATCATAAAGATCATTATTAGGTGGTCGGGAACCTTCGCTATTAAAATAGCTTTTGAGTGCACGATCATTTATGCATTTGAAAAGTTAAGCTCTTCTCCTTCACCCAGAATGGATGTGTGACATTTTGTAATGAAACCCTTCAAGATATTCTCAGAAAATGACCTGTCATTCAAACAAATTAGATCTAAATGAAGCTGCTTGAGTCTATCCACCCTGCTCCCACGTCATCGTGTGTGTGTGTGTGTGTGTGTGAACCTCTCTGATGCTCTCTAATTAAAATGGACACTTCAGTGCTATTTCTGCAGACTGTAAATTAAAGCAGAATCCACTGTATGCAGACAGATTTCACTGAGTGGATTTATTTTTCTGTTTGGTGTGCATTGGTTTGTAGTTGGAGGAAATTGGCGAGGCCAAATACCTCTCTGAACATTACAGAAAACCAACAAGTTCAACTGTGAAAACACACTGAGTGCACAAAACCACTGAAGAAGATATTTAACTTTAATATCTTTAATTATACAGTTGGCATTCATTTTTCACAATCACTTATAGTTTTGTAAATCTGTAAAACTGTATTTCCACCTTTAGGAACCTTTCTTTTTCTGACAAGTATAAAACAGTAAAGAAAAATAATCACAAAAAATGGGTTATATAATAATAAAAATAAAATACACAGAAACAAGCAAAACAGGACTGAATCATCAGCGTAGAACATAACTAAAAACCTTCACTCTACTATTCGATGCTGGTGAAAACATAAATCTGGAAGTTCTAAGAAATAAATTCAAAGGTACAAATTATGGTAAAATGTGTTACCTTACAGAGTTAAAGTAGGTCAATCCACGAGTGATACGAATCTAATCCTACAATCATTTTAAAATGAAGCATTTGTTGTGCTATAAAATGGTACCATAAAATGTAGCAAGTAGAATAAAAGTACCTCAAAACTGTACAGTACTTGAGTAAATGTACCTAGTTACTTACCGTCTCAGCCCCCTTCAGTTCTCTGTCAGATCCTTTACTTTTCTGAAAGTTAGACGTTGCACTCATGGACCAGCGTAAGTCACCCTCAGAACCCTTCCTAGCCAAAAACCTCCGTGTCCCTCCCTCTCACCCCCTCACCCCACCTTCCCTCCCTCCCAGAGCAACCCGAGGCTGGGCACAGAAGGGACGTGGCTGCCAAGCACAGCACATGGCTTTAGGTCTGAGGACAACAGAAGTCGAGGTCCCTGCAGGGCTGCAGGGTCCTTCAGCTCTTACAAGGCTGTAGTCCCACACGCAAACACCCCCCCACACAGACACACACACTCAGCAGACACCTCAGGCGGATGGGGAAAGCACACACAGTTGTCCCCCCAGGAAAAAGAGGTGACGGGGACTGTGATTCCTCAGAGCTGCACTCCCTTTTTTTTTTCCACCTCTCCTCCCTCTCCTCTCCCCCGCGGGCTACGTCCTGCACACGTGATACAACAGACCGTCTCATGCTGCATTAGCCATACACCTCTCTGTCCCTGTCTGCCTTGCTTAAAGCCATGTTCCCTGATGTAGCATCAAAACTGGGACACGAACATGGCACTCATGGACGAGGAAAGGACAGAGATGGTATGAAATGGTGCAACATACTCTGCGCCCTTCTTTGTTTGCCGTTGTTCTCCTAGTGATCAGAATCATCAGGTTGATCCACGCGGCCTCGCTGTGGAAGGGTTGTGTCAGATCTTTTTATCAACTACTGGATGTCATCCTAAAGTTGGAGTAACCCAGTTTGACTGGATGAAAGGGGCATAAAGGGAGGGATGGTTCAAAAAGACCTCGACGATATGATTGGTTAGTTTGGATTTTATTAAGATTGATGTGCAGGGATATCAATGTGTCAGACACGACTGTCTCAGAATTTATATTTGAAATTATAATTCATTTTGCATCAGTGCTGTTTTCCAGGGAGTACTGTAGGGGTGAGCACATTATATATATATATATACAGTACTTAATATTCTGACTAAAAAGGTTTAAAGAGAAACCAAAAAATTCCTAATGAACATAGCATCGTTAAGGATTTCAGATATAAAAGAAAGGCAGAAAGGTTCTTTTGATTTGGAATAAACATCTTCTTCAGGTTGTGAAGATAAAAAACAAAGTTAACCTGAACCTTACAGCTTATTTCTCTCAGTAATGGAGTGTTTTACCTGCTAGTGGATCGTATTCATTCTTGCAGAAAACATGTTAATAATTAGATTTTCTGTATATAAACGAGATGAAAGTGTAGGTAAACTCATTGTTATTAATACCTTGCTAGTATTTCCAGTGGTGGCTTTAAAGACTCTTTAAACAGTCTCGCTCATGTCTCTGGGGAACTTTAAAGTCACATCAACCGCTGCTTTTATGAGCCCTTCTCAGAGCAAAACGAATGACATTGAGCAGGCTAAGATCCAATATTCTCAGAGCTGAATGTACATAAAGACCAATGCTCATCTGCGCCTGCTTATTTGCTCTTACAAGTATTAGTTTTTGTATTAGATTCTGCGCTCAATATGGGCTTGTTTTGAAGTTAAAGTCTCCACTTTTTGAGGAACACAAGCCAGAAAAGTTGGAACAAAAGCAGAGGGGGATTTTTTTTATTTTTCTCCTTCTTAGCTCCACAGAGTTCATTAGCTCTCTCATAATCTGCCGATGTGGCGATAAAAAATGTGCACTAACAAAAAGCACCAAGCCTTTTCCTGACATGCCATTAAACTGTGATGCATGGCTGTTGCTGGGAGTACTCCGTCTAAGTATTTCCAGTTGAAAGGTCAACAGGGAGACATGACAGCACCATGAAATGGTGCGTTGTACATTTCCTTATTCTCCTCGTTGTTAATATCTGTCAGATTGAGCAAGGTGTAGAGACGTTGACTTCACAGTCGACTTGCATTCTCCTTTCGTGGTGCAGGGAGGGGGTGGGAGAAGCCCTGTGCAGCTGTTTTAATTGACATAACCTGTTTATCTGTAATAGTCCTTGAGCTCCTGTAACCGAACAATAAAACACCCCGCTCATTTTTCTGTTCCTTTATCTGCAAAACCAAGTTGTTATCACAACATATGATGCGTCGGCCGGTATCTTCCATCACAACTACTTCTAATGGCTTTTAAAGTAGTTACCTGCGAAGCCCGGACATTTATTATGGTCATTTTCGAGGACTGACACAGCGCAAAGGTCTGCGGCTATCAGGAGGCAACATCATTATGAATTATTGTTTGCAGCCAAGGTAGAAAATTGTACTTTGTGGCTGCGTTTCCCTCGTGATAAATCAACCAGTCACTTTTCACATCTTGGACTCTCAAAGCTGCTGAGCGTAGGACTTTTTAACCCCCCCCCCCACACACACACACACACACGCTGTTTACCCATTTCCTTCTCCCTCCCTGCTGCCGTGAAAAAGCTTCCTGCAGGTAGTTTGCTGCAACAGCCAGTTTCTTCCATTTTTCAGCTGAAGATCTTTGCTCATTCCTGATGATTAGCGCTGGCCTGAGGTGCAACTTTTCAAATGTTTATCCCAATTGCACATTTCCGCTTCTCAGAAAAGGTAAAAAACACAAGTGACAGGGATATAACTAAACAAAGGAGGGGTGTATTTGTCAGTTGCTATCAGATCGCTGTTAACATGGTTTCTGGACTGTCTGCTAGCTTTAGGAGAATAAGAGGTGAGGCAGCCCAACTTTATCCCAGACTACATCTCCTCTGGTAAAGTAATCCTCTGTGTGGCAGCACTGAGATAAGGCCCACACACTCACTCACAGCCTCAGCGAAGCAGAGTGGGGAAGGAGTTGGCCGGTAAACAGAGGTGATCATTGCTCACTAAGAGCTGGAGTCTCAGTAGTAGCACAGTGATCTTCTGTCAGAGCCAGGGTCACAGAAGCAGGGAGAGATATGTACCAGAGAAGAACGAGAAAAGGATGATGGGAAAAGGAGAAGATGGATGGTTCAAAAGGAAGAAGGAAAGGAGAAGGAAGCGAAATGGACACGAAACACAAGAAAGAAGAAAATAAGAGATAAAAATGAGACGAGAAGAGAGAATAAATACAAGTAAAGAGAATGTTAATAATGAGGAAGGAAGAAATGATTAAAAACTGAAAAATGCTGAGAGAAGAAAAGAGAAATTAGAAGAGTAGAAACTGGAGAAAAGTGGATGGTGTATGCATGAAATAAAGGAGCAAAGCTGAGAGCAGAAAAAGAAAAAAGGGAACATGGAAAAGGACAAGACGAGCAGGGAAAGTAAATGAAACAGGAGGTGAGGCCTGTTCATCTCGACTTAGTACAAAGAGCATAATTAACAATAACAAAAACCTGGCTTCCCTTCACCTACTTCAAACAGGTAGCTGCGAGTTACAGCGAAGCATTAGCTTGATGTGCTACAGCGCGCTCGACCTCCACGTCGGCGCCCACAGTGCGGAGCTTTACCTTCTAGTGCATTATGATCACTGCGCCGCTCTCCAGCCCGATTAGCACGATTAATATTAATGGCCTGGCAGTTTCTCTCTGCTGATCAGAGCTCTCGGCTGACTGGTTCCCAGCGTGGCACCTTACCTTGCTGTAGGTGACTGTCAGGTTTGATTATAGGCAGATTAAGGGCTCTGTTTCCCATTGCCACAGTTGGACATAGTCAGATAAGCTGCATAAGTGCCAGATGATTATTCACTGTCAAAGAGTGTTGAGAGGTGATTCTGTGAGGTTTGACGGCTCTGGCGGTTGCGCCAGGTCATGGTGTAAAAGCGCCCATCCAATTTCTGGCTGTGGAGCCCTAAAATTACAGGATACTGGGTCTGAAAGTGTCACTGAACTGTAGCTAAAGAACATGGAAAAGAATAAAAAGTAAATCAGGAAAACGGTGGCACAGACAACGTGTCTCTCATTAGATTACCAGGAGTACCAAGTGCCGGTGGTTAGCATCTCTGGCCTAATGATGAGAGAGTCTAGCACTGTCAGTTCAGAGGTCTGTGTGGTTCTAAGTGTGTCCCCTGTGATCCAGAGCAGGATTTTATGGTAAACTGCATTCACAGGCTTTTCCACAGTGATGGATGAGGCAGTGGGGCTGAAAGTGGCTGAAAGGTAAAAGTGTGTCTAGCATTGCAGGGAATGGGGGTGTGTCCACCAACTGCTCTCTGAGTCATTTGTAACAAACTGTAATGCTGATTCAGCATTTGTTGACAGCGTGTGTTCCCTTCAAATGTTGCTGCGATTTGTGGAAAATCAGAAACCTGAGTTAAGACGAGATGATCTATCTCATCCTCAGGTTGGACGTATGTCTTATTGTAATATTTATAGTTGTATAGAAATAGATGTGAGCATAATGTCTGAAAAACATCCCATATTATTACAGTAACAGTGTCGTTGGGTCGCGTGTCATCTAGCATCAGCAGCATGGGCTCCTTTGAGAGCCAATCAGGTATCAGATTACTGTGGGAGTAAAGAAAACAAGGCTGTGCAACAGAGGTGTCTCTGCACTTTACTCTACCTCATCAGTCTTCCTCTCGATGGTAGGGTGGGGGGACTGGCTGACCTCTGACTCCTACAGAGAGCTGTAGCATCCATCATGACATGTAAGGTAATGTTGTTAACTATCTACTTCGTCTGTCAGAATCTGAGCTGCTGCAGGGGATAGTGGGGCGGCTGGTCTCCAGGAAGAGAACGGGCCGCTACAAAGTGAGTCTGCAGAGGTCACTGTGAAAAATGAGCACAGTCCATCATTGGGTGCTTTGGCGTTTGAGATGTTCTCCCAAAGGGAAAGCTCATAAAAGATAAAACACCTGAAGATTTGTTTTTACCTGAGTGCCTGTGATGTGATATGTTTTCAGTCAGTAACAAATGAACCTAGAAGTTACACTGAAATGACATTTTATTTAGCTGTATATCCTTTGTAGAAAAATGACGTCAGAGCCATTTTAGGGCCGGCTACGTTTTCATGTACTGTCTGCATGGATTTTATAGCCGTGTGTTTTTAAGCCGAAGTCAGGGCGGGACTTTCATCGTCATCATCAACAGATAGAAAGAGCAGACGATAATACTCTTGCCCCAATTTAAGGACCTCATCATGACCACCAGAATCCTACTGGGACTTACTTAGTGTAAACGACTGGGATTTCTGTACATGTCACCACAGCCTGCCTGACCAAACTGTGTACTTTGTGATTAGAAAACAAACCACATGAACGTTTCCTGATGTTGTGCCTCCATCAATCTGCTTTTTAATCTCTAGAAGACAAAACATTCACCAGTGAGTCACAGGCTGGAGATGGAAATGAGATGATATCCAACTTCCTGCTCAGTTATGAAGTAAGCTGTGTGATATTTCCTCCTGGATAAACTCTGCTGCTGCAGTGTGATGCTACTGTATGCATAGAGGACTTAATTGATTGTGTGCAGTTTCAGTGGCTTAGCATCTGGCGTTCACGATAATCCCCCTTCTGTCCTGCATCAGTCGGACGTATTGATGAAGCACTCAGGGCTGTAGTGCTACGTTTACTCGGCACATTAGCCCATTACAGTTATGGGCAGACACGCAAGTAGAGACTCTTTACCTGAAGAGGGATCGTTTGTGTGGAGGGAAGCAGAACAGGCTGCATGTTCCCACTTGTTGCTGAGTATGTGTGAAAACACATGCTCAAAATTCTCTTAGCTTTCTGAATCGTAATAGGCGAGTTTTAGGCTTTAGAATTAGCTTTTTTAGCTTTTTTGATGAATGATTATGTGCACTCTTATGTTGAAATGTTGTGGGAGTACACTCAGTAGGGAGTCTTTTCTGTTTGTTGTGTCAATAAACAGCCACCTAAGGCCCTTCAGGAATCTGACAAACACCACTTGATCTGTGGTGCGAAGACCATTAGAGCCAGGTATATTGATGGTGCCGCACTGCTGCAGCCCGACTTTCCTAGTGTGAGGCAGCATCCATGCCGAGAGGACACTTGTTCACTGTGTGTTTCCAATCACACGCCGGCCATGCCGAGATGCCTAATGGCCTCACGCTCAGCCTGTCGCAGGAAAGCGTGCAGAGTAATGCGCATGCGCTCCCAAACATCCTCCGTCCCACTGGGTGCAGTTCTGGGTCTCGGGCAGATGGGATACAAGCACCAGGAAGAGAGAAGGGGGAGGATTTGAAGGGGAGAGTGAGGGCGAAAGGATAGCATGGCTGTGTGTGTGGCTGTGTGTGTGCTGCCTCTGCCCATTCGTGCATTCAACATGCCATCCAGAGACCCCCTTTTGCGAACTGCCCACACTTCATTAGAATGCCAGGATAATGGCCAACAAGCACGCGCCGTGACACCCCATTTCCTGTGCACTGAGCTCTCCAACCACGACAGATGTCGACAGTGCCGCCGCCGCCACTACCAGGGGCCCCTCCTCTTCCTGGCTGTTTGGCCAAGTCGGCGTCACACCACCGGGGAAGAAGGGGCAGCCGGAGCAGTTGTACACAGCAAAGAGGGCACTGTTGCCAATCTGAGGCACTTATGGTGTGGGAGATGTTGTTTATCTTTTTTTTTTTTTTCGTTTTTGTTTTACCAGACAGTTTTCAAATCTCCCTTTTGGTGTTAATAGCTGATTTACTACTCAAGCGCTTGGGATTACAACACAGCAAAGGATCATTATGTTCCCCGTCTCACTACTGCTGCCCCTCCAAAATCCAAATGATGTATCTGTAGACAAAACATAAACAGATGTTCCAGTGGCTGTTAGGTGTCCTCACCGGGAGGATGTGGAGGGAGAGGAGGGGGTGATCATTCGACATGTGCGCTCGTGAGCAGCAGGGACAATGTTGTTTTAAAAGGTGTTATTATGCCTTTGCTGGCATGTGCACCGGTAATAACGGCAGGGCTGGATTTAGAGTGCTGTCACGGACGCATCAGGAGAGGGAGCAGGGGCCATGGACCGAGGCTAATGGAGGCAAAACAACCTCCAGCTCCTGCCCCTGCTGTCCAAAAATCAGCTTTTAGAGGGAAAACACGGGCCACCTCTGAGCGCTCACGCAACACGATACGTCAATATGAGAGGCAATTTAATCCCCTCATTTGAATATGCATCCTCGAAATAAACCTCCCTCTCTCTCCTCTGTGTTTTTGAACCCCGACCAGATTTCAGGACCATGGGGGGAGGAAATTGTTGTACATTTCCTGACAAATTGAGTTAAACGGACATTAAGTAGGGCTTTAAGAAAACAAATGGTCGTCTTTATCACAGGTGGACACTGATGGCTTAATGGGGGCCTGCGAGCTGATCGTATCACCAGCTAATGGCTTGACAGGATGCATTAAGGTTTTTGTGTAAAGAACCGGCGAGCAGGGCCAGGCGAAATGCAGACCTGTCAAGTGCTGTGTGTCCCCTTTTTTTGTGCAGGGAAGCAGATGTTTGTGTATATACGGTGGACTGGCAGAGGGAGGCCAGCAGCAGATGCCTGTACCAGTGCCAAGGTTCAGGATTGTACAGACGGCTACATGTTCAGAGAGGGAAAGCTGCCCTCCCTCTGCCAGGTGACTGCCCAGCTGAACACCCCCACTCCCTCTCTGCCCCTTTCCTGCTTAACCACCACAGAGTCCGACCCCTTTTATTTATTCATCTATTTGCTGAATTATTTACTCATTCCATTGCTCGTTTGGCTGTTTAACGACCTGCCTGGAGGCACGGAAGAGATGGAGCATTTTACTTCAGGCACAGATGACCATTCACTTCATTTATTGGGAAAATAAAACCTAATGCTAAAACACTATGGTCCTTTACAGTGTGTGCTAAAGAGGTAAAGAGTGTTGTTCAAAAACATGACACAACTAAATTAACTGAAGCTTTCATACGATTAACCTCTGATGCTGACTTTTGGTCCAAACATCAGTGCTAAGAGCTTTACGGGCTAATCCTGAGATGATAGGATTCTGTAAAAAGTTACCTTTTTACAGAAAGACACCTATTTTGCCAGATAGCTGCTTTTAATTTGAAGGCTGTTGTCACATGTAAAACCTCTGTCAGGAATTCAAAAGTTCGCATATATCCCAGACTCCTAGACCCACACTCTGCCTTAGCTTAAAGCCTGTGCACAAAGGCAAATGATAGGTTTAAAAAAAAAATCAGATTTTCATGATATTGTATTAAATGCAGCGAGGTCAGAGAGTATTAATATGCAGGAGACGCCATTGTGAGAGAGTTCGATTGTAGTTTGGGAAGATGGAACCACAACACAAGATGGATGGACATGGTTGTTGCAGGACCATTAGACCCCAAGTCATTAGGGTTAGTTAGTTATTGGTGAACATGTAAATTAGAACAAGTGCCAAACTTTGAAAGCATCGAACATCTGACGCTGACTTTTCAGCACCAAAATGCACAGTGCGATAAACCTTTTGTTCAGGTCCACATTTTGAGACTCTCATGCAGACAAATATCCTTTGTTCGTTTCATCTCATCATCTAATTCTTTTGTTATTAACATCTACTGAGTGAATACACCAAGTGTCAGAGCAATAATGGGGAACACCTCAGCCGTTCATTATGAGACGGTCTGCATGTATACGGTAGTGATGCGGTTCATCGACATTGATAATTCCTCTGAGCACCTCAGCGACCTCTACTCGCTCTTACTTTCTATTTCCCTACACAGTGAAGGATCACAGCCTCTCTTCTGACACCTCCCTATAGTTTTGACTTGAAGAGGGAACTTTTCCTTTAATGCCCTTCCTCCTCCTCCCCTCTGCCTTCACCCCTTCAGCTCCCCTTCTTTGGAAGGAGAACTCTGCTTTGCGAAGGTACAGCTTGTTTTATTAACATCAAAAGCGCCCGTGGGAGAGAGCAGTGATCAAATTCCCCTCTAATTAAAATGAACCTGGGTTGAGAATGTTGCGCTGTTTAATATGTACAGAACGATGCTGATTGCACAAAGCGGCTCCTCCTTTTGTTGGCGCGGATAATGCAGGCCCCGCCGAGACGCCAACGTGGGCGGAATGAACGTACCTACGGAGCAATCTAGGTGATGTCCTCATCGCTGTCTAATGTGAGACTGATGTCAAATGTGGCCGGTGAAAGCCTAAGCCTCACCTCGCTTTTAATTTGGATGGTGATTGATGGACCTGGAGGCGATATTGCAAAGTATTCCACTCCTGTCTAGGTTGCATGTTCCGCCCTTTACAGAGCCAGTACTGTTGGCAGCCTTTACACATCCTTTCCTCCCAGGACACCTCCTAACTTTCCGAGATCAAGGTCACTTTGCACTTGATTCTCAGCCTGTAGTGCGAGACTTACTAGAGCGTGTGATGTTGTATTTGCAAAAGCATTCCATCATTTGAGATCAGAAAAGGGGCTAATCATTTCTAGAACATGTATGTGAAGGATTCAGGCACAGACGGTGCAGTTCAAAGAGGTAGCAAGTACAAGATCTCATTTGTCAGAAGAGCATGAGAAATCTGGGAACGATTAACAGATACTGTTTATATTAACAACTTGCTCATTACTTAGGGTAAGATGTATGGTTTGAGCTAATGAAAATTTCTAGAAAGTGCATGAAACTTCATAGGGAACAAGTAAAATTATCTTAGCAACTGAGTGAGTGTTTAACCTTGTACTGCGCAAGAAAGGGTTAGGGTGAGAGGGGAGATCCTTATAGGTCATATGTTTCTTGGGGTCATTCTCAGGGTTCAAGCCCATTGTTTTACTATATTTCTGTAATATAATGATATTAATATAATATTTATGTAAAGACCTGTCAGCTCCTTGCTGTGTGTTTTAATAAAAAAATTATGTCAGCAAGTAATCAGGCTTGTCGACCCGTTACTGTTACAGGGAATAAAAATATGTTGACAGACCATTGAAGCTGCTTCTTATTTGTTGAAGTCACCTCTTATTCAGGGGCTTAAGATTCAGGTTTTGGCTCAGGTTATGACGGTGCAGGCTTTTGCAGAGAGGTGAGATGAGGGATACAAATTCAATTTAGGTGTTTCGACCGATCAATGACAGCAATCCAACCTTGATCTCAGGTTATGAATACCTGAGCAGACGTTTCATGTAACGCATACAGATTACACATGCACCACAAGTCTAGAAAAAGAAATACTTGGTTGGCTGATTGAGACTTACCTTGCACTTTCAACATGACCTTTTGACCCCTATATAGTATAGTAAAGAGTATAATGATGCAATGAACACGGGGTATCCTGAACATATACCATCTAACACTGACATCAGACTCAGAGAAACAGATTGGATATTTCATGTTTGATTAGTCATGAAAGATCGTTTCCAGGTCATGAGCTTACTCCAGAATTGCTATACAGTCGCTTTTGGAAGAAGACTCTTTGCTTGTGTTTGTGAACATTTGCTAAATGTGCAGCACCACAGTCAGTCTGTGTGGATTCCTGCACACTTGAATCCGGGCTTTGCGTTTTACAGGCATCCCACCCTGCTGTCAGACTCTGGAGCAGGTAGCTTGCACTCCATTAAACAAACACTGTGGCCCCTCACTTTTATTTGACATTTTATTTGGCTGTGACAAACGAGCAGCAGTTGGATTATAACATAATTTGTCTCCTCTTTATTACCGGCACAAAGGACACCATTCATTAATTATTCTGCCGTTGCCGCTCAACACTAACTGGAAAGGTCCCTCTTTGGACAGATGGCGAGGACAATGTTATTTATATCAATCAGTCCAAAATGTTCAGCGAGGATTACTATTCCTTGGACTGCTTTGATTTATGTCTCTGCACCTCACCTCGTACCCAACCTCACCGGCTCCTGCAGGGACACTTTAATCGAATGGGAATTGAAAACAGACTCGTGAGGCAGGCAATGCGTTTCGGCATGTTTATTTATACATCTCACTTTTTTTCACCTCCCTCTCTAAACTAAAAATGTTATGCTGTTGTTTCTTTTCAGGAAAGTAGTTTAACTTGCAAGACTGCAATCCACATTTAGTTCTGTAGTGATCAGCGTCTACCTGTGTGAAGATGAATAAGCTTTGCAGGTTAAGAACGCTTTGTTTATGAGAAACTCCACTTGCACGGCTTCTTAAAGCACATTTTAAAAACTGTAGTATGAGACCACTTGCATTAAAACAGCTGTCACAAAATAGTATCCAAACTGTTATAATGTGATTGACTGCCAGGGCCGGCACAAGCCTTCTGGGGGCCCGACTCGGGGGTCCCCCTCACACTTTGCAAATATAAAATGAAATGAGATACAGTGAGCAAACATATCTAAGTTGTTCTACAGGGCAATCTTTAAATCACATAACATGTTTTATAAGCTAAAGGGTGCTATTATAAAATAAAGAGCGTATATTAAAACACTTAAATAATTTATTATTAAAATAAGTTAAATTCCCTGCATGTCAAACACGCCCTGCATTTGTCGACTAAATGCCTCCGATTCAGATTCACCTGCATGAGGCAGGTTGAACCCACTGTTAGCTCACTGTATGCAGTTTGTAGCTGTTAGAATAATGAATCAAAGCTGCACAACACGCTGCTTCAGTACAAACAGACAGGCAGGTCTGCCCCTGACACCGCCTCTAACAGCTCATCATTACCTTTCTTCTCTGCATGCTAACCAGTCCCAGAGCAACACTTGGTAGCTGGGCGCTGTGATTTACGCATCTGTGTGGAAAGAGGAAAAAAATACATTCTGTAATGAATACCATTTACGGTGTAATTAGTTTTATGCAAACTAATGCAGATGAAAGCAAGAATCTTTATAAATTATGAATCATGTTCTAAGTTATCAGGAGAGCTTATCATCGAGTTAACGCACCTCCTTGCTAATTAAAAATGTTCACACAGAGTCACAGGAGGGAGATAGTTCATCAGGTAGCTGTGTCTCAGAGAAAACCAATTCTGAAGGAAGCCTTTGTTTCTGCTGCTTGCTCTTTAAATCTCAGATCAGAGGACCACCGCTCGGGCGAGAGAGGTAAACAACAATAAGGAAACTAAGATAGGAAGAGAGAAGATGGGAAACACATGCTGATAGCTGGGCGAACATGGCTGAGCACTGGCAGGAATACAGCTGCAGACAGTGGACAAGAGTCAGCCTGACAGAAGACATGAGCTCTAGGTAAAAACCACTCTCATTTCCCCTCTTGTCCCTTCCTGAATCCACATTCTTCCAAACGTTTGCCCATTGACTAGAAAAATCTCCCTGGGCCCCTGATGGTCCCTGGCTCTGCGTGAGGATGCCCAGGCGCTACAGCAGCGCTCATAAAAACTCAATTCATCAAGACGAGCGTAATTTGCTCCGAACGGAAAGCGCCACAAAAGGGGGCGAGCTTGTCAGCGAGACAGGTGGCTGGAGATCTCGCTCTGATACTGAGCGATATGAATAATAGATTCTGCTAAATGTACGCCAGGACCCGGGCTGTAAACACAGCTGCCTCCTTTCCCTTCCAAAAGAACAGCTTGGCTGGATGAGAAGCCCGAGCGCTCTGCCTCCACCTGAGGACTTGGGGAGGGGAGAGGGGGGCGATTAACTAATCAAATGCACAGGCTAAATGGGAGGCAAGGAGAGAAAGAGGAGACAGACAAAGGGAGGGGGGAGAGGTGTAAGTCAGGAGGTTTGCCCTCATTGGTTTTGCTAAAGTACTAAGCAGCACAAAGGATGTTGATTAGTGGGAAATTGATGTCAATCTAAACATGTAAAGAATGAATTTCCACTGTTTGAGCACAATCTTATATCTGCAACATGACCGTAAACTTTTACTTTTAGCTTTAGGAGCCATTTTCTGTCTGTTATCTTTTGATAAACGATGCAATCAGTCAAGTCCATTTGTTTCCATTTCACCAATGTCATGAATTTGACCCAAATTTGTTGCAATCTGGGCTGAATACGGCATCCACTGTCCTTACACCCACATTTCAGATAAGTAAGAACCTAAAAAGAAAACCTTTTACCAGGAAAACATAAGGGGAAGAGACAGACTCTCTCCTCAAGTACAGCCACGCGTTACTTGTTGTAGATGATACAGCAGTAGCACAAAGATGGAGAAAGGCCAAAAAGTAATTATAAAATGTGCAAAGGTGCAAAGATCCATGTTGATTCATACGCTAGTGTCATAGACTGTATATGCAACTAATATATTAATATCTGGATGTGTGCAGACGACCGGTGCAGGATCGTGTGTTGTCAGTGTGTATCTGGCCTCTAACTTATTAAGTAAACTCAGACCAGACCAGCAGCTTAACTGGATCAACAACAGCATGTGCATGAACTAACATCACTGAGAGGATTAATATTTTTAGCATCTAGGCTTATGTTGTTGTTGCATTTGAATGTATGTTGTTTGCGCTACTTGAAGCCTTTTCAGTATTTGTCTTGATTTGTCTTCTGCTCCTGGTCGTTCCTGCATCGCGTCACAACAAGCGAGTAGACTCAGCTAATGAGACAAAGAGGAAAGTGGGGAAAGTCTGTAGTAGTTCTCTTAATTGTTTGGTGCCATAACAAGAACTTTTTCAGTATAAAACATGTCAAAATGTACTGTAATACATGCACCTACTGTATATTTACTGCTACACAAGCTTAACCTGAGCCAGTTGCCTAAATGTGCTACTTTGTCACATATCTCAACATGCAAAACATAACACATAAGCAAGAAATAATAAACTGATGTTATCATTTGGGTGAACTAACCCCTTAAGATATATTAAAGGAGCCTGTCTGTTAAATTGAAAACAGGTTGAGGCATTAAATTTACTGCATTAAGGGCCCCTGGTTTTATGTCAGGTTGTATTTGTCTAGATTAAGGGGCAATTAAAGCAGTTATTTAAGGGAAAAATGAAATCTTTATTTTGTTTCCCTCCTGTCCATGTTCCCGTGTTTCTAAGTCAAATGCTCTGAATAATACTGAGGCTGCGGGTGGTGTTTGTTTTGGCAGCGACTTCGCGAGCTCCCGGTTCTGCAGGATAAAGTCACACGTTGCGGGGAACGTCGTAGCGGTGTAGTCACTGATGTGTTTACTCATGAATTATCACACGTGTATCGCCATTGACTCACTATGGACTACATTTCCTTGCTGATGTAATTTTCCTGCGCCCACCACCGCCGCCACCACCCACTCTCTGACGCTGCGTCGACGGCTGCTCCTTTGCACATTTGATGACTCCCCAGATGAAATTTAGGAGGATTTTGCTCAGCCGAAGGTAATTAATTCTTCAATTAAAATGTTGTTAAACATTTTTAATGAGTAATTGGCACTGGGGAATCGGATACAAAACTATGTTTAACCAGAGACAGACAGACAACACGGATGTTTCAAAGTTGATTTCTGCAAATCTGTTCATTGACCCACTTTTTTTTCTCCCTGAGTATTGCACAGCACAGAAATATAAATAAAAAATCAAATGTGAAGCGTCTCCTGGCACAGAGGATGTGTCCTTTATCTTAGGTGACTACTGCTTCATTTGGCTGCTGCTTTTTCTTTTTTCTCTCAGTGCTTCCTAATTAGGGCACGAGACAGCACACAACAACCTGAGATACAGAGCTGCAGTAAAATATGACATCACAGCGCAGGAACAAGACCCATTTAACCTGATTTCACTTCAGTGTGAACAAAGACAAGGACAGATAGATGGAGCAGGGCATGTTTCATTAATCACCAGCAAACGACACAAATAAAAACATTTTTAATGAAACATGCCTGAAAAGACTCTGAGAAATCTTCGCTCCCTACAAATGTGTGAGAGAAGCTGGAGAACAGTCGCATCAGGTTTTAAATAAACTTCCTGGAGTTTTAAAGACAGTCACTGAGCACCTTTTAAAATTTTCTACCTGAACAATGTTTCTAATGCTAATTCAGTGGATGGTGGGTGAGTGTTTTATCCAACCTGCCCCAGTAAACAACAAGGTTGTTTCTGAAGGACGGAGTTGTTCCAACTGGGCATGGTTCCTCACACAGCAAGAGGCCAGAAGTGCTGTTGCATGAAAAGGCCTTATAACATGTACTGGCACTTCTTTTAAAGGTGAAAATGATATAATCTTGTATCAGTGGAGCTGCAGAATAAAATCTGAAAATGAATAATTAAGAATGATATGGTGACTTTAAAACCTGCTGAAACACTAAAGAAATCTGATCTCTCTTCTCATGTCCAAGCAATAATATAAATAATTTGACTTCAAACCATCACCAAACATATGGCATCCTCCACAATTAACCTGATGTCCATGACTGACAGTACACTACCATAACTTTGCACATTTTGCCAGATTAGACTTAAATTGAGACGCCCTCTTTGAGCTGCTTGAATAAATCTACTTAACTGGAATTTCCATCAGTCCTCCACTTAAACTGTAGTTTGTCTGCTTCCCATAATCCTCCGTAAATCATGACAAACACATCTGTGTGTGAAGGGGCCCATCGTCTCTGTCTGCTGAGGAGCATGGGCATGTTGTTGCCTATTCACGAGCCGCAACGTTAGCTAATCATGAAGCTAGTTCAGGGAGCCTCAGTTCATTACAGCTCTGCACTCTGTAGGTTCCTGGCATTGTTCTCTCAATTAGAGACTTGTAAATGTGTTGCTTGCTTAATCACCCAAAAACTGGCCCCTAGGACTTCCCCCTAATGCAACCCCATTAAGAGGGGCCATCAAAACAAAAGATCTGCCTCTAATGGCAATAATCCCTCACTTCTGTCACACTGAAGCCAAACTTGTATCTTAAATGAGTGATGATGGATGAGAGCAGGCCTCTGTGTCAAAGAGCTTTATTACTCGTGATGGATGTGCCGGGCCGGCCACGCACCAAACCTCAACCAGGGCCCCGTCGTTGTCAGAGCCGGCCCATCCCAAGTGTGTCCCACTTAACCCGGCGTCTCTGGAACTCAGATGGCCGCTTGTGGCACTGAGGGGGGAGAGGAGGGAGAAATAAGGGCTTATCCAAACAAGCTCATTAGCACAATTAGCACTCGTTTCCTGCTGATGGACCCCTGGAGCTCTCCTAAAGTTTGACTACGCACTGTGGTGACTCGGCCGACGATAGCTGATAAGTAGCTGCTTTTGACAAACAAAGAAATAACTCTGAAGCAGGTTGTGCTACAGTAAGTACTTGACTCTCGAACAGTGCTTTACCTTTTCTTTCTTTTTTTTGTCCAGATCCCACCATCATTTCCTGCTTTTACGCTGAGTATTACTTAGGAAATTAAAATGATAAATCAAAAAGACAAAAGCTTTATATCGTTTGATCTTGTAGAATATCACTTACTCTTTGACATTTGACCTTACTACTGCACGAACTGAAGCCGTTTCTGGAGTCACGCTCACACGTAGGTGAAGCCTGTGTATAAGAGTAGCCACTGAGGAGATACAATATAAAAAGTGTGAGCATATCTAAATACAGCCGCTGCTTTCCCCACACGCCGTACATTAAGCCACTGATGCCATTAAGGTGCAGTACAAAGACACATAAACCCTCTAACGTCGTATTCTTCTTAATTATATATGGAACCCTTATATTCCCCAGACAGCCTGATATATTTAAAGAAACCAGAGTCCTTCCAACACTTCTCCTCTCAGGGAACTCATACTTAACAGGAGATCTTCTCTTAAGGGAGCCTCCTCTGGGTACGCAGGCTAGAGAGAACCAATCACCACTGCAGTGCAGCTACGCTGTGCCAACGCCGCCCCAACACTTCGGCTTATTGCATATATTTGAAGAGGAGTGTTTGCAGCTGTACGGCTCAGCAGAGAAAGGTTTTATCTGCTCACATTCAAGGTAGCACAGGAAGGATTCATATTGGTATTGCAAACATCCTGAAAGTATCATTGTCACAAGTTGTCATTGTGAATATACTTGTGCCAAAGCAGCTCCTATGACAAATCTAGTAGAATTACAGCAGCAGAAATGATCTGTCATACAAAACTGTGCTAATGTAAAGACATGGTGTAAATGTCTGAGACCTATAATGAATTTAAGTGAGCTGAAAAGTGCACAGCTTAGTCCACCTGTCACTGACCAGCTCACATTCTCTAATAAGTTCAGTCATGCAAGCAAGAATATACAGTATATAAAGCAGTAAAATTTAGGTTCACGTTAGCATAAAACAACATTAAAATGTTGTACGCACTAATTAGTGAGTGTATAATACTTTGTCTTTGGTTAAATGATGAACGCTGGACTTCTAATGGAGTGAATTTCATTGCATTAAGACTTTTTTTATGACTGACATTTTATGGCTTTTATATGAGCAGATACCCACAGTATGCACAATTATACTTCCTTAACATATGATACAGTATGATCCACTTTGATAGGTTTGGATTAGGTTAGAATTTTCTAAAGGATGCTGCTGTTACAGTGTTTAGCGCAGAGGAACTGTTTGCCCTTTTCACCTTCAAAACCAGCCGGGAGTTTGTTCACATGCTGAACTTTTGCAGGAAGACAGACGCACAGAAAGCCTCTCCTTCCAGCAGGAAGTGCCTCCACACCTCAGACTGTAATTAAAGGCGCTGCAGAGGGAGGGTTTCAGCTGCATTAGCAAGCGTTTCCAGTGACAGGTAATAAAGCAGATCGGTTAATTGCAAATGAATGCGCACACCCCAGTTCCATTAGGCATAAATAATTTGGCCACTTGGGTACGAGCCTCCCAAATTACTTATTCTTTTTGTGTCTTAAATTACCTATTCTTTCTGATGTTGCCTTTAGTTGATTAGTGAGCTGTGCGTGACTCACCATTGGCTTTTTCCAGGTTTTCAGCCTGTTTTCATTTTTCATAAGGTGAAGGCGTGTTCAGATCAGGCTGTGGATTCGTTGTTTTGCTTTTGTTTGTGCACATGCACAGGGGCAAGACACTTTCATTACTGGCATGAATGCTAATTTATGCAGTTATTCCCAACTTTTGCATTTTTGGTGTGACTCTGTGCAGGCTTTTCTTCTCACACCTTGTATAGCTTTTGCTTGGGGATGTTGGATGAATATTAAATACGGTACAGTGGCAGTGGGCTTATTGCTTTTTTTGTCTAGCGCACACATATAGCCAGTAAATATAGAGTACAATATTTCACTTTCATGAAAGATTTATTGTCCTTGCATGTGTCTAATATACATAAACATTTTCAGGACAAAGGGATACTTGTTCCAGTCACTTCTTTGCCGCTGATTGCTTGTGATCCCGGTGATCTCAGAGTTAAAGTTTATTCGTTTCATGGTCTCATTAGAAGTCATTCTCTGGATGCAAGTGTGAACTAAAAGACCTGTAACCGTAGAGCATGATGGGTTTCCTCATACATGCATATTATCATGTAAATCCACAATGACATAATCAATTTTTAATTTAACAGCCCTATTTTGGGATTTCATAGGAAAATTTCTTCTGTTTCTGTTCATATACAGAAATTATTTGATGTTTAATGAGTTTCATTTTCAAAACTTTTCTGCAGGCAGTTTTGTGCAGATTTCATTTCTTGTATTGGGATGGGATAAAAATATGGGTTTGAAACTTTATGTCTCACCAGATAATCATTTCTGAACTGGAGCTTTGTCCACATGCTCCTCCAGCATCCACACAAATGTCAATGTCAATGTTTGTGTGGATATTGTTCAAAGGTGAATGTTTTTTTTAACCTGTCATTACTCCTTCATGTTGACCAGAACCAAAAAACATTATATATCAAATGATCTCTGGAAGTCGGTAAGTGAACCTGGCAAAATCAGTTTTTTTATGTTGAGTTTCTGGAACATCTTTGATTGATAAGTTGTTTGCAGCAAGTTGATTAGCATCATTCTAACGTTGCATATTTGTCCTATGGGATGGAAGTAAAAGATTTAAACAACTTCCACGTGTGTGACTTTGCATTATATGTGCGATTACACAATTGTTTGGTTTAGGGTTTGAAATGATGTGATGAATTACTAACATTTGACAAGATAAAACTTTAAATGTAGGATTCATTACTAAATGTGAGATTCCCAGCTGCAGTAATTCCACTTTGGATGTTGTGATAATTACCTTAACGGGTAGAGGTGGATCACAGCTTGATTATGTCCTGATTGGCTCTTCTCACTACAGTCTGTCTGAAATCTGTCCAATCAGGTCATTTTGTAGATTTTTGAACCAGAGAGCTTCAACTCAGCAGGTTCACCTTCTTTTGGTTTGAGCCCAAATATCCAAAATTAGGTTGACTAGTTGTCTTGACTTTCATTCACTTCACCAGATTTTTCTCTGCTTTATACTAAAATCTGTGACACTGCTCAGATATACTGTGCAGATCTGAATATACTGTGCAGATTTTATTTAATTTCCCTCTCAAAATGCAGTGAGACTTTCACCAGTCCCAGAAGGAGGTGTGATGGTGACCAGACCCCCTTCTGTCCTTTCTCTCACCCCCTGCTGAGCAAGCCCGCATGTCGTCCCCAGGTTGAGACAGCCCTAATTAAAATGTCCTTCCTCATTATCATCGATTGCTCTGCGCATTTTGGAAAACAACTGCAGTGCTGAGGTCTGGCAGCGGCGGCGATGGCGGCCAAATATAGACATGTGACACTGGTCTTTAGCCTGTCAGATGGTCCCAGTCCGACATGAGAGCGAGAAAAGTGGGGCAGCAGCCGAGTCTCCCCAGTGGACGCTGGACCACAACTCACACTCTCTCACACAAGACCGCAGATGGTCGGTGCCCCATTCCAGGGTTCATCCACCACACGAAGAAAGAAAACACACACACACACACACACATACAAGAAAAACAAACTTCCAATCATTAAGGGTATGATTTATTCATTAACAAGTGTGTTGTGAAGAAAGTTTCAACAATCTGTGGCAATATTTCCAAATGCTGCACAAGATCCAGAAACTGTTATGAATCTGTATCAGACTTAGTTTTATGAGAAAATCTGTTAAATGCTGTACAGTGTCTCCACAGCCCCACCCACCCCCACTCCACACACACACACACATATACTTAGTGATTTTTTATTTTCAGCATATGTGTCGCACTTAAATGATTAAAATTATCACATAGATTTTAATATAACACAAACATAACCTGAGTAAATACAAAATGCAGTTTTAAATATTGATTTAATTTATTAAGGAACAAAACCTGAAACCTAAACCTAAAATCAAACCTGCCTGATCCTATGTGACAAAGTAATTACCCCCAGAGACAAAAGAAAAGTTAAACTTTTTTTAAAATTTTTTTTTTTTTTTTTACATCTGGTGTAAAAGTAACATTTCATTAAATGAACTTCAGACCATCAGTCAAACATGGTGGTGGTAGTGTGATGGTCTGGGGCTGCTTTGCTGCTTCAGGATGTGAACGATGTAAAAGACTCATTAATGCCAGTTACCGTGAAATCTTAACTGCAGTTGCTGCTGCCAAGGGTGGCACAACGAGTTATTAGGTTTAGGAGGCAATTATTTTTTTTACATATGACCACGCAGGTTTAGTTTTTTTCCCTTTATTATTGAGCTCATCATTTAAAAACTGCATTTTGTATTTACTCAGGTTATCGTGGTGTAATGTTACTATTTGTTTGATGACCTGAAATCACAGAATCTACAGTATAATGACTTTCAGGCATTCACAAGCAAACCGTGTTCATGTGTTCAAACTCAGGCTTAAATATTTATTCATGAGAGCTTTTTAGCTGAAAACATCTGCTGCTGAAAACGGTGCTGAGGAGAGCATAGAAAACGAATCAAAACACTGAAATTATGGATCCAAAACCAAAACAATCATGTCAGTGGAGCTGCAGAGTTGGAGAAAAAATCCATTCTAAAATGTTTATTTGTGCAGCTTTTTATAAGAGTTTATTGGAATCATCCAATAAATGGTTCATGGGAACATATTTCTGCTTGGTTAACCTGTTTCTCTCATTTTAAATATTATTTCTATGACCTTGTGTCCTATTGGAAGACAAAACCTCACGTACTGCCCCTTTAAATTCCAGAGTACATTTTTATAATTGAGGCCTCATCCGCTTGACGGACAGATGGACGGACGAATGGACAGACTGAGTCAGGCAGACAGGCACACAGGCATGTCAGAGGAGGCACGTTGCCGGCTGGCGAGGCAGGACAGAGGGAGCATCTGCCGGCGGGTTTGAGGAGCAGCCATGGCTTCTGTGAATCAGGAGTTCCCCTGACGGCAGCGGCGGGCCAAAAGGGCCACGTTGGTGCCAGTGGGTCAGGCGAAACACAAATGGTTCAAAATATCATCACCTAAAAGGGACAAAATATTTAAACCTTACCTAACCTTGACATTTACAAGAACAGCTGTGTGTAAAATCTAACAATACAATTTGATAAATCTCACTGTCACTGTGGCTTCACTGTAGGCCACATAAACCGCATTACAGCATGTGTTGAGAGGAACAGAAACTGTCATGAAACTAAAAGTGCAGAGAATTGAAAGTTACAAACCTCAGCAGGTGAAGTTTGAGCCATCGTGATCTCGTCACTCGTCGTTTTAGGGTGATACACCCTCTGTCACGTTGCCTGTTTGATGGGGTAATGTAGAAAAAAGTTTTGGGAGTAGTGTGCAAACTCACAGACACACTTGTTCAAATTCCTCACACCCGATTGCCAGAGCTCACCCAAGTGCGTGTCCGCCTCCCTGCTGGTTATCTACAGAGAGCCATAGAGACTCAAGCAAGGGGGGGCTTACCAAACACAGCCGCAGTCCATTTGACCACAGGGGAGGCCTGTCAATGGCCCAGATAGTTCTGGGAATTTTTCAGTGTTAACTCTGCTGCTGCTGCTGTGTTTTACATATTCAAAGAGGGAATCGAATATAGTAGGGGGGGCTCCCTTTGTTCTGGTGTGTGCGCTGGGTCGCTGGGGCAGGGGCCATGTTCTCCTCTGCAGATACGCCTTGAAGTCAAGAAAGGCGTAAGGTATATCTGAAATACTGAGGAGAGAGGAAAAGAGAAGTAAACAGGATTAGCCTTATCGGCTGCACTTGCAAGGGAATGCACACACACACACACTGTATATATTTGAGGATGCAAACATACACTCACACAAGGAATTGCAAATGAAACATGAATAAGTAAGGCAATAAAGCATCCTTATGATACACTGGCCTCAGTCTGAGAAATATTACTCTGCTTGGACCGTGTGGACAGATACGTGTTTGTCTTAATATAAGTAGTCAAGTGTGATTCTGAATGGAATGATAATTGACCTAAATGCTCCTCTCGTGTGAAGGCAGTGACAGCGACTCACGGCTTATAATGCCGCGAAAGCGCAGGAGGCATTTATGAGCTTCAATTGCAGCCAAACAGGCGATCAGTTAAAATAAAAAAGTGCGCTCGCCACTCGAAACCTCATGAAGATGAGCGCGTGTGCATTTCCCCCCCTGTGGCGCTTTGAAGAATGAGCGTGATTTTCTGAAACTTGTTTCTCCATGTTTTCTGAATATCAGATATCAGACGGGCCGTTATTTTGAAAATCATCCTCTCCTTCCCCTGCCCCCTCCCACCACAATAATTTCAAAAACATCATCTCCTCCACGCCGAGTTCAGGAAGTTGATTTATAGACGGTACTCGCGGAGTTAATTGCAGTGCACGACACCAATCAGTCTTTGGGGAGATTTCTAAGGCGAGCGGGGATTAAATCGACACCCAGCACAAACAAACAAACAAACAAACATATTCATATCTCCCATATTTATTTATCAATGTTTTAGATTGCACTCTGCCTCCAAGATTGCCCCCTTTTTCTGCCGAAGATTCAATAAGTTGACAGAAACATTGTCAGCACCAGGGTGTCGCTTTATATCGGTGCTGCCAACAAATCTGTCTTTGGGAAAATGGAAATGTATGTGTTAAGCACGCCCAAGCGACACAGACCCCCCCATCCTCCCAGCACCCCTCCCTTGTTGGATCCTCGAGAGTTGCTCCTCCACGAAATGATCATCGTTGTGTTTGGAAGCATTCATCTTGATTATACAGACAGAAATGCTTTGATAATGATCTGCGGGAGACGGTCGTCAGAAGTTTGTCAAAAAACACTAAATGTCAAATCCCCGGCGGTGGTATCTAACTATCTGATGGTGTGACACAGGCTGTCACACACACACACACACACACACCTTCCTCTGCTCCCACACTTGGCCAATGAGACGTATGCCTCTTATTGCCTCCCATGCCTCCTCACTGTGTTGCACTGAGAGAGAGAGGTGGAGTGGAGAGCACGCAGCTGCAGACCAACAACAGCCGTAACTCTGTGTGTGCGTGTGTGTTTGTACGAGGTCGTCTGGCAAGAACATGTACGTTCAGGGACACAAAACCACTGCATTAAAACAAGAGAACTCAACGCGTTTGTTCTAAAGCTGTCAGAGGTGTTTGTGCTTTGAGTGTTTACATTTGTTTTTCCGGCAAAGTGAGCGAAGGGAAATTATTTCAACATTGATTTCAGTGGCTTCACTTAATGACTGAAAAGATCTGCACAGTAGTTTATGTCAAAATGAGACATTTTAATGGCAAAAGTGTCTAAAAAATCCAGGTCCTTTTCAGTGGTTATGGTCAGAAATACAACAAAGTCCAACAGTAATTAAAAAAAAGAGCAGTCACACAGTCAGGCAAGTTGCAAGTAAGCCGTCAGTGTATCCAGATTACAGCAACTGTTAAACACACCTGAAGTGTTGATAATAGTTGCACTTAAAAACTGGCTGCAGTGAGATTAGATCAATTCATAGACCACTTTGCACCAAAAAAATAAAAAATCATAACAAATTTTATGGGGGGAAAAATTACGGGAACAATCCAGCACCAGGGGAACCATGTAAAAAATGTAAAACTAAAACTGCAATAACAATAATTTTATAATATTAAGACTAATTAAAATGAAAAGCTAGAAAATTATAAAAAAATAACAGAGTTAACATAAAGTGTACAGCAAATGACCTGTAGGAAAATACTGTAAATTTATCATAGTCTGTATTAAAAATAGCAAAAAAGAATTATTACAAATCTTTACTACAGAAAACGTAGCAAAGTTACCATAAAATGTAAGTAGGTTAGCTCAAGTTTTCTGAAAATGACCTAAAGAATAAGAGAAATACCAACAGGAACAAGTTAAAGTCCTTTTACTACAAAAACGTTACAATACCTGTAAGAATAAAACCTTACAACAATCCTTGTAAACTAACAGTTCAGTTATAAACTACCGTGAATTTCACTGCGCGCCTTTGTCTTCTCTTCACAGATACATTTGACTAACTTGTGCTTTTCTGTGTTTGATTTAAGAGAATGAACCTTTTAGTAAAATGTGCTTTTCAGTGTTTGAATCTGTGTAGACGTTCAGTATCTTTATATGCTGCAAATGCTTTTTAAAAAGGTCAAGAATGAAAGTTCACTCCTGACCTTGAAAACAGAAGTCTGACCACTCTGTTTTTTATCTATTTCCATACTCAGGTCATGAATCTCCACAACAACGGAGCAAACTCCACTCGCTGATGAAGACTCGTGGTTGAAACTTGCAGAACAAAGCAGTAAGTGGACTCAAAGTTAGTATTTGTTTTGTTGTCAAAAGTCAAAAGATGCATTTATGTTTCAATCCATAAAACATTATTTCTGAGCATATTCATCTGACCTTTCCTCATTTAAATCAATTCACTCCATCATTTTGGTGTCAAAATTTGTATCCAGCTGCAGAATGTGTTGTTTCAGGTTCAAAAGTCAGAGCGATCCTACACACTGCTTCATACTCCCTGTGCACTGATCTGTTGGATTTACAGTAAGAGTTTCAACATAAATGAGATTTTTTAATATTTGCATTCAGTTTGTGGTGTTAATTATAGGGGGAGAGTTGACAGTTCAGTAAAATCCACAGGTGATGAGAATCTCAAAGCGTTGATAAGATGTCAAATCAAAATTGTCTACGTGCAGACTCACCTGAGAGAAGCAGAAAAGGTGACAAAGGGCAGAGATGTATTTATTCCTGCATACAAAATACAACTCAATCAGCTTTTGTCGACCCTTTCTGTCACGCACACGTTTATAATTTAAATGTTAATGACGTTACAGGTTTCACCATAACAAACGTGGACTGGCAGGTACTAAACGGTAAACGAGTGGAATTCCTCTTTAAAATGCTAATAAGAGCCGGCTCCTATCTGTGTGTGTGTGTTTGTGAGAATGAATGCACTTCACAGCCAGACAGCCGCTGTATATGCATGAGCGCTTGTGTATGTATCTGCAGCCACTAAATGAACTGCCAGCTTTCAGTCCGATTACACTGTGTGACCTTTTAAAGGAACTGACATAATATACAGGATTTAGTTCATTATAATGCAACTTTATGAGGTGGAGGCTTTTATTTTTGACAAATGAGTTCACAGGATCACATGGCAGAGCTCTGACAAACATATTTCAGCCTCTGATTGAAGCTCCTTGTTAAAAATCAGCTCTTCTAGTAGACTGAAGGAGGTTTTAAGTTGGAAAAATTAGTGTTTTTGTCCATAAATCCGTTTCTGACATATTATGAATGTGTGAGCCCTCGAGTTGTCCACCACCCGCCCCCCTCCCTCATTTCATTTTGTCTCCACATATGGCTGGGGTGGCCCGCGCCCGCCGCCGCCGCTGACAGCCTCTCCAGCTTCCCGGCGAGCAGGCAAACATCTTGAGCGGGTACAAACGTGGACCGACCCTCCCTGTTGGCTGACGTCCAAACTCTGTCTTGCGTCTTCTGGGAGAACAAGAGGAGAAATGGAACAACTGGTTTTAATGAAACAATTACAAGACACTAATTATTATGTTAATGTTTTGCTACTATCATCAGCCACCGCTAACAGCCTCCTGCACCTAGAGGTTCAGAGCCTGCCGTGTGTGTGTGTGTGTGTGTGTGTGTGTGTTTTCTTTTCAGCTAGGTAGGAAGATAGACGTTTTTCAATAGGAAGCCCCGTGTACAGCAGGAATGTGTTGAAATATAAAAAGGGCCACAAAGCACCGGCTGTTGTCATTGAATGTCAGGTACATTAATTCCCATAATGCTCAGCGCAAATAAATTACCAGCAGGGTTGCTAGTGATTCAAAGCCATCAGTTTTAGGTGTGTGTGTGTGTTGGAGGAGGACGACGATGAGGGGAGGTGGGAGACAGGCCTGGAGGCGAGAACACACACATGAAGCACAAAACACACACACACACAGATAAACACATGCATCATACAGACGCATGAATACACACATGTAAACACATGCATCACAGGCCCGCTCTCCCTCCACACACGCACATGATAAGCAGCAGTGTACTGTGGAGGCCATTGTTAATGCAGCAGCAGTTGTACAAGTGTTGTGCGTTAAAGGATAATTCTGCCTTTTTGTGGCTTGTAGAGGCACAATCAGGTAAAACTATACGCTCTGCGAAACAAAAACAGCCGCAGGTAACGCGAAACGTAGCTGCACAGAGGCTGCGAGAACCTGACGCTTGCTAGTTTTCATGCACAGCAGAAGAAGACATGATGAAATGTAACTAATTATCATTTAGAAAAGCAAAAATACAGAGCACCGTCGGGCTCCAGCAATTCAAAAGTGGGAATTTGCCTGTTTTCTGATGATGTCTATTAATAACTGTTTTTAGAGTTTGGACTGTTGATCCTGACAAAACAAAGCTTTATTATACTATTTTTCACATATTTATAACACAAAAACTGATATAATATTCATCATGTGCCACAAAATGTATTCTGTGGGTAGGAAGAAAAACTTTACAGGTCATTTCTGTCTCTTATTTTGATACCCATTTGACCAGTACAAACATATTTCCACTCACCTCTATTTTACTGTGATGACAACATCCCAGACAACAAAACTATCTTCATGCAGTGTGGGTGAAATGACCCTTTAATGATTTGACTTTGTGGTAGTCTGCTATCACATATCGTTTGTTGTCGTCGCTGCCCTCTCAGCCAGGTCCCTCTCTGGAAAACAGTAGTTTATTCTCGGTGGGACTACCTGGCTGAATGATGGGTCAATGGACGGAGTAACAATGTCCCAGACTGTCTGCCATAAGTCAGTGAAAGAGGTGATTCATGAACAGTGGGCACTAGGTCTTGGCTCTGACTCTTTGATTGAAACCTGTTTAGCAACAACTGCTAATTTCATTACATGGTGTCAGTGCACACTGAGCGGCTCCTAAAGGGCTCGCTTTGAACTCTCAGGGCCCAAACAATGACACAGGCCAGTCAGGGGGCCTGATGGGAGTGTGACGGGTCGGTGGTGGGTGGAAAAACAAAACCTCCCCTACTCCCCAAAAAAAAGGACGAAGGTTTTTCATAATGGTGAAGTCTGTCAAATATTTTGATATGTCCCACACACCATGGCGCAGCTCCTCCTGGGCTTTTTGCCTTTCAGCAGGGGAACAATTGACTTTCTTCACGATCAAGTTGTTCGCCTCCCCGCCTCCAGGCAAAACCTTTCATGAGGAGCCATGACTTGCCATTGCAGCTGTTCTGCTGGGGTTCTTCCCATGGACACCGGGGATAAAAACTCTTTGAGGAAGCCACTTCAGTTGTGTGGCCTCACAGGTTTCTCTTTTTTCCCCCTCTCATCCAAAACTTGGCTCACCACAAACTTTTTTCTTTGTTGGGCTTGATCGTTTTTTTTTTCTTTTCTTTGACCTTTGCCAGTGTGATGATGCATTAACCAACACATCGATTAGTTTGTTCCAGAGACTGGCTCATCTTTTCTGTGTGTTAAAAACTTGGACGCATTTCTGCAACTGATTTTTCTAAATTAAGTGGAGATATTTTGACTTCTTTGCAGTGTTCCAGGTGTTTTCTAGAACAACAGTGGGATTGCTAAGACAGTGTTGCTGTTTCAGTTTTAGAATACAGAGACTGATAGATTTCTTGCTAAGACTGACATTTTTTGCAGCGTTTTGCAGCGTGTACAACCTTTTACAGCGAGGGAGCATCCTCTCTAGCTGAATAAGAACAGCAGACTTCCAGAACATGCACCATGAAGGTAACTTTATAAAGTTCACTGAGGATAGAGGAGGCATATGAATATTCATGAAAAATTACCCAAGCTCACTGTGCCTGATAGTGGGCCCTTTTCTGCTGCAGTATTAGGCCTGTAAAAGAGATGAAAGGCTTGTGAACCATCCCCACTTCCTTGGCCTTATACTGGGACACAATGGCCAACCAGCCGCTCAATTAGTCTGCCATCTTAGACTGACTGTTTGACAGGTCTAGCTAATTGTTAATCCCGCCATAACTGTTGCTCAGAGTAATTAATCATGTAACAAAAGAGCTCTCAGTGCGGCAACCCCATCAGTGCGGATGTGTGTCAAACCAGGAAGCAGGAGCTAGGAGAGGAAAAGCATCTGTAAAGGTTGTCCAATTTACAGCCGAGGTTGATTAACAAATATTTAATCTTCATTTGCGGCACCTTAGCGGTGGCGAGCGTTCACGTTGCTTGTTTTTCCCAGATGCAAACGAGTTCATTCGTGAGATCTCCTGGCTTATGTAAATGGCATCTCCATGTGAGCCCCACAGGAACGGGTTCCAGGGGTCAAGTGCCATTCATCATGAGATGGAGTGTCATTTTCTCCACTTCATACGCAGGCAGCTGCTTAAGAGGCGGAAGAGAAAAGGAGGTATTCTTTGAGGGGGGAAAGAAAAGGCAGAGCCGAGCACAATCCAGGCTTCATAGAGGAGATGGCGGGGAGGTGGGGGGCGAATAGGAACACAAGGTGCCACTGTGTCAGGATTCAAATGTGAGCACCACTGGTGATGTCATTCACCTCCCCAACCCCACCTCGAGTCATAAGACGAGCCGCGTTCCTGGGAACAGGAAATGAACACAAAGAGCCACCGTGTTTCACAGTTTTGCCATACTGACTCTCTTTGCTGTGACTCATAAGTGATTTTTTTTTTCTCGGTGTGTCCAAAGCATGATTAATATCTGTTTTCTATCTCCACGCCAAATGATCACAGCAAACAAGAGTATCTCTTGTTCAGATGAAAAAGAGGATTCTCCGAGGCTATGGAACGTCATGGAGGCCAAATTGGATAATTTGGGGAAAACTGGGCATAGGTCATATCTCATCTCCATCTTGTTTAAAGATTTAAAGATAGTTACGCAAGTCATCTGGTGTCCATGTAAGGCTGAGACCTCTCTGGACCCACTTTTTTACATATTTTTTTATCTTCTTGGAAGTAGAAGGTCAAACGACAGGAACAAAAGACAAATCTGAAGAGAGAGTGACAGTTCAACTCATTCATGATCAGAATTTCCTCTTTTTTTTCAGACACTGTAACAAACCTCATTTTCCCTCCGTGAGTAACAATCAGCAGTCCAACACAAGGAGCCAAACATGCTTGGTACGCTGAAGAGGATAAAAACCTGATGATCATCAACAAAACAAAAACCTCCAGGGAGTCATTGGCTGTCCCGCCGGCCGACCCACCTTCACCACCACCTCGAAGGAGCGAAGCACAATCCCACACACAAATCTGCAGACAATAAACAGAAACAGTAGGAATCCTTCCCTAATTTGACTTGCTCCACAGGTGGCCACCAGCTGCTTGCGAACAGGTTATTGTGGGCCCCAACGGAGGAATGGGGATTTTCATTTTAAGTGGAACAATGGGCAACTGCTCAGGTCCCAAAACCAGGAGGTTGTTTCTTTCTCTTTTCCTTTTTTTCTGGCAATGGCTGGAGGTAAGTCACAGCTCCACAGCAGCAGACAGTGAGGTCTTTTGTCTCTACGCCTGTGCACTGAAATGGGGGCTATCAGAAATTCCCCCTGTCTTAGTTCACATGATTCAATGAGAGCCCTGTGTATGAGTGTGAGGGCTGTTCTTTTCTTGTCTATTCATGTCATACACCGGAGGGAAAGACCCAACTATGCTGACGACCGGAGGCCTGCTTTTACTCATCCAACAAGACAACACACTCTGCTGAACTCAGAATTCATTTAACTCATAATTGCACGGCTTGTCGTACAGAATGGTGCTTCAGTTGAGCTTAAATGTTTGAAGTAGGCAGTGGTCATCCACCAATCAGTGAAATCTCCTAAATTTGCAACTCTACCTAAGCAGAAATCCTCTCATTTTGGATTAATCGCATTAACTGAAAAAAACAAGAATACAGATAAACAGATAAAAAACTGATTTGTTTTGCATTTTGGCTCAAGAGTCAGGGGCAGGCACATGGTCAGATTCAGAGAACTCCACACAAATCAAAGATGAATAAGCAGGATGTCTTGCAGGCATAGGGGCTTTTCCAATAATCTCTGACTAGATCTTGTACATGAAAAGCCAGGCTGGACTCCTGAGGCAGAGACAGACACCTGACTACCCAGTAAGTGGAAATGAGTATAAGTAAATGTCGTAATGCAATTCAGAGAGGCAACTTCTCTCTCAAGGAATTGGGGACAGTCTACATATGAGATAAAACTGTGGGAAAGGCATAAAAAAAATTTTGAAGTAGGACATTTCTCAACCCTGACTTTTTCTGAGATTGGATTGAATAAATTCACAGTAAAATAAGCATTCAATAGTCTACTAAGACTACACATTATAAGATATGAAACTCTACTGGCGACCACTGGGATTTTAACGCTATTAGATCTCTGGCATATGAACTAAAATGAACAATTTGTTTTATGCAAATTGAGGATTATATTGTCCAAAATTACAGGGAGAATTGTTGAATTTGTCATCAAAACAGCCTTGGAAAGAAACTGTTTTTCCTGGCAGAGGCAGAAACGGTGGTTGCTGGCAAACAGTGTGATCATTGGACTCCACTAATGTCCATTCTGTTTGGTTTACAACATATCAAACCACAGATCTTAAAAAAGTGAATGAAACCAAAGTGAAATTGAAGCAAGATGACTTAATCTGAATCACTCACTTCATGTGTCTGTAACAATCCCACAAGAAAAACTCAGTTGATGTTTCTTCGCCTTGGAACAAAATTGTGTATGAAAGCACCAGTAAACAGCAGCTGGAGGCCAGCTTAACATCATGCACCAACAACGACTTAAAGATGAGAGAAAACAATCCTCATTGGATTTTAAAAACAGTCCAGTTTGGGTCATGTGTGGCAAAAATGGAAAGTTCCAGGTATTAGCGGGGCCTGGTAGCTGCCCCATTGTGCCTTTAACATGAGGAAGTCACATGAACTCAACTAGTAAGGTACAGCACCAAACTTTATGTGAAGGAGTTATGATTGAGTGTAAGAACACACGTTCTGCAACTATTAATTAATGTATTTTTTATATACTCTTTTTTTCATCCTTCATCCTCAGAGTTTATTTGGGGCTACAGTTGACGAGCTTTGGCGGCAGCATCCCGTCCCTCGAGGGTCACCTTAAACTGCTGTCAGGGCGCTCAGCTTCTCCTCTCGCCCTAAAATAAAACTTTCATCTCCCTCATCATCGCATCCTGAACTTGCCCCCGTGTCCCTTCATTTAAAATTCACACAGCTGATGTTTGTTGTGAACAGGGGCTGTCAGAGAGGATAAAGAAAGGTTACCTGGTGGCTGAGAGCGAGACGCTTTACACCAGCAGATTTATCCGCACTGATGTTTTGATGTCACCACCGGCTCCTCCAGGCACTTGCTGTTGTAACGAACCAAACCCCAATCAAATCTTTGAAGTAGTCATGTATGCATAAGTGCCGTCTACCTTAATGCTAAATAATTAGCAAGCGAGCGCAGCTCACTGGGATTGCTACCTCAGGGCAAAACTTGCTTTTCCTGCTTTGATCATTACGTTAATTAAATCTGGCTCCGTTGACAGGTTGGGGGCTAAAAAACAGGTAGGTGTCATAGGCACCTCGGTGGAGACAGAAGCACCTGGTGTGTGTGAGCACTTCAGCTGTCAGCGGCTATGCCTTAAGAGTCAGACGGCGGTGGCGTTAATTTGAACCGATGTCCCAAAAGGGGAGGGGAACAACTCAATTGTAAGACACCCTGATTCTCCGGTCTGGAGGCGGGCGAGGCTGCAGCTTTGCAACAGCTTTGGCCAGAGGAGGAAAGAAGTCATGTTGTCAGACCTCAGTGTCAACTCGCGTCATAACCAGAGCCTGGGGGACAAATTAGAAGTGTGTTTCAAGAGATGTGTCAAAAGTGTTCTCGGTCCACATCACAGCAGAGAAATTGTGCAAAGAGGGACCAAAACCAAAGTCAAATGCCAACAGGAGGAAGAGGAGAGACTCACCTATGATTTATTTAAATCAAAATGGCTTGAAACTATGAATAATTACACGACTGTGCATCCATGTGTAATTTTTTAATGTAATTATTCATGTAGAAGTTGTTCAGGAGGTCAACAGAAGACTGTAAACACCTCATAGAACAAGGAATTTGCTACTTGTAGAGTACAAACACTAGACTCTATGTACTGTACTCACTGTCATTATATATCATCTTTAGCCACAAATGAATAGTTTGCCTGAGGATAATTTTTTTTGCTGCCTACTTGTTGTCATTATAGTTCAGTTGCTGTGATTTTTTAATGTAGTTTATGTAATATAACAAAATTACACCGTCACCTGTGAATGCAAATTCTAATTTAATTGTTTCCCCCACAAACACATATTTGATGCTGTCGATGCAGTGCTTACTACAGGGAGTACTTTGTTCAATCTTCATTAATCGGATGTTTAAGGCAGCCTGTATGTACCCTTAGAGAGAAACCAGGACAAATGGGTCCACAAGTACCAGAGTTCTGGATGATACAGTTCTATAAGTGAGACTTTAGCATAGCCCATGCTTAATGTAGGTCCCAACATGACGTCCAGCTGTTACCAAACGCAACCTGAGACTGTAAGCTTTATTTTTGGTTTATTTCATCGTTACTGACGTTTAGTTCACCAGTCTAATACAAACACTGACTATAACTGTCGCTTTGACTCCCACTGGGACACACCTCAACACATGTTTGGCACAGTCAAATACAGAAAGAGTAAAAGTCCTCGTACATTACATTTGAAAATAACCAAACCCGACCCAACCAAACTCAAAGCTTACCGCAGCATATTGGCTCGAGCCCAGTGTGAAAGTGTTGAGCCAGGTAGCATAAAGAACCTACTGCTGCTCACAAAATCACCTTAGAGCTCATCTGGAACATGAGAGGACACTTTTTTTAGAGAGATTTCAGCAAATCAAACTCAAACTGTTAGTAGAATCTTGCCAACTCTAAAACCAATTAGTAGGAACATGAGACAGCTGAAGGAGCTTCAAAGAGGTTAAATCCTCTATGCTCCAGCTGCAGTCTAAATATTGCTCTGATTGTTAATATTTCAACTCTGGAAAAACATATTTTAATTTCAAAGTAAAAGTCATTTTTCAAGAAGTGTTTATCTTCCCTTAACCTTCATACTCAGGCTGGAAGTAGGTCTCTCCTCCACAGAGGTTTATGCACACTGTGGGGCAGAGAGATATTCCTGACCGTGTTGAACATAAAGCAAATGACATTAATTTCATATGAAATAATGTTGATTGTGTTTGTTGGATTCACTCAAATTCAAAAGGACTTTCTGCCTGAGCCCAGTGGCCTTTCCTCCACATCCTCATCCAGCGCCCCACACCACAGAACATTCAGTAGTAATTAGTATCTTCAATATGTTTAACCATCCCACATACCTGTTTAATCAAACCGTTTTCTGGGCATGGATTCAACCTTCAAAGGCAGCGTTTGAAAAGGACTCGGAAAACACAAAAGCAAGTTGTCTCTGAAGCTCCTTTTGATCTAGATCATTAACGTTTTGGAATCAGAAGTTGACATAAGGCCCGGTTTTGTTGCCGCACTCCTGGATCCATTTCTGTGCGGTGGAAGTTGAAGATGTTGGGAAAATTGCTCCGATTATAGTGTTCATGTGCCATTTGATACCGGTTCCAAGAACAAGGGGAGCTGCAGCCAAACCAGACTACACCAATAAGAGCTGGCGGAACTGGCCGTCCTTTCATAGACCACATGGTCTCTTTACCGAGTGGACACATTTTATTATCATGGTAATCGACTTTGTAATTTCAGTGTGAACAGCCCCACCCTGCTTCATTTACAATGGAGAGATCTCAACACCAATTAAAGCCGAGGGTATCAAGGAACAATAGTGTACTAGAAAGGACAAATGAACTGAACTCTGAATCTTTAAAAGCCTACAAATTCGTCATCATCCATGAAAATGTCATATATTAGAGCAGATTTATCAAAAATTACCGTGATGTTCTACCTTCCTTGTACTAGCAGAAGAGCTCATTAGATGAATCCTTCACTATACTGATACTTTTAAAACCTCCTCACCGCCAACATACATTAACTGAACGCTTGGCTGCGCCCATCAAAGATTGATTCCATCGTGGAAAAGTTGTCACATCAAGGGATGCTTTCAAAGCAAGCTGATGGTAGTTCTTCATCGCTTTCCAGCAGTAACATCAAATAACAACACAATACATTCTTGGACGTCAAGAACACGGTCCAGAGTTAGCGACAGGCCTCCCACATTGAAGCTTTCTCCATTTCCAACTCTTTCAAGCACGAGCCCGTCCTCATCCGACTTCTATGAGACCGCTCCTCTCTGCGATGGACGCATCAAAACTGAAAAGCCCTCATCACATCATCAACCTGTCTGTTTCTCGCTCTTTCTCCCTGAGCCTGGAAGCGGCGATGCCTGCGCCCACGGGCAGCATTTCTGAAAAATCACAAGAAATTAATTTCCTCCCTGGATGGAAAATAACAAAGGCATTCCTCATGACAGGCCCCACTTCCTGTCATCTGCAGGCCACAAGTCTATTGATCTATTTATAGAAACTTTCCTTCCTTATCACAACCAGATTGCAGAACTCTCATCAGGTGATTCGATTAACAAATTGCAGATGGGTAGGAAGTCTGTGAGAACTTTAGGCAAAGGTAAAAACAGATCCACTGTGCAGGGAGTGAGGAGTACACACTATTAAAAATTCAGTTTGATTACTCTTTAGTCGGTAGCAGATTTCTGACCTAGTTCAGAGTAATTAGGTTTACACTGTTTAGTCACTTTGGTAAACAAGGGTATTTTCCTAGTGAGATAACTTTGCAGCAGCTCTTTGTATCTTGGCACAGAGCCTCAGCAGGGATTATCTCCTATCTGAAGGAGATACCTATCTGCAATGTAGGGATTTTTGCTTTAATGACTGTCCCACTGGACAGTCGCAAAAAGAGCTTTTCCTGCCATGTTTTTAGTGTCGTCATTGCCACTCTTACTGCACTGTACTGTATTTTACATCTGGTGCCACATTTGCCGGCATTTTAGTTACACCACTTCAAAACCATCATCTAAACTGTGTTGTTAAGAGTTGCAAGGGTGCTGGAGGTGCAGTTCAAGCTGTCATTGGGCTAAAGGTGGGGTAAACACAAGTTAGGGTTAGTGTCACTACATTATACATTTTGTTTCCACAACCATTCCAAACAAAAGCAATATGCAGTATGAAAGTGGTTTTCTTAAACCCTGTCCTGGTGAGATACTTTTATTTTGTAGTTTCACTGTCAAAACATACAGTTTTATTTTGTATTGTGGGTAAATGAACCCTTAATCAATAAGATCATAGAAAATAATTCTCAGTTTAGCTGCATCAGACAATGTGTTACTGTGCACAAGTTCATGGATGTTAACAAGCCAAACATATGTTTAGGATTAATTTCTAAATGTGGAATTATTCAAGCTTAGCAATAAATGTAAAAAAAATAAACTTAGCACTGTGTGTGAAACTGTAAAATAACCGTCCTGGTATTAGTACATGCACTTATTTTAGCTCATGAGTGAAATGTTAATTGTGCACTACATCTACAGGATGCGTGTGGGTGAGTATCTCTGTTGGTTTGTACTCCCACCTCTCCTCATTCTTTTGAGTGCAAACACACATGAACACAACAAAGTCTGTGGTGCGAGATGCTACAGTGCATCCGTCACCCATCAGTGAGCGTGTGCAAACTCTCAGACAGACAGTCGGTGCATCACAACAGTCGATCGTACACTAATATCTCGGGGCATCAGCAGCCATTCCAGAAGCAGAACTAACAAGTTAAGCCCAAACATTGGGTTTGCATGGCGGCGGGGGAGTTTGTCAATGTGTGTGTATGTGTGGGGGTGGGTGCATGCATACATCAAAAAGAGACGGCCGGTCAATATTGAGGTATGGAGAATCAACATGCTTTTTTTTTTTTAGGAGAGGCTTATGCTTAAACATCACAGCAACACAGTTGCAGGGCCCGAGCATTTCCCGAGGCCTGGATCGCCATTTCTCATTTGTTGCATTAGCAGGAAAGGCTGCGTACAAATAAAAATTTCCCTCAGCAATGGAGGTATCTTTGCATACAAAACAAGTCTCTGTGTAATTTTCAACAAGGCGAGAGAAAATCAAAGTGTACGGGTCGGGGAGGGGGGGCCAAGAAACATGCACCTTCATCAGTGCTGCGGACACAGACTGGAAACACATTTAGGAAATTAGCATTTTTAAAATAGTGAATTTTAAGAGGCAAACTGTTTTGCTGATGGGAGAATGAGCAGTGGGTTAGAGGTTAGACATGAGAAAGTGGAATTTGGCACATTTATTAGACTATTTGGATGATTTTCATTCACCTTCCTGGCTTTGATAAGCTCACCTGGAGGCACTTTTCTTCCCTTGCTTTCACGGGAAAGTGTCAGTTTAAGCTTCTTTTATCTCTTTTTATCTTTTTTAAACTGACAGTTTGAATGGACGTTTATGAGTTTACTGAGTTTCAAGGTGTAAAACTGAGAACGTGAACTGCAACTTGTGTTGTTCAGTTTTAAGGAGAAGAATAAAACATGTCGTCCAATCATTTCTGCCTCAAAAACAGGCTGTACTTTATCTCACACTTCATTTTTAGAAGCCCTGTTGAGCTTTATTGGCCATTCGCCGCGTCACAAACACACACAAATAGTCATTCCTCTTCAAAATATTAGTCGGCACTGATTGCCTGCCACCACCTGCGTTATCACGCAGGCTACTAAACAGATGTGGGAGAACGATCTCGGTGTGGAAATCACAGCTGAGACATGGCGTGAAATCTGGCAGAATGCTGAAAGAATCTGTTTGAGCAGCAGCACAGAGAGAAATTCTGCAACGACTACACGTCCCCCAGTTGAAGACGTGACAAACTGCACTGGCTCTGTCTGCATTGTAAGGTGACAGAAGACACCTACAACTGCTGCATGTGGCTGTGGCCACAGAGTGAAACACTGATGGTCAAACATAGAGCAGGAGCGTTTTTTGGGTATGATGTGAGCCATTTTTGTGAGTTTTCATTTGGAAAGATTTATTATGAAAACTGCAAATGGTTGCTGTTGTTTTAATTGATGTGTTTAAGTTAACATAAAGAACAGTAAGTTAATTTATCTGCTGTCAGAAGACGTGCAAGGTTTCTCATCTTCTAATTTCTTAGCATTTCTAGCAATTAAAATCTGTTTGATTGGATCCATTTCCATATGCAAGGGCACAAATCCAGTAGCTATTATAATTAGCAGTTTACAGTTTTTAGTCATTTACTGTCAAGTTTAACACAACAGTTACAGCACCTAACATAAACCAGCTCATCCCCACTGACTGAGCAGCATTTCAGCAACTGCTTCAGCAACATGTACGACCATAAAATGATGTTTGTAATACGTATTAGGACATGTAAAAGACATGTAGGTACATTTAATAACACGTCACAAGCGGTAACAAACTTTGTGACCCACTGAGCTTCTGTGTGTCTCTGTACCTGCAGCGCTCTGATTCTCTTTTGTTCTGCAGGTTCATGCTGGTTCGAGCTTCACTCCCACTTTGAAAGGCAACACACTGCCATCAATGAAAGCCTCTCCCTCCACCTCTCCCTCTTGTCATGCCAAATTGTGTTTTACAGCATCTGTTCATTATAGATGGCCGACATGATGGATATGGTCATAATATTAATGTAAGACTGACACAGCAGAGACATGAATCATGGCCAACTTTATTTCAAAGCCAGCGTTTCATTGGCCCACCACTAAAAAGTGATATATAAATGTCAGCGAATGGCAGCCGTAAAGCATCATGAAGTACATTTGATGGTGCATTTTCACTGTTATCAACCCGGTGTTATTTACTAATGTGACTTCTTCATGTGACAGCTTCTGTGGACATCCATGTCAGTGTCATCTGCAGAGTCTGTACTTAAAGATCCTCTACATTCTGTCTTTTCCAGGTGCCGGATCTGCAGTGAGAAGATGAAAAAGGTAAGAGCCAGCTGAAAAAGGATGTTCTCATATGTAGTGTTGGCCTTTGGGTACAGAAGTCCAGGGGTGACTTTTAAATTGAAAGCATTCAATCAAATTGAAATTTAATTTCCCATATGCGAGTATGATGTACGACAAGGGGTCATCATTCTTTTTCAACCATGCATTCATTGGTGTTTTATTATCAAAGACGGGTAAAGAATGGTTTAAACAAACATGAAAATAGGGTTATAAAAATAGTATTTGTAGCACAATCCTTTATTTGTTTCTTACTCCTGATCTCCATCTTAATTTACATTTTCTTCCATTTTTATATTTGACAAACTGTGTTTAATACATGTGTTTATTATATGATATAGTTGACAGGAGGATGCAGAGATTGGTGTCTTATTGAAGAAAAAATAAAATATATAAACATACAGTGTAAAGTGGCAAAAAGATGACCACATAATCACAACTCTCCAGCTTAAGGTCAACCAACTGCAATTCAATTTTAATTTAAAACTAAAACCAGTTACAGAAAACCAAAAAAAGTTACAAAATAGAATAAAACAACAAGTAAAATAAGCTCACATTTAGTTTTTTTATTTAGGTTGTACACTGTCTTCCTATTTCCTATTATATTATTATTATTTCATATATATGGCAGAATAGTATTAACTACACTGTACCGTAAAGTTTAGAGTTTAATTGATAATTATTTTTTACTTAAATCAATTAAACAACTTAATTGATTTAAATATGACAGAGAACTGGAAATGCAAACAAAACTGTTTTGTAAAATTATTTCAGTTGACCTCTGTCACATCCTGGCTTCCATACCACATTATCAATCAAAAAATGAATTAGTTTCAAATGTTTTACTGACTAAAGCACAATGGGCTCATTGTTAGATTTGGTGTCAGTGCCCTGTTGACTTTCTATAAGACTGGAGATGCTTCATGTTTTCATTGAGTATTTTGGGGGTTTAAAAGTCAATCTGTACATTTCACCTTTTTCAAACTCAAGCAGTCGATCAAACATGTACATATTTCTGCTCAGAGAGGCTGCAACAGCTTCAGTTCTGATATTTAGCATTAACTTCTCAAAATCAATGGCTGACTTGAATTTTGCACCTATGGACCGATTCCTGTCTCATCTTAAAACAGTCTCACTGACAAGATGATGAGTAAACAGCCTGTAAACACCTTCTCCATAGCAAACACTCTGAACGCTTTCTCTGCCTCAGTGTGCTGCATTCAGAATGAATCACTGCAGATTAGTGATTACCTGCGTGTAACTGAATGCAGGCATGTAATCCTCTGAAACACTGAGGCAGACTTGGGTTTTTCCATCTCTAAATACAGTGTAACATGTAGTCAGACCTGCGAGTTAGTGAAGTTTACTGCAGCCACCTGTACTTCACCTTCTTTACATTTTCTAAACCATCAGATTGCTCATTACTGTTTGTTTAAGTGTCCGACAATTTAATCAATCAACAGAAATCAGAAACTTTATTTATTGGTCAGATTATTTTGCAAGAATTTTGATTTCCAGTTTTTATATAATTGTAAATGAGAAATTTAAGGAACAAATTAAAAGATTTCAGCTTGGCCTCAGGAACATTATTATAGACTAAAAATAAGATTAGGCTAAATTAATATATTAAATTTAAGCTCTTTCAGCACCAGTGCTGTATTTGCAATCACACTTTAAACCCTAAACATTTAGAGAATTTTAGTGATGGTTTGGAAGAAACACGAGAAAACTCCCTGGTCTCATGAAAAGATGAAGGAGGGAAATTGCTGAAATTACTGAATGTGTTTTGGCATGATACAAAAAATGCAAACAGTAAAAATCGACACAAATGTGTGTAGAAATTTGTTGGTGTTTTTTTTTACTTAATACGTCTACTGCATTTCTCGACACTCATGTACATGTACAGGTACAAAGGACACAGCAAATAGGAAAATGTAAAGACAGACATGTACACTGACATGCTGAAGTTCTACAGAGGAAAAAGACACAAGTGACACGATGACATAACAGGCGGAGAAATACAGAATGAAAGCAACAATCGAAGGCGCAGCAGTAAATTAAAGCAGCCGTTCCATTAATGGTTCCATTCAGCAGACTGTACGTGTAACGTCCAGCTCGCGCTGCGATTGGCTGCCTGTCGGTGACGTTGTGAATTAGCTGAAGGTTCGTGTCAGTTAATGGCATAATCACTGCAACTTAAGTGGTCAAGTGGCCTGTTAGATATACAGTACGTATGTGTGTGTGTGTGTGTGTGTGTGTGTGTGTGTGTGTGTGTGTGTGTGTGTGGGTGGGTGAGAACAAATTCCCATCCTGCATCACTCGCCTGGATTCCCTCCGTCGTGTTACAGACTGCGGATAAAAACAATCTTCATCTAATATTTTTCCATGACATCAAGTAATGTAAATTACGACGGGGTGTTGGTATGTAGTCTGTAATTACACATCACCCCCCCACACACACACACACACACACCCTCCTCCTCCTCTTCATTTCGGAGCGTTAGTGGTTCTTGTGTGCAGGCCTCAGTCTGCTCTGCCTCCACCTCCAGCTCTGTGCTCGGCTCTGCGGCTGCTCCCAGCTCGTCCTGTTTGAAAGACGACTGCTGCACCCTACAGTTTAAAATCCGTCTCTCACTGTGCCTGCTCAGCCTCCAAACACTCACGCTCTGCTCTTTACTCTAAAGACTGACCAGTGTTGATTTTATTTAGAAAATATTAGATGCAAAGTCTGCTCCTCTCCTATTATGGCAAGAGGAAAAAAGACAAATCCTGACATTCTGCTTCAATTTTTGTGGTTTTAGTAAAATTATAGTTATTTTAAGAACAGTAATGAATGAATTAGGGTGTCACTGTCATTGAGTAGCTTTCAAGTGCTTCCAACTCTTAAATTATTTCACCAGTGCGGTGTCAGTGGTGAGTTTCAGTGTCCTGTGATGGTCTAAATGAAATATCAAAGGCTTTCCTCCTTTAATGAGGAAAGAAATCTGGGGTAAAGAGTGAATAATTGGAATATTTTGGCCCGAACATGGTCACATTCAACAAAATGTGGACTGATATTAGCATCATTATTGGCATTTCAAAACCTTACTTTGGTCAAAATATAATACAGATATTGTGTCAAATGCATGAATAGTTTTATCAATCTTTTTAAATATATATTTTCAAAATATAACCAAAGATGCCTTTTTTTCCTTGATAAAAAATAAAGTAATCGGTATAAAGCAAACAAACTAATTTGCCTTTGTATGTTGAAGTATATGTAGATATTTGCAGGAAAAAGTCTCTAGAAAGTATTAAAATAAAATGTTTTCATTATTTAATACCTTTTTTATTCTCCCATCGTGAAATGATATTTCCTGGTGATCGTAATTTTATTTTGGAAATATTTATTTAGATTTGTTTAAAATTCAATGTCATTTAAAAAAAAATAAAACTCAATTTTTATTTTTAACTTTTTTTGTGATTTGCGACAAAAAAAGTAGAGAAAGAAACAAATTCATTTGTCATCTTTATAATGACTTTCATCGCCAAAGTTCTCATATTTAGTCAAAAATAGATTTAGATTTCCAGTTTTTAAACATGACCCAGCACTGACTGAAGGCTCCTATGGGTCTGATTTCATTTCAGGTGATGAATAGATTTGAGGTCACGACGCTGAACCTTTAAACAACTGAAATATGACAAGTTTTTACCTTTTATTAATAAGTGGGATACAGCACAGACGCTCGTACTGGTTCGTCCCTACAGTCTGGATCTCCTCCCAACAGTGGCGACATTAACAAGGGGCATTGGCTTGTAAATCACACACACACACACACACAAACAGAGAGATTTTTTTCTGACAGCCAAGGCTGCTCTGGACAGTATTTCCAAAGCCCTAATTGTACTGTTAGACCATGAAAATGTAAATACAGCAAGAGAAAAAGCAGCGCTAATTATCACAAACTCCTCGATTCAAGTATTCAAGGATGTTTTTCCTACATTTTTGAGGGGAGCTGTAATCTCTGTAATGATGATCATCTCCTTGGTATTTTTAAGTCAGTTTTTCTGCACCTTTTGTCAAAACTCAGACGATACCATAGATGTAATGTTGTTGTGTTTTTTATTGCAGATTTTGTATAGATGTTAAGTTAAACTGTTTTTTAAACACCTTGCTGTCAGTTTTACCTCTGCACAGTTGTTCAGTCATATTTCTTTATTTAATTTGCTAATTTCTTTTGTACCAGTCATGAATATTCCCATATTCAGCTACTTAATACCAGATACATTTAAGAGAATCTAAAATTTTCCTGAGGTTCTTATCTCCAAAATTAAATATGAGCATATTTGTGCCCAAACTCTAAACAGGGAACCACTGCTGGTTTAAAAATGGTCATGGATCAAACTCACTCCAATCCATGATGAAAGAAAAGGTTGATGCTAATTTTCCATAAAAGTAAAAAATATATATCAGTTAAGTTACAAACTGATCTGAGCAGAAACGGAGAGTTTCCTGCAGAGATGCTCAAACTAAGTAGTAAACCTGTCCAGAAGTTCTGAGTCACTTGTAATCGCTGTGCTGCGACATTAAAGATCAACCATCCGTCGCTGTCTGCTTGATCTGAGAATCTGCACAGTGACTCAGAAAAATGTCTGCAGCTATATCCACATCAAGATTTTACTGCAAATATTTAAGTCACAGATTTAGTGTGAAATGTTTTGATGCCATTTACACAGTCTATACGTCATCATAACCAGCACCATTTGGTTCTCAGTGTGTTACATCATATTTAATGCATCGCATGCAGAAATAGATCTGCAAATAATCTAACACGAGCGCTGCATCTGCTTCTTCTCTCTAACATGTAAAATATATATGAAATTACTGATGTAAAGATTAAGTAATGACTGCTCAAACACGTGAGTAAATACGATAAACTGATCTACATAATCATCCATAATATTCAAACTGGTGACACTAATCCACTGGAATATTCATCAACATACATAAAACACAACCATAGTGTATCATCATCAACATATATTTAAAAAAATATGCACTTATCTGCATATATTAATCCAACATGCCGATATAATGCAGACATTTTAGCTGTAATTATCAGTTCAGGTCAGAGATACTACCACTAAAAGAACGTCAACCAGTAAACTGTGTGACCACACAGCACTGAAATCACCTCTGTCTTTGTGTTGTGTGTGTTTTTATTTATTTTGTTTATCAGAAAAGGATCTAACAAGTTTAGCAGCTTACCTGAAGTCCAGTTCACACCAGAACTAAAATTCAGACCAAAACAGATACAGAGACGGAGCCAGAATGGAAACGTGCCACAACCACTGTTGATGCACAACCCAGACACACGCTGTTCCTCATTTACTGTTGCTCCAGTAATATTTAACTGCATTAAATCAGTTATATGTGAGTGATACAACCTGAATTCTGTATGTAGTTGACTGTACTGAAAAATCAGCCACACTTATTTGTTTCTATAATCTCAGTATTCTTCATGCGATATCACAATATTTGCTAGTTAAGTTTTGTGCTTTTATTTGTGATCATGTCATACAGATAGTTGCTGATCACTTTTTGCGGGACCTTTTTGGTCCCTGCGGGTTCACGCTGGTCAGTAGAGGCCACGTCAGATGTCATTTTAAAGGATGGTCAGGACGCTGCAGATTTGCTGTCAAAGCTACATGTTACATGACTTAATTAGCATCATGTTATATGCTGAAATAACAAAATATGACAGGCGGCTTTGCAGAAAATTTTAATACAGTTTTTTGCACAAATACATTTAAATAAGGAAGTATCTTTAAAATAAAGGCAATAAATAGTATTGTACTTCTTTCTAAAATGATGTTCCATACAGATTCCTCAAAGTGTACTCATGTAGAGTTTGTTGACAAGAGACGTAATTTAAGCAATAATCCTTCATTTGTCTTCATTTTGTCGTAAATGATTTCCTGAGATTACCTGTCACTTGTGTCAGTGGAAGGAGAAAGTTTGAATTTAACCCAGTTTTAGTGTCTGAGCACCACTGTGCAAACCCAGTCTGCTTAGGGGGAAGAAGGGGGGAGGTAAAAGTTGAAGAACCGAGATGGAGATGCTTTTACTCGACTTATCTGTGGCCGCCTTAAGTGAAGCCGTTTGGAGATAGACGGAGTAAATAGAAAACAGCGATTGTCGTCTCGCTCTGCCTCCCTCTCCGTAATCTGATTGGGCACGTTCCCCTGAATCGAGGGCAACGCCAAAACAAAAGATCACCAATCAGATAGAAGGGGCTCCCACTGAAGTTCTTGGCATGGTATGAATGCTTTGCCCTCTCATGTGCGCTAGTATCTAGCAGCGAGATTCCCCGTGTTGCTTTTATGTGTTAATCGTCACCGCTCAGTGAGACTATTGTGCTGTCTGCATCGCCGGGGGAGGAAATCAGGAAAAAAAAAATTTAAAAAAGAGAGGAGTTTATGTGGGGAATGAATGTGAACGGTGGAGGCTGCCAGCACCGTTTCACACGAGTAGAGAATCACCTCATCCCCCCGTTGACGAAGGTCCAAGAGTGCAATGTGGTGCTCTGCCTCCACAGACATCTCTAATTGGTGGGAGAGACAATGGCGAAGAGTTAATTTATATATTCAGGATGGAAGGACAATTATCACCTGAACTTAAGGAAGCCAGGTGTTATAGCTCTGCAAAGCAATGACTGAACTTACCTGTGATCCCTTAAGTGTCCTTAATCGGTTTCACACCTGTTTTTTATTCACCTTTTTAATGTTTGAATCATTACACAGTCTAAAGCATGATTGGAAGACTGAACATACAGTATGTCAGTCACACACTGTGACATAATAAGAAGCTTATTTAGACTAGTCACTGTCCTTTTTAATTTAACTGTCTCTAGTGGTCATAATAACTGAATGTAAGTGATACATAGAGTGAAGGATTGGGCCTGATCAGCACAACACTGATTACACTGATTGTTGCTGAACATTGACTCAGCACATGTTGCATTGCAAGTTTATTAGATCCACGTTGTTCAGTGTGTTGTGTAGTAAACCTGTAAGATGAAACATCACAGTCTTTTTGGTGCCTTTAGGTAGAGATGGACAAACCACAAGTGTTTCACAGCCTTAACCATGTTTATTGTGACCACAGAGACAAAGATCGTGAAAAAAGAACTTATTTTAACTCCGACAACAACATTTTAACCTACGGTGGTACGTAGTAATCCCATGTGCAAACAGGTCAGTGCACTTGGAGAACAACACTCTCTTTAACAGGTTAGAACTGTCAAAAGCTAAATACATCATAACTTGTTATCTTTACTCTGTCATCTTTCCTTTAATACCTGACAGACATTTACAGTATGAACGCTGCTCCATGCTAACATCTTCATGCTACATGGTGAACACTGAGAAATGACCAGGGAAATGTGAAGGGAGTTTCAGTACTGGGTTACAGGATTTCTTAAAGGGGTGTTTCAGTGATTTAGTACAGAACCGATGCAGCAGACACAGAGTCAACCTCTAACAATGGAAATAGGCATCTCACGCTCCATTTAGTACACTTTATCCACTTTTAGCCTCATGCATTTGTTTTGTTTGTTTCATCTAGTAAAGACGTGTAACTTTGAGCAGTGCTTTGTTGCACAAGATGAGATTGTGATGCGGTAACTGCTGTAGAGTGAGTCGCTGAAGAGGTTGGAGGGAATTTACAGTGTCAAGTTAAGTGATTTTGCTCCCTAGCTGCTCAAAAAAGAAAGAATACACGGAAAAGCTGCTCAGTTGCAGCTCTGCTCTGAATGCTAATTTCTCAGCAGTGTGTGTGTGTGTGTCTGTGTGTGTGTGGGTGTGTAAAGCAGATGCCATTCTGCTGATCTCAGCAGAGATCTTCCCGAGGACCGCCGGGGACAAGCAGCCCCTCTCCCAGCTTTTTTCCCTCCGCAGGTCAGGCGGCGTCCAAACGGTTCCGTCCCGTCTCGCAGGTCGACCGACGCCTGGCAAAGAACATCTGCCCGCCTAAAATTCACAAGCTGCCACAGAAACAACATCAACAGTCGGCTTGTGTTTCTGCTGCCACAGTGTCACCGACAGTGTTGAATGTTGACGCATCTGTTGTGCTGTTGAGTTTGCTGCGTTTCAACAAGTTTCCATGTGATTTCTGAGGATTAAAACGATTCAGATCTGGACTTGATGCAAATGTGTTTAAATACAAACAACATATAGTAAACAGTATTTAATGTATGCTTTGACTGTGTGGAGGTTTCTCAACATTATGTATGAAAACCAATTACAAATATCCTAACACAATAATCTACTAAATTCAAAAAAGAAACTGCAAATAAAACTAAAGTATGATCAATTAAAAGATGAATATGACAACAAAAAGGAAAAAAATACATAAAGAATTAACAAACTAAATAGTAATAGTAAAAGTAATATGCAGTTAGATTTATAGATAAATACAGATTAAAATGTGAAATAATGAAAAACTAATCATAAGTAAAAGATGAATTGATAAAATACAGAAAAATAACTTTTACAAAAAAAACTTTGTTCAAAAGTTCATTGTAATTTGAACTGAAGTGTTTCATTATTCACTTGAAAATACATTTTCCCAACTTTTTAAGGAAATTGCTGCAGATTTAGTAACAGTCGAGCACTTTAACCTTGATCTACTTTCCCAGCAACACCGCAGTGTTTTGGAAATGAGCTTGTAAAAGTGTGTTTGCAGCAGGAGGAGCACAGATAAGTTTGGGGGGGGGGGGGTTTAAAGGCTGCGTGGACGGTGTCGAAAGTGCAGCTCGTTACGACTCAAACTCTCATTTGCAGAAACAAGTGTGTGGAAAGTTTAAAGGTTGTATAGATTGAGCAGAAACACAAACCATTTGCCTTCCCTTGAAAAGTACAGTCAGTGTTGTGCGAGGCTTTAATGGTCAAACATATGCATATTTTCTGCTCGAGTCCTCCTGCTTTGATAAAGCTCAAATAAATTCAGTACCATCTATCAAACCCGGGGAGGAGGAGAAGGAGACTGCGGGGGGTGAGGCGGGGGAGGCTGGAGAACAGAAGTTAGGTTTCGCCACGGTACCGAGCGGTTATTTCATTGACGTGAGAAGACACAGTAAACGAGCTGCTTTCACTCTTGCATGTCGAGTCCTTCTGTTGGCGCGCGAATCCAAAACAATTTGAGATTTTGAGAAATACGGGGGCAGCTGGCGTTCCCACAGCCGTGCCGGAATCAGCCGTTTACGCGCTGCAACCCTATCTGCTCTGCACCTGGGCGGCTGTAGCGTGGCAGGCCTGCACCTTTGACTCGGGCGCACAGGCCACCACTGCAGCGTGTGTGTCTGTGTGTGTTTGTGTGTGTCCTAGAGTGAGTGGGAGACTGTGAGGGGGGAGAGAATGTGCAGCAGGAAAGAGTGACTCTCTGTAAATGCCTTTCTGCATGTTTGACATTTTCTTTCTATTAGCTGGACGTTTGTTTACTGTCAGTTTCACAAGCACCATGTAAAACCTTGTACAAACACATCACCCATATGAATCTGAGGTTTACATTCCTGTTGTGAGCTGGGTGAGATTTTACATGTCTCAGGAAACATCATTATTAATACATATTAATGATTATTAATACAGGAGATTTAAGCATGACTAGTGTTTACTGATCTGGCTCAAGTGACTACCTACAGATGCTTCTCACTTCTCCACAGTCAGGAGATGGTTTCATCGTATCACTTACAGAGGGATACGTTCATATTTCACATTTTTGTTTTGTTTTTAAAGCTGCGTAACAGCTGTTAGGTATAGATAGGTGTGTAGGGTCTGTGTCTGTGTTTAACACACCTGTTGTACTAACATTTTTACTGCTCATTCCATGTCCACAATGACCTTTTACCTCCTGGTTCTCAATTGTCAGTCCTTCCACCCACAAGTTACACGCTGATGGAAATACAGTAAGTTTTCTTTTTCCATGAAGCCCTGAACATAACAAAATAAATCATAACATTTCAGTTAATTAAATGTGCATGCAGGAAGTAGGATAAAGCACTGAACCAGGTGATTCCACTAATTAGTTCTCTTACCTTGGTTAATTAGTGCACGTGCCTATTAGTACTTCTAGTCTTAAAAATGGCCATAACCATCTGTGAATGCATCACTTGTTACCAAGCTGTCTTGCAAGAAACATATGCTGCCATGTTGATGTATTTGTGTAATCTATATGACCACGCTGGTACTATATGACTTCTATTTAATATAATAGTAATGTACAGTTTCCTACATGCAGCTGTCAGCAATTCAATAAAATACAGAGGAGAGACACTGTTTTTACAGTTCTCCACCACATAGTAGCATAGTAGTTGTCTTTCTACAGTAATCATTTGGAAAAATTTTAATTGTTTAAAATATGAAAATGGAAATTAGTGGTTTTACCTTTTAGGTTCTTCATACATAAGGAAAACTAACATTTAAAAAGCAATTAATCTAATATTCCCTGCAGCTGAAGATGAGATAAGAACCTAAGAGCCAACTTTTATTTGGAAAACAGCAGATTTATTGTGATTATTTATGTATCATTCATAAATTATCAATCAATCATCACTAATTGCCACCTTAAGGAATGATTATTTAATTAGCAGGAGCTTGAGTTTCGTGGAGACAGTTTATGTTGTAAATGAATTTCTGAGGTTTTTCCCAACGAGCCAACTGGTCAACAAACTGCAGTTAAACTACTCTGAATTTACTACCTGCTACTTCATCCTGAGTGATATCACTGGACCCGTATCGGTGGTTCCGGCGGGGTGACAGCCAGGCGTGGTAAACAGCGGTGACGAGTGAACATGTTGTCGCTCGTGTTGAACATCTGACCTGGCTGGAACCTGCGGCGAGCAGCACAGCTGAACAGGAGGCCGTCTGGATGGGAGAGGAAGAGAGGAGGGAGGTGGAGGTGGGGAGACGGGGGAGGAGGAGGAGAAGGAGGGAGGCAGGCTTGGCTGTACATGCTTGGCTACTTGCCCCAGTCCCATTGACCAGACAGCTGAACTAGCAAGAGAGAGAGAGGGAGGGAGGGAAGGAGAGGAGCAGGAAGTGGATAGAACTTCACTGTTTTTTAAAAATACATTACAAACTAATAATCTGTGCAGTGAGCGACTTCACCTCCATCTTTGTTGATCAGTCCTGAGCTGTGTATCCACGACCTGCCAATCAGCGAACAGTGTGTTTGGCCTCATCAGAATCACCAACCTCTCTCACAGGTGGTGTGTGAGCACCAACCGACAGCTTTCAGGGATGCAAATATGTAAATGTGATAACAGTAAAGTTACCTAACAAAGTCTATTTAGTAAACACCAATTTCAATTTTGTCTCAATAAATGACATCATTAACTTGTTTAATGTCATTTTAATTCACTGGCGTGCAATTGTTGTGTTGCTACGCTCGTGTGTGTACAGTAGACGACCGTACCCTTGTAGGCGTACGCAGCAGGAGCACGCGTGCATGTTGTCTCCTTCCTCGTCTGCGACCATCAGTGTTTCCGCACGTTGCTGCCTCCTCCGGCTCCCGGCAGGGGGGCTGTGGGTGGCCCCGCCTACATGGGGACCGGTTCCAGCCAATCAGGTGCTAATGTGCGGGAACAGGAGAGGGCTGTGATGACAGATGGCAGCCTGACCTGGAAAACCTGCCCCCTTTTTGGGGTTCAGCAGTCGGCAGATGACAGGTATTATTTCATAACCCAAAGACTGAAGAGGGGTTGGTGGTGACACACACACGTACACACACAATCATGCATACACAACATACACCCTGCCATCAGCTTGAATCATTCACTATATTAACTAGGTGCACAGTTGTTCGCTGGTTTTTGGTTTAGAGTTTATTCTTTTAGATCCAAAAATATATTTTTGATTCATGCTGCATTTGAATAAATTGGTTCTCCAATATATATATATATATATATATATATATATACAGTGTATATATATATATATATACGTATATATATATATATATACGTATATACATATATATATATATAAATATATATAAATACATATACAGTGTATATATATATATACGTATATATATATATATATACACTGTATATGTATTTATATTTCAGATCTTTCACTATTCAGATCTCCCATAGTCATAAAAGCTATACTTGTTTTACATATAGTTTAACAAATTTTTATTAATTATTCACACCATGTTTTCTATATTTTGTTATTTATTTCAAATGCTGCATGTTCTTAAGTGCTTTATTTGGCAGTATGAGGATGTACAGCACAGCAAACACTCACACACACAGTGCACTTGGGTTACAAACCATACTAGCTTGCAGTACACATAATTTCACACTTAGCAACGAAGCACATACACACATTTATCTGAAGCTCCAACCAGCCATGTAACTTCGATGTCAGGGCAAATCTGTCTGGCAGAAAGTGCTTTTTGATGAAGTCGTTCATAAATTTTAATACAACATGTCAGCTAACATGATGTATAGACTTGCTGCTCATTCATATTTCAGTTTGCCACTGAGAAAACAGCAGGGTTGTACCTTGCTCTACCTTAAAGTGCTGTGTGGTTAGGGCTGTAAGAGTCGAAGTCAGAGTGCAAAGAACCACTGCTGGTAATACACTTTTAGGTATCTTAATACAAATCTAAAACCATTTCTAGCTGCATCATGGACGAGCGATGGCAAAAGACAGCGCTTAAATATACCTTATACTAAACTAAGAGAAGCCTGTATTTCTTGTTATGTAAAGTATCTTGAAGTTATGAGTTATTTTTGTTTTAAAATATATAACTGTAAAAGCAATGGAGTCACTGACATAATTCACACAATAGGCCCCAACCTAATGCTAAATCTACATTTTAGCCTGTAGCCTATTTTAGCTATTAGCATCAGGTTAGCACGGTCTGTCCATAAATTACACGCATTAGGCTAATGCTAGCTTCTAAATCTCAGCAGATACCACAGATTAAGCTAATGCTAACTTTTACAATTTAGCTAAAGTTTGATCCAGATGTGTTAACAGTAGTAAAATAGCAATAGTCAAGAAATTACCAGAGTTCGGCTAATGTTTCCAATAATGTTTCTAATCTTCCAACAGATGTTTTAAAAAATATGTAGAAATATTGAGATTAATAGCTGTAACATATACCAGTTTGGCTAATGCCAGCGTCCAACTGTCAGCAGATACCATGGATTAAGCCAATGCTAGCTTGTACTTGTCAGCCGTAGTTTGACGTGTTAGCAGCAAGTTGTTAATTACACGGATCAGTGTTTACATGTTTGCTGTATAATTAATCAGATGTCTTTTGAAATAGACTTAAAAAGCTAGGTTGTTAGCTGATATTCACAGTTAGCAAGCTAACAAAGCAAGTGTTTGCCTGGGGACACCTTAGTCTTTAAAGACACTTTTCAGTAGATACTTAAACAAAATAGCAGTCCAATAAAATTTTATGTTGACATATGCAACTCCTAGGAGAAAGTTAGCAAGATGCTGACTTTGTAAATTAAGGATTTAATTAGATGTTTGAGGCTTTGGCCTATTTGTTGATGAGTTGTTGGACACATGAAAACTCGACAGGTCACTTAAATCTTTTGACCAGCAAAGAGCCCCTTTTCGAATGCATAGATAAAAAATGCCAAACATTGAGTGTTACAAATGTTAAAGGGTCAAAGGGAGAAGTAAGAGATGGTTTGATTTTACTCTGAACAGCTGGGCATGGTATTGAATTCCCCTCCATATAACTCCAACCGATGCTCCCGCCTTGCTGAGTCGAAGGTGGCCGATATCTGATTTTTCCAATCTAAGACTCTCGCCTTGTATGAAAATGAGACACATTACCGGTCCATTAATTGATCTGGTTGCTGCTTTTGAAATGTGGCCCGCCCTGAGAATCAGGAATTAGGGCAGACTCCGGGGCCAATTAGGTGAGTCTTCACCATGTCTCCACCGGCTCCTCTGGCGCATCCTAATCAGTCCGGACCGTCCGCAGGTGAAATGCCAGACCGAGTCGCCGCTCGCTGTCATGAATGCTAAAGGCGTGTCGAGCAGTAATGCTATTCATGTCCAAATCATGCGATGCATACAGCACGGGGGCAGAGGCTAATGATTCCTCATTGTCTGGCCCTACCTTTCATGATTCTCCACCTGCCGTTAAACATCAATGACGGATCAGAAACAGGTTATTCACTCAGTATGTGATTCCACCATTTACCTTTCCTTTTCATCTTGCCAATAACAGAAACATTATGTCTGTGAATAGCAAGGAAGAGGAAATGGTGAGGTAATTATCCCTCTGGGAGGATTCTTTTTCTCGCTCATTTTACAGATTTTAAGACACACAATGACTGACAAGCTGTTGATTTTATAAAAGCTGTACAATGTTTGTTTGATTCCTGCCATTGCGCTCATTAGATCTTACACATGAAGGTCAGAGGTCAAAAGGTAGCAGATCACTGTCTTTATAAACATGAAAAATCTTCATAATAAAAATACTTCATCACAAACCCTTCACCAAATATAATTTCCTAAGAATATATGAGCCAAGAATGAATGTACAGAAAGTCAGACGTGGACATAGAGCTAGACGAAGGACAACAAAGGTAAACTTTGTTTACTTATCATACATACTGTGTACAGGTCACATTTTATTTGACACTATCTAGACAGGGTTATAGTACAAATTGTGTAAGTATGTGTACATATAAATTGTGTTAAGTGAGTGACACTGCATAGACAGCTTAAAGAAAAGAAGGAAACTGTATGTACAGGACAAATTTAAGGGATATTCATTCAACTATACCACAACCTTTTCTTATATAAAAACATTTTTCAAACCCTCAACATAAAATAAAGAAAATAGAACAAAATGTTACGTTAAAGTGTAATTTATTAGTTAATTATTCAACAATATCCAGCTGAATTATTATTTATTTAAACCCAGTGTGAACAGTGTTGAGTCACATTTGGGATACTGATAGGACAGTGTAAAGGTAAAGCAGTAAATAAATAATTTAGGAAAATGTATTTTCATAAAAACATTAAAAGGAAAATTAGTAGATTTATATACATATATAGAAAGCAGCTTCTCATTACTTCTAATTACGAGTCTCTGTCTGTCATATTTCAGCCATATAATCCGTGGGAGCTGACTGGCTGACCATGTGCTGTGTTCAGATGTGTCCTGCCACTCTAAACCCTGTTGTAATCCCGCGTTCAGCCAGCGTGAGCCTTAATTGAAATAATCCCTGCTGATGAGCAGGGGCAGTGCAGCACGAACCTGCGGCCCGAGCCAGTTTCTTGATGGGTCCAGTTTAACCCACTGTGTGACTCTGACCTTTGTCTCGCTGCTCGCTGGGACCATCTGAACCCGTCCCAGTAAGGACATCTGGTCGGACACTGGGGAGGTTGTTTGATCTGGCTGACTGGTCCCAGAGGCCTTTCAGACCCTCTCATACTTACTGTACAGAGCTGAGTGCTGCTGGAGGGCCACATGACAGTAGCAGCAGAGAGCTCCGTTTAATATCACTGAAGCTTTTTCTTGTATCTTTTGTGAAATTAATAAATACAAAAATAAATGCTTCCATACATCTTAAAGCTACAGTACACTCTTTACTGCAGGAACAGACCCCAGAGACACTGTGTGTTTTACTTATGATAATTTAACAAGAACGTTAACATTATTTTCATCTCTATCTTTTATATTTTATTTGTAAATGTTTATGTGATTTATTTATACTGTGTATATCAACTTGGTCCAGTAAAGTGCATCAATCAAAATAGGAAATACAGCAAATGTTTCTTTGTGTCTCTTTCTTTTTTTAAGATTTTTCTTATTATTATCCTGTGAACTAGCAACATGATAAATTCATTTGCAGTACATTTGCATAAAATAGTGATATAGTATTGAAACATATGCACCAGTTACTAACAGGCTGTTAGCATGTTACCCTGTCAGTTTACCAGGAAGAGGAGCTACTGCACAGCACCAAGAGTATTAATATTACCTTTAATATAATTTAGTATGGTGTTATCTTATGTACACACTAATGTATACTTAATAAAATGAACGGTCTAATACATCTTTTTTAAGGAGGAACTTGAATGAAGAGAAAACATCTTCAAGCCGTCTTTAAGATTTCTGACTGTTTTAAACAAAATACTCAGAACTTTCTTCAAAGAAATGACTTTTATCCTTTAAACATCTTAGGAAACACTGATAATACTATAACCAGAACAACATAGAGTACAGGAACTACTGTGTTGAAATAGGATAAATAAAAGTAAGCAGTTGGATTGTATATAGTAACTGGAAGAAATGAAACTGGCGTAAGAAGCTGCACCATGTCCTGCTGTAAAGTACAAAACTCTCCACTGTTTCTGCAGGTTTTTAAACATCTTAAGATAATAAATTGTGATACAGCACAAGACAAAACCAAGTAAAACCTACACACTGACTGTTTTTAACATTTTAAACAGACCCACTTTGTTTAAACAGCAGTGTTTATAATGCATCACCTCTGAATTTTTATCCACCGTGTGTTCTTCACTAATGAATGTGTTTCTCTCTCTGTATTTAGTTATTCTGCGTCTGTATGGGTCTGTCTCTGCCTCTTTTTCCTGCCACTGTATCTAAAACAGTGCATTAGCATCTGCAGCCCATTTAATGCTGCTGACACCAGGCTAATAACAGTGTGAGTGTGTGTGTGTGTGTGTGTAAGCGCGTAGCTTAAGCACCAGCCAACAAGCACAGCTGAAAGGTGTCACCGAGGCTCCTACGCCTCCTCTAACAGTTACTGATTCAGGGGGCGCTTGTGTTTTTCTTTTTTCTCCTTCCTTTTCTCTCTCTTTTTTTTTTTTTTTTGTGCGGCCTCAAGCTGCCGACTTTAAAGGAACATTCAACACAAATTTTTATGTGTTCAACATCCAGTATCCAGTCTGCTTCTGTGGCTGTAATGGCTGAGGTACTACTAGTAATCAAACGCCTCAGATGATCGACGTCGACAACACCTGAGGGACTAGTTTTTCATATGTGTAGGTGGCTGAGGGAGAGATATGGCTGATTGGTGTGTGCAGATGGAGAGGAGGGGGTGGATGTTAAAAATGAAAATAAAACCTGTAACACAGTGTTCATACCCTTTGCTTATTCTTCCGTTCTCTCTTTCTCCGCATTGTTATTTGTCCATTTCAAATTATTGATCTTTTACAAATATTTTTCAAGGTATCTTAATTACTCGCAAAAGAAGCGGCGCCTTGGCTGGCGGACAACACAAATAAGTTAATTTGCATTTCTGTGTTGTGAGTGTTTTGGCAGGCACTGCGCTGGTCCAGATTGTAACCCCTATTTCTGCCTCCAAAAACCTGCCTTGGAGGAGCGTCCACGGAGGGATTAGGGATTTAGTGGGGAAGGTAAGTGTGACTACAAGCTTTGGCTCGCCATCTGCTCCCCAGCAGAGTTGAGGCCAACCTGTGCAGCCTGCAGCAAAGACCTGGGCACTGTGCTAACTCCGACTCGAGCCAACCTGGCGCCTGCGGCCCCAATCACCAACAGTCTGCTGATTAGTTGTAAGAAGCACTCCATATGTAGCAAAGTTTTTTTTTCCTCCTGTCTTTCTCTCTGTCTCCTTCTCTTCCTTCCTCTCCTCCTTATGTATTCTCTCACCACATTAAATAAATATGGATGTATGGAATTTTTTTTTTTAGCAAACAGCAGATCGCCTTCGGTTGTCTGGCAGTGAGAGAGCGAGCCTGCTCTCCTTTTCTCTCTTTCCCTCTCACCTCTGACAGAATACCAAGCCAGGGAAGGAAAAGAAGATGAAGAAGAAGAAATCCTGGCTGTCCTCCTCTCCTCTTCTCCTCTTCTCCTTCCTTCCCTTGCTCTCTTTTGCCTGGCAGCGCCGGGAGACAGATGACAAGGGTTTGTGGCCGTCTGATCACCCCTGGGTGGGTATTTTCTAATTTATTTAACGGCAGCTTATTAAAGAAAAAACGAGATGAAGAAGAAGAGGAGGAGGAAGTAGAATAAAGAACACAGGCGGAAGGCCGGTCTCTCGCCCCAGCGGCCAGGCGAGTCAATCGAGCCAAGGAAGACGAAGAAGAACCAGCGAAGAAGAAGCAGAGGATGCACCGACTCCCCTGGTAGAGACACCCGAGAAGATCAAACGACACCAGAGAAGGAGAGAAAGAAAAGGAGGAGAAAAAAAAACACAAGAAACATAATGCTCATTATTAAATTGGAGCTATTTCTGTTGCCAGGAACCTATTTCTCAATATTAATTATTCATATTTTATTTCAGTAATCCAATACTCAGGTGAGAGCGGCTGCTGGTGATAGAACATGTAATTTTGAAGCTTAATGGCAGCAGGGCGGCCTGAGCAAGGGATTAGAAACAGAGTATAAATCACTAATGGCTGCACGAACGTACGGCGGCTTGAATCCGTCTTGCTTTGTGTTTACTTGTGTTTTTTATTGTGCTACGTTGCTCCGAGGGAAACACTCTGCAATGACCTTTGTGAAGAAGTTGAGAAAAATAAAACATCACACTTTCCAGGCAGAATGAGACGTGTAATTTCTTGATTTGTCCAAGCAAAGAGTTTATCAGCATCTTTCTCTTTTATTCTCTGGCTGACAAGCGAGCGCAGTGACACAGTTGCAAACACACACATGTCCTGATTCATACAAAGTATGTTTTTCGAGCAGTGTAGCACCATCGCTTACTTCTGATCTGATTAGCTTGATTCTTCTCACTGCATGAAATTCATCTCTTCTTCACCCAAACACCTCGATTTGTCTGCTCGCTGAAACACTTCATGATATTAACAATTTATGGACTTGAGGGTTGTTGTGAGCTAACTGTAAAAGCCCCAGGCCGTGCCTCTTTTTTTATTTTATTCCCCCACATAAATGTCTCTTTCATCCCCTTCTCCATCGCTCTTAGACGGGCTGGCAGTGCAGGATGCTTGCTCCTTCTTGCCAATTCATATTCTCTGCCGTCAAAGTAGAAACAACTAAACTAATTTTTTTTTTTTTTTTTAAAAACCAACTCAAATATTTGCTTTTTACGGAGCCCCGGAAGGGACATGGAAAAAAAAAAAAAAATTACGGGTGGGGAAACAAAAAAAAAAAACTATTGCGCG
>JAUYWH010000012.1:1611401-1656691 GCA_034779795.1 Ctenopoma multispine | reverse complement strand
ATTAGTTTTTTTTTTTTTTTTCCCCACCCGTAATTTTTTTTTTTTTTCCATGTCCCTTCCGGGGCTCCGTAGCTTTTGTATGCTGCAGAGTTTGTTCAAATTCAAAATTGCACAACAGATTCATTTCCCATGTCAAATTTGGGAATCACTCTTTTTAATAAGCCACTTCACAGCCAGTTAGCTTAGCTTAGCATAGAGGCTGGAAACAGGGAAACAATTAGTCTGACTGACACAGATAAAAGAAACTCCATTGAAGTTCTGATTAATCCATTATATTCAATATTTAGAAAATGGTGTCAGATGTGTTCAGGTTTAGTATTTCTGCAATGACCAGAAAAACACGTCCACCCACAGGAAGTAGTAACGTCATGCTGTAAATGTGCTGCTGTGTCTACAACTGCAAGCTTCAAAATGCACATGTGATGCGGCAGTTTTTGACATCCTGTTGTCTTTTTTTTTAAGGGGGGGAGGCTGTGGGGTTTGCTGGCCAACATTTAGCCTCAAAAGGAAAAAAGGCAATTAGGTCATAGAATATGCACACACATCTTGCATGCTCTCTGGTCTCCCGCAATTTGGGTTAAAAAAAGTAAAGGTCAGCCACGTTAGTCAGATTGCGCTCGACAAATTCTAAAAAGGCTCGCTGGTCACGCTGAATGTATTCCCTGCAACATAATTAGCCCCCTCAATTCCCTGTCGTGCCAGGCTACCGGGTGTCTGAAAAGCCTCACCCCTTCCCCCAAAATGCCTTTCACCTCTGCTTGCTCTGCGGTGATGCCCCCCTCCGTCCAGCTCTTTCCTTCTCTTCCTCTCGTCTCTCACCGCTCTATCGCACATTGTTGCTACCCTAAACTTGCTGCAGATGCGGCCGGCTGATGCATAAATTAGTCATCAACATTAGCATTAGCCGGCGCGTGGCACCCGGTGCCAACTGCTCTCCGAACGGCCATAAAAGGTCATGTTTTGATGACTGAATGCCACACAGGCACCTTGGCTCCCCGGAGGAGGGTTCCCCAGGTGCACGTGAAAGGTTAAAAATTACCTACCCGCCATCGCCTGTCTCTGGCGAAGGAAATAATTAGGGGGTTTTTAGGGAGCGGCAGAATGCCTCGCTGTCAGATGACAGAGCGTTACCTAATGGTCGTATCTGGGGAAGAGTCAACCAGCCTGTCATTCTCTTGACAGGACAAATGAGCATAATGGTGGCAGGGAAATGGGCGCCTGTTCCCCCTTTTTTCAGCCAGGGAGGAGGAGGAGGGGGTAAAATGGCAGTGCCTGAGCAGAATAACACAAGGACGTTAACCTTTTACATAAATCTGTTAACACGTGTATGAGTGCTGTTTAAAGGTGAAGCTTGATGCTCTCCTCCTCCAAGCTGGGCTCAGTGAGTTCAGATTTCTATTCCTGCTACTTTCTGCTTGAACTTCTTTGCTATATTTAAATTTATAGTTTTGTCTAACATAGTATTTTCTAAAGCACTTTTAGTATTTGTTTAGAAACTCAATACTTCCTGTAGCTTTTTCACATTAAAAGCCTCATGTAAAGACTGCTTTGCTTTGGGTGTGAGGCAGTTTCAGGAGAAAACATCAAGTGCACTTGTCAACTGAATCTCCTTTGATTGCATAACTAGAAAACATTCATGGTGGGATTTATTCTGTGGTTTAAACTCCACAGCAGAAGGTGGCAGTAGTGCACACCGAACATTGCTGCTGGTTGTTATTTGCATTTGTGTAGAGGAAGAAGAAGGAAGTGGTGAGAGAAAATGTTTGAAGTCAGTGAACTCACACTGCAGGTGCTTACTGATGCCTGTTTGAACCACAAGCATCAAGGTAAGTTAACACCTTTTCATTTTCCATTTCTTATTACAAACACTTCCACAAATGTGTGTTTAAAGTAGTTTAGTGCTTCAGACCTGGCACCTGTTAACTCACCTGTCTACACCTTCAGGTTTCTATTAGCAGGTGCAAGTGCTGTGAGACACACTAATTAGAGGTTGTTGGAGCTGCATAAATAGAAACAGTCTTTTGCTTGTGTGTGTAAGAGTCTGTGTGGAGCAGAGGAAGGAGAATTACAGGAGCGTGGTAAGGATGTACCTGCTTTCTGAGTGAAATGTAAAACAAGGTGAACAAACTGTGTTCTCACACAGTAACCTGCTGACATTTCCACTAAGTGGGAGACATTTTTCATGCACGTAAAGGAAGTTTGAAAATTGCTTGACAGGCTGGCTCCATTTTAGGTGATTTATATATCTTCACACTTTCAGCTGCAGTTTTTTTATTCTTGTGGTTCTACTCACCACGTGAGGTTCTACTGCTCAGACCCAGTTTCAAGTAAGGTGTGTGTGTGTGTGTGTGTGTGGCATTGAATGTTTGATAGTGCAGGTGCACTTATCCTGCTGACTGAGTCTTACCTTCTTAGAACGGTTTAAGTTACAGAATGTACATTTAAACATGTAACTTCATCTAATAGTCTGAGATGTGAACTACATTGAACTACTAATTACATTAGTTTTTCATTTAAATACACTATAAATCAACACATTTAGTGTGTAAAGTATCCCAGTCAAATTCTTTACAAACCTCCAAAACTGAAGTGATCTGTGAGGACAAGCAGGAAATTCACTTGCAGACGTGCGAGTGTGTAAAGAAGTGATTTGGACTGTTAGTCTGGTCTGGATCAGAGCTCGGGTGGATCTCTGATTGCACTCGACTGTCTTGGTTTTGTCTTGAGCCTTCTGTGTTCATCTAAACTGAGCTCGTGTCAGCTCTGCACACCTCTGATCAGCCTCTGAGGGTTCACTGAGCGTCTGAGGAGCAGTTTAGGTCTTCTGATCCTCCACACACACACACACACACCACCTTCGTCTCTGTATTCTTCCTGTGCCACATCCTGCATGCTAACAGAGGGGTTATTAACATAACAAACTTAAATGCCCTATATAAATAATACGTTCACACAAATGCAAACCGGCTCAGCTGACACTGTTTAGGCAGCGCCTCCAACATCTGTTTATGAGCACTTTGCCTAATGATATCATCCGATATCATTAGCTGTGGCAGTGCGTGCCGCAGCAGCAGGTGCAGCTGTTTATGCCCCCCCCCTCCCCCAAACACCTCCCCCACACACACACACTCGAAGAGAAAAGACTTTCACAGTCTCCTCAGACACCACCACCAACCCTTCCCTCCCTTCCACCCCATGAATCGCCAAACCGCTCATTAGGACAATTTTCCTCAACAAAAAAAGCGGCCCCTGTGATTTCAATCTGTATATCACCTGTAATTGTAGTTTTTAGCGAGAGCTTGATTCCATACATTTAGCAAGAGTAAACTGCAACTGCGGGTGCGAGCGCTGGAAGCACGCCTCTCGCTGCGGCCGCCAGCTGCAGAGGCTGTTTTTAGATGGCAGCCGCTTTCTATGGGGAAGCTCTCATAGGCCGCTGTGAGTGTGTCTTCTGGGGGAGGTGGAGGCGGAGCTTAGCGGGCCCCTGCTTTGTTTCCTGACTTAGTTTGCTCTGTTTAGATGCTGGAAATTATAGAAAATTGTTGAAATTATTATTTCTGGCAGCAACAATGAGGCTGCTTCCTCTTCCTGACCGGAAGGCCACGTTCCGGGTCTTCACAGGTTCTCTGGAGCCTGATTTGATCGTCCGCTTCTGTAATTAGTCAGATGGTCGATTCAAATGTTGTGCGACACAGAGCTATCTGTTGCATTAGCACTGTACCCGAGGCGATTACAGTATTTATAGATCCAAAACAAACAATGCATATGGCAAAATGTTAACTGGCTCCTTCTTCATTTTTATTTCAGGGAGATAAACCAAATAAGAACAGTCGGTTCTCAGTTGTCTGGTGTTACACGGAAATATTGTCTCTATTCCTAACGCTTAAAATATTAAATGACTATATAGCAATGATCTTTCTTGTTTTACCTCTTTACAGTTCTTCAACACTTCACATCAGAGGTGTCAAGGGCCCTTCTCATGGATCAGATCAGAGTCATCATCAGTTCTATTGTAGGATGCAGAAGAAAGTGTGATATTTACTATGACTTGCAGGAAATTTGTCTATTGCTGTTTTGTTTTTTTTTGTATGTCGTTGATTGGTGGATTGTCATGATGCTGCCAGAGTTGCTCTTCTCTCTTGTTCCACTCTGTTTGGATTTGGTTTCACTTCAGATTTTGTCTAATTACCCTCAAATTAATACATGTTGGATTAACTATTTTGCCAGTCATGCTTCTTTTTATCAGATATTTGAATATATTGATACAACCATTGACTTTTACTCATTCAAAAAATCTATTATCAGACACTTAGTGGGTCAAACGTCTTTTAATGGTGCCCAACCACATGATAATTAATAATCATCCTATTTAATTTTTAAGTAAAGTTAAAATAGTAATATTTCTTCATGTAAGATTCAGTTACGCTGTGATACTTTGAAGCTGTAAAAACCACCACTCGTCTTGTCCTGCAAATCTGAAATTCCTCACTCTTGACAGTTTTACCCAAAGACGAGCACACAGGCACCCAGAGGAGGAGTTTTATTTGCAGGCATAGACCCCGACACTGAACCCGCTCTGAGCACTGAGGGCCGGCAGGGAATACACACACCGACCACACACACACACAAATTGATGTAGTTCACAATTTCAAGTCTACTCTCAGCGCTTCTAGTATCCGTTTGCACGCACATGTCCACACATGCAACAGAAACACACATACGACACATCAAATATTTCTGAACCTGAGAAAACACACATGTAGACAACAAACACACTCCTCCTCCTTCCAGCTGTTCTCTAAATGTTGATTACACAAGACACCAAAGGGAGCCTCCTCAATGCCCCCCCTCACATATTTCCCCACAAGAAGGCTGAGCAGGACCGGCTGACCCGAGGTGCTTGGTGACCTGGGGTTGGGGGTCTAGAGAGGGCCACGGCCCCAGGGCCTCTTGGCTGGTCTCTTTTCCCCCTTTCCCTTTCCTTCCCTCAGCTCTGTGAGCAGCATATCTCTGAATAGGAGACATGGGCAGAGACAGCAACGGCCCGGGGACAACTGGCCAAGGAGCAAAACACGAAAATAAAGAATTAAAACCATGAAACTCCTCGTCTGACGAGATGCTCGGGTAACTTTGTGTCAAGTGAAACATAGATGGGGGGGGGGAGCATTAAAGTGAGATGATTTTAATCGGATGTGATTTCGTTCAGGGTAAATTTGTACATTTTCAGGCGTTTAGCTGAGATTTTCTTTCCAGCAGGAGAATAAGATTAAAATACACGATCCTAACATGTTTACATGAAATACAGTTAGAGAGAAGTGTGTGACCTTAGAATAAACTCAACTAGGATCTAGACCATCTGCATTTTCTGTAGATTCGTCAAGGAATAGTAACTTGTTCCAAATATGTTTAAATATGATCTTTTATTAGCTTTTTCTTTTTAGTCCCTCCCTTTAAATACATGTAACTGCTTTTAAAAAATCACAAGTGAGATACCTGCTGATGATTAATCTGGTGAAGGAATGTAGAGAAACCATGTCACTGAGAGGATCATCAGTTGCTCACATACTGTCTTTTCAACATGTGGTGCGTGGAAGGAAGGTTACTGTGCAAATAAACATATAAACATATAGTAAGTAACACAACCACTGCCCTGTTATTAGCACATAGAGCATGTCCAGTGAATGGCAGCAGAGATTGAGCAGAATGAGTCTGTATTGGATCTGTGTTGGACAGGTTGTCTGAAGGCTCAGTTCACTGCAGAAGGCCTGTTTACAGTTGTGCTTGAACATGTCTGCATAAAGGAGCTTAATTTTTTCACAATACACATTTTCTAATGGGCCAACTCTGATCTCTGTGCTTTAGCACCCTTAGGCATGAGACGCTGCAGCTGACATGCAAGTTAATGATTGACCTGAGCACTGCTGTGAGAGCAGAACAAAAACTGAATAGGTCTTGTTTGTGAATTTTGTTGTTTTTTTGTTGTTTTTTAGCTGTTTTGAGTTTATTTGTATGCTACATAGGTGCAACTTAACTTATGACTGCATAAAAAAATCATAGTTCATCTGAAGATTTCATTAAGAAAGAGAAGGTGAAGAAAAAGACTTATGTCAAGCAGTGATGTAAATACGTCAGCTGAGTTGACATTAAGAAGACTTTTTCAGAAATGTGTTGCGTTATGTTAGATTGCACCACTGTTTGGCTGTTATCCCCCTCAGGCAGCACTGGGTGACAGTAGAGAGGAAAAACTGTTAGAAATGGAAGAAACCTCCAGCAGAACCAGCGTCAGAGTGGACGGACATCTGCCTCGATCAGCTGGGATGAGCAGAAGGCAGAGAGAGAAGAGCCAACGGTTAAGAATAGGATCAGGGAGGAAACACCTGTATCGTGTTGTTATCATGGCTGCACAAAACCTTTAGGGGGCCACTGGGGAAAAAATGTGTTGTGGGGCCCCTTTGACCACCCTTTGTAATAGAGGGCCGCAACTTTTTTAATGTTGTGCACAAATCATTTGATTTAAAAACAAACTGAAGGACTGAACCTTTCATAGTTTCATCTAAGCCATAAAGAAAAGAGAAAGAAGAGGAAGCTGCTCATATGAACCTAAATTATTATGACTAAATCCAGGACATAGTCAACAAACTGTGTGAAAGTGAAACATGTTCAAACTTGTTCTGGATAGACTTGGCTGAGGTATTTACATATGTAGCATGTGTTCAGCATTCAGTTTCTGCCTCAGCCGTCTCTTCGTCTGAACTTCCTCCTGGTTGATGTATGTAAGAACCTGTCTGAAGTGATTTCTGACGGCCTTGTTTAATTAGCCGGATGCGTGTGTACTTTTATACATATTCATCCGTCGTAGATTTCACCCCGATTGATGTTGTAATTGATTCAGAAGGTTTTATAATTCCTGCAAAAGCAGATCAGGAATTTCAATGACTTTGCAATTTGGGGAACGGAGGAGGAACGGAGGAGGAGCAGGGGGGAGCAGCGCAGGGGGGGCGAGGAGGATCTGAGGGTGTCTACACCTGAGGAAACGTTAACACACCTCAGTCATTGTGATTCTATCGTTTTACAGAGGAAAGGAGAGAGAGAGGAATGTCAGCTGCTTTGTTGTTCCTCTTTCAGAAGTAAATTACACACTTAGGATTTATTAAGACAAGAAACCATTTTCAAATAGTGAATCTGTGGAAGGCTCCATGGAGATGTGCTCATTACTCTGTAGCCCCAGGCCATGTTCACCACCTCGAATGGATCCTTTTTTTTTTTTTTTCCTCTGTCTCTGTCTCTCTATTTTTCAGCTCTGCGTTTCCGTGCCTGATGCTGTAATGTCACAGCGGTTTGTTCAAAGCTGCAGCGATGATTTGGGCTCCCAGCAGGTGCCGCCCCGATGTCTGTTCAATTATTAAAGTGAGGGCCACATGGATACATTACAGCCGCCGCACCCATTAGATAAAAAGATGACGTGTTCTTGACATGGCGCATATTTTCTCTGTGCCTCACAAAGACGCCGCTGCTGCTGCCCTTCTTTGTTCCTTTTTGTTCTGTTCATCACCGTACTCATGTGTTTTTCTTTTTGTATGCATGGAAATATCTAAGAGCCATTTATTCCATTTCAGCGTTGTGGACATGAACAATTTTGATCTTTTTGATTCCCTCTCATCAAACTGAGGTGATGTCGACTCCTTGTTGCTCCCTCTGCTCTTTTGAACGTCCCAGCAATCGACCCCCCCCCCCCCCGTCTGTCCAATCTTACCATGAAAACAGCCGTCGATAAATAAATCATGTGGTGGACACAGAGATAAACCTTGTCATAACTGCTCCTAGCAGCCACCTTCCTTCTTTTTCTCCTTCCTCAGATTTTCATACTTTGATGCTGTTGTGAAAAAAACTGCACCTGAAGAAAAACGTCTGTCACAGCTGTTGGAATCAGCTCGAGATGCCACCATTCTTTATCTGTTTGGTGTTTTTCTTGCTTTATTCATTTTATCTTTTCTTTTTTGTGAGTTTAAGTCCAACCTGTGCGTGGCATCTCGGGGAGGTGTACACAGCGTGTTTGCAGTGAAGAGGGAACAGATGCTGCATGTTGGTGCTGAGTGTGGAAAAGCAAGAGAGAACGCTTCAGCGGCCTCTGTGTTGTGTTGTTGTGTTATGTTGACACGGTGCTGTTTAGTTTTTGTATGATTCATGCTGAAGCATAACAGGGTGTGTGTTTGAGACCGGTATGTTTGCATGTTATATCTCAGGCATGGATGGACTGATGAAGAGTAGTCGCAGTGCCATCACAAAGTCACGGGATCATATTAGGCAAAATAAACCACAACACAACCATGAAACACAGGAGGAACAGACTATGATAAAACGTACCTAACCAGCAGATAGACCCCACACCCTACAGTAAAGGTTCCCAACTCCAGGACCATGGACCAGTCCAGGGCTGCAGATTAGTTGCTGCTAAATGATAATTATATAACTTAAAAGGCTATATGGTGCTTTTGCACTAAGATAACTTGGCATCTGCTGTTTATTCTGACAAGCTGCCAACAGAGATAATGTACAGATTTTTATCTGAAATAGTCATCAGATCATGAGAAGAACGAGCCAATCATGATGTTTAAGTAGCTGTTGGCTAATGTTAGCTTGCTGAACCGCACCACGAGATGTGATCTGGTAGAAAGTAGTGGAAACTAAGTACATTTGATCAAATACCGTATCAGACTTACGTAGGCGTGTAACAATCCTCCAAATGCATGAGGACAAAAAGTTCAATTTCAGTAAAGAGTAAAGATTTTTGAAGCCTTTATTTCGTCGGGCAGTAAAAATGTGACTGATTTTGATCTCACGAAATTTATTCCTCATTTTCTTCTACCTTAAATTATTGGACAGGTCAAACCCTGGTTTTCTGCTGGCTCATCTCCTTCTAATGTCGCAGACATCAATGCAATGGGCTAAAAAAATGAAAATGAAGAAGGTAGACATTTGCATTAACGGAGGACAAAGCTTATGTAGTTAATGATGAATAAAACTTTCCCTGGACTGCAGTCATGTTCAGATGTCTATTCAGATCATCACCGAGCTTGTTTTATGGCTGTAGTTGGTTCAAACCAAGCTTCAGGTCCTGGATTTCACCATGTACACATTTTCAGGTCCTGTTGTGAATTTCAGATCAAAAATTTAAAACTAGAAGGAGATTTAAACGCAGTTCGGTGTTGTAGCATTCAAACACTTCTTCTGAATCGAAGCAAAAAGTAGTGGAGTAGTATCAGGCCACATATGCAACCACTCCACTCCCACACCAACACGCCCGAACCTCTCCTCCTCATCCTCCTCCTTCCTCTCCTCCTCGTTTGAGTCTTCGCTGTGTTCTGTACATGCCAACAAATCCTAATTGCACCCCACACTCTTTCTTCCCACCGATGCTGCGCGCTTCGTGCCACCAAATTCCTTGTGTGCTAATTAGGCACGCAACCACGGTGGATACACTCCTGACAGGTGCTGCTGGCCTGCCGGGGTCACACACACACACACACACACACACACACACACACGGCGAGAGACAGAGAGAGAATGAGAGAGACGCTCGTGCTCACAGCATTAAAAATAAATGGAGAGAGAAGAATAACGAGAGAGGCAAGACGTGTTAATTTCTAGCTTCCATCTGTTATTACATAAGCACTGCCAACAACTACGCATCTCTGAAAGAATGGCGAAAGGGGAAAGAGAGGAGGAGAGGAAGACGGAGAACTGAAAAAGCAAAACAACAACCAGAACTGAAGTCCTCCTGCATGGAAGAAGAATTCCTCTGGGAGACTGGTGGAGCAGAAATCAGATTGATCGAGCAAATGGAAACTTGACGATTCATTTGAAGGATTTTGCTTCCAAAACAGTGTGAGCAGATAACCTGGTGTTCCTTCCTCAGAATGTGGCAAAAAAAATGTTCACTGTTTCATGAGTTAAGGCCTCCAGAGAGCTGCTCTCTTCACAAATGTTTACAAGTGAGTTTTTACTTTTTTCTTTCTTTCTTTTTTTGACGTTGAAGTTTGTAAAATGGAAACGACAGCAAAGTTTAGTTTCTGCGGGATTTTGGAGTAAACTTTTGGAAATGCAGAAAGTGTTTTGCAAGAGTTAATCTGGTAACAGCTGGAACTATAAAGTCTCAAGGTGCAGACTACCAACTACCGCTGCATTGAAATTAGGTTGCTTGTTTCCGATTGCACACATTAGTGTTCATCTCCATGCTTCTGTTTGGATTTGAGCAACCGCCACGTCCTGCACTGATGACGTAGTTTCCTGTAACGTCGTTGTCGGGGACGCGTTGGCATCCCAGACACCTCCGTAAGTGGTTTGTCAGATTGTCTATGAGCCAATCAATTTTTGGATCAAGCCCCCTTGTTATGGACAACAGAACAGGTGTTAGGTCACGTTTTGACTTATGTGGGTCTAAATAGTGGTTCTGTTTTAACTAATTCTAGCTGCTCTCATATACTCAGAATAAAAATGTACAGTTTTGACCTCACTGATCTGACGACACTGTTTTCTTAAAGCTCAGTGTTTTCCACCAGCTCTTTTCCCAATGAAGCTACGCTGTAAAAATGATCCAGTGACCGTGAAGACATACCGTTTGTCATCTAACAAAAACATTTTTCCCATTTGAGGAACAATGGGGTGAGTCGAAAACAAAGAGCTCTGAGGAGTGACGAGCATCTCGAAGGGCTGGACGGGTCTCTGCTGTGTGTTTGGGTTCGGGATCTTTTCCACCGACAAGGCGCTGAGGCCCGGGACGTGTTGATGTCCTGAAGAGGCGTTTGTTTCCTGTCAGCGACGGTGAGTGAGGTGCCTCAGACAGGAACTCTGCCTTTGTTTTTCTGGACAGAAAGACATCAGGATAGACTGTGAATGTCTCCCATGTTTGCAGGGACATTGCAGGTTTTTTTTACCAGAGCAGAGGGGCGGTACTGTCAAGATACTCGCTGCCAGAATACACACACTTCCAGCATAGATCTTTGCAGTATTTCAACACTCCTACAGTGATATATTTTGTACTGGAGGAAAGTTAAACAGCACAAAAGCCTGTAGCTGCCCCGTCTCACCGGCAGCGTGGGAACACACATTATAATTGTTTGTTCAGTTATTTTTCTTGGATGCCGCACCTGCACTTCACCAAGTGAACTCCTGAGACCGAGCGCAATTAAGCCCCTCAGAGCAGCTCTGATGCCTGTTTAAACAGCAGGGAGGGAGTCAGATAAATACCTTTTTAGTGCTCAAGGTAACAAGCAAAGGGTGACAGTGAGAAGGCTCACAGGGAGCAATTTTCTATTTATTTGTCTTCTGATTTGACCTCTCTTGACAAGGCTCCACGGCTTATTGCTGTATCTGTCGTGCGCTCTAATCAAGGACCATTACAAATGTTCAGCAGGCTGGAAGTGCCATTCGTGGACAAAGAATAAAGGAGGCAGCTATAGTTGTGCTGACCACTGTTGACGCCCCCTGAAATGTTTTGTGAGGTTCGAAATTTCACGGATAAGTAGCTCCGATGTTTGCAGGAGTAGTAAATTGTGTTTTCTGACCTCCGCTGGCCATTTTAATGAGAATTTTTGCAAAGCGAAGTGCAGAGGTGTGAAGTCGTTTCATAGGAAAGAGAAAAGTTTATGCTTCTGTGAGGAGGAGTTCTGCGAAGGTTCAAGCACAAGAACACATTTATTCCATTTTAAGGCTCACTGATGTTACTGTATGTGGCTTTATTCTAACAAATCTTAATAACAACTGGGCCAGAAGTAAAAGTATCTGAACTTCTTGTCATTTCCTCAGTGCTACAGAATCAGTTTTACTGGTCTGAGGTACAGACACAAGTGTCCAGTAGACATCAGGAAGCTTTCTTCTGCATCTCTTGCCATCTTATTTGATCACTGAAATAGTGTTACACGTGCATCAACTACAGATCTGGTGTTTCCACCCCGTGCAGCTGTCAAATCGCATCATGCAGAATTTAAATTAAATCAAAAGGTCTATTCTCACTGCAGGAGCTTGTGTCAGGAACCAGGAACCTTTCTAAGGAACTTACTACTTCCACCTGCATTTCCAGTGGAGATCATCTAAATTTAGCTTTTTTTCGTGCCCAAAAACCTAGACTAACAAAATAAAAACCTTACAGTATTATATGATGGTCATGAGTGTTTTTTCTTTTAGTAATCAGCCTCGACATATTGACTAAACTTTCCCAGTTACATTTTCCATGACCCTTGTGTCTGGGGGTGTCTTTTGGTGGGCTTGACCATTTACATTCACAGCATATTTATTGTTGGCTCATTCTGCTTTTACACCGTCTCTGTCTTGAGTCACACAGCTATCATCCCAGCCATGCATCCCTCCCTCTATGCTTTCCATGCTCACCACCCTCCATGCATTATTCACAGCCACATTAAAATACCGGGCTGAGAGTGAGAGTTGCATGCTAAGGCAGCTGAATTGGGGAGGTGCCGTCACAACAGCTGAAAGAGTCTGTCACAGAGTTGTAACTTTTTTTCCCCACCATAGTTCCCCGGCAGTGCAGCTGCCTAAATGAGAGGGATTAAGTTAACTCCCTGCTTAGAGGAAGAGCAGGTCCTGGATTAGGGCACTGGGCATGGACACAGAGAGCATTCAAGCAAGAGCCACAGCTTTTTAAAAAAGAGACGTGCACAGCCCTCACAGGGCCGACGGCCGAGTTGCTTGAACAAATACATTGACAAGTGTAACGGTCTACCCGCAACATGGAAAAGTGTGTTGGAGCAAAGACGAGGAACACTGGCGGACACGCCAACAATCACAAATGCTTTTCTCTATTTCTTCCTCACTTTTCACCTCCCACTTTAACCCCTCTCCTGCTGCTCCATCTTCTGTCATAACCTCAAACAAAGAAAAACAAGAAATACCCCATTTCCCCCGGAGCTAGGAAATAATATGATGCTTAAATCAGTATCATGATATAAGCAACAGTTTCCTGATATGTAGGAATATATGTCATTGTTTGGAAAATGAGTTGGAAAACATGACTTCAGTTTAATTGCATAACTGTATCATCCACAGCAAGTACATAAAATCAGCTCTTTACGTGTTTGAGCCTTGACTGTATAATGTACAGTGTGAGTGTAAGTTGCTGAAACTCAGGGTGGTGCAGGTGCATATAGTCTAATGCAAATCCTTGATCTCTTGCTCTGAATCCTTCACTTTTTACATGTTGTTTGTTCAGAGTTCTAAAATGCGTATACACCACGTTTCCTGTGGTCTGGAAAGCTCTTTGCAAGGAGGGGGAATAAAAAAAAACCTGGGAAGGAATGGAGATGAGAACAGGTGGCGAAACAGTGTGAGAAACATGAGGGAGAAAAACAACAGACACCTGCTCGTGAAACCCAACCTGGTTCCTCCATCACATTCCAGCAGAGTTCATCTGACTGAGCTGCTCAGACAGCGGCCAGGGACGATGCACTCAGTCTCCTCCCCTGAATTATACTGCACACAGTTTATGAATTGCATTCACGTCGTTGTTCACTGTGTTTCTGAAGGCAGACACAAGTGATTTTATCGTTTCAGTGATTTTATGCTGTTAGACGCATTTCCAAAGAGCATGTTCATTGACCTGTTCAGAAACCAGTAGTAATCTGTGATATGCTTAATATGTCAGTTTAAAACAATCTTCAGTGTAGTTCAATGTCAAACATCAAAAATAAATGTAGGTTTCAAGTCTATTGTCCTGCTTTTATAGCATATGACCAGAACTGAAATCACTGCCCGACAACACAGCTGCCACATCACAGGTGACCTCCTCACTTTTTACAGTGACAGCAAGAGAATCGAGCGTGATGGATGCCATGCCATTTTTGGTTTTAGTCTGATTATGTGATTAGTTGACAATAACAAATATGGAAAACCACCAGCCTTATGCTGTAAAGTATGTGTTTTAACTGGCTGTGAAGTGAGTTTCCCTTTTGGAGACGTGATTGGATGGAAAAAATATTTTGTTGAAATTCTATTATCTATTTATTTTTTATCCCAGACGATTAATTGTTGTTAAAGTTATAAAACTGTGCAGTACACATGTTGTACGTTGTCATTTTAACATCGTCTGACAGCTTTGGAAACGCATGTACGAAGCCTGCTCTGGTTTACCGTAGCTATCATAGAACTGCCGCTAAAGTGCACGGGTGGATGATGCTGGTGTCACTCTCCCCAAACTCTGACACGTCCTTTCAGCATCGGAGGCATCAACCTGTATGTCTGAGTAAATAATTAACCACCTCTGATATTCTCTGTCTTCTCCAGCGTCTCCTTCTTGCTGCAGGGGAGAAGAACCAGGCCTCAGTCACGTCAGCTCCGTGACATCGAAGCGACCGTGACACCGCAGAGAACCGGTGATGACTGATGCCTTTTTGTCTTCTGCAGTCAGGCCACAGCGTCCGCTGGCCAGACGACTGTAATTGCACCGACAGGTGACACATATGTGGAAACCAGAAGATGATGGGAGAGACTACTTAAATCATGTGACCTGCACCTCACATGCCTCCTCCACGTACTGTAAGTGTCTGAAGAGCTTCACTGTGACATTACATGACATTTAGGAAACACAATTGTCTGTTTGAATTGATCAAAGGCTGTAGTTTAAGTGACTGACTGAATGTAATCAGGAAAAGTGTTTTAATATTTTAGCAGTGATACATAATAGTGAAGTTAAAAGTGACTCTTGAGTCAAATCCACAGGAACAAGTGGTTGACTTTGAGATGACATATTTGAAAGTGGTAGTTTTGTCTTGCATTTAAAACACTGTTCCTCATCAGTCCATATTTATATACTGAGACTATTTATGTGACGAAAACAGCCTGAATACATACAGTAGAGTACAAAGCAGAATGTATACTGTGGTAGAGCAAGATGCTTAAAGTCCAACTGCTGACATGAGAAAGTTTGACCACAGAACATTTTGTATTTTAAATCATAATTTGGCTTCAACACCACAAACAGTTTTCATTGCTGTAAAATGTATTATTCAAACTGTCATCCAGTCGTATCGCTATCAGATCTACTTATGTCCTAATATCGTGCAGACTTGGACACGTCTTTTGTTCACTTCACATCACGGCCTGTTTGATGTCACTGTTTTGAACTTCAGAATTTCCCCATAAAAAATACAAACACACGGTTTTAAAATGCAGCTAATAATGGATTATAAAGTCATGAAAAATTAATAGATGCATCACTAGTTGCTGCAAACACCATATTCTAAGTACAAAGCACAAGTTAAGAGCAAGTAAATAATGTAATCTGCTGTTGAAGTCGCCTCCGCTCTCTATCTGCGAATGTTTTCCTAGATGTCTCTGTAACAGTCGGCGTTCCAGTTCATCCCAGTGGTGATGTGTTGAGGGTTTAAGTCAAAGCTCTACATAAGACAGTGAAGTATTCTCTTTATAGACCTTACTATTAGTATTTGAAACTGAAAATCTGTCTCTGTAACCACTCTATTGTCTAGAATCTGACTGTATGATTCCAGAGGGTAGGATTTGTCCCACTGGAAGTACTGAACCAAACCAGGAAGAACGGCATCAGATAAAAAATACTCCAGTAAATCAAAATAACCAGTCAAGTTTGAGTGTTTCAGGAAGTGCAGTCAGAATTCAGGTTTTTATGGTTTATGTTGTCGCCATCTTGACCAACTCAAAAAGACTCAACCTTCTACCAATCAATGACATTTTAATGCAGCCTTTATCCAGTGCAACCTAATTACGACCAGTTCCCCCTGACTTCCTGTTTGATCCTCAGCGACGTGGCGTCCGTGTAAAGTGCGCTGTTTGAAGCACATATTTGTATTTTGCTTGACAAACTTCAGAGAAAGTTTGCAGAGCTCTTTGTCATCTGTGGCCCAATTAGCAAACACATTTCCCAGCAAACAGTGAAAGTAAAAGAAATATATATTTTTTTGTAGGTGGCTCATTAGCTGGAAATAAATGAAAATCCCCCTCAATGCTGAGTCCTCACACCCCAACTGTTTCAAAGAGAAGCAGCCTGTTTTGTGCTGTCAAATCCCCTCGTTGTTTATTAGTCGGGGCGTTCTCGATGGGCATCACAGAACCAAATCCCAAATCTTTGCCCCAGCTTCTCATCTCAAACGCTTCTAAGCCAGCCAGGCTTGTGATAGCCCCCTTCTCCTCTAAACACAGCAAACGGCCTACAGGCCGAAGCTCGAGATGCAGCTCAGTTTGAGCTCAAGGGAGTCGGGCTTCATTGTCACTTTTCATCAGCGGGGAGGCGGTGGGGGGCTCTAATGTACTCGCGCCTTTTCCTCGCTGCATGAGTGTTTTCTGTTTGGCTGCTGTCACTGAGAAAAGACACATAAGTACCCGCTCTGTATCTTTTCACACTCACTTTCTCTCTCAAACACGTGCTCTGCGGACAGAGCGATGTGCTCTCCAGGGCTGAGAATTCTCCCCTCTCTGTCTTTATCTGCTGCTGAATGTTGACAGGCCACTGGACCTTGATGTCGGACTGTGGCAGGATTAGTTAGTTTGTAAAGTGCTGGGGTGAGAAAAGAGAGAAACAAAGGGGCCTCTGGTGTGATGGTTAGCCATCATGGCTGCTCAGCTCGCAGGAAAAGGACCTCTAACTCTATCCCGGCTCCACCACGGAGCCGAGCGCTCGGCTGCTCCCGGGTCGGCCGGCTCACAGACCATTAGGGAAATGGCTGAAGGGTTCTTGTGTTTCAAACCCGGCTGCACTCTTCAAATTAATGAGGGGATTGTCAGCATATCAGAGTTGATGGGTGTGACGAGCGAGGCCCCAGCACGGATCCTGAAAACAAGAAAGCTCAGGACAAATTTCACTTCAGTGAAACGCTGAAGTTTGTGCTGCTGTTGTCAGCTGAAGTTCTCAGCTTGAGTCTGTTTGTTTTGTTGATGGAGATGAAGAGGTTTTGTTTAGGTCCCAAGAAAGCCAACAAACTGTTAATTAAAGCAGGATTAAAAGTGTATTTTCTAGTGAAACATATAGTGGGAGCGTTAACTTTAACACTGCTCTGTGCAGAAAGTCACAAAGAAACTTCTGCAAAGCTGAATCCAAAACATATCGTGTCACATGTAAAATCATGTCAGCGTAACTGGTGTGAGGCAGGAAATCAAGTGGCTTTTACTTGTTTGTAGCTTTTTACTTCTCCTAAATACAAATGCAGTATATATATCGATATATATATCGGTATATATATCTATATATCGATATATATATCTATATACCGATATATATCGATATATATATCGATATATATATCTATATACCGATATATATCGATATATATATCGATATATATATCGATATATATATCGATATATATATCAGGGGCGACAAAAAAGCTTGTGAATCCAGCTTAGAGACGGCATCCACAGGAGCCACGTTCAGTTCTTTCTGGATCTGCTGTTTGTTTACAGAGCTTGGTTTCATTCGTGCTTTTACTTTTCAAAGTACTGAAATAGTTTTCAATGACTCCGTCACTTCTGACCAAGGAAAAAAGAAACAAGCTGAAAAGGGAAGTCATGGAGAGTCACAGGCAGCTGCCAGATGAGCAACATGTTCCTGAACCCTGAGAAGCAGCAGGATGAAGCAAACACAGACACATCAAATCAAATTCAACATGAAACAAGTGTGTGAGAGACTTTGGATCTTTGGCTTTTTAAACCCACCAGCTGCAGTTCAGTCTGCTGCTGATGTGTCACAGGCGCTCACCTCTCCTTGTTTGATATGCTTCCCTGCACCTTTTTTTTTTTTTTTGTTTCTGCCCTTGACTTCCTGTGGGAACCACATTTGTTGAGGAGCGTTTCCCCTGACGAGCTGGAGCAGGTCACATCTGAACAACCGGCCAACACGACACTTCATAAAGACACAAAGGTGAGGACAGACAATGAGGTGCGCCGTGCGCGGGGTCTCGACCCGCTGAGGGGAACCAGGCTACGATGGTGACAACGTCTTCCGCCGAGATGACGAGAACAATGGAACCGGGGAGGATGTAACTAAGCAAATTAAATGGGAGTCATCGGGGTTTCTTTGAATGAAGATGAAATCGTGTCACACACCTCTGTATTGTAGCTCTGGAACAAAGACAGCTCGGCGGAGATATGGTTTAGGTATAGTTGAGTTTTGGGATTGAAACACGAGGTCGTGCTTTTCGTTAGTCAAGTGCAAACACTGAGCCAGCACCTGCACTTAGAGAGGTGCAGGGTTGTTGTATTTGAGCATCTCTTCAATTTGTTTAGAATACTGTATATGAAAATCACAAAATTTCAATCAGTCGACTGAGTTTATGTAACTATGACATGTAACTTTACATGTTTAAGGTTTATGACCTTATGTAATATGATCACATACAGAATTATAAAGGAAATCCAACAGTCCCATTTGAGCAAGAAAAAGCAGACAGATAAAGAAATAGTTGCTGAAGTAGAAGTCCAGCTGATTAGAGACAGTTGAATGGAGAGTTAAATGCACAGTAATGACCCCCCCTGCTTGATCTAAACTCGGCTCTCATGCACTCACTCATCCCAGGTCTTCTGATAGCTTTCACGCTGCTGATTGAACCGAAGCTGAGCTCATCGTTTCTCCTCCACATCCTGAAGGAAACGGTTTTCTCCACACGTTTCCAGGCCTGTCCGCTTGTTTTCCCCTTTTTTTCTTTCTCTCTCCCTCTCTCTCTCCTTCCTCCTCCATCTCAGGGAATTCACTTCACTTTAATTGTTTGACAGTCTTTTCCTGCCTTTATGCCACGGCTGCAGAAGGTGCAGAGGGTTTTTTTTTCCTCCTTTTTTGAGGCATTAATAACATTCCGCTCGACTGATTCCCCGGGGCACAACCTCATTATGGCTTATAGGCAGAAAAAATAAACTGTCTGTACCGCCTGGCAGCTTTTTTCCCTCCTTTTCTCAGAGAAATGAGGAGTTGGTGTGAAGTGCCTGCTTGTAAAACAGTCTTCTTGTTGCTAACTCAAACACATGTCCAGGGTGTTATCTGTTTCCGTGACAGGAGGCGACTGGCTGCTGAGAGACGGCTGCTGTTGACAGCAGTCTGCACTGGGTGGCAGCACTGCGGGCGAGATTACAGACGAGATGGGCTCAGGGCTGATTTCACTGTGGACACTTGTGCATGTCGAATATGCACATTTGAAAGAGAAGGACTTCCTTTCACTTGGTGTTAGCCATTTTACTTTCCACCTCATTCATGAGCGTCAGAAAAAACATAAAACATTTATTAACAACACACGTATTTGTCAATAGTTAATTTCTAGTTATAATTATAAGCATATTTAATTAAATATGAGGACACATGATAAGCCCGTTGTTAACATTAGTAATATATAGTAGTTTAACAGAAAGTCGAGGTCCACGTACTTACTTACTGTCCCGGAGCTGCCAGCTGCATCTCATGGTCTCGGTGGAGGGAGTTTCCCAGGAGTTAACCTGGGGGAAAAAAGGACTAATGCGAAGCTCTGCGTTAAAAAGGCATTCAGGACCTGCTAAAAGCTAAAAGAGGGAAATTATCCATTTTATGATTCTTCTAAATATCACATTCATTTTGTTATTACGTCACGACCAGCCAGCAAACAAATGAGTCCTTATAAATACTGGGGGTGTATGGTTAAAAGCTCTGGAGGAAACTATTAGGTGATCTTTCAAACTAGTGCTTGAACTAGTAGAACTACTCTTTTGATGAACTCTTGACACTTAGTGCTCATCACGTTAATACACCCAGTGCAGTTGTTTTTGAAGAACGGTGAATGAACAGATACATTTTCAGGACAAACGGCTTTTTATCCAAACTTCTCTGAAATGCAAAGTGAGTCTTGAGTAAAATCAAACGTCTCTAAATCATCTGAGGGCAGAAAAAGCGCATCAGTATTTTCATCTCGTACTGTTTATTCAAACTGGAAGCCAGCCAGTCCTCTGCTGTTGGACACACAGCAGACTGGGGTCAAGCGCCTTGCCAAAGGGGCAGCTGGGCAGCGGTGTGTTGAGTCAGAGAGTACGTCCTCATTGACACGGAGCAGGAAATGTGTCAATTTAACACTAGAAAGGCCAAACGTGCGGGCTGAGTGACAGGCGCTGTGAATTTAACTACTGAAATGTTTCAACCTCCAAAGCTTCACCTCTGACTGTTTGGAAACCTGCTCCACATCCTCCTCTGACCTACACGCTGACCTCAGTGAGATTTAGCTGTTTTAGCTTGAATAATGCTGTTTCAGAGGTGCAGCTCACTCACGGTGGTACAAGACGTTCAGTGCAATGAAAATCCAAGCGGGTGTTCACCTTGATCAGGAGCCGTGATGCAAAATGAGATGATAAATCGATCACTTCGCAGTAAATCACTTATGTCAAAGTGTGTGGCAGAATGAAAATCCTTTTTTTATTGCTTTTTGTCCCATTTGTCATTTTCTAGAAATTCTCAGAGCCAATGCTGTTGCTCAGTCAGATGTGCCTAAAAAAATCTAAAGGTAGAATTTAGGTAGAAGCGGTTTTATTCATCATGTTTTCAACCATGCTTCCACCTGACAGCTCTAACACAAAGTGACTGATCCAAACAAAGCATAAAGGTCTGAACTCTACAAACCTCCTTTTGCTCTTTGACAGCAGCAACCACAGTGTGTCACTGCACGAATGCACACAGTGATTGAATATTCAGTATAAATATATTGGAACACTATATGAGTCGTGTACAGTGCGTCTTTTTCTTGTCCGCTCTCTTTGTACTGTCATCAGGGTCTCTGCTTCTTCTTCACTGAGACAGATTCCTGTACACTTAATGTAGACTCTGTTTCTAAAAGCTTTTCCTTGCACTCAATTTATATTCATTCAGTTAAATTAAGGGTTTGGTTTTGTTGTGGAGGAGCTAGGCGTCAATAAGGCTTCAATCAACTCGCATGACTTTCAGGGAGCATCCAGGCAAGGTCTGCATCAAATCTCACTAATGTGCCTCCCAAACAGATTTTAGCGTTGCTCTTATTGAGTGAAGGGTTGTAATTAAAGGCAGGTTCACATCGATGAATGTGGGTTATTTAGCTCAAAAGATAATTTCTGGTGATGCTTTACATAATCCTTAAAATATACAAGGAAACCCTCCTCTTGAGGGGAAAAATATAAATTAATGGAAAAGCTAATGGACATGTTGATGGCATTTCGGTAAACCTAATAAGAATTGATTCTTGCTGTGAGAACATTTTCATCCCTCAGACCTCCCCCCATGCTTTACATGTGTAATGAACCTGCTTGAGCATTGATCAAAAACAAAAATTGGAGGAGTAAATCTGCTTAAAAAGCCCGTCTCCCCCTCGTTTGCCTGGGCTTTGTCCTGGCAGCAAGCTGGCCAGCACTTACCGAGGTGCTATATGTCTCTTAAATTACTAAATTGCCTTCTGGCCCCTGTTCTTTTTTTTTTTTCCCCCACGATGGTTTGCGGGCATTAGTCGAAAGTTTTTCCCGCAAATATTTAATCCTCGCTGTGACTGACAATGTTGTCAGACCTCCGGACGGGTTTTACGCCGTTATTACAAGCATTTCTCCGTCCGTGGCACTTTGGATTATTCAAGATTATGTTGTAATCCCTTTAATCCTCATTGCATTAAGATTTCAGTCAAAATACGGCAACAGTAAAGGAGCACTCAGAAGCAATGAGGTCTTAAGCACACGTCATGATTGGGCAGCTGCCTTCATTTCCTCCATTTTTCCTTTTTATTTATTCTCCGGTCTCTCTACATTGTCAATAAGCTGAGCAACAGATATGTATTTGCTTTTCAGAAGCGACAATGATCTATTCGGGGCGGTGAAAGCCATCTCCAATCACGGCGGAGGAAAACACATATTTACCATCTCGCAGTGTCAAAGCGAGGCAAAGACAAACTGAAGGGTGGGGTGCATTCACATCCGAGTCTCCCCCAGTCTGTATCAGGGAACTTTTCTGATGAAATATTTGTCTCTGGCGGTGCGTCCTGTGGTTACTGTTCAACTATTTCTCCCCCAACTGATGGTCTCCTGCCGCTCTGTACAGCCCTTATCTCTCCTCACTTGACTTCCCGCCATGCCAGAGAGCTTCCAGCAGACTCCTCTGTCTGCGTCTTGAAGTTACATGAATAAAACAGCTCCCAACTTTAAAACTATGCCTTGTTTTGAAATGTATCTTTATGTATCTGTGGAAAACTAATCTGCATTGTGCAGCTGTGTGAGTTTTGACAGGATGCAAATCCACGCAGATCTGCCCAGTGTTGGAGAGAGCTACAGCGACTTTATTTACAAATCATAATAAAAGCATGTGGTTTCTGTAATATTCAGCAAATAACACAGCACAGGGTCTGATCAGATGACTGCAGTTCCAGTCGACCCTGCATCACGTTCTTGTATCTGATAGAAATACCAAGCATGACAGACACTTTTCCAAGTTTGTTTTGAAGTAAACTACTTTAAAACGCTTTGGACCAGTTTATCTTCTACTTCTTCGTGGGAGATGTTTCAGCATTCTTGGGACTTACCTGTTACACAGGGGTTTTAAAAGCTTAATTCAATCTAGAGGTGCCGGCTGTTGCTCATTTTTCTCTCCTTATTTTCTTGTGATCTGCCTATTGCAGTTTTCCTACAAGGGCAAATAATTATAAAAAATATACTATATATCTTTTTCAACTTTCGTATCATAGGGGTCTTTAGCAGCAGTTGGAGGAAACGTTTCAGAAAAGCTAGAAAACATTTTGTTTTTGTTTTTTTTAAATCAAAGGTCAAGAAGAAGCTTTAATGCAAATGACTATTTTGATATCAGCAACAGTTAATTTCAGCGCACTGTATGCATTCAAAGTTTAGTGTTGAAAGTTCAGGATTTAATGCACAATGTAAAGTTGCATCCCCCCCTCTTTACTTGCTGCTGCCTGCCTGCTGCTCCACAGTTTCTGGTGAATGTAGAGAAGGTACAGGAAACTATGTGCTAGTTTTTATTCTTTATATCAGCACAGACATATTTTCACCGGTACAAAAAGGCCCAAGGAAAAGAGTATGATCAGGTCTGAGGGAGGTTTTTAACACCATCATTCTTAATGTGATCACTGACGCTCCACTGATCCTCACCAACCACAAAAAGAAACCATATTTGCCTCCTGGAGATGTTCTGTGTTTTTCCTTCCTTTCGCTTGATCTGGAAGATACTTGACGATTTCGTTGCTTTGTTTCGGGGGGTAGAAACGCTTCAAGGTGAAAAGGAGAAGCGGGTACTTGTCGGTACCACGGCTCTCCACTTCAAACCCTATAAGATCTCTAACACGCCTCAGAGTCAAACTTCAAACTAGCAGAGAGTCGTTGAGGGAAGACGAGCAGGATGATCCTGAGCGGAGCAGATCTTGTTCTTGGTGCTACAGGCCAGAGGTGTCTCTGCGTGTGTTCATGTTGGTGAGTTTGCATCGACTCGATACTGCACTGAGGTTAGCGGGAGGGTCAGAAGCCTGCGGGGCAACAACCAAGCAGAACAGAAACAGAAAAACCTTGTCTCCTACAAAATGCTTTTATGTATTGCTAATGTTCTTTGCCAAATGTGTTTTGGAAGAAATGTAATTGCTGTCCAGATTATGTTTGTTGAGAAGCCTTTTCCCAACATTTCCAACAGAAGGAGGAGGTAAAGCAGGGTGGTTGACATGAACCCCAGAAACCAGATTTCATTTCTTATTGTACCTGCCACATGTAGTTTTACACTACTAAAACCCTCGGTTAGGAAACGTTATGTTGAAAAACGTGAGTTAGGTTTGACTTTTATAAATATTTAACCAAGACTGATATTTCTCTAATGACTTGATCAGACTGCACGGCAGGGTAAACATAATTTTAACCAACTGCGGTGGTTAAAATTGCCTGGTAAAATAAAGTTTAACAATAATTTATGTTTCTTACAAATTAGCTGTTACTTTTTTGTAGTATTCTTAAAGTGGCCAAACTGATACAAGATTATGATCCAACTTAAAGTGCAAATACATGTTATAATGCCTCCTCTGGCCTTTAAACTTAAAAAGCCTCTTTTGAAGTCGTGTCTTTAAGGCCCCACCTTAAGTGGCAGTTGTCTGTGCCACCCCAGGGCTGTAGTGCTGTAAATGGATAAAAACATTTGTCATAGTCTGTTACCTGTAACTGTATGCATTGTTTGCTTTTTTGGTTTTTTCTTTAGGAAAAGAAAATAGTTCATTTTCCTTCACAGCCAAAAAAATAACTTTCTGACGATACATGATGATAGTTTAATACTAAATCACCTCTTTAATGATTATCGGTATTTACAGTTTTTGTAGTAATTTTGGACAGTGGAAGCCGTTGATGGGCAATTGCAGAGATGGAAATTAAAGGTAAAAACTTAAAATCGAATTAGACGTATAATACCATATCATTATCGTGGTATGTAAAATGTATACTTCAGCAGCATTTGTGCAGATGACACTAACGCTGAAGCCCTAAGCAAGACACCCACACTGAAACCAACGGCACTCTGGGAACTCGGAGGCACTTTGGTGGATGCCCCAAAGTTTTTGTGAACTACCTCTTCTCTCTTGTGGCCTTTTGACTTTGCAAAACAGACAGAACGTCAAGAGTGAACTCTGTGGCACAATGTCTGACTGGCTGGCATTGCTGTGTGTGTGTGGGGGGGGGGGTGAAAGTAGGTTACAGTTTGCTTTTAGGACATGTATCTAACCCTCTGACCCTGGCTTGGATCCTGCTCCCTGACGCCTTCAGCAGCAACAAACACACACTTCTCCCTGTCGGTCGAGGCCTCTGGGACTCTGCTACCGGTGTCAAAGTGCACAGGCAGCCCGGAGAAGCTTTCATATAGTGGCAACACTCAAACAGCCGCCCGTTGCTCCCTTCTCCTCCTCCAACCTCCACCCTACAGATGTGTTTTTCTTCGGCTTGTCCCCAAACTTGTCCTCGTAATGACCACCACCATAATCATCATCATCGTCATCATCTCCTCTATTATGTCGTGGCCGCTCTTGGGCGGTTGAGGCTGAAAAGGTTTGAGTTTTGTTGAGTCAGAGCTGCAGTGAAGCTTCAGATTGCCTCTGATGTTTTGCCTTTGGATAACCCGTATCATGTTGACAAAAACAGCAGCGGCGGTCACAAAACGTCCCCATGATTACGCTTAACTGACATGAAGACGATTATACAGTGTGTGTTGCCCCGTGTGCTTAATTCTATAGTGACTAAAGTCTTCCTGTAACATTCATATTAAACTTTTCAGCAGGTTTGGCTGATTTTTCTAATCAAGTTCTTTTTTTCCTATATGTTTTGCCTTTGCACAGATGGCTGGTGTAGACGCTTGTAGCCATGCAGATGTAGATGGTGCTGTTTGCTTTATAGAAATGCTGTTTTTCTGGGTACATTGTATTAATCTTATCAAGACATTTGTGTCTGTAATTGGGCCTTTGAAGTCTGTTTAAATCAAGTGACAAAATCAGCCAATAGACTTCGATTATTTCAGCTTACGTCTGAGGCAAATTGAATTGTTAAAAGTTCCTTGTTTCCCGTGAGCTTCTAAAACTTTAGAGGGTCAAACCTCATTTTTCTTCCTTTCCTCTTACAGGATTGATCAAAATTGCAGCAGTAGTGCATTAGGTTTGGACAAAAGGTGAGACTTGAGCTCTGCAGTGAAGGAAAAACACTGGTCATCAGTGCTTTTTAAGCGGGTATCCAGAGCGCTTTCCAGGGAGCACTTGCGTGTTCCCGCCAGCACACTCGTGTTTCTTTTCCAGTTTAGACGAGTCGCAGTATACACATGCCATAACACAGAAATATTTTGTCAATAGGCGTATACAAAGCACTCTTTAGGCCACAGGAGAGTCATGAGAGAGTGTCCAATGTTTTTAAGAGGTCGATTCTCTGTTAAAAACAATGGGCAGTAAAAAATCCCCTCGCTGGAGGAAAATAGCCACTTTCACCGCGGCTCCCAGGATGAGTGTTTACACATGCTCAGCTGGATCCGTCGGACCCCACCTCGCTGCCGACCTGCGCCGCCGTACAAATAAACAGGAAGGCCACAGGCTCTTGGATGAAGGCCACACTTGTAATTCACCAAAAGCAGTATATTTTACAGAGGGCTGGGACTCTTTGGTGTGGCTCCAGCAAAAGGAATAAACTGTTAATCCATAAAAAGGCATGCTGGTTATGTGATACAGCACTTAGGTGCCATCTGAAAGCTCCATATCCTTTTAGCACTGGCCCTCTGTGAACAGCGCCAGTTGATTTGGATGCAAGTTAAAAGAGAACTGTTAACAATAGGGATCGTATAACATGGATGTTATAGTTGTTTGTTTGAAGGGTATTTATGTGAAAGCGGAAAACTGCAGTTATGAAAAAAGCTGGACACTTTATTGCTGGGTGCAAAAAAAATGCTTGAATGTGAAAATGTCCAAAACAGCTGGCAGCTCAATGAAGTTTTCTCCACAAAATTACTATTTCCATCAACCACTGACGTTTGCCATATGTAATTGTACATGACGTTGAAATACGACACCTTTAGGAGAAGCTCTGATTGACGGAGAGTTTATCTTGTTAGTGTGAAACAATTGCAGGAAATTGGCTCTAAAGCCGTCATTTTTAGACGCTTCAAGTTGTCTCCAAGCGGAGTGACTTTTTTTTTCTTCTTCATTTAAGAAGCCAAACTGTGCCACAAAAGAGAAACCCGTCCAGATCTTCTTCGCTACACTTAAGCGCTTAGATGAATGCCGAGAACATAAAAAGCAATCTTCAAAAGCTATCTTTATCCCTCTGCAGTTTGAAGTGCTGAAATTAAAGTTGCATATGGATGCCATTGAGACGCGAGCCACTCGGGGAGATTAACGACAACACGAGGCATCTGTGCATTCCTGAACCATGTGTGTCCTGGTCGTCTCTGCACACAGATGACAGCGTCGAGGGGCCGGCACATGCACACAGATGAGGCCGAGATAATCTGAAATTGCCTCTTTTTCAAAGATCTCTGGGTTACAGTAGGAAGTCACAGCAGCGGTGTCATGTGGTCAATGCTACATGGAAGCTCTGTGAATTATCCCGCCAGTCAGCATCAAAACAGATTCTTACAGAATGAAGTCAAGGCCTTCAAAGTAAGTCTCAGAATCAGATTAGTAAAGGATCACTTTTAAAAAAGACTTGTAATTTGTATGTTAAATAATTTGATGCTTCATAGATCAGCTAAATGATATATGGGTATTTGCCAGTTCTTCAAAGATGACTTTAGGCTGTTAAAATATTTCTGATGCGTACACCTTTCCTTTCACCCTTAACTCTGCAGACACTGCGAGCCCGAACAAATAAGCAGTTTAGATAATATATTAAGGCACATTTTAATTGTAACTTATCTCAAACCGACATAAAACCTAATGACCCAAACCTAAAACCCATAAAACAAAATATTTTTTAAAAAGAGATCACCAAAGGAGAGTCTGGAAGCATCCAAATATAGTCAAACGAAAAGCCAAACAGAGCCAAGATAAACAGACCCAATCTAAAACATGGTTGACCCAAACACAGAGAGACACTGGCAGCAGCTAACAAGCAGAGAAAATCAGAGTGTAGCTGTAAAGTTTTCAGTTTTTAAACTCACTCATCTAACGGGCTCATGACAACATATCTGGACCTTACAACCCGACGTTGATCTGGCCTGACTCTCAGTCCAGTATTACTAGGAGTTATGTGGCTTAATCAGTGCCTGACAATTTAATTTCACTGCCAATGTTCTTTACAAATATAGTGAAAGTAAGAATGCACACCACCCTTATAGAGGGGGGGCATAGTGCGTATCACTTTACGAAGCAGACAGAAATTAACTACAAGTAATTTACTGTAAAGATACAGCTGCAGTTCTGCTACATGGACACATGATTAGTTCAAGAAGGCATTTTTAAAATTACCCTAAAATGATCTCAGTACTGATCTCAAAAGCTGTTATTAACCATTAATAAAGTTGTATCAAATCTTCTAACTAATAACTCCACAGCTGAAGGTGCATTCTGGGATATATTAAGGAGCAGGACATACCGGCCTGACCGCGGCAGGGCAGCAGGAAATATTTCACAATTAAATATACAGCAGGATGGGGGGGGCTACAAAATACACCTCTTTTGCAATATAAACAGGATTTTCATCTAAATTGTGTACACAGTCGCAATAGTTCAGCTGGAGAGCCTCAGGTCTTAGCTCACTAATATGGCAAACAGCATTGATGCAGATATCACTCACGCAGACCCCAAAGTAAATACAACCCGGTGATTCATCCAAGGTAACAATTGAGGTTGTGTACAATATGATGGAATGCACAAGCCCCCCCCATTAAACGCTAGCTCAAATATTTATATTTCTTTTTGGTATAAATATAACAGAAAGTTTCACAGTTCTAGTATTGTTTGGAAGGGCAAGGAACTCGCTGGGTTTATAAATGAGAGTTCGGTGACAGGTGACGATGCAAAAATGAAGAGCGTCGGGGCCTGAAGGTAAACAGAGCGTTGTAACAATACGGACTGATGTGTTTGGAAGCCGAGCAGCGAACCGCAGCGACGCAGCACCATATTTCACGAGACTGAGTCAGAGTTTTATTGCCCTGGTCAGGCTGTGAAGGAGAAGTCCACACACCGAGGGAACAGCTCTCGTGTCCTGGATGGATTTCACTATTTCAGCTTTTTTTTTTTTTTTTCCTTCCACGTCCACAGATTCAAACATTTCCAAAGGGATAAATGTGTGTGAGATCCCAGAAAAGACATGCACACCCACACATAGCTGCAAACTGCTACTCGATCACTGTACACTTTGCTTGATGTGTGGCACATACTGTACAGAAGCACACACACTTCTCACAGATGTGAATATACACACACACACATTTCCACTGCTAGATTTATGGGGGTCTTTAGAAACTATATCAACTCCCTAATTCATATCTGAAACCAAACTCAAGCCTTAACCCCACATTACTTCAACTTAAACACTCCTAAAACACAGTTCTATAAAACAAACGATCTATGTTTCAACAGCCATAAACACCCATTTCTACAGAGGAGACCTGCTTCTTTTGCCCTAAATCCCACGTTTGCTCCCTGAATCAGTTCATCACAGCTGCTTTACCTCCACTAGTACTGTGTGTGTTGTAGCACATGCTTGTACGTGCTGTGAAATACCTACCTAGATGCATTTTGCATCAATAAAACAATTCCTTTCTTGTGTTACCTGTGAATGTTGGGTACCCGACCGTCCTTCTCCTCTTCCCAAGGGCCTTTGCTTGACAGGTAGTTTGTCATTCATTGTTATTCATTGTCACACAAGAGACACAGACAACCAATAATGTGATATGAGAGAATATCTGAGGGTGAATCGGTCAAGCCTACAATGTAGGCTCCAAATCTTTAAATGTCAATCCTTAAAAATCTGCTTTAGGTTTTCAGAAATGTCAAATGTCTTCTCACTGTCATCACCTTTCCTGTCTGTGAGGATGCTCTATTCAGACCCTTCCCTGAAAATCAGAGGCAAAACCACTGCCAATGAGCGCAGGCAACGGCCGACATCCTGACACGCTTCTCATGCTGCCTGGTCCCAGTAATGAACCAGAGTTTGAAAAGTGACTTAAAAAGCTTGCACCCGGTTCACCAACCTCACATGAGAGCGGAGATCAATAGGAGGCGGCTTTGATAATTGCTCAGCGTTTCATTAAAAGCACAGCGAGCTCGTCAAGGATGCCCCCTCTTTTTGCCTTGGACAGGGCCACATCACATCAGAGGCCAGATTTAAATAAAAATAAAAAAAAAACACACACACACTTAAAACTTCTCCCCTTCTCTGGCCTTGATGGTAAACACGTTCTGATGGGTTTTAGGAGGAGATGAGCGAGGTATCAAAGCCAGTTAATTTGTCCAGTTAGGAAAATCTGTCAGCGCTTAGAAAACCTTAAGGGAGGAGGATACTGTCGACTTAAATATGATGTGACTCACCGAAAAGCCACGACCGGCCATCTCCATCTCGTAGAACGGCACATGCTCTGTGGAAATTGTCTTTTCTGTGGCTGAAACACACCAGCAGAAACACTTTAATCAGCTTCTTTTGAATTCTCTAAAAACGAGATTTTCTTTTCCTTGACATAGAAAAAGGAAAACCCTCCTAATGCTTCTTGCTGCTAGTGAAATGAGGTTCATTAGGGTTTTGATGTGACTGGATAATCACCCTTCAGAATATAAGCAGCACTGGTAAACATGAATTATGAGGGGAGGGGAAAAAAATCCAGCAGCGACAGGACCACATTGGTAATGCTAAACTTTAATACCGCCAACTGAAGAGGCTTGACATGCCGAGGTGTAATGTCAGCAATCGATTGATCGGCGGTCGGGTGTCTCAGTGTCAGGCCCCATTGACATTCTCTCATCTTACGATGGAGGGAACTTGTTATATCTGTTTACGGCCGCGTGGATGTGCCAGGAATTCATCGTCTCAGCAGCAGCTCGCTCTTTGTTCTTCTACCCCCTTTTTCTGGGAAGGAATCGTAACGGATCTTGCGCCGTGTTAGCTGCAACCTGGACTGTAAGTGCAAAGGCAATTGATTACCCCCACCACTGTGATATGCACAAACAAACTGAAAGACAATCGCACGTGCAAACATACATATCACGGTTTCCCCTTACATTCCAGCAGCAAGACCCTTACAAACCTGAAGACTCGTTGGTTTGAGTTTCTGTTCAGGTTCTCGAAAGACAGCTGATATTTTTAGACCCAGGACACCACATCCTCCAGCATCTTTTTAAATATGAACAATCTAGTGCCACAAAACGTGTATTCACTTATTAAGAATTGTATTTATGTCCTTGTTAAGAGCTTTATCTGAATTTGTTGTAGCAAAGGCAGACACATGATGACCTTGATGCTTATAGTTTAGGCTGCAAAACCACTTGATCCTACACTTCCTATGATTCTTAGTGTAGAATCTTTCATGAGACCCCACCTGCCTGGTTGATTTGGTGAACTAAATTAGTAACACTGGCATTTAATTTAGATCCCAATATGGTTTGAGCAATGTTCTTCAAATTAAAAAAAGATGCTCCAGAGTAACAAAAGATTGTCTTCCACGTGTAAAATCAGTTCGCCGACCCTCTTATAGGGCAAGTTTTAGTTTGCCATGATGTTAAAATGCGAGATCTACAAATTCTTGCAGTCCCTTTGGGAAGATGTCAAGTCTTTCTCTAATGCCGGTCTGTAGCACCCAAACGTGCTGCTACAGTAAGTCATCCCTTTTTTCGAGTTGTTACCTCCCCACCTCTTTCCCCCACGAACGCTGACCTGCAGTTTAGCACATCACGTATCACGCCTCTGAAACGCGCTCTTCGTGCATGCATGCCTGCACACAGCGCATATGTATTTTCTCAAAACAAAATCCCAAACACCCGGAGCGAGCGTGTGTGAGCAAGTCAACACAACAGCCTCCTCCTCCCCCCGCTTCCCCCCTCAGTACTAAAATAAAAACACAGAGAGGTGGCATTGAGCGTCTACACCCCCTTGGTCCATCGCCCTCAGCAGGGGTTATTGATTGTGACGTGCGCTTGCAGTGCACCTTCCCAGTCGCCTGTCAGCCAGATGCATGCTGGCAGGTCCAGCCCCCCCTCCCCCTTGACAACTCCCGCATGGCAGGGAGGTTGTAGGGGTGGCTATGGTGTTGGAGAGGGGAGGCATTTGTCAGGGAGCAAAACAGAGGGAGAAAGAGAGCTGGCGGGCCCTCGGCCCTCTGTTTCTCCCCTCTCTCCTCTACTGGGTCTGGAGAAGGTGAATCATGACCCTCCTCTACACCACTCTTGTTTGCATTGTTGTCATCAGAGCTAAAAGGTGAGTAGAGCTGCCCGTGCGGGTTAGTGTCCATTTTAAGGGGACCAGGTCTGTCACAGTGGATCTTTCCGGGCTTTTCACCCTGAAAAGCCCCTCAGGATAAGGATGAACTGTTTCAGTCTGTGCTCTGCATTACTGTCGCTTTTCACCACCACGTTTAGTACAACAAACCGTCCTCTCCCATCTCTGTGTAACAACCAACCCACCCCCCACCTGCTCAACTTGTTTAATGCCAGCGTCTCCAGAAGGTGCATCCTGTGCGCGCTCGGCATCTGAGACAGGTAATGACTTAGCTCGGGGGAGGTCGACATGACTGCACGCGTGTGAGAGTGTGAAATTACCTGACACAGCTTTCATCAATGCAAGGTTCTTCCCCCGTCTGTGTGTTCACAGCCGTGGGATTTGTACACACGTGTTCACACGGAGAGGGATAGAGGGAGGAGGGAAGGAGGTGGAAGAACATAACATATGCCATTTGGTGAACACTTTAATCCAGCCCACCTAATGGCACCGCTTCCAGCATCCAGAACAACTGCGTACTTCTCTAAATAGTAGAGACCTTAAAGTTGCAAAATAATTTTCAATTCAGCCTTTTTCAAAAAGTCATACTGGAAATCAGTCTTTACCAGTTCAGCATTTTCCCACAGGATGTCTGGAGTTTGCAAGTAATGCCATGTGTGGTAAATCAGAATTTCCTGTCTTTTCCTTGCATCATGATCCACAGACGACATTAGACACTGTAGGAGTCCAGCCTGTTTTTTTAGCCACCATGATAAACTTTCAACATAACCCCCACTGCTTTGCAAGTTAATAACTCAGTAACCTAGAAGTGTTAGTCGTAAAGTTTCTATTCAAGAGAAATTCATGTCTTACCAAGATTTCAGCTTCTTACTAAACCTTATTCAAACTTCTGTTGTCTGTTAACATAACATGTGACTAACCTGACTTTAACCAAAATGTTTCTTACTTTGTCCAAACTGAGGCAGTTGTGAACATTTTCTCAAAAGCAATGGAAGATGATGACATGCCATTTGTGCTCTCACATGTGTGTATTCATAGCTATGTGCAGTCTGCGTGCCAGAGTTACAGGTCTTTCCACTACATTTTCTCAGATCTTGTTGGCGCTGCTTCCACAGTCGTCTTCTGTTGTCTCAAAGTGTTGAACAGGGAGGTGACCGAGCCACCGTCGACTGAGAGTAATATCCAGCACGTGCTGGGACAAGGCCGAAATACTAAGTGGATCATAAGTAATAATCACCCCAGGGTTGCAGACAATAACCCCACTACCCCCCTCAGTATCTCCATCCATTCGTCTTGGAAAAGGAAATTACTAAATCCAATACAGTTCGATAAAAATCTGGCCTGTCTGGATCGGCTGCTGGAGGATAATGCGGCCTGATAAAGGCGCTCGTTTCCGGCCGTGCGCCATCCGTCATCCGGGGTTGCTCCCCTGGTCAAGCTGTCTGCTGCTCCAATAGATGACTGTAGCGGTTCAGCTGCTCACTCCGCTGCCTCATGGCCTCCATTGCTGAGGTTATGAAGTTTAGTTGTTTTGAAAAAGCCCCGTCTGCACTACACAAAGTGCGGCAATTATTTAGCTCCTTTTCACAGCCTTTGTTCAAGGTCTGCATTACAACAACTGCAGGAAAGGAGAAAGAGAAAACCTGCATGTAGGAAAGTAGAAAAAGATGCCACAAAGTTTTCAAAAATATATTTATTGCTAATCATTGATTTCATTGATAAGCATGGTGCCATTTGACAGCAAATTCCGGAGCCAATTCTCTGGTGTCCCTTTCTGAGAAGCCATTCTGAAAGTCGTGCTCGAATTAAGTGTATTAGGATGGTACTAGTATCTCTGACCTCTGTAGGTCTTTTTATTGCTTTGTTTACATTCCAGAAATGTGAGCATATTTCACTCTTGCGACATTTTTAAGTGGCTCTGGACGAAGGGCTTCGACCGAATACCTGAGACGTAATGTAATAAAATACACTGCACATCCTGCAGTCTGACCTCTAACTCCTCACAGCTGTAGGCATGTGTTGTTGGCAGTAAAGCTGTGTGAGGACAGGGCAGCTGTACGTTCTTAAAAGTAGTAAGACTGCACCTGAAACCGTTGCTTAAGGATTCCTTAAGGAACCTCTGATTATCAGGAATTATTAATGGGACTTGTCTGATTTCTTATTTTTACTAAAGACCATGTAAATGTTGAAGTCCTGAGAGAACGAAAGCACTATGAAGTTACACAAGGATTCATTGTGTAGAAACAGGAGGCAGAAATGAATACTAATCACCTATTACAATGCAGATTTGCTTAACAACTCTCTCGTGTAGCCTGGGGGAGAACAGGATGTGTTGTCTTTTACTTAAGGTGCTGCCTGACCTCTGCACAACCCGCTATTAAAGAGGGACAAATGTTGCTGCTGGTAATGAGCAAAGAGCAGCGGAGCTCATAAAAAGGTGTAAATATTAGGACACTATTGTAGACGGAGAGTGGAAAGAGAGGGGAATGTAGTGGAGTTTCAGTTTGAGCAATTGAGGAGTAAGGCAAAGCAGGGAACAGCTTGAAGTGTCGAGTGAAGTGTAAAAGCATACTTATACTTATGCTAAGTGTAATATGATGCATTTTAAATATAAAAATGTTGTCCTTTGCCCATGTCTTTGAGGGTTGTCGTGAACTATGTGGCTGCAGCAAATGTGTGTATACAGTCACTTCAGAAAGTATTTAGACCCTTCCCTTGTTGTACATTTTACTGTGTTGTAAATTGTCTCCATACAGTGCTGCGTAGACCCTCCTTTGGTTAAGTCTCTACAAGCTCCTCACATCTGGAATCAGGCAGTTTATCCCATTCTTCCTGGCAGATCCTCTCACGTTTCATTAGATTGGATGTGAACTGCCATCTTCAGGTCTGTCCACAGATGTTTAGCGGGGTTTTAGTCTCAGTCAGAGGCTGTGTGCTCTCTGTTCTGCAGAAAGGTGAACTGTTACTGGCACTCTCCCTTCTTTCAACTCTTCCCTTTCCCCGCTGCCCCCCCCCCCCAGCATGATGCTGCCACCGCCGTGTTTGAGCGTGGGTGGTATTAGCCAGGTGACAAGCAGTGCCTGGTGTTTTCCAGCCCAGCTGACGCTTCTCGTGTCACATTTATTTGAGTCACAGTACATGTCAATCAGTACATCTAAAATCCATCAGCATTTCCCAGAAGTCCTGTGAAAGTAACTTTTATAAACATTGTACCTTGGGGTTGTAGAGTTGGACCCTGCCACCACGTACTGCTTTATGGGCAGTCCAGAGGTGTTGTAGCCCTAAAATAGACTGGTGAAATGTCCAGGATCATCAAAATCTGTTTGGTGGATTACTGCAAGATTTTGTTACGACAGTCATTGTCTGCAAAGATGAATAGCTTTTCCCCATTTCAAGAAAGTACCAAGCATAATTAGTTGGACAGGTTTATGTTTAAATACCTACTTTGATTACACTTCATTAATAATATGTGTATGATTTACTAAGTAGGATGGTGTCAGAGTTACTCAGTCTCAGATCTAATCACATTCAGCCTTCAATCTGCAGTTTAACAGAGGTGTTCTTGCGGCCCTCTTTGTTTTAGTCATTACAGACCAACTCTGAGCGATTTGACTCGAGAGGCCACTCTGGTCACCCGCCCACCCTTCCGAAGCCCACCAAGGCTGAATAATGTGAACGTCTCAATTCGATCCACGTCCATGCCTCAGCGTTTCAAAAGACACTTAATTTCATACTTGTTTATGGCTCTCTCTGGAGATCTAAAGTTCAAAATCGCATGCATTTTTAATTCCAAATTAGGCCAGGGATGTAGGGGGAGGAGGGGACAAAAAATTCCATGTTCGCTTCACCACATTTTGACAAATATGACCTCCTCTCTCTGGGGTGGAGGGATTATGCGGAACAAAAGTTGGCCCACTCGCCGTACCAGGGCTTAAGGCTATTGGGGCGACAGATTAGAATATCTTTTACCCTCTCAAGGAGATAAGAGACACAACCATCAGAAAACGGTGCAAAACATAATGAACTTGTGATCTCCCACCACCAAAGAGCACGTGTGAACTTGAGATTTATGAATCTAAAACGGTAATGCAGATTTATTTTTTTTCCACCTTCCTGCTTATGTGTTTCCTAATGCTTAGAAACATCATCTGGGTTATCAAAGGTTGGAAAAAATCTTCCTGCTCATTGTCTTTTTTTCAAGAAACAGGCAGAACTACCACCCTCAGCTCAGCTGTATTTCATTTCGTATTATCCCAGATAATTACAAATATGTCAGACGTGTCGGCGTATGACGTCTGCTGACGCCGATACGTTGGTGAGCTGAGCAGCTGCAGTGACACGGTGATATGTCTCACCCTCTCCCGCTCTCAATTAGCTCCCAGTGCTCCAGGTTAATGGAACTTTTGATTGGGGGAAAAAACACTGGTTTTCTGGACGCCTGGTTTCCTTGTAGATGGGACTTGTGGGGGGTCAACCCCGTCCTTATCTGCTGTTGCAGAAAGACGAGTTACTCCACTGTTCTTATGTGTGTTTTCACACTCTGGAGAAATACCTAAGAGTACGCAACCAGCATGTTTTTTTGGGAATTTCACTTTCTTTACATTTTATTTCAGAGTTTTGTATAATAAAGGATAAGCTGGATTACACTGTAAAAATAGTGTTATACATTTTAAGTGATACAAGAAACTTTACAAAAATTCAAGAGAACAGCTGCTGCAAAAGACTTAAAGGTAACGTATTGCATTAAGCATTGCATTTAAATAAATCTCAACTTTGTAACACAAAAAACACTTAAACTGTGTGCAATGTAAACACGGCTACTTATTGACTGAATGAATGAAGGAATGAGGTTTATGTGCAGACGCACGTTTGTGAAATGCTGAAATCAAACTTGTTTCACATATTTTATTTTAGTTGAGATGTTGAAGAATCCAGACTTTAAAATGTCCAGTGTGTCCCAAGTTATCCTGGCTTTTAAGTAGACTGAACATGAAATAGCAGTGTTACAGTGTTACACCAGATTGAAATGGCTGTGCTGGTTTTAGTAGGCTTTGTCTTCGTCGTTTCTTCTTCATAGGAGAAGTTAAGGTCTAAACAGAGTCTAGATTTAATGCGTGAACTCTTTACAGCTTCTGAATTAGATGTTTTTAGATGGATCTGTTCTTAAGATAAATCTTGAGGGTAAATACTGTATCTATCAGTTGATGTCCTGTAAATAAATGTGCACAGCTCTCCACTGGGTGCAGGTGGTGTTAGTACATTTTATTAACCAGTTCTGCTGCTTGTCACTAAGTGCAGTGTGTGGAGACTAAATCATGGATTACAGTGTGTCTCACCTCCACCAAATGACCAGCGGAGAGAGGAAAACGGGCAGCGACTCTGCCTCTCACTGTGGTTCCTCCTCGGCAGCTGGGCAGCGAGGTCAGTGAGATTACCGGACACACAGTCAGCCTCGCGTTCAACATCCCTCTGCACAAACCTCCTCCAGGCAAACGAAACCCGCTATCAGAGGATGACACGAACCACCAGCCCGCCGGGCATCTTCCTCGTCCTCCTCCCCCTTTTCTTCCTCCTTCCTCCACCACTCTGGAGCAAATGCATCAGTGAGTTTCACTTCAGCTTGTTTGCGGCCATGTTGGAGGCAAGGTGACAAGTGCAATACAAGAGAAACATTCCTGTAATTTCCAGAAAGAGCTTAAGGTGGAATTGTTCTCCAAGGGGGGGAAATGCCACCTCTGTTTCTCCTTCCCCTTCCCCTTAGTTTACCTAACTCGCCAAAAAAAGGAGCAGATTTACCCCCCCCTACACACACAAACGCACATAGCTCTCCTGAGGAATGGCTGGCGAGCAGGGAAGAAATGCACCCTGACAATCTCCCCTTCCCTCCGGAGGCTGGATGCCAGAAACGAGCGCTGTTTCTTCTGAGAGATCTTTTACCGAAGATGCCAGGGATTAAGAAAGAAACGACTGCAGGACACTGCTGTGTCACCTAGCATTAAACAGCCTTAAACTCTCCGGTTATGAGATACTCTGCGCAAAATAGGTCAGGCCAGGCAAAATGAGAGAGGGGAAACGGAGAGGTTTTGATTTCTTATCTCTCTTTTTTGGTTTTGTTTTGTTATTTTCCTTCGAGTCCTGATGCCTCCGGGCTCTTCTCTTCGTGGTTGGTGCTTTCACACACACAAACACACACGGGCTTAATCCACAGTCATGCATGTACATGGAGATCAGTTTCACTGGCAAATTGCACATGATAAACATTTATTTTATTTTTTTATGAGAAATTTCAACAGGCAGCGACCTAGGATTCAGTCGATGAATAAAATTAGGTTTTAGTTTTAGACAAAGAAGCTAAATTGTCCAGATTTAAAGAATCCTGCTCCAGGACCTGAATGTTTTCTATGGTTCAAGGAAGAAATTAGTTACAAAAAGGCCAAATCTCATTGAGAATTAATACAGCTTTTCTTAACTGATTTTTTTTCTGTCCTCAGGTTCAACCAGGAATATTCTGGCACAGTAAAACAAGGTTTGTAAAATTACAAGACTTTAAGGTTTAACACAGGTGTTGGATGGAAAATGGAGGAAGGAGCAGGCTGTAATCTGTTGAACTAGCAGGCACTGAATTCACATACACAGCAAGAACAGAACTTCTTTTTCTTTGTGTTAAATCAACATATTGTCTTATCACCTATTTGATAATTGAATTGTTATATAGCCTCACTCATTTGGAACTGTATTTATATTTTAGTCTGCCAACTTCCGGTTGGTCATGCAGGACCGTGGCAGAGCGGAGGAACAGGTAACGTATATGAACGTTGACCTCTGAGATATTTTGACTTGTTCTTTATTAATATATTTGATAGGTTTATGGTTAAAACACAAACGGGAAACAGGTACAACATACAAAATCCAGCAGAATTCAGTGTGTGCCACCACTTGGTCACCAGGATGCCCTGAAAAAACTTTGTCGACAAAGCCGCGGCTGCTTTTTCTAGAAGGATCTGCATTTTGAAAGAAAAGGCGGCCAAAAGTTTCCTGTCGTCTTTGTCATCTTTTGCAAAGCTGCTCGGCCCGTTCTGAATAATTCAGCAGCTGCCTGGTCGAATGCAAACAAACAGAATAAAACATAGATAGTTATGAGGCATAAATATGAACAAACAGCATCTAAAAGCATTAAGGAAACACAGAGCGTCGGAGCGACAGATGAGGACAGTGTGTTTGACTGGCTGGACGGAGCTTTCACCCCCCCACACATATTTCCTTCACCCCCCTAATGATGTGTGGCCTGTCAGAGAGACGCAGCCAAATTACATTCACGACTACAAAGCCTTCGTCTGAGGTTTTCTCTCTCTGTGCAGCACCCGACAAAACAATAACTGGGATTCAGCAGCTGCAAATTGCACTAAAATTTCCCAGTCTCTTTCTGTGAATTATTAATGAGAGCCAAACCAAAAAAGACAAAAAAAAAAAACGGGGGGAGAAATATCTACAGCATGCCCGAGCAGTGGAGAATGCTATAAAGCTGTAATTATGCCAGAGAATGAGAAATGGAACAAAGTTGTCAGAGCCGGAAAAGACGAGACAGAAACTGAGAGTAGGAAACGAAGAGCTGGAAGTGAAAATCCGTTTTATTACATATGTGAGGCGCTAAAAGTTGCACATCGACACGCAATAGAAAAACATGAATGAACAACAGTATCTGCATCAGTTTCAGGTTTGTCCTTTTTATATGTAGAGAAATGTAAAAAGCCTAAATCTAAACCCACTGAAACTGAAATCAGTATGTTGTAAAGAGAGAAAGATGGACACTGGTCACACGTGGTGCACGACCTCCACCTCAGCATGAACGCTGTGTTGGTGCTTATCATTACTGATCCAACGCTTTACAACATTTCACTTTTTTTTTTTTTTGCTAAAACTGGAAGCTAGCAAACTAGTTAGCCGACCCTGATTGTAGATGTGGTTTGTGATCTTTAACGCCTGCTGAGCGTGGACGGTTTAACGAAAGGGAAACACCAGACGGGCTCTGGATGGAGAGACTGTTAACATGTCCACGAGCAATAAAAATATTCCTTTTTAACTTCAGGGTTAGAGTTCAGGCACTCACACAGTTGTAGGACAGTTTAAGAATCTGAACTCTTCATGAAGAGTCTTTACCTCCACTTAAACAGATCTTTACTGTTCTGTTGTATTTTGGTGAATGTTTGGAGAAGTGCCAAAGTGTCTCTCTCTCTCACACACACACACACAGTTCAACCGAGGACCTGGCATAGATCCCCTGCTCACAGGAGGCAGCGGTGTCCCTCAGGGATCCATAACCAACCAAATAGCTCAGAAAGAAGCTCGCTCACCCAGCTGGGCCTCAGCACTCCCTCACTCACTGTCTCTGTGTGTGTGAAGACCAGATGACCCAGGCCTATCTCACCACCTGATGTAGAGTGAACGTTGCTCAGGTCAGTCTGGGGTTCCCATCTTTTTTTATTTGGTTGTGATCAAAGTGAACACCTGTTGGTATTTTAACCAGAGAAGGAACAAACATTTTCAAACTCATTTTACCAGTTGTGAATGAATATGAATAACCTCCATATCCAGATGTTAGCATTTATGTAAATGAGCCTCTTAGGAATCTGTGATGTGACATATATACTGGTACAATATTTAATTTCTTCATCTTGTGTTTTTCTTGCAGCTGTAAATTTCAAAGTAAAAGTATCTTTGTTTGCAGGAGGCCACACAAACCAATGAGTGAGGGATCATTTCCTGAGCTCTGTGTGGCAGTGAGTGAGGATGTAAACGCTCCGTGGTGATGCTGCTGGTTGGGATGCTTGTGTTTCCTGGTGCTGTTCTGCTCTCTACTGGCTGCTTGGTGGAAGTGTCTCAGGTTGACTAAGTTTGGAGTAGATTACTATAAAGCTGAAGAGCATAAAAACATGAAATGCTTTTTTTCTGTAGTGTTTTCTTCCTGATACTGTAGGTATTCATGCTCTAGTATCTATGTTCTACACTTTGTACAGTATCTTGAGTTGTGTAAAAAATAAACGTATTCTTTTTCTTTTTTCCTTTTTGGAAGCTTCTCTGTATAACTGTACTACTGTAGCTCCATTACATTTAGGAATCAAGTAGCTGTCCTGCTTGTTTTTCCAACCATCACCACTCTGCACTTTGAGCTTCTGACTGGCGGAATTCACCTGATCTATGTAATCAATGTTTATCATAATGATAATTACTCTGAACCTCTATGTATGCATGAACCTGTGTACTGTGTGTTCCTGTCACTCACATCTCCTCCTCCTCTTCCTCCTGACAGAGTTCAAGGTCGCTGTGTGGCTATTTCCAGCTCATCTTTGCTTTGATCCATGTCGCAAAATGACAAGGTAACGAAACTCGGGGGGCCAGCTGTGTTACAGGAACACTTCCATGGATGGGGAAAGAGGAAATCAATCCTGCCTGACAGTGTCTTCAGGATACTGCGACCTGACTGGATCATGACGACTGCGCGCGTACACCCACAAGTGTACACACATGCATAGATTAACACATGAATTCACACAAACGGACACAAATAAACACTTGAAGTACACACAAGCACACACTGCAACCAAATATAGTGCACACACACACCAGCTGTCTCTGTGACACAGATGACCTCTGTCAGCTCTGATTTTTGTCTCGTCGAGGTGCATCAAACAGACAAGGTGTCTGCTGAAAAGTTGACCACTAACTGTGCCAGAAATGTTTTGCAAAAGATGTGACTGTACAGTAAAAACACGGTATACAGTTTTTAATGTCATGTACTCCTGTGCATGTTCACCAACCATCACATATGAGTTGAAAACAACAACTGCATGTTCATCAATGACTGTATGTGCTCACCTCCCCCCAATTTGGTATTTCTGTGACCAAACAATGCCTGTAAGCTCTGGCAGCCATTAGACTCCCTCCCAGGTCAATGAGCATTCCCTCCTTGCTAATTACAACAGGGCCTGTAGTTGTCTGCACTCCTGCCTCCCCCTTCCCTCTCGTGTCTGGAAACACACGGGCATCTGTGGAGGACGGTGGGAGGGTCGCACAGGGGTTGCAAGGGGGACGTATTTCTGACAAATGTGCCATCCCCATAATTAGCTTGGAAGCAACATGTGAAACATTAAACGCGCCAGGCGCTGACGACAATCAAAACATTTCATTTGTTGTCAATTATTCATTACTTTGAAGGTTCTGAAGGGGTCGTTAATATGGAAATAAGCTTCAGATGCTAACAAGGTTGTAGTATCTGATTTCAAATCATCTGAGCGCAGAGCAACCCTTCTTTCTTTTTTTCTTCTAGGCTAATATTTTGCCTTTTCTTGTATTTTCCGTTGTGATTTCTTCTTATATTCATGAAGCCCATTCTTCAAACAAAACCATTTTGGTAACTTAAAAACAAGCTGCTTTTATGCAGTTTATTAAAGAGGGAAAACTATTTGATGGAATTCTTTGATACATTGAAATTTAGTTTGGCCTCAAACGAAATATGCAATTTACTGTCTTAATGATGACCATGGGCTTCACATAATGCTGAGGACAAAAGTTCAAAGTAACTAAAAAAAATCTGAATCTACTAATTATTAAGATAGATATACAAAACTGTTGACCATTGTAAACTTACATGAAACAATTGCATTTCAAATATATGCACATTACCGCTGATCCCCGCTGAAGCTCCAGTCCAACAGTCTAAAAGCATAGTTAAATGCAGCCTGTGAGAAGCTCTCATTGCGAAGGGGCCTCGGTGGCAAAGTGTGGATGCTGGTTCAAATCCTGCTGCAAAAACTTTGCTCTAGAAAAGTTGGCTCCTACAATCGCAGTGGGGACATTTCTGGTGCTCCAGGTGACAAGCAGGATTTGAACCAGCTCTACTGGCACCGCATGGTGCTTTTAGGCTGTTGGACTTCTAAATGCAAACCAGCCTTCAAAATGGACAGAGCTCCAGCGGGGATCGAACCCACGCTCCGCGGACTGTGGACGCTCTTACTTCCGGAGCTCTATGGCTACGGTGTTATGTGTGTGTCACTATTCTTACGAACAAAACTCGATATTTTGAGCACAGAAAATGTAAACCGAGCAAGAAGAAATGTATTTTGTGCTCAAAAAGTGTCTAAGTGTCTGCTATCATCCATAGAAACACACATTTTATTAACTTGTCCTCTCGCTAATTTCTTTTCTTCGCGCTCAACGAGCCCGGATCTCTCTCTCTCTCTCTCTCTCTCTCTCTCTCGCTCGGTGTCTCTCTCTCTCGCTCGCTCGGTATCTCTCTATCTCTCGCTCGCTCGGTATCTCTCTCTCGCTCGCTCGCTCGCTCGGTGTCTCTCTCTCTCTCTCTCGCTCGCTCGCTCGGTGTCTCTATCTCTCTCTCTCGCTCGCTCGCCCGGTGTCTCTCTCTCTCTCTCGCTCGCTCGGTGTCTCTCTCTCTCTCTCTCTCGCCCGGTGTCTCTCTCTCTCTCTCGCTCGGTATCTCTCTCTCTCTCTCGCTCGCTCAACTCTTGTCACAGCGTTACAATTGTGCCACTAAACAACCCATCACAGACCAGAAGAAGGTCATTGTGATTGGCTGTTTTTGTCCAATCACAACACACCAGAGAATGTCGTCACCGCTGCCGCTACACATGATTCAAATGAAGAAAACAATATTGCGCCACTGGATCAGGTGAGTTATAGTTTTTGTTTTTATCATGTGAGTTATAGTTTTTGTTTTTATCAGGGGAGTTACAGTTAGTTTTTTATCGTTCGTATTCCTGGTGCCTTTTACTATTGCTACTGCAATCATCCGGCGTTTCAGATGAGCTAGTTCGCTAGCAAGAAACATAACTAGCTAATGAAACTCTACGGTTAATTGTGTCGGTTGTTAACTACATAGTATAACAATGGCATTAAATTAACCGATTTTTCTAGAGGATTAATGCAATATATTACTAATTTCAGTTCCAGTGTCAGCTGTTGCATTAGCAAATGAAGATATTCATTTTAAATGACTTTAAACTAGGGTCATAGTGCACTTGAATCAGCAGCCAGAAACTCTGCTGCTCAACCCGATGACTGCAAACAGCCCAGCGAAGCTGACAGAGACTGTTTATCAAAAGGCAAAAATCCAAGTGTGCAGAAAAAGATGGCAAGGCATCATATATCTAAATTAGCATTACTTCCATGTAATAGGGACCATATGGTCAATAACATTTAAAGTGGTGATGTGTAAAGGACTACACAATGACGAAGACATAATAATTGCTTTAGTAAACATAGGTTATATCCAAGCTACTAAGAAAGTTGACAGTTTTTTTCATTTTTTAACACAGGTCATTTCTGGCATCATTTTAAATCACCCATCGGTTGCTGTGTGTTTAACTGCTAACAGGTTAAAACAACAATTCAACTAGATTAATTTGGTTATGTGTAAATAATTATTTACAATCATATTTAAATGATTTGTTCAAAATGAAAATAAATAAAATAAGATCTGATAAGCTGTGCACACCAAGTATTACTATAATCCAAATACAGCTGCTTGCACCATGTCAGCACGTTCTTTAAACTTTAAGTGTTTTTGTCTAGAGGCAAGTGGTTTGTCCTATTTCCACCAAAGAATTCCAGAACACGAGATCACAATCCATGTTAGCCTGTGTGGGTGTGGCAAGAGTTAATATGCGTATGGTAAACATTTTTTCATAGACTAATATCAGTATATACTGTATGTATGCAGTGTTTAAAATCACTGTTCAATGCACAGCTTTGAGAGTCCTGTGCCATCTGTAGTTAAGTGACAGTCACAGTAGTCTAGTTTCTCCTTCTCAAGACTCCAGAATGCACACAAGTTAGGTGTTGTTAAACCTTTGCATGAGTTTCTAACAAAAACAGAGCCGATTGTGAAAATGCTGTGTACAATTATGTTCAAAAACTTGAAATGACAGGTAGTCTGGTATACAAAAAAACGTATATAACTTATATAATATTTTACTGGTTTTCATGTACAGAAAACATCAGCACCCTTACATATTGTTTTGGCAAAGACACCATAAGTTAAAATTGCATTTCTTAATTTTTTATATTTATTTATTTTACAGATGTGGAGACAGGCAGTGCAGCTGGTGACACTGAACCTCTTACAGTGCAGCATGTGCTCCAGTGGATGCCTGGAAAATCCCACATTGCTGTCCACCCTGATGCAAAAAAGACAAAATAACATTTAACTTTGATGATGAATGGAGTGGCTAGGAGACCAACACAAGTAGACCAGCACTCTGAGAGCGAAGTGCTCTGCTGGGATAATAAGGTTCTATGAGGTCTTTAAGATATGTGAGGAGTGAGGAGAAGGATTTTAAACTCTATTCTAGATTTTACAGGGAGCCAGTGGAGAGAAGCTAATGTAGGAGAAATAT
>JAUYWH010000012.1:1568234-1606021 GCA_034779795.1 Ctenopoma multispine | reverse complement strand
CCAATGCCAGCCACTCCCTTTGTCATCACTGTTCTGATTGGTTCATCTCTTCCAGGTGAGGCTTTAAAGATGTCTTCCTGTCTGATTGTAGTTTCTGGTCTGTCTGGTTTCCTGGATGCTGTTTCAATCTGTCTTAGATTGAAACAGATTTAAGTTTGCCCAGAAAACTGAACTGAGGGCAAAGTCAACATACTGCAATGAAATCTGTGCAGAACTTCCTCATGTCGAAATTGAAACCAAACTTCAGCATGGAACTTGGCGGTGTGTGCTACTGCAAAAAAAAAAACAAGTGGGCCAGTGTGACCAATACCTGTAGCAACAGCGACAGAGCTTTGTCACTTTGTGTTTGTTAAAAGTTGTATCTGCAGTACAATATTCAAACCACAGCTTTCAGTCAGAAATAATTAACATGACCACACAACAGTCTGTTCACACAAAATGCTGCCAGTATTATTATTTTTGCATTTATAAAAAAATATATAACATTTTTATACATTTTATCATCCATCCATGTGTCGCACTTCAACAATAAAAACACAAGATCAAGAAATAACAGACAAATCTGTGTCTGCTTTTTTTAAAACTTTATTTTAAATTGGATGAATCAATATAATTTTATTTAAGGCAATGCTTGTTACATACCACTTGGTGAAATATGATGCATGATAGACCGTAAAGCTGGTACCTTTGATTTGCAAAATTTAACCAGAGGTGATACTTTAAGGGTAAAGCGCAGCCTAGTCTTCATTCATTGGCTCGTGGCAGCAAGAGCTGACCCCAGTGTCTCTACGAAGCGATGAACGTCAGTGAAGGAGTTGTAAAGCGGCACAGGAGTGACTCGCAGCACACTTGGTTCCCTCATGTCACACTGAGAGAGAGAGACTTTCATTTTAGAGTGCTTTCCTTTCAATATAAAAAAACAAGTTGACTAATAAAAAAATAAAGGTACTCACAACAACTCCCCTCTTTTTTAGCTCCAGGAAGACTTCTTGAATAGGCACAGAGAAGCAGAGTGAGAGCTGGCATCCCCTCTGCTGCGGGTCTGAGGGTGTGATGATCCGGGTGTGAGGTTTGTGTGGCCGGGAGGGGTCCTCGCTGTAGTAATGCTGTATCAGATACTCCAGGTAACCTGTCAGCAAAAGGGACTTCCTGCGTAACGCCTGCATGCTGGTCATGTTAAAGACCTGGAGAATAAAAAGTACAAAATTAAACTGACATCTATTTGTGAAAAAAAACAAAACAACCTTGTTTCATGAATTCCAAGTACCTCTAAACTAGCCTGCAGGAGGCAGACCAGCAGGACGGGCTGGTTTGACAGTCTGAAGCCACTTACACCCAGCTGCAGCACTGAAAACAGAAAAAACACAAAACATAAATGACCTATTCAGAGCAGAGCAGATGTAATATCCAAAGAGACCACTAGAGGGCAGCTTGTACAAACATGATAACATAATAAAAATATAAATTTTCCCAACCACTATTTGAGTTGAATCTTGTTTGGAGGTCATGTCCCCACCATCCCAACAACCTGCAGGAGACGTTACAGCAAAAGAGAAGCTCTGTGCAATCTGTTTTACTTATATTACAATATATAGTGCTCTTAAATATTGTGTTTATTAGACATAAAAATTGTTACTTACGCTGGTTTGATGGTGTGTTTATGTTTCTCATGGACAAATGCTCCAGCTATACCACCAGGACCTGAATTTAGATACTGCAAAAACACAGGAGGTTATCACATACGAACTCCCAGTTGGATTTTGTTGGAGGTGTATTTTCCTGTCAAACTGACCTTATAGGAGCACCAGCAGGCGAAGTCGACTCCCCAGTCGTGCAGCTTGAGTTCTGAGTTTCCTGCTGCGTGGGCAAGATCAAAACCAACGTAACAGCCCTGACAGACAGGAAGGAAGAGTACAGTTAGTGACACTGTTGTAATTTTAATAATCATTAGTCCTTCTACCAATTTAAAGGAGCGGGACAGTAGGGGGTGTGTATCTGATGAAGGAGACTCGTAACAAGTATGTTTACTGTAAAAATACAGTTATAACTAAAACTAATCATGTTAATGCACATTTATTTTTTTTAGAGGCTTAATGTATCTTTGACTTTTCAGCTGCTTGTAATGATTGTAATGATTATCTACAGTAGTTCAAGAGCTTTTCATTCAGCGTGTCATCTTTTTTTTACCTTCCTGTGGCCGGCCTCAGTGATGGCAGCCATGTTGAACAGCTGGCCTGTGTAGTACTGAACACCGCTGAACATCACCACAGCTATGGAGTCGCCCTCCTTCTCAATCACCTCCAGAATGTCCTCTGTTCTCAGCGTCTCTTCTCCCTGAGCAGATAGGAAGTTTAAAATCTGAACTACCCCTGTCAGATGTTGCAGTTTAACTTCTTATCTTAACGTACTGGTCTGGGCGACAGCAGCAACATGCTCTGCTGAGGGTCGAATCCGCACAGACGGATCTGAGATTCAACAGCATACTGAGGACAGAACACACGAGTTAAGACGAGATGGGATGATCTGTGCTATTGGTGTGTGGGACCTTGGCCCACACACAACAAGCTTCTGAAAACAGTCTTTATATATATTTACTCACGTGATCTGAAGGAAAGGCTTTATCTTCTAGGAGGATTTTGTGGCGAGTTGCTGTCGGTTTGTAGAAGGAAAGCTGCAGAACAATGACAAAGTTCACTGTTAGTTGGTTAAAAAAAAAGACTGACGTGTTGTGTGAATTCTTGTGTCTTACCAGAAGAAGATGTAGATTGACTGTCAGGCCATTCATCAGGGCCACTTCTTCAGTTTTAGCTCCTGTAGGAAACAAAAACCCCACGAGTCTTGCTCTCATTTCATATTTCAGATGGGCTGATCTAACATATACCTACTTCGAATCCCCCGCAAAGACTAAACACTCTGCCTCATATGTGCATCGTGTGCCTACTTCTTGTAATGACTTCTGTTTGTTAGACAATTGTGCCTTCAACAGATACTTTTTTGTAAGGGTTTCCCGTCTCTGCTCCAGTCACCCACAACCATTCAGTGGGACTGGCCACAGCGTTATGTTTTTCAGATAACAGATTTCCAGACAGATTCCCAACTGTTAGGAAAGTAAAGAAGGGCTTGAGTTGATCGTCCTATACGCTCTGACTATTTGTTTAAACTGCATTTGTTTAAAGACCTTATCCTGGACTTCAGACTCCAAATTGGAGTATGTTTTTGTACTGAATACAAAAGTGCTGCGACCTGAACTTTCCAGCAGCTTTTATGCGATATGTCTCTTACCAACAATACCAGCCATGAGGTCTTCTATGTTGTTTTCAGCCCATGCCCAAGGTCGAGAGCCTTGCATGTGACCTTGAACACCCCTGGAAAAGAGTTTATTTAATTAAGTGAAATAAAAGGGGTAACGAGGTAACGTAAAAGAGGTAACGTACGTCTTAGCCCACTTCTCCAGCTCCTCATCCAGGTACTGCTTGGCCCTTTTGGGCTGAAGCCCCAAAGAGTTTCCCACGAGGTAGATGCAGTCTTTGGTGCCATCGACGAGTGACAGATCAGCTACAGAAACAAAAAGGAAGAATCCACTTAATTTCCACATAATTCTCCTAATGCAACGATTAGCGGCTTCCCTCTACACAGCCCACCGACTCACAGGTAGGTAAATCTGCCATTTTCGGCACCATGAATTCCTCTCTGAGATGCCGCAGTTTGTCATGTTGATCAAGGTACGAAGCCACTTGTGCAGAAGTCGGACTGCAGCCCAGTGAGGCTGCAACTCGCTCCAGAGTTTCTCTCGGAGTTGAACCAGTGAACTCGTCCATTAATGTGGAAGTAGTGTGATTTTGAGGCTGCTGGTCTGCAGAAAGAGAGGAAGTAGATCATTGTTTTAAAAAGAGATTCCCTTAAAAGTATCAATTCCAAACTATTTTGGTCCCACAGTCACATGGTCCCAGTTATTAAAGGTCACAAATGGCAAATCATTTGAATAGAGCATTTTATCTTCTGTTGCAGTTACTAAAAATCCAGATGTTTTCAACCTTGTGATACAGTAAAGACTGAATGTTACTCCTCTTTCTCCGTTTTAAGTTTTCTGTCCAAATCCTGGACAACACTAAAAACTGTTCGCACAGTTCACGAAGGCAGAACAACAAGTATAATCATTTCAGGAACTCAACTTTTGTAGAACTGAAAAAAAAAGTGTGACTGAGTTTCAAAAACCTACTGTTTCATGTAAATTTAAGTCCAATTCATAAATTTATTAGAGGCTTACTGGCCTGAGTTAAAGCACTTTTACCCTTTTAAGTCTTCTTATATCACAGTTATCTGTGATATCTCAGATATCTCATATCTCAGCTGTCTCTTTACTTTAAATCACAAAAGGCAACACTTAACCTTAATAATAATAATAATGAGTCTTCTTTTACATCTCAACAGAAGATAACGGTTCAATGGTCCTCTCTCGATTTGAAAATCAGCTGCCTGGCTTTTCATTCATTCTTTCATAAAGCATGTGACGTACTGAAAGCTGTAACTCACTGTTGGATCAGCTGGTTTTCAGACGAACTTCCTCTCCACAGACAGTTGTCACACTGAGTGAATCCTTCTATGCTTTTGCTCTTTAACCCGTCTGCGTGCAGCCTTAAGTTAATGATTGTTATGCTGAACTGACAACCAGAGCTGAACATGTCCTGTGTTAAAACTGTGATGGATCAGATTAACTCCCGTCGTTAAATGTTCTTTTTATACAACGGGCAAACAAAATGGAGTTCCCCATTTTTGTAGTTTCACTTTGATATGTAAAAATCCTATCACAGGAAATGACTGTTGAGCATCTCATTATTTCATTTCATGTTAGTGGCCATCAGAAAGCAGATTTATATGATTCTTGTCTTTCACCTTTTTATAAGGACAAATCACTGCAGCAATCGTGTTCAAGTATTCTACGCTGTGCTGAAAAATCAGCCACTTGCTTAATTTAGGAAAGGGCAGGGGTCCCCAGAGTCACTCCCCCTGCACATTTTTGCCAACATGAAATCAAAAGCTCCGAAGAGTGAGAAAGTAAAAAGATTTGTTGCTGAAGTCTTAATGTATTCGCCTGAGTAGAGTAAGGCTGTGCTTTGTTTATGTGCTAAACTTAAATTATAAAAAGGAAAATAAGCTGTTTAAGTTTGATCAAAGTAAATTTCTGGTGAACAGCCGGAAGTTAAAGTGTGTAACGAGATGACATCTTTTTTTATTACATCTCCACTAGATGGCAGCAAACTATTAACCACAAAACGTATCACTGTGATCACTTCCTCACCTCCTTACTGTCCTCATTATTCCCCCTCACAGCTCGCTGAGCCGTCGGCGTGGATTTCATCACTTAGTGAGAGCTCCCACTCCTGCATCACATACACATACACTGCATTAAATGTGCACACACACAGATGTAGATATGGTGACTTATAAAGACATTCAGAGCTCAGTACTGCAGTGATGAGTGAAACATTCGCATTGTGTCAGTGAGAACTCGCTGTTTTCACAAATGTCTCGTAATCAAATCACATTGTGTGAAAAGCCAAAGCCACTCGTACTCTGGCCCACGTTGTTAATGATTAATCAGGCCTCAGTGAGTGCATCTCTTTTACTTTAGACGACTGCTCCTTTAAACTGTCGTTCCATGGTGACTCCTTACTAGATCTCAAAACAAAACCTACAGTGTTTTTTTTTCTATTCATCAATTACTGCCTCCACCTCTTGCTTCATATATGAGCTGCTGTGGCTCTTGTGTTAACTACGCGTAGCTATTCCAGACTGTTTAATGCCTGGAACATGTGATTTGATCAGAAGAGTTTGATACAGAACTGAATGAAAACTCATTTGAACTTCAGCATCCTAAGGGGGGGGGGGGGGGGGTGTCTTGGTGCCGGCACCTTTTGACCGAGCTGCTGCGTCTGAAGCATCCGTGTTGTGACACAGAGTCTGTCTGCTTGTCATATCACCCGCAGATCAACAGACGAAGCTTGTTGCATTTATTTTGCAGCAAACATCCTCAACTGTATTTGAAGTAAAACATTTGAGTCAATAAAACAGGTGCAGCCTGCTCTTCAGCTGCAGAGCAGAGGTCAGGTTAATTATTAGAAGGTGGCCTACATCTTGTTGTTGTATAACAGGACATGAGACCATTCGAGAAGCTAAACTACAGTCAAAAAGTCATCAGACTGTGTTACAAGTGTGCATGTAAATTATAAGTCACACAGGTTTAATTAAGAGGTTTTTTTAATATATGTAAGATTAGCTGACAGCAGCTCCAAACATTTCTCTGGGCTCCTCTTAGTTTGATCAAGGTAAATATCTGGTGAACAGCAGGAAGTTAAAGTGTGTAACGAGATGACAGCTTTTTTCATTACATCTCCACTAGATGGCAGCAAACTATTAAACACAAAACGTATCTAGTGATCACTTCCTTACCTCCTTACTGTCCTCATTATTCCTCCTCACAGCTCGCTGAGCCGTCGGCGTGGATTTCATCCCTTAGTGAGAGCTCCCACTCCTGCTGAAGGTTTTATTTTCCATCCACGCTGCACCCGACTCAAACCTGAATGAGATCACATACACATACACAGAATGTGACAACACTAACTTTCTTTCTTTAGACGCCTGTAATCCTGGCATCACATGGATTTAGATCTTATGAACATAAGATCAGGCTACGTTTTATGTTAAAAAATGGTGAAGCTATCCTTTAATAGAAAGCTGAACCTACTGTGACATCATTTTACCATTAAATCTGATTGTACTTAACCTCCACGTGGTCTGTTCTCACCTCTCTGCAGCTGCTTCTGCAGCAGCCTCACATGTGTTCAGGAGACATGATGAAGATGCACGTCAGGCGGACTGACCTCTGACCCCGTCCACCGTCCCCTCTGACTTTACAGATGCTAAATGATCTTATTTAAGTCACCCACAGAACAAACGTGCAACCTTTTAGAAATGACGACCTCGTTTGTGTTTCCCCCAAGAGCTGGAAACAATAATGACAAATTAGCTCGCTGTAGGTGCTCTAAGACAAACCGACATGAACAGAGCACCCAGTAAATATGTTCGTACTCCCCCCTCACTCATAAAAAATGATGTCATCACATTTTCCAACACAACATGTGTTAATACAACACATGGGTTAAGAACATGCCATGTTTGGAGGCCCAGCCTGCAGACATGTTAAAATGACTCAGAGGTTTTAAGAGTGCAGGAACAATGTGGTTGCAAGATGTTCTGGGGGCACTGTAGCTGCTGACATGCCTCTGGTACGTTCCTCCCTTGTTTTTCACCCTAACATAGTGTGTGTGACATCTGGAAGCGCTCAGGAGGCAGGACTGAAACTCCCTCCACTCTTTGTCCTGTCTCAGAGACGAGCACTAAAAGAGGCGGCAAATGATGTTTTCTCACCCGTAAAAGATGTTTCAGTGAGGAGCCGCCGCTGCAGAGTCAAACCAGGGGGGCTGGCAGGAGGCTCTTGAGAACCTAACGTGGACGACATGGACAGGTGTGAGTCAGTCTCTTTCCACCAGCGTGAGATAAGTCGTTCTTCACACGTTCTGCCTAATGGTGCTGCATGATACATAAGAAGCTAAACATGGAGAACGGCTCCATCATTTGCACAGTGCTGCAAAATATTCATCACAATACAATCAACAACATGCAAGCTGCAGATGATGTTCAGGTATAGGAAGGCCGGTTTAGACTGACAACATTTCACAGGACCTGGAAAAACATATTTACATTTATTTTCTCTCCTTTTAAAAGCTTTAAAAAGTTTAAGAGGCGAGGGTGAGTTTTACAGCCTTACTGGTAAACACACTTGTCTTACACATATTAAATTAGTTTAAACTTTCTTTGAGCTCAACGCTCACATGGTGACGCAGGTCCAGGCCGCTGGTGTCCTTTGCTTCTTTGTGTGAAGCAGCTCCTGCAGGTCACTCAGGGGTCAGCCAATACGACTCAGTTAAGGAGGCACTTTGATTGGACCCAACAGCTCAGTGACTTAATTGGTCGGACTTTTCACCTACAGCTGTCATCTGTCCTTGGGCAAGATACTGAACCCCAAATTGCCCCCGGTGCATAGCAGCTCTGCCATTGGTGTGTGAATCGGTGAATGAGAGGTTGAACTGGATTAGGAAACTTGACCCTGATTGTTGCTGTATCATTGACCAAGACAGTAAAACCTTCTTCTTCCTCCTCACATTTCTGCACTACATAGAAATCAAATGCAAACATCTAAAATGTAAAGTCTGCAGTCTAAAACCAGAAGGTGCAGGACTTTCTCACAGCACTGAAGTGGAAGCGAAGGCTGAATGAAAAGGTGGTTGGTTGCGGAACACCTGCTGCTGCTCTCAGGTCTTTTATTTAGTGGAAAGGTATGTTTCTGCCTCTGAAGTCTCCAGCACCTGATATTTACTCCACACTGCGGAGGCCGACCTTCTCCGTTTCAGCTCTGCAGGTTCTCATTTCTCCCTGCTGTGGAATCATCGGTCACAAACGGTTCTCAGTCACATGAAGAGATAATGAACAGAGCCAACACATTAGTTTGTTTTCTTGTGTAAAGTCAAACTGTGTCTTCTCTTACATAAAGTAAAGAATAAACCACAGCTAACTGAAAATTAAATGAACTCACTTCATCATTTCTCTTGTGGTACAGAATGTGCGTATGGTGATAAAACATCAGCAACATTTCATCTTGATTTCATATTCTTCAGTTTATCCTTACATGTCTCTGAAATGAACCCTGGCTGCACAGTCACTTCCTGTACAGCTGCTGACATGCTGTGATGTGCAGTACTGAGCATGTGCACTGAAGAATACAAGTGTAGTAACATGCTGATGTTTTACCTGACAGCATCAGTGCAAATCTGTATTTTCCCACTTTGTGTTTAAACATATTCAGAAAAGTGTTTGTTTGGTTAGAAACATGACACATCTGCTCTCTGACGTTGTTCTTTCTTCTTGTTTTATGGTTTTTCCAACAGTCCCTGAAGTTGTCAAACGCGCCGCGCACACGAAGCGTAATGAAGCTGCTGGGTGGATCATTCATTGATCGGTATCCACGTGATGCTGATGTTGGGACGACAGAGAACCCACCTACAGGAACAGACCCCACAGTGGTTTACTGCCTCCTCCCTCCTGTGCTCTCTTTGTTATCCTGCGCGCTCCGCTCAGACGAGCCGCACTGCGCCAATCTCAGCCCGTTTCCTCTAAGTGCCAACTGGGAGCTGGAGGTTAAGCACAGACTGTGCCACTTTCACACCGTGTCTCCAAACTTCCAATGAGAGCAGACGACTGGAGCCAGCCTGTTGCATTTCTTTAACCCGGAGCCGCAGTCATGTACTACTGCGCATTTGGCTCGTTGCGCCCGTTGTTCCCTGGATATTTACGCGTCGCACTGCTTTGGGTCGTGCAATTAGGAGCGTTCGCGCAGCATGGTGAGTGGATAGAAAACTTAGTTTTGTCTCAGATGAGCGTGTTTATTAAATGCAAAACACCTAAGCAGTTTGTTTGCTTTGTAAAAAACTACCTACAACGAGCGTTTTGCTGCGTGAGTCTGGTGCGTTTCCACCACTCAGCAGGTCCAGAGGTTAGATGGACGTTCAGAGGAGATACAAGCTCTTCACAAACTCAGCACATCAAGCATTTAACTCGCAGAGAAACAAAAAATATATTTATATAGCTGCCAAAGTATGTGTCTGTTGTTGATTCTGAGCATTTTAATTTATCTGAAAGTTGCTAAATTGATCCTTCACTTATCTAATCACAGGTTTCAGAGCTTTGGGAATGAGTAGCTATAAAAAGAAGCTGTGATAGAAACAAGATTTAGAAAACAGAGCTGTGATGAGTCATTACTCAACAAAAGAAACGTTTGGCTCATCTTTTTCAGTGTCCTTTAGTCTGACTTCCTCTTAAACTGCAGCCAAACGTTTTTGGATTATTGTGATCATTCTAAAATACACCTGAGACAGCTGTCTTCTTCTGTAAAAACTAACCTTAAAGTCTAAACTAAACTTGATCTGCTCTTATTTGAATGTAGCTACTGTCCATCCGTCCTGTCTCCCGTCTCGCAGATGTCTTTGTCTCCAGGGCGTCTGACACCAGATCAAAGCGTGAGGTCGTAAAATTTAAGGCAGAGTGTCATAAAATGAAACACTTGTAAGAAGGATAGCAGGCATTTCTGTGCCAAAACAAAGTCTCCCACAACTCCCGTAACTCGAGGACACTTGCTTATCTTACTGAAACCTCTCTAAGCTGTGGCAAGTTTTCTAAATCCTTCCTCAGGTATTAAAATGCTTTCAGCCACACTGACCTCTCAGTGTCCTGTTGTCAAACCCTGGCAAGACTTTAACTTTTTCAAATATAAATACAAATGTGGGTGAAAAACTTTTTTTTCTAGACCACAATGTTGTGTGATAAACTCAAATTATTTCAGAGAAAGATTCTTTAAATTGACTGAAGTTCCCTGCGTTGAACTCATCTGCCAACGTGTGGTTTGTTTTCACTGATACCTGATAGTGTAAAGTTCTGAGACACATCCAAAGCATTCACACACCAGTCCACGTTCACTCCATTTTCACGCTCACTTCTCTGGGCACCACGGAGCATGTGCACCAGTGACCCCCTCCAGTTGCTCCTCTTGCTCCCTGCACACATGAATGGGGATAAAATTGTATGTTCAGAAAACTGTATTCCTCATTTTTTGGCCACTAACATCACAAAAATCAGACTTAGGGCTTTAGACGTTTGTGATTCTGACATAGGAAGAAAAGTAATTTCAACATCAGGAGCTTTTCTGAAACTACTGTCCTTAAAAATAAAACCTTGTGCCTGTTGAGTGTGATCTTCAGCAAGGTGCAGTAACCCTTTCTGTGCTGGTCTGACTCTGACGTTTCTGTTTGACCCTCTGGGAAAAAGACCTATGACTGAGTTATGTTAACACAGCGCTCCTGCAAATTAATCTGCTTTCCTGAGAAACCGGAGAATTCCCAGCAGAGTCCCCGAACATCTGGGCTACTGTGGGCCTCCCTTTCTAGTGGGATCTGCTTTGCCCTAGGGGGGCCAGCTCATTAGCTCCCCTCCTGCTCTGTAAACTCATTAAGCCTCCAGTTGGAACAGTTTAGCCAGAAGCCGACGTCTCGTCACTCGTCCTCCTGCCTGAAAACCTGGCTGTTTGGACAACCTGTGACCTCAGCTCTTGTCAGCGGAGCTTCCAGACGAGGTGCACAACGCAGCGAGGCGACGGTGTAAACACGAGCATCTGCTTTCATGGGGCTGTCAGCAGGAAGCTCAGCCTGTAAGACCTTGTTTAGGCTTGGGATCACTGGCATTAACTTCAGCCTGTCCATTCAAGGCTTTGACAATCTCAAGACATCCTAAATACCCCAAATGTTTGTTTTCCCTGACACGACTTTACTCTGCCACCAAAATCAAACAAGGCAACAGTTTTGTCCTCTGGAAGTGAAGGAACAATTTGTTCTTTGTCTTAATGTTTGTTAAGAAAATGCCTCAGTTGACGACTTTGACTCAGTTCACTTCACAGATGTCGAGCTTTTGAGAATTTCTTAATCCTCCTCAAATATTTCCCTCAGTTGTTGCAGCCTCCAGCTGCAGGCCGTGTTCAGACCCCTCTCATGTGCCACTGGCTTTAGTGTCGTTTCCCAGGGTGGGGTGGCAGAGGCTATTTCACAGTCTGCAAGGAACAAAAAGCATCAAATCAGATGTTTATTTATATGAAAATATGATTTTGACGTTGATGCTCTGCCAGAACTCAAAATGTAGATTGTTAACTCAAGTTTTTAAACTTGGGTAAAGGGTTTTCTTACAGCAAACTGTGCTCAGACGTAGTTTTAAATGCAGATTAGTTGAAACTCTTTCTTTCTCGTTTTTCAGTTCAGAGTTGCTTTTGTTTTGTCACTCTAACGTCTTTTTCTCTGAGATCTGTCCTGTCCACAGCCAAACAGCGGGAATCCGTCAAAGACAAATACATGATCTGATCATGGCCTGAGATTCTTTAGTTTTCATTTCCGCTTCATTAAGCTGACAGATCTGGAACTGTAGAAGTCAGGGGACGAATATTTTAGATTTTTTTACCAAAGGCGAGCATCCACAATGATTTCCAGACATAAAAATCATTTTAAGAGTCATGTGAGGGTCAGAGTATTGCTTAGTGTACATAGCTTTTGCTTTTCCTTATCATACGCATTTATTTCTCAATATTCTTACTAACGTAAAACAGAATAAAATCTCCTTCATCTATCTTAGTTTTACAAAATGTGTGTATATTGTGTGTGTAGTAGTAAACTGCTCTTCCTCTTGCAGCTGAACCAAAGTTCACTCTGGAGTTCCCAGTCTGACGCCTTCCTTGTCATTCTTTTTCCTTTTTCCACAGCTCCAGAGTGTTACCCAGGAGGACATCGGATTTTGCGTAACCCTTATCGGAGCATCGACTTCGACTCCACGGAGATCCAGAATACGGCCATCCAGGACCTGATCTGTGACCACTCCCTGTTGCCAGGCTGGTACAGATTCAAGATCAACAACAAGCCAGCGGAGATGCCGACCACCTGTGTTGAGGTTACGTAGCTCTCACATCATTGCTCCTGTTTGTTCCCCCCCCCTCTCCTCTCTGTCTTGACTTCATCATCATATGCAGTAGTAAAAAGAAATCTCAGAAGTGCCAAAAATGCTAAACATCTTCTGCCAGTTCAAACATCTAGCATCAAACAAATAGGTATAATGAGCACCTTCAGCCCATCTGGAGGGTGTAATAACCCCCTCACTAGGGATAATGACTGTTTCTATTGATGCCCTCCTGCAGATGAACCGCTGTGGCACACAGGCTCCAGTGTGGCTGTCATTAAAGGACACCTCCCTGCCTCGGCCTGGCGAAGTTCGCCAGCTTTCCGGCTGTGCCACCTGGCAGTTCTTCCACGGCAGCGCCAAAGACTGCTGCCTGTTTCGCATTCCCATCACGGTGCGGAACTGCGGCGAGTTCCTGCTCTACTACCTGCAGCCCACACAGGGGTGCATGGGATACTGTGCTAAAGGTGATCATGCTGGATGGGCTGGCTGTGTGTTTGTAGTTAAGGTCAAGGTTGCATATTGTAAAATTAAACTGCTTAACAGTGTTTAATGACCAAACTCCTGCAAGTAATATAAAACTTTTCTAAAGCAGAGATGATATGTGATGTTTCAGCTGCTCCTGATTTTGGATCGAGACTGTGCCCACCAGGTGAGGTGGAAGTCAACGGCCAGTGCAAAGGTACCAAACTTTAAATGTAATGTTAACTTGTGCATTAAGAGGTGGGCTGCGTGTTAGAATCAGACTATGCTGAGTCAGTCTGTGTTCGCTCCTCTGCATCACGAATGACTGTAAACACCTGTCAATCAACTTCTCATGGTCACAATATTTCTTTGTGTTGTTACTGCAATGACCGCCTAACTCTGTTTCCAGCTGCAGTCCCATCCCTGCCGTCTAAGCCGGTGATCACCCCGGAGCTGAGCGGCCACAGTGTCCACCTGAGATGTTCTTTCATCCCCCCACCATGGAGCCAGCCACTGGGCTTCCAGGTGGTTTGGGCCAGACACATCGGCCACAGCATGAAGGCCGAGATCAGGCAGGAATCCACGCTGAAGCCCTTCTCTGTGGTGGAGATGGATGGCGTTCACTTCCGCCTTGGAGAAACGGTAATCCCTGCCAGACCGTGCTGAAAGCACATGTGCAGGCTTTGAGTGGGCAACGTAAGCCAGGGATCACGGTGACCTCTCTCAGGCTGGGTTCAGCTTTACAAAGCAAAGGCAGAGGGAAAAGAAAAACGTGTATCATATCCTATTAAGGGAAGGCAAGAGAAGGGTGGGGAAGTTAAATCAGTTGCAGGTTGGAAAAGCCTCGCTCCACATGCTTCCCATTTAAACCTTTTCATTCAGATCTTCACAGTGAATTCTAGAGAAATTAGTTTTACATGGACAGATGTAGACGCACTTGATAAAGGCAGTTCTTGTGTTGTTTTACACTGTTTTCTCAACAGCGCAGTGCTGCTTTTGCTCAACGACACTCTGGCGGTGTACAAAACGTGGTCAATATTCCATGTGTTGGAACATCATTTTGTTTTGAGACATAAAACCCAGATTTGGGGAACAACGCGGGTAGCTGTAGTCATTTACCACATGAGGTGATACGAAGCATTTGATGAGTCAGCGTTTGTCATCATTTGCTGTTTGAGGTCAGCTTGTTCTGTCAAGACAGCAGCTGAGAGAGGAGAATCCAGCTGTGGTGGTCGGACTGGTTGGGAGTGCAGAGTTAAGTCACAAGAAGTATCTAATAACACATAAAATCTGACTGTGAAAGAAAGTTAGGACAATTTTAGGAGCAGAAACTCACTAATTGTGCATCCACAGATTATTATTTTTTATTTTTGGCACAGGTACCTTCTTCCAGCTGAAGCTGACTTAAAGCACATAGCTGTCCGTTGCATTGGGAGCACTGATTAAACTACTTCTTTCCAGTGTTGACAGCCACAACACAGAGGATGCTGACAGGCTCCCATTTCCTGGAAAAAAGATGTGTTGCCAGGAAACATGAAGTTATTTGATTTTCAAAGTGATGCTATTTGAAACTGAGGTGATGTCACTCGGACTATTCACCCTCGTACAGCTGCGGACCGTTGTGCAGCCATATTTGGACACCAGACACCTGGGCTGGGCTCCCTCACAGGGCCCGTCTTTAACACATGTTGGTACTGCAGCTGAGCTGTGTCAAAGGTCTCCTTCGTTTTCTTTAACCCTGTGAGAGAGTGAAATGTTCGAGCTCTTAAAGGCTTGGGTCAGATTAGTGCTGTACTGTCGTCTACATGGAAAAGGTTTGATGAACCACAAAAACATTGTCAGTTTAGTTAGAGCTCAAACACTGACGGAGGCGTAATAACTCTATCACACTTTTATCTTCCTCTGCAGTTCTCCTGCAGTGTGTCAACTTTCACTGTCAACTCCAGCCAGACCAAATCAACTGCAAAGGAAAGTGAGAGTTTCTATGCAGGACTGAAGGTAAATATTATATTACTAGATGTTTCTGAGAGACATGATGCTATTTCTTTATACTGGGACAAACTGAGGAAAAAAACAAACCTCGTAGAGCTGAAACTAGTCCGGCCAAGCTCACTAAAGTCTGATTCTTCCCCTCTTGCTCCTCAGTATTCTCCAGACTCGCTCCACATAGCAGAGAACAGTAAGGAGCACGAGGTCACCGTACACAGCACGGTGCCCATCCCCTGCTTCGACCCCAATCACGGCCAGCAGTGTGGAGTTCCTCTGGCACTGAGCGTCCACGACCCAGGTCAGACTGGCAGGAAAACAGAATGCATTGCCTGGGTCAAAACACTTGTATGACTTATATGTGCAGAAGCTCACAGTGTGACTATGCTGCAAGTGAAGTATTTTGTTAAAGTTGTTTGGAGACAGAAAATAATTGAGGCTATGAACCATAGTGGGATGAGCCTGCAGTAACCACCACTACTGACCATTTTTTAAGCTTTAGTACCCTCTTAATTGAACAATTCGTCGTCCTTGTTGAGCTAAAATTGTATCTCTCCCTTTAAAGTCTTTCTTCTGTTGTGCTCTGACTTTGTACATCATCACATCAAAGCCAGCTCAGGAAGACTTTATTACAGTTCTGCAGGCAGCTGTGTGTCGTCCATTAACACTAACTCTGCGGTGTTGACATCCGCAGACGGTCTCGAACGTGAGGCCTCAAATGTGGCGCTGTCCACATGCCAGGTGGAGCTCCAGCCGAATGCCTGCAGTGACGGCAGCTGTGCTCGCGCCATGTTTTTAGTCACCGCTGTCACTGATTTCACACGTGATGGGAACCGTGTGAGTCTGGTTGGTGTCGTGCCCACACCCAGCGCACAGCGACTGTGGAGAAGCTACGTCCCAACATCTCTTAAAGTGAGTTAAAGTTAAACTCTTCGGATGTTACAGAGCTGATGTTTTCTCATTCTGTGTCGATATTCCTAAAGTTATTTTGCACATTGATTCTTAATCTTACAGTGTTATGCAAACTGCACAGGACATGGTCCATATAGTGGTTCCTGGACTTCTTGAGGAAGTGTCCCAGAGGCATTTAGGGATTCCAGGAGTCTGCAAGTGAGCGTCCAAGGACGGCTGTCTTGAGTTTCTTAAAAGGGCACTGGTCTCTGTGACTAAATGAAGAAAAACAACAGTGTGATATAATTATGTTAGTATTACTTTAAGTAGAGACTATTGAAAGATGGATTTAATTACAGGTCTCTCTGTTATACTGTTTACATATACACACAGTTAGATAGTGCTTTATAAAATTTAAGGGGAGGGTAGGTGGCTGTTGAGGCCCAAACTGTGCCTATTTGATGAAGATGTTTGAGGCACACAGCTTCAAGTGGTCGTTACTTGTGTTCACACAAGCGATTACATTATGTAAGATATGATGTCAGTCGTCCGGACATTGTGTCTCCGAGGGGCCCGTTGTAGACAAGTTTTCCCATCTGTGTTTAGTAAAAAACATCAAAGCAGCATGGTCAGAGGGTTAGAGGGTGGAGTTGCTCTAATCATTGCTCTCCTGACCTTTGCCCCCAGGTCACTGTCCAGGATGTTCCCACTTCCATCTGCTACTCTCTGACTGACCCACATGTCATTACACTGGATGGAAGGTAATTTACCCGTTTAACTGTTTTCATGATAGATATCTGTTCCAGTTCTCAGATTAAGTTTGGCATCATGTTAGCTGTACTCTGTTAATCTGCTGTGTACAGGCGATATGACAACCACCAGACTGGCACTTTTGTCATGTACCGAAGCCTCGCCAGGGAGTTTGAGGTCCATTCTCGCCAGTGGGACTGTGGCAGCCGACACTATGCCGTCGCATGCAACTGTGGAGTCGCAATTCGAGAGGGAAACGAGGTTGGCATCTTTGATATGTGCAATGGACAGCTGCAGGAAACCAGGCCACAGCTTACCCTGAAGAACCTTGGTGGTGAGGAGGACATTCGGGTCAGGGTCCTGGAGTCCCACCAGGGGAAGAAGGTCACCGTAGGTATCATTTGATCAGTGGCTATTTTTATGCTTGAACTGTTGACTGTCAAACGCGTGAGTGATCTTGAGTTTGAAAGCACAGCTCTTTCAGGTCCTACATTCTTACTTCTGCAGCATAGGGGGATTATGTTAATTAGCTACTGGGTGTGACTCTTCTCTTGTAGTTGATATTTCCCTCCGGGGCCTTTGTTAGGGCCGATGTTAGTGACTGGGGAATGAGCCTGTCCATCCGGGCTCCTAGTGCTGACTACAGTAACACGCAAGGCCTCTGCGGCACCTTTGACCGCAATAGAAACAATGATTTCCTCAGCTCTGATGGTGTCACCTATGGCCCCACCGACGTGCATCGCTTCATAGAAGACTGGAGGTCAGCATTTATGCAAATTAAAACTAGCATTTCATTTGGTAGATTCTTTGAAGTTTCCACAAAGCTGTTTCTGTGGTTTCACTACTTTTGTGTGTGTGCTAGGATAGCTCCTGGTGAGAGTTTATTTGACAAGACACCTCCTGGGAAGACACAGGAGGTCAGGAGGCCTTTCTGTCTGTGCCTCAGCGGTTACAGCACTTCCCATCACGCTGGTACAGGGAGGGGAAACCTGCACAGTCCTTCTGCTCACTCTGACTGCATGGCATACAACAACGTGGATTACACATCTGTGTTCCCCTCTATCGACACAACAGTGGAATACATAAAGAGTCCAAAAAAAGAGGAAAGCATCCTGGACATGTCTGCCTTTGACAGTCATCCTCTGGAGAGGAGGTACCTTCAGTTTCACCGCGAAAACCATCAGAACAGTGATCATGACCTTGCACTCGACAGTGAGTTCAGGGAAGATGACCTGCTTTCAGTTGACAGGCTGAAGAGGCATGTACCATCTCAGTTCCAGCCTGTCTTCACTGCTCAGGGCATTAGCAAGGCTAATCTGGAGAAATTTGCTTACTTCTTCCCTGAGGATCACCTAGAAGAAGCCCGACCAGAAGTGCAACCCCAGTGGCCCACGCCAAGTGGCCTCACCTCAACCAAAGCTCTGGAGGTATGCCAACTTGCTTTGGCCAACTCCACTGTTGGTGCAGTCTGCCAGGGGCTGTTGGGACGACGCCTGGACGAAGCAGTTGATCTGTGCATCCTGGATCTGCAGCTCAAAGATGACCTGAGCTGGGAGGAGGCACTGCTGCCATACCTGGAGAATGAGTGCGAGAGGAGGCTGCTGGAAAACAGGACCCGGATAGCTTTGGAGGTGACTGGTCCACTGGGAGAATCCGGGGAAGTGATGACAGTGCTGCGCTGCCCCAACTTTTGCAACGGAAATGGAGAGTGCACAGAATGGGGCTGCCAGTGTTATCCTAGCTACAGCTTCTATGACTGCAGCATGGCCAACAGTGAGTATAGAAATATACAGTGTTTCTGGTGAACATGATTACTAAGAGTAGATAGTTTTCTGATTATAATGAGCTGCTGAAATAATTGACTAATGAACAAATTTCATCTCTAACAGGCCAGCCAGTGGAGCTGACAGATCTGGAGAGCAGTGGTCTGTGTGATATCCGAGCCACTGACTGTCGCAACATTCGTATCTTTGGCCTCGGCTTCATCGATTCTCCTGACCTGAGCTGTCTTGCCACTAGACTGAAGGTGAGGAAAGGCAAGGTCAAACATCATCCTGAAAGCCTTCGAGGCAAAAGTGTTTTAATAGTTCCTTCCTGTGTTGATTTGACTCTACAGTACATGAACGGAGTTTGGGTTCCAGGGGAAAAACAGAGAACAAAAGCCACCTTCCTCAGCTCCAAAGCTTTAGACTGTGGCGTCCCATCCCTGAGCAGCACAGCCGTCAACACAGAAGACTTCATGATGGATGACAAACCATACGCACGCTGGGAGATTAAGGTAATGCTACTGTTCTTGTTAGTCAAATATTAAAGTGCCCTTATTTACAACACTTCCTGCCTTTCTTGCCCCAGGTGACCAACGACGGCTCCCAGTACAGTCAGGCCAAGGTGCTGACAATCTACGATGGCGTTTGCCAGGTCTGCGAGGCGTCACGCTCAGGACTCTGTAAGTTAAAGGTAACTCACAAACAAAAGTGTTTTTCGCTGTGATGAGTATTGAAAAAAGTAAATACAGCTGGTCACAGATGTGAATCAGTGGGTAAAGCATTTAATGTGCCGTGGTAGGGTTTGAATTAGTTGTAGCTGGTTGAATGACTAAACCAGAGACAGAGTGATTTCCTATTCTCCCAGCATGCAGCAGCGGGGCATTTAAATTCTATAAAATCATTAAAAGAAACAGGTAGGAACGCTCCATGTTATTATTAAACTGCCCTTTACGGGAATGGAGAAAAACATGGAACCTGAAGTGAACACGCGTGTCTACAGCTGCAGACAGACACCAAGAGATTAGCCTGTGCTTGCCAAAGCTGAACCAAATTGAATTAACTTAAGTGGAGATGTGAGCAGATGATGTGTATTTAGAGCTGATTTCCTGTTCTTTACTTAAGATCTCCAGAGAAAACCACACAAGGAAAACAAACAGCTTGAAACAATATGTTGTAGAATGTTGTCATTTGTGGAAGTTGCCTTGAAACAACGTTGTAAATGCGAGTACACGAACAAACCTCTTTCTGTTTTCCTCTGTTTCTGTTGGCCAGGAGCGAACGTGTAACATCGATGGGATGTGTTTTACAGAGGGAGACTCCAATCCCAGCAGCCCTTGCCTCCTCTGTGATCCAGATACCTCCAAATTCACCTGGTCTGTGAACCAAGGTACAAACCACCTACTTATTTAAGTTAAATCAACAATCTTTTCAGTACACAACCTAAAAAAATCTACATTTACTTCTACTTGGAATCCACAGAGTTGACAATCATGTGGAAAAACTGACAATAATGTAATATATAAAAGTGCAAATTAAACTGTAGAAGACTGGATGGTCAAAGATATGAGAATAGTTGTGTACTCGTTGACATGCACATGTTTAGGTGTCCACTTTTGGCTGTTACCTGTGTCAGATGCTGCAATATTCCTCATTTCTATGTGTTTTGTCCTCCTTCTGCAGCCACTAATGACGACTAACAGTATTTATCTTGCTGTGTTAGTGCAGAGGCAGCCGCGTTAGTCTGTCGCTGTGGTAGCCATCCAACTGTGGTCCTGTTTGTCTCCATTAGCAGATCAAAGAAGCGAAGGTTGATGGTTCCCAGCATGCTGTGACCTGTCGCTTAACCACTCTGAGAGAGAGAGGGGAGGGGAGAAAGGGGGAGTAAATCACATGGTTGATTTCCACAGCAGTACAGACTGACAGCCGTCCTTACTTATACCTGACAAACCGCACGTAGATTGTAAAACTGAGGCTATAATAGATGCACAACAACTAAATATTAGCCTCATAGTTAATATTAAAATTTGGTTAAACCATTAAAACCACGTGACGTGGTCGTTTTAGTTGTGTATCTAAGCATCTAAGATCTAAGACAACATCTCTTCTCCTCGATGCAGTTGTACTGTCACATCACTTTCTTCCTATTAAACATCTGTGGAGTGTAATCTCAGTGGTGGATGCTACATGATCTCGTTTGAAATGGCCGCTGAGGGCTTTAGTTGGACAGAATAGATGGTAACGTCTCCAGCTGTGGACATGCATGTTAATAGTGATTCTACCAGGAACAGCCCTGACAAATGTTTTTGCAAAACTATGTTCACTTGTAAAGAATTTATTTCAGGACAAGAAGCAAAGTTTGTCACTGAAAGAAGTGTGAAGTGGGAGTAACTATGGTGGTTGGTGGTACTTGTACAGACATGACTTTCTTTCGCTCCTCTGTCTTCAGTCAACGAACCACCCAACTTCCACCAACCTCGAAGTAATCTGCGGACATTTGCCGGGGAGAACTTCGTCTTCCAGTTTGCGGCATCAGACCCCGAGAGCTCCGCGCTCCTCTTCCAGCTGGAGGATGGGCCAAAGGGGGCGGTCCTCTCGCCAGCTGGCCTGCTCATCTGGAGGGTCCCATCTCTTCTTGAGGAAGGACATCAGACGAGCCGCTCCTTCCGCTTCACACTGTCCGATGAGTGCAATGCCCAGAGCACCATCACTGTGGAGGTAGAGTTGTAGAAAAAGAAGGGAGAGCAGATGAAACTGAGAAGAGAGTAAAGATGAATCATGTTAATTTAAGAAATCCTGATTGTTTAATATGATACATGTACTGATCTGTAATGCAGATTGATGTGGTGCCCTGTGGCTGTCAGAATGAAGGCACGTGTGTGACAGACGTCAACTACCCTGCCGGCAGTGGGAAATACTTGTGTGTGTGTCCTGAGGGGAAGCAAGGAGAACTCTGCAATGAAGATGTAGACAAATGTTTGTCAGCTCCTTGCACGCTAGGAAAGTGCACAAACACGGCCAGTGGGTACAGATGCGAGTGTCCTGCAGGACTGAGAGGTTAGAGTTGACTCCTTAAAATCTCTCTGTGATTTAATTTATAGTAATGAATACACTAATAGCAGTCTGTTCCCTTTTTGTCGGGCTGCTGTGGCAAGATTGAAGCTGTAGAGAATCACTGTTGTAGTTTGTAATCGCACAATCCGTTTCCAGGTGTGACGTGCCTGGAAGATATCAATGAGTGTGAAAGGAAGCCCTGTTTCCCAGGGGTCCAGTGCTTCAATAATTTTGGCTCGTATGGCTGTGGCCCATGCCCCAAAGGCATGCTGGGAAATGGAACAACGTGTACAGGTAAGTGTGGGCATACAGTACCATGTTGTTACATCAATTATTTTAGGGTGATATTTATATGTTAAATATTATGTCAGAGTACCACTGAGCAAGGCACTGAGTGACCTAACTTATTACGTTTTGGTGAAATGCATCAGTTTAGTTATGATTTTGCCAAATCTTGTGTTCAGTCATGAGACCTGACAGGCGAAGATCATGAACAATGTCTTCTCTTCACATCACTGCAGTAACTTAATGTAGTAATTATGATTTAATAATGTCAATTAACTTTACTCTTTCTTTGGCAAAAACAACACTGGTAAAATGATTAAATACATACATCGTAGTGTATGCATACTGTCCATGAGACCCTTAAGCATGACATAGCTCCTGTCCCAAACCTGGATCCTATTAGCAGGCACAACACAACTTTTTCAGATACTGCTCTTCTTTGAAACTGTGCAGCCGTTCTGTAGAGTTCTCAGGGTCTCACATAATGACAAACGATTCTCTGTTTATTTAGTCATTTCCCCAAACTTTTTTTTATCATATATAATCATCATTTGGAAGCTCTGATGTTGGTTCCAACATGATTATTTGCATGTAGGCCAAACAACTGTAGCTTATCGTGTCATTATATAAGTACATTTGTTTGGATAAGAGCATCAACTAAATGGCCAGAAGGTGAAGGCACTGTTCACTGCCGCCATGTAACTCTGAGGAACACTCAGCAGGGAAACAGTGCTTGTGCTGAATGGAAACCAGATGGTTGATGGCAGCTGATATCGCTGCCTCCCTCCGTGTGCTCACTTCGACTGCTAACTTGACTTGAAGCATTAAAAACACTGTCAACAGATTTCAGCTGTGTGAAGTTTTTTTTATGTCCTTAATCACTGAATCATGTTTGTACATGTGACTTCAGACAGTAAACACAGACGAAAGAGATGCACTACTAAAGCGTCTGCATTTTCTATGTCTGCAGCTGCTTCACAGTAAACAGCAGCTGAGAATCTCTAGAAAGCATCAACTAACGATGTAAGGCTAATAAAATATATTTCTTTATGTATATATATCTACTTAAACTTCTCTGTTGCAGATGCATTATTTTACATCAACAGAAAACTGAATGGTCATTCTCTTCACATTCACTATTAAATCATAGGCAACAAACTACCTTAAACACAAAGCTTGAGTAACATATTTGACCAGCTTGTTCAGTTCAGTGCGAAATATACAGAACTTTGGATATCAGGTTCCATCAGGACGGTAAATTAAATAAATCAGATGTCAAAACTGGATGGGAAGCTCTTTTTGGCTATCCCCTGTTGAAATCAGGGCCGCAGAAAAACCACACACGTCTAAATTTCCAATTTAAAACCAGGCCAAGAGGAATCAAGACGTGCACTCATTTCTACTAGAAAAAAACTAGATTCCATAAATCAAAGTCCAAGGTAAGACCAGACAGGAGGACCTAAAGGTTTCCTGATCATGTAATCTGCTTCTGTTGCATTAGATTTAAACAAGAGACGTCGGCCGGTCTAATGCAAGATAAATCAGAGACAGGTTTGTTGACTTGCTGCCATGTCTGCGGTCGTCAATCACAATTCGATGTTTCCTGCTACACTCGTGGTTTGTAAATGTGTTGATAGGCTGTGAGTAATAATCTTGCCTCATTGAGACACAAACTCCTTCCAATGTCTCACCTTTCGCTGGGCGTCTAAGAACAACCTTATGATTTGTCTGATCTCTGTTGGTTCTATCTACAGTATAATGTATTCTTCAGTTCTTCTCCACTTTGCAATGTGTGGAAACCGAATAGGAAGTTATTCTGGATAAAAGCATTAGATAAGAGTGTTATATACTAATTAATGTGTTAACCTGTGTCTTTCTTCATACAATAGTCCTCAGACCTGCCACCATCACTCCCACATCTGCTTCTCGTGTGACTAAGAACAAGATACCAGATGTTCTGCTGCAACGGCCCAAAACAAAGACAGATACTTTCCAAAAGGCCTCAAGTGGTAGCACCCCGCAGACGAGACCCGAGGCAGAGAAGACAGTTCCAAGAATTCATCCAAGCCTTTCACAAACTAAGACCACCAGTTGGAGGAGAACTCCAGGAAGTCAAACTTTCACTAAGGCAGAAACCAACAAAAGCACGACACCAGTTGCATCAAGAATACCCCAAAGTGAGACTGATGCTTTGAGAAAAACCCATGGAATGTATCCCAGCCCACCCAGGACTAAGGAAGACTCTTTCAAGAACACCTCAGGAATTCCATCAGACCAAGTGAAGCCTGATCAGCCCAGATTTAGCAACACTATTGCCAAGACGCCCGAGATAGTCCATCCACTGGAAAATGGCAGACCATCTTCAGGTGAGCCCAAGTTGCGGTGTGTTTGGGTGAACTCTAGCAACATTTTAAGTGAAAAATAAGGGTGATAACAAGTATCTGTAAACTGTGAACTGTACAGAAGACTGTGCAGAAACACTGGGTTTCAGAATTTGGAATTTAATTATCATAGCACCAATCATATAGAGCACTAACCACTAACATCTCCTAGGATCAGTTCAGTCTCTGGCTGTCAACGTGTCAGCGACATGTGCCAGCAGGCCCTGCTTCCCAGGGGTTCAGTGCATCAACCGCAGACCGCCACACGTTGGTTATGTCTGTGGCCGCTGTCCACCCGGCCTTTATGGAAATGGACGGGTCTGCATGAAGAATGCTGAGGCAGGTAAGGCAATTTTTTTTGGTAAGTAATTCTGCAGACATGATTTATTTTTACGTCCTTCACAAGCTGAAACACACCAAAGTAAAGTCATGTGAAATTCCTCCGTCCATTGTGGGCTCTTTTAAGATATTTTGTTTTATGTGTTTTACTTGGTGGGATGGGATGTCATTTACTGCAGTAGATAAATCAAAGTAAGTGGTTAGAGAAGCCTGAACTGTAGTTTCTCTAATGCTTTTTTCTCACTAGGGGAGTGGGATTCATAACAACTCAGAAGAGACAGTTTGATTCCAACTTTAATCCCTTTACTGTGTATCACGTTTGTCCGGAAAGTCACAAGACAGCAAAGTGTTTGTGCAGATGAGTCAGTCGGCCTCAAACAAAACACAAATAACTTAAATCACTGCAATGTAAATCATTTAATTTACCAACTAGCTAACTAAGCTCCATAAATTGGTTGAAGACAATGTTTCCAGCTGTTTTGCATTCAAATAAAAAATGGTGTAAATTGGGTTTAAAATCTGTAATTCATGTCTTTGCCAGTTAATGCTGCGGTGATGGAAATGTGGGAACAACATTGTTCTTGTATTGCAATGCAGAGCTAGTTTGTCTTCAAATGTGATGAGGAAACTTAAGTGTAGGTTTGGGGTGTAGGTGCTCAATTTTCCAAGGGCACTGACGCTTTCTCCTTTCTGCCCTCAGCTTCCAATCACCTTCCTCAGCAGCAGACAGTAGGCAAGACCAGCCGATTCCCACAGGGAAGCAGCAGCAAAGTGCCCCAGCTCCACCTGCCCAACCTGCCCACTAGGCACAATATCAAACACCTCTCTTTGTCTGTGAATCGAGATAATGCAGCACGTCATGCTCCCGCATCGTGGAGGGGAGGTGGGAGTGGACGGAGAGAAGCAGTTAGTGCCACTTTAAGAGATGTTACGAAAACAACACAGGTGACTGCAAACGCTCACGTCACTCGCCAGAGTTCCAACCCCACGTCAGATGCCAGGACATATTCAAGAACCGTCATCACTGCCTCCAGAGAGCTTGTTGCATCCTATGTGAGTTGACTATAAAAGCCCTGAAAGCAGTCATGTGTATCAGGACATTAGCATCCAATAACTGTCCTTTCTATCATCATCTCCCAGCAGTCTGAAGGAGCACTGACTGGTGGAACGACTCTTAAGGTAACTCCTCCTGCTCATCAACTCTCCACTCAGTCTGGTGACGTGCTGCAGCCTAAACACACAACACAGTCTCAGCTCAACCTCCCATCCGCCCATTCCAAACCCTGGACTCCTACAAGACCGGCCGTCCCACTTACAGCGGCCCTCACCGCTCTATCCTACTCACTGTCTGAGTTGGAGTTCTCTGCAGATGGAGATGAGGCCGAACCTGGATTCGAAGGCCCGGAGATGCCACAGATGGTCCCAGCACTGACCTTGACAACACCAGGTAAAACAGTTTACAGCTTCCCCCTCCAGAGGGCTACCTCCAGCCAGCCGGGAGCCAGGAGTGGTACAACAGCTGGCAAAATGACAACCTGCACAGACCGTCCGTGTTTTCCCGGTGTAGAGTGTGAACCAGTCGTGGATGGGGGGTTCCACTGTGGGAGGTGTCCTGTAGGATACACTGGAGATGGGCGAGCCTGTCGAGGTACAAATGCATGTCTTCAATTACCCTTTGATTACAACAAGAAACAAGTGTCTTTGAGTGTTGTAATAGGACAAACGTGCTCCCTGTCTGTGTTTTAAGCTGTTTGTAGACATGTCTGTGGACGCAACATGGAATGTGCTGCGCCGAACACATGCCGCTGCAAACCGGGCTACACTGGATTCGACTGTAACACAGGTAAACGATTAAAAGCTCTTATTAAATATAATTTTAGCTTTTGTGCCAATTACATTTGGGTTTTTTTATATTTATATTTTCACAGTAATCTGTGATCCGGAGTGTATGAACGGGGGTGTTTGCGTGGCTCCAGATGTGTGTCAGTGCCCCAGAGGTTTCCATGGAGAAACCTGTCAGGATGGTAAGACTTGCTTTCCAAGTTATTCCAGTCACAGATCTCTTTAATGTACTAATGCATAAATATTTCCACACAGGCCTATGAATTAACTGTTAAATCCATCTCTGCAGCTCTATGCAAGTCACCATGTGAAAACGGAGGCACATGTGTGGGACTGCAGACGTGTTCCTGCCCTTACGGATTTGTTGGACCTCGATGCGAGACCAGTGAGTTAGCAGCTACTATACTTTTATTTTTTATTTCTACTTTATTTATTCAGTGATGAAACACCAGGAACAAGTGAAGAAAGACTTCTGGAGTAAACACACTAAAAATAAGAAGCTAAAAAAAAGAGCCGCCTGTTATTTTATTCAATTCAAAGCCATTTAGGTTTAAATATACAAGAACAGAAGACTGTGTATTAAACATTTAATGCTTTGTTGATCACAGTGGTGTGCAGCCGTCACTGTCACAACGGAGGTCGGTGTGTGTCTCCTGACGAGTGCGCGTGCCCACCAGGCTGGACTGGACCATCCTGTGAGACTGGTGAGTGTGCGTTTTTTAAATTAGCTTGTGTGTGTACTCACTGCTGCGTGCTGATGTTTTCTTCTCTTTCTCCAGCTCTCTGCTCTCCTGTCTGTCTGAACGGAGGTTTGTGTGTTCGGCCGAACGCCTGTGAATGTCCTCATGGTTTCTATGGAGCGCAGTGTCAGAATGGTAATCTTCAGTTGTTCACTGAGTTAATCTTAAATCTGAGATAAGAGACATAAATCCCTTACTTTTTTATTCTTCCTCCTCCAGCCGTGTGCAGTCCTCCTTGTAAAAACGGTGGTCTTTGCATGAGGAACAATGTGTGCTCCTGCCTGCAGGGATACACGGGGGGGCGCTGTGAGAAAAGTCAGTACTTCTTACTTCCATCTTCACCCGACTGTTTTAACCTTCACCACTTGGTTCTTCTTATTCACTTCATCTGTCTCCTCGTCTTGATTTCTCACCACCATGATGAAACCATCTCTCTTGTTCCCCTCCTGCAGGTGTGTGTGAGCCCATGTGTATGAATGGCGGCAGGTGTGTTGGTCCGGGTGTTTGCGATTGTCTGTCAGGTTGGCGAGGGAAGAGGTGTGATAAACGTAAGTGTCCCGAAAGTGTCCTTTCTTCTACAAAGTCGCCATCTCGTCGTTGACCCTAATTAGTCCTAAATTCTGCCATTTGTTGTCAACCTAAGTCTCATGTTCAAGTCCAGGTCATGTCTAAAGTCCTCTAATCTCGTGTTGCCTCCCAGCAAGTTGTCTCCAGAAGTGTCTGAATGGAGGCGAGTGTGTGGGTCCCAACACCTGCCACTGCTCCCCGGGCTGGCAGGGCATGCTGTGCCAGATCCGTGAGTATTACAACCACATTCATAATTAAACGTACGTGCAGGAACGTATCAGCCATGGTGTGAACTCGGCTGGCATCCTAAGTTAAACTAGGCTCAGAAACAGTTACTGCATGAATAGATTTAAAAATGCCTTCCTCTGCCTGTATCTCCTCTCACTTTTCTGATCTGCAGCTTTTGTTCTGTTATTTCTCAGCTCATTGTGAACAGAAGTGTCTCTACGGCAGCCGATGTGTCCGACCAAACGTCTGCGCCTGTCGCAGCGGATACTCGGGTTCTCTTTGCTCCAGGAGGGTAAGAACCACTGAAGATGTGAACAGTGTCGGACTTTTCCAGTGACTTTCAAAACTCTCATGACTTAGAAATGTCCCTGCTCCCTTGGCTCAGTTTCCAATGAGGAAATTAGGTAAAGAGGTGTTTTTATTCTGTGTCTGTTTGCAAAGCACTGCACAAATGTTTCCCAGCCTCACGTGAGTCATATCTCACACATGAGGAAAACTGGGAACACATGAAAATGAATCCCCGGCTCACGAACTGACCAGCTACAGGTGGTATGCGTGAAAGAATTCATCAATGCATCACTTCATTCTGATAGTGACGGTTTGTCTGTGCAAACATGGCCCATTCAGCCTCACTGTGTCCTCAGATGAAGTGTATATGGTTTGGTTTGTCATGTTTTGGCCTTTACAGCTGCAGCAGATACGTCTGTCTGGGAACTTCTAAAGAGGAGGAAGGAAAAGTTATGAATAAATCTTCAGGAAGGAAATCTTAAAGAGATTTATTTGCAGGCAGAGAATTTCTGAGAATCTGATGCCCAGAAGACACTGGAAAATCTTATATCCGAATCCCGTTAACATTGGAGGTGTTAGAAGTAAACAAACACGGTACTCAAAGGAGAAGTCCCAGCACTAACCACACACTTTAAGATGTACCTGTTCTACTGATGAAACTCAAAAAGTTTTAAATGACGAAGTAATCGTCGTAAAATACATTTAATGAAATATAGGTTTAATATTTGCATCTGAATTTTTTTGCCATGTCCTTTTTTTTCAGCTCCCTATTACCCATGGCTGAGCGCTAATTACACGTCCGAACAGTTGGAGTTCATGTGTTTCCAGAGCCGTCATCAAAGGAAAAACCTGAAATGTCTCTACTGGATTAAACTGCAAAGTTCAGGCAAACAAATCAGCATAACGTCCGACTCCATGTCCAGTCCAGAGTCAAGTGAAAAGCCTCAGATTGATTTGTGCTGATGTCAGAACGGACTGATGCCTACATGTTCAGGTTCTACACTATAAACCCAAACCTCTTCATGATTATTTATTTATTTGGTTGTTTTATACTGTCGCATATTTCTAGTTGTATATATCTTAATATATGTCCTAATCACTATATAATCTGTGTTATTTCCTATTCAAACGTTGTAAGCTGGTTGTTTTGTAAGAAAATAAATAAAGATCCTTTTAAGGTTTAGATTGTTCAGCGTTTATTGAACGTGAAACTCTGCCTCTCTAACCGTAACCCAACACTTAAGCTTACCTGTCCTACCTTCAAATGGGTTCTGGTCCGTCTCCTTGCTCACAGAGCTCCAACACGGCCTCCAGAGGATGTCTGACTCCTCCTGAAAGCAGAGATTCAGTCCGACATATTACACAGCTTTAATATCACGTCTACAACATCTTAAGATTCTGATCCTTCACGTTTCTCTGCAACGTTTGACTTTGCTCCAGGGGCCAGACAAGTTCACGGCCAGCGGGTCAGGGCCACGGGGGCCGCGAGGAAATGAGGATTAAAAGATTAATGAGGTCGCATTAGCTTTGCACCAGTTAGGATTCCACTGTGTCCCGGACTCCCTCCCTGACTGTGCCTCTGCTCAGCCCAAAGCTAAAGAACCGTGATTAATATGAAGCTCAGGTTTAATATGAGTCCTGATGTTCCAGTGTTTGAGCTCATGGTGCAGGTTTAATCCTGGAGAGATTATAACATAGTTTAGTTTTTTGCTGCTACTGGTAAATCTTGTCTTTTGTAGTAATTTATTAATTATGGGGGGTGGGGGGGGACAAGAAGCTGTAATTGTTCAACATTGGGTGTTTCCTGCCCCCTGGTGGACGTAATAATAATGTCAGGAACATAAAACTGCAGAGAAAACGGTCACCTAGGTCCATTAATGAGCAGAAGTTTAAACATCAGTAACTCTTAAAGGAATTTCTTCCTGCTGTGATCTGAATAAAAGTGACAACACAACTATAGCATTTACAGCAACACACACACAAGCCACTGTTCATTCACAGATATTTATATCCACCCCCAAAGATGGCACAGGGCAAGGTGGAGGAGGAGGAGGAGGAGGTGTCCGGGACGGGCGGGTACACCTGGACTGTTCACTCAATGGAAGCTCTGAGCCGGCGGCCAAAGCAGCAAGTTATCCTCCACCCTGGATGCCAACAGACAGGACACAAACACACACGGGGTAGTTACTGGTAACGCACAGGGAGTAAACTGCACGTCAAGGAGCTAGAGAGGGGCAACTGTTTAAAGGAGTTTTAAAGGAGCAGTGCAGAACTTTCACTCCTTCAGAGACAGTGGTCACATATGTGTGAGACTGATCCACACACCTGGATTTGTCTCTCCAGCATTCTGTAAATCCTGTCAAAATATCATCAGTGCCCAGTTGAACTACTCAGTATCGGCCTTGAGACGCACAGTATCGGTCGAACCTAATTTAAACCTGTATCCTCCAGACCACAACAGGTGCCCCCTCCTCCCCTCCCTGTGGACTCCACCTGTCCTCCCTTCTCTGCGGCGGGCTGGCGACCCAGAAAGGAGCCGTCATTCATTAGAAATGGTATGCTGGCCGCCGGGGGGCCGGCCGGCGCAAACCTCCTCGGTCACCGGATCGGCGGCAGCTGCTCGGCCCCCGGTGCTATTTTCACTCCCAGGATAAAGTGATGTGCAGCCGCTGCCCGCCCGCCCGGCCCCAGGAGCTCCACACAGACCAGAGCAGAGTCAGGATGAAGTCCACAGGCGGCACCGCGCAGCAGGACGGTTTCCCCTCCGACCTGGACGACCTGGACAGCGGCAGCGACTGCTCCGACGGAAAGTCCATCGGCGGCTGCAGCCCGCGCCGAGATCCGCTGGAGGGTGCACGGGAGGAGGCAGGGACCGGTGGTGGTTCTCGTACCGGTGCGTCGAGGCTGAGAAGACGACGCAGACACAGCAGCGACGGAGGCGGCGGAGACCTGCGTCTGTCCGGCGTGAACAAGCAGCGGCAGGCGGCCAACGCGCGGGAGAGGGACAGGACTCACAGCGTGAACACCGCCTTCACGGCGCTCCGCACCCTCATTCCCACCGAGCCCGCCGACAGGAAGCTGTCCAAAATAGAAACCCTGCGCCTGGCCTCCAGCTACATCTCCCACCTGGCCAACGTGCTGCTGCTGGGGGAGGACTGCCGGGACGGACAGCCCTGCCTCCGCCACCAGAGCATCTTGCACAGCCGCGCCGCGCTCAGCGCGCCCTCCCTGCGGCCCATCTGCACTTTCTGCCTCAGCAACCAGAGGAAAGTGGTGAGTGAGAGACCCAGTGCAAAACAAGTGCACGACTCCTGAAAGACAAAGATTTAGTTTGATGTTTGGCATCACATATAATGAATTAAAGGAGCAGTCAGCAGCACATTTCCTGAGAACAGGACACCCGGTTAAAATGCTTAGAAATCCAAAGGTGCTACAGATACAGAGTTTGAACTACAAGGCTCCACCATAGTGTCCTTTAAATATTAGATGTCAACATCAATATTACATGATAGTCATGAGAATTTATCCTCAACTTGTAGAAGTGTTTGAAAACTTGCACAAGATGAGTCAACCATCACATCTAAACGTATTTAATTACATCTGTAAAGTTGTTTTTTTCAGATGTTTTATTGATGAGTGGTATTTAATGTAACAGCTGGATGACAAAATACATCAGTTTAAACTACATTTCTGCCTCGGCTAACTATTATATTATGTCATTCTAAGAAGACTTTAAATAAGCTTTAACGTGAAAGTAAGAGAATGTGTGACTGCTCTTAGGTTGCACGTCATGGTGCCTTCACTGACCCGTCTTTGTGGTAAATGTGACTGTTTCTCTGCCTCCACAGCTCAGAGATGGAGGGAAGCATTCAGCTGCTGTGTGAAGCCAGCCGATGCTGTTTACATGTAGACACGTGGATTGAAACACACCAGTAGGACTTTGTACATATATAAATATATTTATTTTTGGATTAGACAGAATTAACACTGAAAAGCACTTTCTGTTCACGTTTGTGCGCTTCTGAACCTCTGTGTTTTGGTTGAGCTGTAACCTGAGCCAATGTGTAAAGTTGCACCTGACGTGGGGCTATTTTGGTCTGCACGAATAGTACAAATCCCCAACCAGCCACTAAAGCCCCCCCCCCCCCTCATCTGCCTATAAAAAAAGGCTATGTCGCCTTTAGTCACATGCAGGAAGCTGAAGAGCAGCTACTGCAGCGGTCGCTGTCAGTTGAGCAGCTTCAACGTTGACTCCAAGTGTAGTCAGAGACAGTGAAGAGGCGCTTTAAAGGACATGACCTGCTCTGCTGCCTCTAGTGGTGATCACGGGGAACTACAAAAACAGTTTGTGGTATCCTACAGACTACATTTTATTCTCAAGAAATCACAATATTTGTGTCCTAATACTCCTGCAGGCTTGAGACTGTTCCACCTGCCTGTTCTGGCAGCGACCACATTGTCAGAGATCTGGTATGAATCATGACTAGATATAAGAATGTGAACGCAGCCTTAGATGCAACATGACTGAAGTCAAATGACTCCAGTGTTCAGAGTTGGGTGTGAAAACACTTATTTATGAATTAACTCATTAAATGCAACCCAGACCCCATGTTTCCTTTTTTTGACTTTGGTTTAGTGCAGCGTTCTTATCTCTGAAGAGCAACGTAAACCACAAAGTTATTACAAGTTAAAGCATTTTGATATTCGATTCCACCAGGAGGTTTCTTGTTTTCTTTCTTTAAACAAAGTCGAAAGACTAAAACACAAGTTTTTGTGATTACACAAAATTGGACAGGATTTTTTTCCCCCCCAGTTGCTGCTCTAACTCAAATCTGACATGTGGGATTTCAAAACTTAGCAATGGAGGATGTGACGTTTAGCCTGAAAGACGAGCTCAGAAATAAGTGTTGTCAATTTGAAATTTCCTCCAACTTCTTTTGTTGAAAGTTTGGATCTTGGCCTTTATTCACTATGAAATATTGAGATAAATCCATTTGCAGTGGGATGAAATGTTTACTTTTGCATTGTTGCACAATCACAAAAACAAAACTGCGACGTGTGCACATGAACGTAGGATGCATTAGAGCTGCCTTTTGCACTTGTTTGGACAATTTAAGAAACATTTAAATCCAATGGTAAATATCCCGATATTTATTAAAGATGAAAACTGTCACAAGTGTTGCACACTACCTCAGACTGATGTTTCACATATGAAGGCCTGTGTCTAAATGCAACGTGTAACATGAACTAAAATGTACTTGAATGCCTGACAACTGTTCTTTGCACATCACAGACGCTGCTCAAAGAGAAATGTATTTTTGTACAAAAAAAAAAATAAAAGAATGTGTTGTCCATGTTTTTAAAAATGTATTGTCAACTAAAAGTGTGTGTGTGTGTGTGTGTGTGTGTGTACACAATTACAGAACACAAATGCTTTGATAATGAAATATCATGAGACCAACAACAGAACTGCAGAGCACGGAGATTTCAGAATTGTTGAGAAATAAAAAACCCAAATAACCGTTCATAACCATTTTCCATAATCTTTATTTCATAAAAAAGTCAAATTGGTTTATCAGATTAAAGAAAGTAGAAACTAATAATCAGTTAGCTGGCGAGGCATCTTACAGGGGGGAGCGTGTCTTCTGACGGACCGACCAGAGAGAGCTTGACACGCAGTACAGGTTTACCCGAAAGTAAAGAAAGAAGGCCAAGTTTAAGTTTACCGAACAACAACGTTTTAACCAAAACATGAGCGGGGCGAAATAAAAGTCAAATGTAGGGAAACAAAAAGAGAAAGAGAAAAACTTTGGCAAAATTATGTGAAGATTTTTGTCAGCCTCGTAGTCACATAGCAAACTCGAATGTTAACCCAATGCTCGTTCAGATTCATACAAACGGCGGCCGAGATCACATGGAATGTTTTTCTATCCAAATTACACAAGGCATTTCAACAAGGATACCAAATAATGCCAAAAATAAAGGAGTCAATCGTTTTCCGCTTCCACTGTGAGCCGCGACGCCTAAACATGTTACCGAGCCCTTTCTCCATTTTGTTTAAAGAACGTTTAAATGTTTTGGACTGGTGGAGGGGGGTGTGTGTCTGTGTGTGTGTGTGGGGGGGGTAAAGTAGTAACAGGAGGTAGAACAAAGGGGAAAAACACATTCTACTGCTCCTGCTGCTATTTATAAAAGAGAAAAAGAAAGCTCAGCTGTCGATGGAGGTTTTAATCCGCCTCCTCCTCATCGGATTCTGACTCTGGGGAAAAGAAGGAAATAAAAATTAACATTTAGATTCTGATTCCAGTTTTCATTCAGATTTCCAGCTAAGTAAGTACAGAATTTCAGAAAGGACAAGGGTGAAGAGGGATAGCGGGTTCTTCCTCCTCTCACAAGTCAAAACACGACTCACATTTACTGCCTTAGTGTCGAGGTGTGTGATGTGCTTTTACCTTCCTCGGCATTCTTCAGCCACTCGACAAATTTTTTCATTTGCTCGAGGAAAACACTCTTCCCCTTGGCGACGTGGGCTTCAGTGTACCACTTCAGTATGGCCTCTTCGCTCAATACATCCGCTGTGAGGAAGACATGGAGCGTGTCAGAGCTGTGCGCAAGAACTGAATCCTTCATTCAACATATGCTCAAAACCACCGACAGCTTGGCAAGAAGTGCTGCTGAGCACTGATCATACTTCTTAAAAGTGCCACGCAGTGCAAGTCAGTAAACATTCATGAATCTCAACTGCCAGTGCATCATTTCTATTCTATCCTGATGTGGCCAAACGATCGTGTGGACGTGTCGCTGACCTTTGTAGAGGAGCACCACGATCTTCTGAAAGGCCTTCATGAAGTGGATGTTGTCGTAGCAGTACTCCTGGATCTTAAGCAGCAGGCTGAGCTCGGACAAACCTTGGGAGGTGAAGGCTTTCAGCAGAGGGCCGTATTGCTGCAAGACCAAGGAACAATTAAGCTACCGCAGAGGAAATGGCACTGCTGCGTGGGGCAGAGATGGAAATACACTTAGCTTGATCATGTTTGTAGTGAAAGCTTGTTGGTGCGTTAGAGCTCATCCAGCTACAGTCTGCTCAACATTTTTACTTTGACAACAGCTACTCAATAAAGAAGGCATTCTTGTTCCCACTCCTGACTCCTGTCGCACTGAACATTAACAGATCAGTTTTGAGCAGTGAAACAGGTTTGTACAGGTTTCCACACTGAGATGCTGCTGCTGATCCAGCCTACAACAGTCCCAAATTTATCTCCAACTGTCAAGAGATGGTGCTTGCCAAAAGACGTAATGCAAAATGTCACATGACTACTGGCAGATTACATGATCTTAGGTTCCCTTTAAAAAACACTGGCCATAACAGATCTCATCTGACATGGGAACAATTCTTAGTAACCTTTTTTTAAGTTCTTTCAACATTAAAAAAATATTTGTGTGTGTCCTTCCTACCACTGAATAAAAACATTTCAGACTAGTAACCCAGACGTAACTTTGGTTAACAATGAACATAATTATTAGAACGCAACACAAATAGTTAAATATAATTTACAATATATGATATAAGTTAAGTACTTAAATATAAGTGTCTATTCCAGACATTAATATGACTGTAGCACACCTTCAATAGTTTGATGGCTTGTTCGGTCACCAGCTCTTCCTTCTTATTCCACTCCACGGAGCTCATCACGCTGGTCCAGATGATGCCAATCATGGCCTGCTCAGAGAGGCTGGCCTTTTTCATCTCCTCCCTGGTGAAGGCGATGATCTGAGACAATGCCGAGAAAAAAGGTTCTTTATTACACTACCAAATAACAGATTCATACATGTGCAGACTCACCAGGATCCAACTACAACACTTTCATGTTTGTCACAGCAGCCATGTTGAATATGCTGCAGTTCAAACAGTGACTTACCTCTGCTGCCTTGAAAATGTTCTCTTGAAACTGTTTGTCAGGCTGTCATTAACACCCAGACCGCTAATGTGAATTTGTTGTCGTGACTCATTGTGCAGACGCCTCAGTCATTAAGCTGTTCAGTAGTTGCTGTCTGAACTGCTGGTGCATCAGTTAACCAGAACATTATACAACAAGGCAGAAGGGGGAACGTGCCAGTAACGAGGATACAGAAAGAGGAGAACAAGGATGACATTCAGACCTGCACCTGCAATGACTGGAAAACTATGAGCTGCTTCAATTTATTATTTATTGTAGCCATAATCGGAATCATTAAAGAACATAGCACAGGCAGGCAAAATTAAGACAAGAATTGCAATTAACACCGTAGAGTCTGCAGAAGTCCTGTTTTAGTTCAGCAAGTCTCAGAGAGCAAAGGAAAGGTTTAACTTCCACCTCACCTCCTTCTGAGGGTCACCACGGGACATTTGCTCCTGGAGCTCCTTCTGCAGCTCCTTGCGGGCACCGATGGATTGCTGGTTGCGGGCGAAGTCGGACAGCTCCTTCAGCCCAGCGTCGGTGAAGTACTTAGAAAAATGCTCGCAGCTCCGTTTGTTGGCAGGAAAGAGTTCCTGTAGGGGCAAAGATATGTTTGGGTTTGTATAAAAAACACCTGACAGTAATTAAAATGAACAGATGCCATTTCCTGCAAGTTCATCTTAAAACGATCATTTACCATCAGCCTGTTGTCCATGCCTACTTTGCGGAGACTGCCAGCAACAGAGTTGATGTCCTTCTCATTGATCCAGGACTTGAACAGCTTGACAGCAAATGCTGCAGATACTCCTGAGCAGGGACAACAGGACAGAACAAGTTGAGCCCATTGTGTACTCTATGCACTGTGCAGTATAATTAACTGGCACTTTGGGAATACTTAAGTTTATTTTTTTAATGTTGTCCTAACCCTCTTTGACGAGGTTCTCATTGTAGAGGCTGTTCAGGATGGAGGCTGATATGTTGCCGTTGGCCAGCAGGATGCCAGTCAGCATGGCCAGTTTGTTGCGCTCAGATTCAGTGAACCCTTTTAAAAACAACAGCAACTACACAAGACAAAAACCAAAAGATAAAACACAGATCAATGCTACTGCACTGATTTAACAGCTGTTTACAATCTGCAGGTGCACACTTAGCAAACAATCTGTGATACAACATGCGTTATCACTTCGTCCTCAATATACAAGCAGATAAACACTGATTGTTGAGGAAGAGTCATAAAATCATGGAACCGTTTTCTGACAAACATATTTTCAATGTTTGACAGAATGATAAATTGAGATTAAAATTTGGGTTCCTAGTCTTAGTTGCAGCTCATCTTCTTCAACTACACAAATGAATAGTGTTGTTCTCTCAACTAGCATAAACTGTGACATCACTGTTGCCCATCTGCCAAATCATTGTAAACTGTCAGTTCGTGCTTCAGCCAAAGCAAACCGCACATTAAATTATACATTTCAGACACACCCAACCAGCAAGACCAGTTGAGAGCTCAGAACACCACCACCACCACAAGTTCTGTTGAGGTCCCCGGTTGAAAAACACTCACCTTCTTGATCTCCTCTTCGAAACCCTTCTCTAGGTACTTGTAACGCCTGATCAGCTTGTTAAAAACCTGGGGGGGGGGGGGGGGGGGGGCCAACCAATTTTGAC
>JAUYWH010000012.1:1540473-1568224 GCA_034779795.1 Ctenopoma multispine | reverse complement strand
CCCCCCCCCCCCCCCCCCCCCCCCCCCCCCCCCCGCCCCCCCCCCCCCCCCCCCCCCCCCCCCCCCCCCCCCCCAAGCAATGTTGACTGGAATTCAAAGACACACACGTAAACAGATTTGTTCTCCACCTAACTGATATGAGAAGTAGCTGGCCATAGTTTCTACCTGAGCATATGCTTGCATTGTCTCCAGGTCTTCTTGCGCCGTGAAAAGGCAGAACTCTGTGCGGGTCATGTCGTCAGATAGAGTCCCGCCTGGGGCTGTGGAAGAGCAAACAACGCAGTTAGAAGTTTGCACCAATATTCAGGACATCATGTACACGTGTTAATCAGTTTTCTGTGACAACTCACCCAGCATGCCGCCGGCCACCAGGATGTCAAAGAGTGTCTCTGCATACCGGCGGTAGTCAAGCTTGGCGCCAGAGGCATCAAGGAACTTTGCAACCGCTTCCAAATCAGTGCCAGTTTGATTCAAGCCTTGTACGATACTTTCTTGAAACTGAGTAGGGTCAAATCTCTCCTTTTCATCTGTGGTAAGAAAGTGCACATGTTGAATTTTGAGACAAGGCAACAATTTCTGCATAGTTCCACTTACAAAAATAAAAAATATGCAAAGCAACTGCAATAAACACTGACCTCTTTTTCTCGTTTTGAAACGCTGGCCGGTTAGCGTTGGCTTTTGCTGCTTTTGATTATTCATAAAAGACACCCTGCAAAACACACAACACAGTCAATGTTTACTCGACGTGTGCAAATTACAAGTGAAGAGCACAGCGTTCTCTTTAATTATGTTTTGATTGCCATCGTTTGAGTGTAAACCCAATGTCAATGAGTTCACCGTCAGAAACTGATTACATTACTTTTGATTACATTACGTTTGACAACAGAGCTGAAATGTCTTATCCTTCGGCCCATGCTAGTGCTCCCCCGCGCCACTCAAAATGAAGCCGTCATCTAATGTCGACTAAATTCATTCAAATTTAGGAACTTTCGCAATACGACTTTATAAACAACTAAAACCAGACAATAAGGCTTACAAAAAAGGATTAACCTCTTGTGTGCACAACTCATTGCCAAAATCTCTGTCAGTCTTCAGGACCATATATAAATCATTTGTAAATTAAACATTACACATTTTAAAGCCTCCTTTCTGACAAATAAATGCCGTTATTTTCAAACTTAAAAATTAGTCATCGTTTAAATTAGAAATAAGATGTGTTAGCATAGTCGTTTAACAATCTACATGCAGGGTTCACACAATAACCACGACGAAAGCTAAAGAAGACAAAAACAAACAAAAGACAATGAGAGATCGTACAATGAAGCTAATGGGGATACATGGGTCAGGTGTTAAAATACAAAATTTTACCAAAGACACTACATGTGACCCTGAAGTAAAACCTTATTTTATTAATTTTTATTAATTAAACATTAAGGTTTAAGAAAAGCAGTGAACACAAAGTGGGTTTTTTTTTCCACACAACAGCTGGCTAATTACATGTTAGCATCAGCTAACTCTGGGCCTCACCATGCGCCGAGCCTAGCCGGGCCCGCTACCTAGCTAACAGGCTGGACAACCGCGTTTGATTAATTAGTAAACCGCTTCTTGAACGCTGGGAACCACCGCGACGAGCCCAATTTTCATGTAACACACCTTGTTGTCGAAATGTCATTATAAATATATAACCAATATCGTGACAACTGTCGGTCTTAAAGTATGAAATGCTAATGCTAAGTTAGCTACTCGAGCTGGGGGAAACCAGAAATCAGCCTCCGGCAGCGCCGACGATGGCAGCATTCCCATGTTAAAAACGCTCTTTTCCGCGCTATAAACACGCATATTAGCGTCTTCAAAACACAATTAATGGGCGAAACGACACCAAAAAGATGGAAATACGTGAACTCACCGAAATTAATGCAGATAAAAAACGGTTGTTAACCAGTGGAATCAAACCGACTGTCGACTCTCTCAGCGGCCCAAACAAAAAGACCTTCCCGTCAGGACCTCCGCAGGCTCCACCCGCTGCGCATGCGCGATTTAACGGGGAATTTCCGTTCGAAAAAAAGGAAAAAAAATGTTTTTTGTTTATTTAAAGCATAAAGTTAATAAATCTATAAGAATCTGATACCGAAAAGTGTGGTCATATTTGACAGATACTTGAACTGCACAGCTTTAATTACTTTGCAGATGCAGGGCCTTATTAAAATAATAATAATAATAGCAGAAATACTTAAAAATCCTTTTATGGCTCCTTTCCTCTGTCTGCTTTTGTTTCACGTAGTTGATATCTCCTTTGTCCTTCCTATTTCCCTTTACTTGCCTATTGATGCCTTCATTCCTCAAGTGGTTGAGATGATGCCAAATCAGGAGAAGTGGATTAAACATGTTTTATTGTCATCTGTTCTTCAGCCACTTCAAAAAAAACACATCACATTGCTAAGGCTTATACAAAATTAGGTCATTTTTTAAGATGTAGAATATCTTATAGAAAACTTGTTTTAATTGGCTAGAAATAAATGTATGTGATACGCAGCTGCTTTAATGATCTAATAACTTTCGAGTTTATGACATATGTGACCTCACTGCTGAAAAAAAACATACAGTGTACATTATCAATAATTATTTTCCTACTTCCATATTAGCTATTTTTGCTCATCTATTCAAAAACTCAAAAAAACTAAACAATTTATAAAATATATATTATATTATGTATATATTATAAAAAAGACTTTATAATGTAGTTTTTGGTCATATTCTAAACTTCATACTAAGCTACTGTAGTTACTACATTGGAAAGTAACATTGGAGCAGCCTCTTGTATTTCCAAAGATAAAACAAACACTTTGTTAACGTTAAACTTTTAGAAAGCACAGGTACTTCACAACTTTAATACTGTGTGTAACTGTTCACAGGAAGTTTGAATCTGTTAGGTTGTAAATAAAGTTAGTCTGCATTGTATTGTTGTATTGTGAATTCTTGTGCTTTGTAAAGAAGACACACTACAGTATGTCGTTTGTTGTCAGCAGTGTTTCTTCTTGTTGTGTACTGCTAAAGAATGACTGCACAGGAAACATTTATTGAATGTATTTAATATCTATTTGATTATTTATTCTGATGCTGAAAGACGAATACATGAGCAACTTCACTTAAATGCTCTGTAAAATCAAGTGGTCATGATGCAGTAATTTCACATTACACATGGTTAAAAATGGGAATAAACGTGTCTCAAAAGTCAAAACTGTTCACAGTCAGTTTGATTAGATAAAATGACGGCTTCAGTTTTAGATGTTTAAGGCCCAAGGTTTGAAAGATCCTGGTTTACCAGCTGGAATCTGTAAAGAAAATAAAACAACACACAAATCAACATTAACAAAAACTATAAATGTAATATTGCAAAAGTATCATTAATGAACACAGATATAATAATTTTTAAGTATCAGCTTAGTTTATCTTAGTTAAACCAGTTTAGTCTAACTAATGTTTTTACATTTTCACCAACAGAAAACAATGAGAAAAGATGAAGAGAAATTGAGGAATAATGAATAAAGTCTGGTACAGCGGCTTCCTCTGTGTAAAACAGAGTATTACAGACATGAGTTTACGTTAGTGGAGAAATAAAAACATATTTGTGAGAACACAGAAAACCTGATATAACAATATATAAATAACAACTCTAAGCCAGAACACCAGCATCTCATTACCTTCTGAGTGAACGGGGAGGCACAAGCCAGGCAGGTCCTCTCCGGTGTGGCAGGGCTGTCCAGGGAAAATGGGCCGACTAGACCGGACTCGGAACGAGCAGCAGCCACAGCGTCTTTGATTGCGAAGAACACTGAACTGCCCAGGAAGAAGACAGGTTCCCCAATACCCTGCAGAGGAGGAGGTCAGAAAGGATCAGTGGGACGGTTACTTTTTGTGCAGAACAGTGGAAACATGGTGGCCGGTGATGGCAGGTCTCTGTATCATGACCTCTGACCTTGGAGGAGTAGATGGCGTGAGGGTTGAGTGTGTCTGGCAGCAGATAGACGTTGAATCGAAGAGGCACGTCGCAGACTGCCGGGATCTTATACTGAGACGGACCTCGTGAGTACAGGAGCCCAGAGGGCGAAAACTTCAGCTCCTCCAGAGTGTAGAGACCTAAACCCTGCATGAACGCTCCTTCAATCTGAGACAGGGAGCAAAGACGGGAAAGAAGGAAACAAAAATGAGAGAATTTTACCTACAGAAGAACATTTCAACATGTTCACAAACAGAGACAGAAGAAAATCTGGGGGCGTAGGAGGAGGGTCTTCTGCGTGCAGTTACTGTGGTGTAACCTAGTGAGCCGACAGCTGCAGCTCGGGTGTGCTGTGTTCAAGGACAGTATACAGTGTGAGTCAACCGTGTTGTGAGGCATTCAGGGATACAATAAGAGATTACTCCATTTCTATCCATTTCTGACTTTACTGCTGCCACATACAGAGGGTATTCACCTGGCCAATGTCCACAGAGGGGTTCACACTTCTTCCAATGTCGACCACGATGTCTGTCCTCACCGTCTATAAGAACCAAAACAAAAAAACAGACATTATTCTTTCAGCCTTGTTCATCACCTTCAGAAAGTCTAGGTAACTGTTTGTTGTGAAGATTCAAAGTCCTGACCCTGTAGTCTCCCGTCAGGCAGTCCACCTCCACCTCTGAACAGCACACTCCGAACGTGAAGTAAACGTAGGGCTGACCCTCCATCTTGTCCCAGTCCACGTAAAGGTCTGGACCTCTGAGGAATATAAAAGAAGTCACTATCAATGTTTCTTGGTTCATTAGTTCACACCGTCTCACACTCACCTGTAGAATCCAGTGGCAGACAAACTAATTTTCTCAAAAAACGCTGTGTTGACCTGAGAAAAGACAAATTTGTCATTAAAATGCTGCATTTCTCTAATATTCCTGAAGTGACCTTTCAGAATAAATCTACAATGCTCAAATCATACCCAATTCTCCCATGATCCTTTGGGATTCTTCTTCCTGAATGGCTCCAGTCTCTGGTACAGAATCTCACAGGCGTTCTGAGTAAGAGACGAACTAGTAACATTAGTTTTTATTGTCACTGTGTCTTTACCACGTTAGTCATTTAAAGACAATAAAAAAATACAGTTTTACAACAGGCAGAAACACAGGAAGTGGACCTCACTTTGACCGCCATGCCGTTGGCATCGGTGCCGTAGGAGGCAGCAGAGGGGCAGGTGTTGGGAACGGTGTTGGTGCTGGTTTCACTGATGTAAATCTTAGAGGGCGGGATGTGAAGCTCCCGACTCGCAACCTAACAGCAAAAAATTTAAATGCTAATAAAAAAGACTGCAAATTATACATTGTGAAATGTATTTTATTTATTTATACTGTATATTACAGCACTCTATTACTTCTCATAGTACTAGCAGGTTGTTATAACTAAAGCTTGAGATGTATTGTGGATATCAGTGCTAATGTTTCCTCCTCTTTGACACAGCACCTGTTGCATTTTGGTGTGGATCCCCTGACCCATCTCTGTCCCGCCGTGAGTGACCAGAACAGAACCGTCTCTATAGATGTGGACTAGAGCTGCAGCCTTTTACACACACACACACACACACACACACACACACACACACACAGCCAGACAAATATTCACATTACTGGCAAGATTAAAACAACTTCAAAACGTAGAAATAAGCTGTGACAAACAGACCTGATTTAAAAAGCTCTCTGCAAATGCGATGCCAAATTTGATAGGGATAATGGACATTCCCCTCTTCTTCCAGCGGTTCTGCTTGTTAAACTGGTCCACAGCTTTGCAGCGGGCGCTGTAGTCAGACTTGAGTTTACATTCTTCCCAGCACCGCAGCAGGTTGTCTGCACTGAAATCGAACTTGTAGTGGGTGACTGACGGCCCTCTATACATGTTGATCTCCCGAATCTGATGAAGAATGAGAAAACAATGATATGTAATCAATGTAATCAGTTATACTGATCTCTACACTCTTCAGTGTCAGCAACCTCTAGTTACTGAGAAGTTTAAATATAACCTGGTCTGCAGGACGTCCCAGGACCATGGCCACATCGTTGAGCATGTTCTCCACAACCATGACGCTTTGGGGCACGCCAAAGCCCCTGAAGGCGGTGTTGGAGGGCAAGTTGGTCCTGCAGGCGGCAGCACGGCCTCGCAGATTCGGGATGTTGTAGGCGTTGTCCATGTGAAGGAGAATTTTCTCTACTACCTGTGAGAATGAGTGATTTAATTTTTTTATGTTAATGTGGTTTGAAAGTGCAGACGTTTGTAACATTTACATTTACATCATTCTCTTTTTACCTACCAGAACAGATTCATCCACAGCATTGCCAGCATTGGCGTAGTACAGGACGTCTGCAGCCAGGATTCGTCCGTCGTTCATGAAACCCACCTGAAACAAACAGAAACCAACTATCAGGACTTCACCATGTCACAGCAACATTGTGGATCAACACCATCAGTTTGACCATATAGTGTTACAATCCATCCACCTGCATTAAAGAAAGGTTGAACTGATCATTTAAAACAGTGGCTCAAGCATTTGGTCTGTAACCACTAACGAACAACGATCTGAATATCATCCTTAAATTTCAGCCATTTGCAGTTATATTCTGCAAGATCAGATCTTTTGTCACATTTTATTGATATGATCTATGTATTTTCCATTTGTCATTTATGACAACATGTTTCCATTATGATAAAAAAAAACACGTGGTTCCTATTAACTTCTTTAAAGAGAATCTAAAGAGCGTCTCAAGTCCTTTATTTTGAAGGATTTTAAAGTGAAACTGTTAATATTGAGAATTAGAATATGAACGTACATTTGTGAGGTCTTGTTTTTTGTCTTTTTTTTTTTTTTATCTGTCAAACTCATCTCAGGAAATAAATAAAAGCCAGAGTGAGCTGTTGTACCTTGTATTTTCCCAGGACAGGGTGACGGGCTCCTGAGATCAACATGTCATCGCCTCGTTCCAGGACACAGCGGACTGCACGACTGGTCCTTATCAGAAATAACAGAAAGTACAAATCATTTGGTTTTAGTTTGAGTCTTAAAATGTGATTAAATTTCAACGCAGTCTTACATTTTCATTCTGATGCTGGTAGTAGGAATATTAATTCCATGGTGACTTACTTCAACGATGCCACAGCCGTGATAGAAGCCAGGATGGCAGTTTTAGTGACCTTCCCTCCGAACGCTCCACCGATCCTTTTGACGTGACAGGTGACTCTGTTGGACGGGATGTTCAGCGTCTCTGCAACTGCGTCCTGCAGTCAGGAAAATAAGACGGACCCCTCAAAAACAAGCAAATCCTCTTCAGCTCTGATTTATCTATGTTGATAAGTTTAATAATCACTTTAGTTGTAATATATGAGGCATTTGTGAGATGGTGAAAAGTCTGTTTAGGTCTGAGTCAGAACACACACCTGACAAAAGCTCGGCGCCTGAGTGGAAACGTAAACGTTGAACTCCTTTTCCTCGCCGACGGGAACAACCAACATACTCTGAGTCTCCATGTAGAAATGCTCCTGGCCGCCGATTCTGATCTCCCCTGAGGTACAAAAACAAAAGCAGTCTCTACTCTGCTTTTCAAAGAATTGTCATTAAGTGTCAACGTCTTACAACGTATTTACAGATTTAGTAAAACTAATGTGTTGCATGTATTATATTCTTCTAATGAATATAGATTTGTACCTTCATAAACCTGATCAACACTTTTAAAGGCCTCGGTTACATTTCCCCTCCCGAGCATCCTCTGCGGCTCGAAGAAAGATGACTTTTCAATGGCCTCCTGTCACAATGTGAGAGGACAAACACCACGAGAAGATGTGGCAGTCAAGGAAACTTAAGTGTAAGTGTGAACACGTTGTGTTGATGTGATTATCACAGACCTCTATGGTGAAAACAGGGTCCGGCAGATCTTCATAGCTGATCTTCACAGCAGAGGCTCCACGTTTGGCGTGCGCTCTCGTATCGGCCACTATTGCACATAACATCTGGCCAATGCACGACACCTGCGGAGGAACAGCAAGCGAGTTTACTGAGCGCGATGAGCACAGAAGCTTATTCTGAGGTTCTGTGATTCTCTTTGTGTGAGTGCTTGAATTTTACAGAAACACAGTTGACAATGCAGAAAAAATTCTCTAGGAATTTTTACTATATATTTCATTACTGTATTACTACTTTATTGTTCATTTTGAACAGTAAATAGTGAATCAAACTCCTGACTTTCACACTAAAGCCCCTTTGTGTTGTGTTGTTGTGAGTTTGTCTGAAAAACATATACACCACAAAGACTAAATACCTCCGTGTCAGCAAGCAGCTCTTCAGTATAACCACTCATTTCCCGGACTTTATTCCCAGGAATATCTTTGGCCGTGATGACATCGACGACACCAGGAAGCCGCAGAGCTTCACTCACGTCCACACTGCTGCTGGGACAAAGCACATAATTAAAAATAACAAGAGGAAACATACATTAGAAACTTTGTGTCTCTGCTTACACGATCTTAGCGTGCGCTCGGGAGCTGGTGACCAGAGCCAGGAAGAGCTCCCCGTCTGTTTTGGGGATGTCATCGCAGTAGACGGCTTCACCGGTGGCATGGCTGATGGCGGAGCGATGCATGATGGGACGCCCAACTGGGTCCTGGTTGTCCTGGTCCTTTGACACATGCTGAAGAAGAAGAAGCAGCAGCTTCATGATCACAATCCATCTCTTGTTTGAGATACAGGGACACAAACACTTGAAGTGACTTCTTTATGTGCTCGTGTTTTGGATGAGGACTTTCTTCTGACCTGGAACTCCTGCAGGCTGGGTTGGATCTCTCTGGGTAAAGGCTGGATCGGCATCATGTCAGGTAGCTCATCTATAAGCTCACTCTGTAAACACAGACTCTTTCTAAATCTCTGGTCTGAATCTCTCCTAAGCTGTCATCATTTTAACAAGAAAACATTTACATTAGAGACAGAGATTGGATTTTCTGACACGTCCTACCTTTTCTCTGAGCTGCTGCAGAACTTCCAGGTAAAATTTGAAGAGAAAGCTGAGAGTTAGGGACCGCCGAAACTCCACCTTCCCTCCAGGGGCTGAAGGAGGGAGGGTTAACTCGTCCAGAAGGACGTCGTAGGCCCGGCTGAGGGTCTCATCATCCCACGGCCTGAAAATCAAATGTGGTGAATGATCTGAGCGTTCTTTCTGGTTCACATGTAGCAAGAAGCAAGAAGGAAAACATAAGGAATTAATGAGGAAGGAATAAGAGAACTAAACCCTAGTATTTAGGTTAAGGTAAAGAGCTCCAAATCCAATGACAAACATCACTTTGACCTTGCAATGAGAGCTGCGCAGGTTTTGGCAGCACTGACAGTGGTCGGTCCCATTCCTCCAAAGTAAAGACTGACGTCCTGCACAACTGTGGATCCCTCTGAGAAAAACACTCTCATCCCCGTCGTCACAGTGGCGAAAGAGCTCTCTTTCCTTGGAGCCTGGCGGAAAGCTCGAACAAACTCCCCCTGCAGAAAAAAGGACATAACTGCACATCACAGCTGAATCTTTGAAGTCTGTCAAGGATCCCTCCAGGGCGGGATGATGGGTGAAAAAGAGATCGCACAATGAGAGATGGCAGTGTTGCACGTTGCATTCATACCTGTAACAGTTATAGTATGTCTAATGGCAAATGTTCACCACAAAAACACAGTCAGTGGAACTTCAACACTCAAACTTTTTTCCTCCATGTTTCAGCATTTTTGCCACATTTGTTTAAATTAAGCAAATTGTTTCAAAATTAAGCCTTAAATTGGAATAAAAAGGAAAAAGGTTAATTTGTGGTGAGTGTCAAAAATATGTTTGCTATGCAGTAGACTGTACAGTGCTCATAGGAGCGCAGTGTAGACGACTTTCACCTTAACACAAATAAAAAATAGGGTCAAGAGTTTTTCTCATAGAGAATATTTGTACCTTTCTGGAAAAGGGAATGAAGACAGAAACAGCAATCTCTTCTGGCTTCAGGATCGTTTTTCCAAAGCTCACAAAGAAGTCCTGATTCAGAGGAACCTCTCGTCTTCCGCCTGGTGGATTGAGACAGAACTGCACCTTAATCAGGTCAGTCGAGAGAAAAACAAAGTGTCTGTGACTGGTATTAATCTGTCTGCACCTGAGTGAAAGCAGTGGAAACGTACCGTTTGAAACGACGCTCACTTTGCAGTTCCCGGCGGCCAACACAGGGTTCAGGTCTGAGTTTGGGTATGCACTCATGATGTTGCCTCCAAGAGACTAGTGATGCAAAAATAAACTATAAATTCACACAATTTCCTTTGCAAGGCTTCATCTACATCCTGGTAAAACTCAAATTATTTCACAGTGAACTGTCGCTAACACGCTAACATGCGCTCACATTCACAAAGGTTGTTGTGCTGCTTATGTGACTATGTTGTCTGTACAAAAAGACGTGTGTGTACTGAAAAGAAAAGCAGGATGAAGGACATGAGTCTACACACTGCAACGTTCCGGATCTGCTGGCTTCCCAGGTTTCTCAGCTGATGGATTAAGGCCTTGAAAAGTTCTGTCTTCTCTTTCGGAAACTGAGGAACCAGCTTCTCCAACAGAGACTGAACCTCTGACAGACTACAGCCCGCTCCGACCCAAACACCTGCAGAGCGCCGGGTAAAAAAACAAAAAACACTGTGAGTTTTCATGTGCTCATGAAACACGAGTGTCAAGAACTACGAATGGAGGTTTCCCACCTTGTGGTGTGTAGGTGACCTCAGACAGCTCCTTCACTCTGGTTGGAGAGATAATCAGCGGATGCAGGACTCCTTTGAACTTCATGTCTGGACCTTCAACACAAAGCAAAGAGACCACAGACTTTAGTTTATCTAAGGACAAAAAAAACCACAACACAGTCAGAGCTTTTTCTCTGCTTTAAACTTCAAGTGAAGGAGCACAAACTGGTTTACTGGTCACCTATGTTGGTGTTTCCCATGACCAGTGGAGCTTTAGGGTTGCTGGTCTTCATCTGGACCAGCTCCTCCAGCGAGGCGGGGGACACCCAGGTCATCCTCTCCCCCTGAAAGGTGAGTGTTTGTGGGCTCGCCACCTCGGCCATCAGCTGGGGGAGAAAATGCTGTTTTAACACTGCAACTGATTTTTTTATATAATCAATAATTTATGAGATTAGTTTCAAACTAATGAAAAAAACGGCTGAAAATGTAAAATATGACGATTTAAATAAATTTTCCAGGTGTGTTACGCAGAATGAAAATGGATCTCTGATGACTTACAATCAGTTCTGGAGGGAAGATCAGCTCCTGTGTCGGGTCCAGCGGCAGAAAGTCGCTCTTATCAAACAACTGTGGCTTCACCTGGAGGATGTGGTGAAAGCACCAGGAGGAAGGAAACAAGCACAAGAAGGTGAGACTGGTATTTATTATTAGTCAAACAAGAAGAGAAGCGACTGGGTTTAAATTTTAAAACTTAAGAAGAACAGAATATAAGAAACCAGGAAGAAAAGAAGATGAGTGGACAAATAAATAAATGAATGAAGTGAATCACTTGTTCTGGTTCTTCAGTGTTTTCTTCTCCATTGAGGCAACAGTTTCCAACTCCGCTGGTTTGGCAGCAGTTAGTTTCCTGTGGGGATTGTTTCATATGGTTACACACGTTTTAAGCGCTGTATATTAAACATTTTAATATTACTACGTTTTCATTTCAGCTCAAACAGATGTCACACTTCAGACTCACTGTCCTGCTGCATGTCGTGTTTTTTTATGTTTCTGTGGTTTTTATTTAACTTGTTTAGGTCCATAAATACAAAAAAAATAAATCTCTGAACTTAATCTTGAACTGTACAGCTTTACTGGTTGTAAAACCGAGCTTTGTACCTGACAGAAAGTCCTGCAGCCGTCAACAATAGGTCGATAGCCAGTACAGCGACACAGATTACCTGAGGAGCAACGACACGCAGGTGTGACAGTGAACGCATCAATATTTCCCACTGATACTATTTAACAAACACACACCAGCCATAGCCTGGGTGATGTCCTCCATGGTGGGCTGTGGTTTGTTCCTCAGCAGAGTGTACATGGACATCACCATCCCCGGAGTGCAGAAGCCACACTGGGAGCCATGAGCCTTGGCTATGCGCTCCTGCAAGTACACCACAAACAGCTAATTTCAATCCAGTTAGCACAGTGCTAATACACACGTAGCACGTTTGTCTGACGAAGTGACTTCATTAAACACATCTGTCACATACTAGATGTAAACATGTAAGCATTTATGGAACCAAAGATTCAAACTGTTCCTTCGAGGTAACTTCCTGCTACTCTCCCTCGCCCCTCACAGACGAGGCCTCTCATGCTGACCTGTACGGGGTGGATCCTGGTCTTGGTGCTGCCGACGCCCTCCACCGTGGTGACCGCAGCTCCATGGAGCTGACAGACAGGCAGCAGGCAGGCGTTGGCTGAGTAATGTCTGATGGTGAGATGAAGGCAAACCGCACAACTTCTACTGTTTCTATTGATGCGTCACATCAATGTCAATAGTCAATGACTCTCTGTCTTTGTACCACAAACAACCAATAAACACCAATTAAAATGTGGTTTTTCTGGTCAACAGTGGGAAATTTCCATCAGCCACCACAAATAATTCTGTTAACTCCTAACTGTAGACGTGGAACTGCTTTGGCACATGAGCAGCTCACATTCAGACTCTCTCTTGTTTTCCAGAAAATCTAGTTTAGTTAATAAAATGCAGAGCGTTTGGTATTTGGGAATTTTACCAACCGTGTTCATGGCTCAACAAATTGATTTTCCGGTCTGTGTTGTAACAAACACTGAGTGTGGTGGGAGTTTAATGAACCAGAGAGTCTCTAATCACCGGTCTGCTCTCAGAGAGCTGTGTCTGCATTCAGCAGGAGAGTTTGTTCTAAAAATTGTTCTGTTTGTCCGTGACGTACAAACGTCTTTACATGTGGTTTATCATAAAGGATACATGATGGTTTTGGTGGCAGGTTGGTAGCGCGACACCATAACCGTGCACGCCCCGCACCCTCCACCGCCGCAGCCATATTTGGTTCCAGCCAACCTCACTGAAGTCACAGTCAAGGAACAACGACCTGTAGGTCACATAATAATTCGTGAACAATCGCAGCATTCAATGGTAAAAGTCTATGAGTAGATTTGAAGATGTGAAGGATACGCTTCTCTCTGAGGAAGGACAACAGCATAGTTTCTGGGTCTGCATGTTCCTCGGTTATCTGTTTGACAGAAGAAGAAAAGAAAAATCCTGATCATGGTTCTGATGTAAAATCAAGTGTCTGTTTTCCAGTGAACTGTACAACACAATAGTGGTCAGATGAAAACATGGAAATGGCTGTTATGATATTTTTGGCCATTAGAAAGTTTAATTATTTAAAATGTTCAGCATGAAATCAGACAACTACAATTTTAATAAAAACTGACTGAAGAACTTAACCAAGTGGCACAATCCAGGTCATGGTTATCCATAAAAAGGTTACTTCTTCCTCTTCAAGGAACTAAAACAAGTCCAGCTGCCACTTCCTTCCCTTTTTTTCCCCTGTTCACCCTACAAAACTGAATCACACTGCTGCGGAACTATATGATAAAGATGCAACAGACCTATTTTTAATATAAGTCTGCAACTAATGGTGATTGATATTATTGACATTAATCAAATAAATGTTTGCTGTGTAAAAGTACTTCACATTTGTATTTGAGTACCTCAGTATGTATGCACACAGTTTACTTTACGTTTAAAAAGTAAGCATGTGGTGTATTTGCTGTACTTTTCCTACACATTCACAGCTTGAGCTCTTATTTCTACCATCAGCCGTTTCCTGTCACATATTTTGAAGGGTAACAGATTACACTATAACACCCGTTACTGGTTTATGATTACTTTTAACTAATTTTCTCGTGATTTACTTCACTGTATTATTTGTCCACCTGTCTGATAATAGGTACTTTCGTCTAAGAAGCACATTAACTGTCCTGTGTTTGACACTGTTTTATGACCTCAGTAAGTTTGGCAGCTGGAGCTGCTGCAAACTTCTCGGACGTTGGCGAAGAAACAGAGCAGAAGCTAACAGCTAAAACTAGCACACGACCGCAGGCAGCTAAACATACGAGAAAAGCGCTGAAATTACCTTTTTCCCGTTGATAAAGAAACACAACGTGGTTTCTCCTTTTTCTGCAGACATGGTTCAAGTGCAGAAGACGTTTATTCACCAGTCTGTTAGGTTCGTTCACATCTACACCACTTCCGTCTGCCCGCACCTTCAAAATAAAAGACGATGATACAAGCACGTTTAATGAAGAACTTAAAATAACAGAGAAAGAGTTTTTATTCAAATAATGAAAATACACACCTAGAAGTACAGGTATATACCTTTTTTCTCATAACTGTATTAATATTTTTACATTTTCATCATGATTGTGCAACTAAAATCTCATAAAAATACTGTACAATAATAATAATCAATATCACAATATCATACTATTTTTGACCTGTCGGGTGTTCACAGGAACACTACTGTAAAAGGCTTAAATGCAGCATTTCATAATTAAATGGATTGTGTAGCATAAATATGTGTTTTTTTATTTCATCTCTCAGATTTAACTTTCAAACTGAGCATTTAAGATTCACATACAGCACATATATCTATAATAATGATGATAATAAAGCTGCCAGAACACGATATTAAAATAGTCTTTGTCTACATGTTAAACAATCACGTTCATTGATACTTTTACAATAATTTGCACTAGACAATATGTTTTGACTTCCACTTCCTTTAACAAAATGGATTTACACAGTTGCAGACACTAGGGAATTTATTGTGTTCTGTACTGAAAATATATATTTTAAGAAAATTATAAAATGTAGAGTGTATGACACAGGTAATCGATGGTTTTTAACTAAAAGCATTACGCTTTTATTTTTTACGGAACACCTCTGCTTCCTGTGAAACGCTGCTGCCTGACTCTGACTTGATCCACCTTTCGATGGGTAACTACATAACTTATAAATGACATATTACAGAAGGGTGCACAGCTGATCATTGCTATAGTTTGAAGTGACTCAGTGTTTTGACTGTAGTTTAACTTTCTGTATGGTCTCACCATGACGCATTTGTGCACATTAGTACTTCTTGCATCCTGTTATACAACAACAAGATGTAGGCTACTTTCTAATAATTAACCTGACCTCTGCTCTGCAGATAAAGATCAGGCTGCACCTGGTTCAGTGACTCGACTGTTTCACTGCCAAATACAATTTATGTTTCAATACCAATGAGTAAGAATAAGACACACAGATCACACTCAGAGACACGATGTGTGAGGATGATCATCATAGACTACAGCTCGGCCTTTAATACCATCATTGCAGGGATTCATTGCCAGCTGCAGGGAAGCAGACAGGAAGAGACTGAAGAGAGCAGTGAAGACAGCCCAGAAAATCATCGGCCACCTTCTTCCCACCCTGAACCACCTCTGGCAGACGTTACAGATGCATCAAGTCGATTCTGATAAGGATGGTTGCTGCAAAACATATGCAACAAGCGTCAGTCACTAGAATGAATAATTGACAAAGTGAGTAAACTTTGACCTTAACTCGGGGAAGTAAACAACAACAAACAAACAGCTTAACCATCAGGAATCTCTGCGTTTATTGATGTTGATCTGCAGGCGATGTGATTTTCCTAATGGTTTTTCAGCAAAGGCAGAAATGGAAGTGAAAAAATGCAAAGAACAAGCGGAGTGCAGGTGCCAGCAGGGGGAGCTAAAGACAAAGGTAAGAAAAGAAATGCTGCAGAAATATCAGGACAAGATGTGTTTGTCTTCCACAGATGGAATCTGATGCAGCAGCAGGTTGTGAGCAGCTCCCTGAGTGTGGGAAAGTCAGCGAGAGGCCTCAGTCGTCCCCGTCTCAGTTATGCTCCTCTAAGTTTATTTACTCAGCTTCGGTTCCAGGTGAAACATTAATGCTTCAGACTTTTCTCACAGGATTGAGTTTCAGCAGGTATGAACCCTTAGGATGAGAGAAACACATCTTTCTGTTCTTCTCACATCTGATCATTGGATGAAAAGTGAGTGCATCCTGCAGCCGAACGCGTTTGTTTACACAAACCTCAGAGTGTTTGTTTGAGATTTACAGCTTCAGACGCAGCAGCCGGGTCAAAAGGTGCCGGCACCAAAACACACACAGACACGCCCTCAGGCTACTGAAGTTCAAACACTCCAGACACGTCGTCCTGCTCATTTTAAGCATATTAAACCAGTTTCACTCCTTCGATTAGACGCTGCAGGGATTACTGACATTGTTCTGCAGTCATATGAAAAGTAAAAAGCTTCGGTGTCATCTGAGGGTCTGGTTTTACCCGTCTGACATCTGCCTATAGATACCCAGCTGCTCCCTGTCTCCATCACAATGAAAAGATCTTTCTCACATGATAACACACGTTTAAACTCTAATGAGCAGACAAATCCCCACATACACAGCTACACACAATCTTTACCAGAAATAAAGAAAACAAATATATTCACTAGCTCCATTTAGCAAATTCTCTACATCTTTTTCCAATTAAATTTGTTGAAGAAACTCATTACGTAGCTGTCAACAGCTGCTAAATGGACTTGATTTAATAGATTGTTAGATCAAGGTTGTTGTTTTTTCTTTCAGTCTACAGATAGAATATGTTTAACACATGTAGTCCACACATGAAATGAAACAAAGTCTTTCAAAATTCAGCATTAAAAAGTTATAATAACTCATTTCTTTATTCACTGTTATATAACCTGTGAGTCTTGTCTCTTATCACTTTTATTTCTTTTTTCATTTACAGTCTGCAGAAACACTGATGTACTGTAAGAATGATGTACAGACAGTTCTCACGTATATTACTGTATATTTGTGTACAGACGCGGGACTGTCGACATGTGGGAGTTTGTTTTTCCCATTTCTGTCAAGTCTGGACTAAGCGTCACTCGGCTGTTTCTCTCTCCTCCTCCTCCTCCTCCTCTTCTACTTCTCTCTGCAGATTTTCTCCTGCTGGTCACTTCTCTATCTTTTGGATCATCTGTTGTTGAGGAAATGTGGCTTTAACCCTCACTGAGCTTATTTTCCGTCTAGATTTCTGCTGTGATAGTTACTGGAGAAAAAACTGTAAAGTCAGTTGGTATAATCATAAGTGATAAACTGAAATTTTACTGTGTATTTTGGCCTCGATCTGTCACAAGAGACACTTTTATCCACTGGAAACACTTTAGACTGTAACCAAGCAAACTGGTGGGTACAGTCAAGAGCCCTGAGCAGCACCGCCAATTTTCAGCCACATTTGATGGGCGGTGGGAGATAATTTCCCTCCATAAGTGCAGCTTACATGGGCCAAGTGAGGAAGCCACCAGTTTCATTTAGTCACTTGCCAAAGAAAAACTCAGAACATGAGGGAACATGTCGAGAGTATTGGAAAAGTTGTTGATTTGACAAAATCAACAACTTTTAAACTAGTATTAATGTCTGCTTTACGAGACTATGAGACTGTGAGCTAAAACAATACAAAACAACGACAACACTACGCAGGGACACAGAACAATCCTGTCAGACCCAGATCCAGGGACCCAAGAGAGGAGTGGGCCCTTTGACTCTTTATTCCAATTACACAGACACAAAAACTACAACAAAGAGACTCAAAATGACAAGAAACTACTACAAAGAGACAACATTAACACAAAGAGGCAAAAAGGCTGAAAGAGGGAGACATTAAATGACTCAAAAAGGCTCAGAACAAGCACAAAGACACATACAATACCTGCAAAGATACACATAGAGAATACAAACAGACACAAAAGTCGCTAAACAACCAAAGTTTAGAAAACATCTGTAGTTTTGAATGAGCATAAATCTTACAGACAGACCAGTTTCTGTCGCAGCGTCCTGCAGGAGATTCCCAGCAGAGAAGGGCCGGCCCTCTGGATTACAGAGGTGAGCTGTGCAATTTAACATGTTAATGACACGCTCCAGCAAACAACCTTCATTAAAGTTATAAATCTGCAGCTCTATCATCAACGTCCAGCGCTGATAAGACAAGAACACCATCATTCTCGTGTTTCAGACTCTTCTGCTCCATTTGTTCATTCTCTCATGAAAAGGAGCGTTAGTAGTAGTATATAGATAAAAAACACATGAATGCAGCACAGAAATGTCTGAAATGTGCTGTAAATTTCACTAATAAAAATTATGATTCATGCCGTCTGCGTGTTAAAAGGTTCACGCCTCGAATGCATCTCTGTCTGTTCTACATGAGAAATAAATTAGCTGTGACAGCAGCTAAGAGGGAATCAGAGCTTCGCTGCCACCTACACAAAAACACACATCCGAGCAGTTTGTTCTCGTTTCAGAAGCAGCTGACCTGCAGCTGTTTGTGTTTGTTAATGCACAGGAACCACGGAGCTGTGCAAGAAATGTACAGTATGAAACGTAATGTATTTAAATGACACTAAGCTTTCTAACACAGGTGTGCACATAAACACAGTTAAGCAACCTGAACACAGACTACAGACTGGAACTAAACCACACATTTCAGCTTAACACAGCCTTTCTGATGACTCTCTCACAGCTCCTCTTCTTCCCTCTTTCCCAGACTCGGAGTCTGTAATTAAAATCATAATAACGGGTGTTTCAAATGAGGCCTTAGTCGTGATGTCAGTAGCCTCAGTTCACACAGACGCATGGATGGCAGGAGGAAACGCAACTGAATTAGCCTCCGACTGAACCTGGCTGGAAGTGCTGCACACCCCGAACACACTGCACATGCTCCAAGTGTGTGTGTGTGTGAGAGAAATGATTCAAAACCAACTGGAACAGCAGCACACGGGGGGAATTTGCATTTTAATAGGAAGGGTTTATTCCCAAAGTGCTATTGATCCATTTTGAACAGGAGAAAAGAAATGACAATGTCTTTGAATCACAGCCAGTGAATGAATGAGATTCTCTTGACATTCTTGTCATAATGTTACATTATCTTAGGTCTAATGTTGGGATTTTAGGACAGTAACCGGAATTAGTAAAGAAACAGCCGTTTCACATATGTCTTTTATATGTTTTAAGTTTTTTGGCCACAGGAGCCCAAACATGGCACCACAGTACCACAAGTGGCCTCTGGGAAATGCTGGCTTTGTTTTGGAGTTTTTAGTGTAAATGGGCAACAGAAAGGGTCAAACTATGACCCTCTCTGTCTAAAACGAAATGATGTCTCAGCAGCTTTTCTCCTGAGCGTCACACAGACTTGTTCTAAAACTTTAAGCCAGTGTTGAGTCAACACAAGATGATCTTACCCATGTCAAACATGAGACATCGTCTTGAGCAAAACACTGGATGTGACTTTTACCACCTACACTGTTTAATGACGCTGTTCAACACAGCCGTGTTCTGATGTTCACTAATGATACTGAAGATTTATTTTAACCTTTCAAATAAGTGCTGTCAGTAAATATCTTTACTGAGTTATGTTTGCTGTTTCTAAGGCATCCTTAAAAACGTAGGAAGTAGCCTTCATCTCAATCCATTTCATTTCCACCAGACAAAAGGTTCATGTCATCAGCAAAAATCTCACCACCTGCTGTAACAAAAAAGACAAAATCACACCGCTGCACATTGAAACACCAAAGGATTTTTAAGCATGTTAACGTTGGCGTTCAAAGCTTTTGCATGCACGGCTCAGCCTCATACAGTTTGTATGGCGAAGGAGGAGGAGTGAAGGATTATCAGTGAGGAGAATGCACAGATAAAACATAAAACCTCATTCACAGACACCCACAGGAACGCACAGAGGAAGACGATGGAGAAACAAAGACACAGCTGAAACCTCTACGATCTGTCAGCGGCTTGAAGAGGAGACACTTGAATCGTATTCAGCTGAGGATGGATAAGCAGTGTTTGAATGTAGCTGTGAGACTAACTGGCTCATTCAGGCTAGTCCTGAGTTTGCAGCACATTTGGAAACAGCAATGGTAGTGGAAACACATTCAGACTTCTTCTCTATATCTGTAAGGCTGTAGATCAATAACATCAATAATTCAATCACAACTCGGCTTTCTGCTGCTTTTTGTTGCCCAGACAGATGAATGGAAAACAGTGGGCACCAAGGGAAATTTAAAGAAACGTATCCAGCGCCCTGGTGGCTCGGTGGTAATGCAGAGTAACTGCAGCATCCCCACGCTTGAAGTTTGTAAAACATAGTGGAACGCTTGAAGAAATGGTTAACATTAATGTAAAGTCAAAGCAATTTTGACAGAAATTCACCAAGACAATGACGCCATCAGTGACGTCATCATCCAAGATTAGATAATTGAGTGATGTCTGCCTCTGTCATGGAGAATGGGAGGGCAGGACAGTGTGGTGGTTGCACTGTTGGTTCTAGAAGCACCTTTCGTTGTGGAGGTTGCATGTTCTCCCGCTGCCTGCGTGGGCTGCCTGTCACAGTCTCCGATGTCCTTTTTCTTTAGATCTTTTGAGATCCAATCAAAGCTTAAAATGTGCATTTGCGTGTACAGTGACGTGAGTCCTGTGCCTAAGATTTGAACCAGTGGCCTTTTGTTTAGAAGTAGTCAGATAACATTTGATATTCAGATAAAAAGAAAGTAAACAGGCACATTCTTCGTGTTCCAGGCAGCTGAAGCCCAGAGGAGAGATAAAATGTTTATTTCAGGAACTCAGTGTGTACAGTGCAATTAAACAAAAATAGATCAAAAGGGTAAATAACATTTTCCTCATCAGAAATTACAGTTTGACATGACAGCGGCTCTCCTATCGGTAAGTCACAGTATGACATGGCACATGTCTGTTTGGCTGCAGAAAGGTAAAAGTGTTAGTCACATCAAGCTCAGTGTCAAAGAGGTAATTGTACACTACTGGTATTTTATTTCACATGTGTACATTTGTGGTAAAATACTTCAATTAAAATAACAAAATTGTCACTACCATATTCTGCAAATGCTGCAATTTCACTGTAATGTACCTGCTCTGCCTTCAGGATGCTTTGCTAGACACGAGCAGCTCTGGAGATAACACTGTATAATCTGTACTTTGAAAGTATTGGAGAGCTGCTGGGAATTTCCTGATTTAACCTCTGGAAGTGAAATACAAGCCAGACAACACACACAGGTTCAATTAAAAAGTTTAATCCCAAAAATATGTTCCATTTTGGCATGTAATACATTGTTTGGTCTTGCTGTATCTTGGCTGTAACGCTATACTGTATAATTTACATTGTGTGGAGTAGTGGCTGTCATGCAACGCTCAACACAAGCTTGACTGACTGCAAAACAAAAGGGATGCCATGTTCACGTCGATTCACGTTGGAAATTTGCTTTCCAACAGTAACTATGACATTCATCTCTGCCCCTGGTGGTAGTTACAAACATGACATGTAGCATTCAGAGTTATTAAATGATTAAATCACCATTAAAACACAGTCAGTTGCATTAAGTGACAGAGAAAAATTTAATAATAATCATGCTGCAGCAATAAGATTCAGTTTCTTTTTCTGTTTTGACGTGAACGCGGCATTAGCTGAGCAGTCTGCATGAGACATTCTGTCCTGTCACTTAAGACCACAGCAGACACAAATGTCACCGACTTCTCATGAACTATTCAGCGGCTTGGTCAGTTTGATCGTTGATTAGGATTAAATATAATTCAATAAGAGGCGAAGTCACTGTTAGGAGCAGCTGAACAGGTTCCAGCCTGTCGTCGTTACGGGAAGACACTCTGCTCCGCGTCTTTGCGTCCTGTCACTGCCAGCAGGTCGACAGTCTGGGATGCACCAAAAGCACTTTCTCAGAGAAACTGCCACACACAAAAACACATTTCTTTACAGAACAATAAGAATACCGACCTTTTAAATAGCTCACATGGAGGTTGTGGCTGCATCCCAAATCGTTCACCTTATGCAGATGACTACATCTTTTATTGGTATAACTCATCACCGGAAAACAATACATATGTCTGATACTTTGAAGGTTAGTTTAACGCTGGACAAACAGTCAAGTAATACCAGAAAAATGAGCCAATCAAAGAGTATAGTTTCAGCCTTTACAGTTCGTAGTTTAAGCTGGTTGTGAATATTTGATTTCTCACTACATGTTGATGAGCACATAGTGTACGTTGCCCGTTCTTAGGGAGCACGACATGTTCTGCTTAAGAAACAGACGATAGTGAATAATTGTGGATGCAGCCCACGAGAAAAAGAATAGAACTGAAAATTCAATGATTTGGATAAGTTATTTATCGTGTACACGCGCCAAACATGTTCTGGACTGTTACGCTGACAGAAGACATTAACTTGTGCTCTGAAGAACTTGTAACGTACCGGACAGTTTTTCATTCTGATTTCAGTTTACCAGCCTTTTGTTCTTGGCCTTTCAGCACTTCCTGCATCCCGAGCATTAAATGCTTTTGTCAAAACATTATAATACCAGCGATACTGGTGGAAACAGGTCTAGGACCATATGATTCTATCACAAATAAAGTCTGAAATGTTAGATTTCTTTACCCTGAAAAAGCAGCTAGCAATAAGTAGATTATTTTACTGGCAAATGTTTTATATGCTCACTACATGTGTCTGTGAGTAAGACCTGTAATTCTCTGTAGCAAATACTATACAAGCAGAAAACATATGGCAACTTTTACTAGCAACTGGTTGCTACTTTTCTTGGAAGAAGCATCACAGAGATATCACAGAGCTGATATCGGAGACTTTTGATATGGCTTTCAGAGGCGGCGTAATCAAAGATGGTTCCTCTAAGAAAGGTGCAAAATGCCAGAAAGTTATTGTGGTTAGAGGTTATTGTGTCTTAAAACGTTCAGTTTCTGCAGGTGTGTCTCTGCAGTGGTTTGTTTTTGGAAAGACAGCGGTGATGTCAAACCTAATTACATCAAATGTTCCCTCGTAACTTCTCTTAACGTGAATGTTTGAACTCAACACGCTCCAGAACCGTTGATGTCACATTTATACTTTCACCTCGAAGTGACACAAAGTGTTGGAGCTAACAAAACAGGGCAGGATAAAAGTGAGAGTTTTGCATGTCTTCTCAGGGGAATCATCTTCAAACACCAGCCTGTGCTTCAGTGCGTCTCTAATCACAGCAGACTCATGTTTGTGCACAGCACAACGCAGCAGCAACAGGGAGCTCTGCCAGTGGATCCGGACACTCTGTGAAACATCTCTGCTACAACGTAGACGTCCTTAATGAAAAGTCTCATTAATACTCCTACGTTAAGAACCTACACTTATAGAGATGCTATTTGTCTGAGGGTAGAAACAGTCGTCTATCAAGGCAAACCACCAACATCATGGTGATTTTTCATCACTGTGTCATTAAATCATCACATTAATCTACAAACAAAAAGGTTTTAAATGAAGTTTAGATATGTTCATCTTTGTCCTATAACATTCCTGATACGGATCCTAATGCCTTTGATTAGAATGACAGTGTGTTTAAGTTCATGTGGCATCACTATAAATATATTTCCATGATATATGGATTCTGTAAATATGACCAGTAATGTGATTTATGCTTCATAGAGTTTAGATTTTTGAATATTATCCTATCATATTTCTATAGAGGAGATTTATCATAGCATTCAGACTAAACGTGCCATCACTGTCTCTTTTTCTTCTGCTTCAGTGACTTCCTCCTCTTCACTATCATCTCATACAGCTTGTCCATGCCCTCATCCAGCCCCTCTCCTATGATGGCGCAGGCCGGCTGGACGTGGTACGGGGTGGAGGGGCTCAGCTCGGCCAGGGCCAGCTGCCTCTCGATCTCCCCTACGTCCAGTGCCCGGGGCAGGTCCTGCTTGTTGGCGATGACCAGCAGCGGGGTCCCCAGGTTCTCCGCGAACCGGGTGATCTTGTGCAACTCGGTCCGGGCCTCCTCCAGTCTCTCGGCGTCTACGGAGTCCACCACGTACACGATGCCGTCTGTGCACCGGCTGTACGGCTTCCACAGGGGCCGCAGCTTCTCCTGGCCCCCGACGTCCCAAAAGTGGCAGCTGATGCCCCTGGAGGCCCCTGCGCCGCCCAGACGGATCCTCTCCGTGTTGAAGCCGATGGTGGGCACAGTGTTGACGAACTCGTTGAATTTCAGTCGGTACAGGACGGTGGTTTTTCCCGCTGAGTCCAAGCCGAGCATTACTATGTGCAAGGACTGGAAAGCGGCCAAATTGGAGAAACTATTCCCCATCTTGCAGGTTGGGAAGGAGGGACAGCACGCACACCCACAGCCCCAGAAGCTAATGATATTACCGCGGGAGATGCTCAAATCTCCGAGCAGTGATCCATAGCAGGTTAATCCTCCGGTAACAGTCAAAGCGTAAGAAAAAAGACGGAAAACGCACCGAGACTCTCCCGTTCAGCAGACACAGAGGGCGCAGCCCCACGTTGCGCGGCGGCACTCCGGCAGCCAGACAAGCCGCATCATCCCTGGACTCACTCCAACAGCATCAGGCGTCCAGAAACAGTCAAATGGTCTCCCATGTGGCGGCGCGTTTACAGTGCGCACCGCTCTCCAAAAGCGCCAATTACGCGCGGCCGAATGTCACATCATGTCTCCTGTGTGTATCTCCAAGTGCGTAGCAGCTCATGTGGTGACATACACATACACAAGTGATGCTGTGTGACGCGTGGATCAGCCTGTAAACGTTGCCATGTAAAGATGAGTAAAGTTAAGCAAGGAAAATACCAAGCACGCTTTCCGGTTAAGCGACAGGCTCTCAAAAATAAAAGCTTCTACTGCTGCGCTTGAATGTCTTTTAAAACTCCAGTAGAAGAGCATGAGGTCGAGCAGGTTTTTATTCTGAAAGGTCGTCAGTCATCGTGCGGCTGCAGCGTTTCCTCTGCGCACTGAGCAACCGGAGCTGCAGGAACTCTGACACCTCGTGGTGAAAATGAACATCGTTCCCCATCAGTCCACCTGCAGATACAGTCACCGCACGATCACGTTCAAACACACAGCAATTAGGGCTCTGTTTATATTATATTTTCCAAAAAAAAAGTAACGTACGTGTGATTTGATGGTGTAACGCGTACTTCTATAAACATACATACTGTTTGCACATCTCTATACATTCATTTGTGATTCTGATCACAATTTAAACACTTATCATCTTAAGCGTCTTGTCTGCTGGTTTGTTGGGTTTTGGACCTATGTAAATATATAACGTACATTACATTACACAATGATGCGCAAAACGTGATTTTTATTCATTTTTAAAACCTTTATGATTCTGACATTGATGCTTTTTATACATTGTTTGTAAAACATGGGCAGAAATATGCAAGAACACCATCATGGTTCTTCAATATTGGGCATGTGGCCATGTGATAGTTGCGTCACTAGATGGCAGAACAACCCTTTATTTCAGGAGGAGAACTCAGCAGCTGGGAAACTCAGCAGTGTATCAGCAGTTCACAACTGGACACAACTGTCAGTCTCTCCTCTTTTGTTCTGACCTTTCCCTTTGGTGGAGTTTTACTTTCTCCCATTTTAGGATTTCAGGAGGACAAACCTACATAAAAGTACTTTACCCTCCGCCCACACACATTCTTTCACCTATCACAGCTGCTTTGGCTTCTATTTAGATGACTGACAGTTTCCTGACTCACCTGTTATTTCGACCCGTTGGGACAGGAAACCTTCGTCCTTCAACCACTGAGCGTGCTCAGAAACCCCTCTGAGCTTGTGGTAAATTGTGTTTTCCTTTCCCACGGGGCCTTCTGTCTGCGGGGCAGACATGTAAGCCCTGATACTGATGTCACATCTCTGAAAGCTGTAGCTGTGAGCATCTCCTCCTTTGCACACTGATCTTCTTACCTGCCAACAGTTTGCGTGCAGCACAGATTGAGACAGAGCTTCAGACACAACAGAGATTTGTGTGCGTCACTCCACTTTAATTCAAATTGACGGACAAATGAGTACGTGCATCTAATGCCAATAACAATTAGAAAACATGTGTTTAACATGACGTGTCATTGGTGGAGCCCAACGGGAAATGTACTGTAATGTCTCTGCCAAACCTCCAGAGCTGCCAAGATGTGAAGCTTGGCTGCAACAAAAGCCACATAAGTTGCAGCCAAGTTTCTAATAATTAGCTAATTAGTTAAGCTTGTGTATTCATGAATTCTCATTGAGAATAAAAATGTCTTTTGCAAAGACTTGAGAACAATGCACAACAATACAGGAGATGCAGTAAGAAAATATCAATAACCTCATCCAATTTATCATCAAATTCAATCAGGCTGTCTGATTATTAGCTGACCTCTCCATTTCACCGGTTTCATCGCCCCTGCAGCCGCTTAACATTCAGCACACTGAGCGAGGCGATATGTTTGGTGTGTGAGCAGAACTCTGCACAAGTTAAGAAGTTTTCACGTGGTCTAATCAGGCAGAATAAGTGGAGACACCTGTGTGGTTATGCAGAGCTTTACAGAAAAAAAGTTGTTGTGTTAGCAGAAGTAGTAAAGAAAAAAGTCAATCCCTAAACACACACACAGACAGCAGCACAACCTGAGTCATCAGGACCTCACTAATTGTTCTCTCTGCCCTCCTCCATCATTGATTTGTGTTCTAATGAATGTGTGTGAGATCAATGAAACAAATTCACTCACACAAACACACACTCTGTGACTTTATGAGAAGCACAACTCATTCTAATTGCACTTCTCTCTCTCTCTCTCTCTCTAACAAGGCTGAGTCACCTCAAATATCTCTCGCCCATCTCCCCACACAACCCTCTCATCCATAAACAAGAGCCTCCCTCACTGATTTACCTCCAATTTATTCCATCGTCTCCTCTCTGCTCCTCAGGTAACAGACGCAGGTGTTGAGAAAGGTTAAAAGGAAAAATAAGAAGTTATTTTGCCGTTTGTGCTGTAATTTGGTATAATAAAGGTTTACTACAAATACGGTAATATGAACTCTCCATTTGTCACACTGTGCCTAAATCAGGAGTCACATGAGAAGCAAAAATATAAAGAAAGTATAGTAGTAGATAGTAACAAGAAATGAACGTGGAATCACACAGCTCATTCTTGTTTTAAGCTTGACAACATTTTACAGGTGTGAAATCAGGTTTTCAGCCCATGAGGGATAAAAGCAATCACTGAGCTGACGTTCTTATAATCACTGTGACTGGAAGTTTCACAAGGCTTCCACAGCACAACCACCACAACAACAACACATCCCTGCGGCTTCAAAATAATGGCAATGCTGGAGGACGGAGACGTGAGACAAAGAAGATGAAGGAGTTTATTTATATCTTTCAAGGGCTCTTTACATTCTCCAGACGCACAAGGTGAAACCAGCGCGGTCTGTTTCCACACACCCGCGCACGTGCTCCAGTGAAGCAGCTCCACGGTCCCAAAGCTTTTCATCTCCACACCTGTTTTGCAGTTTGAAAAGCAGCTCAGAGCCAATTTGTCCCCAATTAACGAAGAGAAGACTGGCAGGGAAATTGCTGTTTTACTCTCGCATCTCTCTGATTGTTGAAATATAGACTCCTCCATTAGGTGAATTATACCTGTGATCCTGAGATTATAGGCTAAATCTGGTGATAGCTTGACCCTGAGTGTAACACTGTCTGTGTTACATTTCGCTCTGTCCACAAACCCCATGAATAGATCAGTGTTCATGTTGATCATGACCACGTA
>JAUYWH010000012.1:1502539-1537707 GCA_034779795.1 Ctenopoma multispine | reverse complement strand
AGTTCTGTGGATGCAGAACGAAACGTCTCTACTTGGAAGAAAGAAGTCCAGTTGCCATGACTCAATCCTCAGACTCTGGATAGAAATGGAGACAAAAGCTGTTCAGGTGGGGAAAAGGCTGAAGTTCACAGTATGTCTGGCTATGCACTGCAGTGGTTGAGGTCTCTAATATTATCCTGAGGGTGAATTTAAAAGAGCAGATGGACGAAAGGAACAAACAATACAAACTGTAACTAACTGGAGCAAAATGTACAGCATGAGAGTAACAGAAAAAAGGTTTGACTCAGGAAGAGAAAGTGAAAAAGACAAAATAATAAAGATAGAGAGATTCAGTGTTTTGTTTAAAATAAAAATGATAAAGAAAAAGGATGAGGTAGAAAGGAAGAGTACAAGCAAAGTCCTCTAGTTTCACATTGACCTTTCAAATGCCAGAATTCGTCCTACGGTATTTGCAGCTGCTTAATCAGAACCGATCAGTCCCATGGTTACCACGACACTGACTGGCCTTCCAGGTGGCCGACACCCCCAGCGATTCACCAAAATCCACAGAACCCAGAAATACTGTGCTCCAGTAGCTTCCACCACGAGCCGAAGAATAAAATCCTGATGCACTCTCAAAAAGGATTCTCCGATCAGAATTCTCTGCTCAGACTGCAAAGTCTCCGTATCCCGTGGGGCAGAAGGCGGCGCTGCGGAGGGTGTCGAGGCAGTTGACGAGGATGAGCGTGCCGGTAAGGTGCTTCCACCTTTTGGTGATGGGGTTCCTCATCTTGTCCAGGCCCAGGTGGAGCTCCTGGATCACGTCACGGTAGCTGTCCCCAACATGGTGGGCCCATGTCAAGAGGAAGTCGTAGGCTGGCTTCCACATGGACTGAAAGATTGGGATGGCGCCCACATAAGGAGAAAGAAAGAGTGTCTTACAAAGAAGAAAACAGCTTAAACACATTTTCTAACATCAGAACTTGCATGATGATTATTACATTTTAAGCTTTCATCACTATCAAAATAATCCAGTGATAGTGATGATCTATATGATACTGGGCGCACTGCAGAGAGGAGCGAGCAGCTAACTCGGCATATTTTTGATGATGCAATTTTGCCAAATTGTAAATAAATATAAGCTGTAAAATCAGGGCTCAAGTTCTAGCCAACGGTAAAAAGTCCTGTTGACACTGCTGTTGTGTATCTGACTCACAAACAGCTGTAGCTGTGATGGGATTCCCACTGTCTCAGGTCACTCACTTCATTGTCCAGCAGGCCGTTCTTGTCGCGATGCGGAGCCTCATAAGCCTCCATCTGCTGTCTGGACACACGGGCCAGTTTCTCAGCCAGCTCTCTCCACCGGGACGCCACCTCTACTGCCGTGGTCAACAACACAAAATCCAGGACCAACCTGGCAACCAGACCCTGGCAGTCCATCTTCAGCAATGCCTGGGAGGGGAAAATCATACAAGCTGCATTACATTATGCTGTGCAGAACTCATCATGTGACGCTGCTGTAATGCACAGTCCCACTGACCTTAGCCGCTTATCTTTTGAATAGTCCAAAGGGCAAAATAGAAAACACACTCTCGCTCATCTAACCCGGTTAAATGATGGTTAAAACATACTGAGCTGACTGGAAAATATGCTGCAGTCAAGACAGAAAAGAGGCATAGCTGCCTCTGAGGGGTTCTCCTTTGTACTGTGACCAAAAACCACAGTGGGTCCATGTGTGTGCGTGGGTCCATCCAGAGATAAGCAGAGGTCTTTACTCACACACTCACTTCAAAGTGATGCACAGTCCTGTGGTGACACCTTTCAGGTTCTTGGCAGGAGAGGTTTTTCTTTGCCGCCAGCTCCAAACGCTGCAGACTCACTTGGTTTACTTTTATTTTTTAAATCTACGGCTAAAACAAGCTCTGACAGATTTTTTAAATCTTACTATGAGCTACACTAACGAGCACTGGCAGACACCTCTAATAGAGACTGATAATTGGCAGCTGTCAAATCCAATTAAAATGTCAGTACTGGAGTCATTATTTTTCACTCATGCACAAACATGGACCCAAACACAACAGGACACTGCAGTGAACAGAATCTTAAAAATGTGATGAACACAGTGAAGGAAAAACACTCACACTGTACATAAAGTAAGGACATGTTAACAACTATTATTTAGTTTGAAAGACGGTTAAACTTTAAATGATGAAACATGGAAAGCTTTCATGCACATCATTTCAGAGACAACAGCTCCCAGATGCACCCTGAAGACATACTGTATCAGGTATGTGGCCAAAAAAGAGACACCATGAACAGTGGTGCTTTGGTTTGATTTAATGCAGCCTGAGTGGGTTCTAGTGATTCAGCTTCGCCTCGTCCCTGTTTGTCAGCTGCAGCTTCACACGTGCACACACACACACACACACACGGTCTGCAGCTGCTAAAACGTCAGACTTAAAACGATCAAATTTCAATTCCTCTGTCAGTCACTCAAACTCAAACTACACTCTATATAAAATATATACTATATGAATAAAAGGAGAACTGGGAGTAAGTGACATTACAGGATCCTCTACAGACAAGATGCATCACTCTGCTGCATTTTTTTGGAACTACATCAACACTGGTCTCGGTTATGCGGCAGTCTCTGGACATCTTCCCTCACAAACAATCAAGGAGTTAATATTAATTAGTAACTGCTGCTAGCTCTGTTAGCACTAGCTTAAAATGAGAGGCTGCTGTGTTTCGTACACTGCCAGCAGAGTTCAGCAAAACATTGAATAAAGTGACACAAATCCACTGATCTGCTCACATCCGCACTAATGGATTCTACTCCAGCTTCTCTCTCTAATTCTGTTAATACTAATTAATACTGTTAGCAGCCACATACACTTTGTATGAAGGAACTGTGAAATATCAAGGTCACCTGGTTTCCAGGAACCATTTTTTTATGCTCTCACACTTCAGCTTTGTGTCTTTTATCTCCATTATGAATGACAGGTCTGTAATAAAGTGAATTAACCTGAGTAACCTAAACTTTCAGGTCTGTCTATATACAAATGAATTTGAAATGATAAATTATTTGGTTTTCGAAGAACCATTGGGTTTATCTGTATCCACTCCTCTTCTCTCTCTCTCGCTCTCCCTGTCCGTCTCTATCTCTCTCCACCACCTGGCCGATGAGCACTTTGGCCTTCTGCTGTGATGTCCTCTGTCTGCTGATTCAGACTTCACACAGGTTTCAGTCTAAATATAGAGCGAGGCCAGGCTAACACACACACACACACTCACATCAGGGTTCAAGGCTGGAGCCTGCTGTCTGAAAACGAGCATGATGCGTTCAAATGCAAATCAGGAGCTTCTTTACGTGCAGGAGGGATGTGCTGTTTAACCACGGAAGGATTAAAGCAAGAGGCACAACAGCAAGCAGCAGGAAGTTTGTGACCAAGAGGTCAGAGAGTGGAAAGAAAAACTAAATCTGAACATTGTCTTCTGGAAAAAGATGAGTTATTTTTCCTCTGAGGCAAACACAGCCTGGTCCAGATGGAGGTCAAAGGCCGGTGTCTTGCTCAAAGACACTTTGTCAGCTGTTCCTTCAGTTCCAGATGGAGTCTTTTACATTCATAGTTCACTCACTTAACTATTGATCTTTGGTGTTGATTTGGGGATGTTTCTTTTATGCATCTTCAAAAAATGTTCTTTAATTCAATATTTAACACGATGACGATGAAACAGACACTTAGCGTCAGACTGCTCCTATATAATTTCTGCTGTTTATCCCCCTCATGTTGCAAACTCTTGTTCTGATCTATTTATTTTTTAAACATCTTTTATGCTACACATGGGAAACTGTTGTTGGACAGCTGCATATAAATGATGGAGCTACTACATGCTTTCTGTGAACAGGTCATGCTCTTGCATTCACTATATTCACTATCAGGCAACCCACAATAATTGTTTGTTGTTAACCGAACCAATTACAAACGTCATAACACCACAATATATATTAAAGGCTTAACATCTCTGAGAGTAATAAATATCCAACGTTTTAAAAAGTGCATGGTAGGTTTGGTTAATATATCTGATGTCAAATACCGTAGTTGTTGGTTTGTGTATTCTAGTTGCTTGATTTAACTGTGATAAAGAGCTGCTAAAATAAAGACAGGGCAGTGTGACAGTGATCGATTTTTAATTTTAAAGGAGATATCTAAAATACTGTATAACTCATTCTGAGTAATACGGGAACTTTTTAAAGTTTTAACAGCAGGATAGTCAGAGACAGTGGCGGATATGAGAATACCACTTGATCGTATCTTTAATTAAAACAAACTGATATTTGGAAGGATTTAAAAATCACATCATCTGCAGGAAAATGCTTTTATGTATGTAGTAAATATAAGGGGACCAAAAATTGATCCCTGAGGCACCCTGACACTGTTGTAAGACGGCTTTACTAAGCACATCAGCCACAGCTGAACATTTTTTCACTAACCTTAATTTATTGTTATTCTGATGTAAAATAGAGAACAGCCTGCTCCACGAGAGACTAAAGTGTCTGAAAAATATGAGACAGTGGCGACCTGCAGGAAGCCCCAGAGCAGACAGACAGACGGAGCCGACATCTGACCAGGCAGCTGTCAGCTAAATGAGCTTCACTTCCAAAGGCTTTGACAAAAAGGCGAGAGGAAAGGAAGGAGAGAAAGACAAGAAAGCATGAAAGAAAATGATGGAGAAATACACAGATGCACAGATAATTTGTCAACAAACAAAAACTAAAAGAAGTAAGGAACCAACAGGAGGATGCACTGTGAAAAACCAGTCTGTCTCTGTGCAGTCTGAACTCTCTGCTGTGACGACTGCACCTGAACACAAGCTATTCGTTCAGACTGTCCTCACATAAAAAATTTACCTACTGGTTGTCTGTGCGTGCAGCTCATCAGAACCCACATAATTATTATAGGAGCAGAGAAGAAAGTCAGATGAACAGTACACAGATCTGGACAAAGAAGGGGTCAGAGTAGATGGATAGACAAAACTTTGACACAGGAGACTGCTGCACTTTCCAAACCGATCATTAGTGACTGCGTGGTTATCGCTGTAACCATGACGACGAGGATCCGGCAAGCCCTTGGTTTTAGATGGAAGTCTGCAAGCAGAGGATTGATTGTGTCTCCTGAAGGGGTGATTCGCCTCTCAGAATGGATCTATTATTAAACGACGCTCTCCCGGCCTTTCAGTCACTCTCCTCCACTGGTAACAACGGACGGTTTTCTCATTCGTCCTCTGCCTTCGTAACTCGAGCCACAGTGTTAAGAGATCTGCAGGGGTGGTGTCAGATGCCCCCCTCCCGAGGCCTCCAGCTCAGTCCTGATCAATGGCTGCTCACATTTCACACGGGAACACCTGTCGGCTTCTGTGGCAGACCGCGGGGAGACATGATGAACTGTCCTAACCCTGAAGACTAAGCATGAGCGCTTGTTCTGCTGTAACACACAAATTATTTTTCATACTGACCAACACTGGAGCCAGGCGGTTACAGATGACACAGTATCTTTCTGCTTTGTAGTTTTCCACCGTTACAGATGGCAAAACTTAAATTTAATATGAAAAACAATAGCGTCATTACCCTTTTTTATTGCTTCTAACTGTATATCGTTGCATTTGAGCTCCTATACTGTCCTCCTACATCCTGACAGGGCCAACTGGGACCAATCCATGAAAGTGTCCTCTCTAAAACAAAGCCATGTGTTGCGGTAAACTGCTTAGCTCAACACACGTGGTTGTTCTCGAGACACTGAGACTGCGCAGCATTGTTTGTGGTGCTATTGTTTAATAGAAAGCAGTCTGCACAAGTGTATGGATATGTTGGGTGACGTTATGTAAGCGGATTAGTTTTAAATATGGCAAAGCAGGAATGTGACCACAGGAAGCAGCCACAGTGAGCTGGCTAGATGAAGAGCAGCAAACACGAGGCTCTTACTGCATTTTGCAATAACTTACATCAGTTATTGTCATTATCGATTAATCTGACTTTCATTTTATCATCTCCCATTAAGCCATTCAGGGAGGCAATGGAGCTACGATACTATGAGTCTCACTCCCTAGGTTTTTCCTCACCATGTACCTTTCATTACACCCATCATCGATTCCTAGTGGACCCTCTGTCCATCTCCTGCAGATTAAATGACTTTAACCCATGTCATTTTAACTCAAATGAAACACCTGACTTTCCAATAACTAACCAACTGCATAATTAAGTCACAATGTTTTTATTTGAATCATTTCACAGGTTAATGTGGATTTGAAAATAAAGCAGGTCACGTCTGGATAAAAGCAAAATTTAAATAAGAAAACAATAAGTTCTTTGATTGATAATTGAGAGCTTCGAAGCCGGTGCATCTATCCGCAGGAACATTTAATTGAGTAACAATTACATAAGAGGAGAATATTAGGTTTCAAGCCTGTGACTCACTGGACCTTGTTACTGCAGCCTGATGGCAGTCCATTTCTCTCTGGAGGAAATGCCACAGGACAATGTAAAACCTTTTGCACACATCTCAAAGTGGTTTGTAAGCAGTAACGCACAGCTGACTTTTGGCAACAGTAGTTTTAGATGTGTCTGCACATACAATTCATAAAACATAAAACATTAGCTGGGTGATACCAGCCGACCTGATGTTGATAATAGAGAGGTGCTCTCATGTCAAAATGTGTTACTAAAATATGAATATTATAATCTTTGGAAAACAAGATCTTTTTGACACTTTTCTATTTGACACAAAATGTTCGGACACGGAGAAATCAAATCTGTTTAAAAGCAGTTTTTCTGCAGCTGTGTTCAGGAAACATCATATACATGACAATAGTTATGTGGACAAATCTGTCATCACAGTCAGCAGGACAAACTTTTATATGGTCCTTGGTGATGAAAGTGTTTCTGGCTTCAGAAGAAGGTTGCTGGACTTCAATGACAGGAAATATGAGGTTGTCCTCAGCTTATTTTCAAGCAAATATTAAAAAAAGGATGAAGGTCGGTTTAGAGATGAAAAAGCTAAGCAGCTCTTTGTGCATAGAGCAAGTTAAAGAGCTGCAGCAGGAGTTAAAGGTAGTCACCATAATAAAAGCCTTTGAGAAAACATAAAAGCATCCCTCCCCCACTTTACTCAGACAGGTTATTAAAAGGTCACATGACTTACAATCTGTCAGGGAGCAGTATGCAGGTGAGTTAGGTAAAAAGGAGGAACAGCAAATGACACACTCGCTTATTCTCCTTTACCTTAACACTGCTGTCAAAGTCCCATTTAAATTTAAATTTTAAGGCACTTTTTCTCCAGCTGCTCTGGGGACCACACTGAGAACGTTGCTGTAACACAAGCACATGCACGCTTCATCAAGTCTGGCTGGAAAATGTAGTACTTTCTGAATAACGACATGTGGCAAAGGACTATTCTGGTTTCCCCAGGGTGCCAGCAGCCTTGGGGAATAAAAACACAACAAGGTTTGCAGGTGTCCTCTTGACAGAATTGTTTTTCCTCAAACTGTAGATGTTAAATTTTATCTATGTGCTTCCACTGTACAGGACACACACACACACTCACACCATTCATTTTTCATGTAATGCCTATTCCCACTGTGAGCCACCTCAGGCTATGGGACAAGTCGTTTACTATTGAGCATTAAGACTCAAATCTTCCCAGTTCACACTCTGTCTGTGTCACATTATCCAAGCTGAAGTGGGAAGAAATCACATTGAGGGCTGTTACAGCAAGGACGATCTACTCAGTCAAACAGCGAAAGACTCTGATTTGCTCAGTTTATGTGCATCATTTCAGAATGAAACCTGTCAGCCCTTTGTTATGTTATGAAAGGTAATTTTCCTTATCTCGAGAGTAAATGTGTTTGATGACCCTGAATGTTATTTCAGCAAAACCTTGTAACAGTTGAGGGACACATGAAAAGTAATTTTAAACCTTTGTGTTATTTTAGGTAAATCAATATCAGGGATATTTGAGCTTGTACATTTAGTTATTTATCAAATAAACCAGCTTTGTTTCCCACAGGTGACAGATTTTTCCATAAGCTCTGACAGTTTTAAAGGTCAGGTCCACAGTTTCAACCTTTAGACAAAAAGGCATACACTTTATTACTGTTGGCTAAATATTCCTGCAGGTCAAGAAGAGCATGTGTGAACCCTTAAAATAGGAAGCTTGCACTTTTTACTGCCTTGCCTGAGGCCATCTTTAAGCAGCTGTCAAATGTGTGCTCTTCCCTTTCTGTTCAAGCATGACTTGCATTTGTTGGGCATTTAAATGTCCCAGAAATGCCTACAGCCTGCTAAAATATCCCACTGGTTTTTTTTTCAGTAAACATATTTGAGGTAATGTTATACCACAACATCTCTCAACATCAGGGAAGTGTTTGTTAAGTATGTGCAAAACTAATTTTTGTTTCTCAGACATCTATGTTCATTCACACACTTAATGTCTTACCATCATGAGTTCTCTCTGGAAGGACTTCCTCTCCTTGCTCTCCATGTTCGTACACTCCTCTTTGAGTTTCTCCAGAACTGACGCCACCTTCTCCTCCTCATTGTCCAACTCGGTTCGGCAAAAATAATTAAGTGGAAAGTTCCCGTATCCCAGAGCATCCGCAAATGCTCTCCAGTTTCCCACATTCTCCATTAAAACCGTCCTTACAGTTGCGTAGATGTACGTAAGAAATTTGCAAGGCTTGAGGATCTGTTCCAACAGCATGGTGGTCGTTAGGTCTGGCCCACACCAATAAATGGGCTTGACCTTACCCAGAACCAAAACATTTTTGGCATGGACAAGTCCCATCTTTCCCTGATAGTATCCAATGTACCACTCTTTGGTCCGCAGTTGCCCTCGTAACTTGATTTTCTCCTCACTGAGCAACGCGATAACATCCCCTTTTTTGTACTCCAACAGATAGGTGCTCTTGTGTTGCCTGATCACAGTTTTGAGCAACTTGCCAAATTTCAGGTTGGTAATGCACCGGTCCTGAAACTTTGGGAATTTGGAGGTGACAGCAAGTGGTGATAGAACGATCTTATCCAACTCTTTCTTTTTCAGAAATCTCCTCTGCCCTGTTATCCTCGCTCCTGTCTTTGGTGGTGGTTGTGGAGTTTGAACACAGAACTGGGTGAGGATGCAGTCTAGGGCGTCCTTGACTTGGACCCTGAGAGTGAAGTCTGCAATACTACTTGGGTTGTGCGATGTGATCATATATAGGAGCCTACTGACCTTCCCCAGTTTAATCTGAAATCCCCGAATCACCCCAGTGCCCTCACTCGCCTTCACTTGGTATGCTGACATGTTTGAGTACAGTCCAACCTGGAGGTCCTGAGGGTACCCCAGCACAAACTGGTGCTTCCCCCACAACTGGAGAGCCACTGGTGGAGTTGAGGTTGCCTGCCGACCCACCTCGCTTACCAACAAGTTTTTTGGGGCGCTGTCATGCCCAAACATAGCCACAACTGTCTTAAAGGAAGGGTGGATGTGCTTGGGTCCATAGACGCCCAAAGTTACTTTTCTCTGCACATGGTCCCAAACAGTCATACTGTGGTTGATATACAGGGACTGAACCACAACAGCCACATACATACAAGGCTCTAGACTATCCAAATGTACCTGCACTGTATCTTTGTAAAGATAAGTATTAGGGATTGGTGTGTAAGGCCCTTCTTTGCAATCGCTTCGAACACAAAGCACCTCTGCAGTGTGACAGCTCTCCGTCTTGACAGTTACTGATACCTTTATCTCCAGTGTGATAAAGGACTTAATCTCCATGTTGCTGAGCTTTATCTCCACCACGGGGCTGACAGCAGAGCAGTGGTCACTGTTTAGCTCTAGAGGAGGGTCTAGTAAGGCTTTCAAGGAGATCTGCTGGTGGTCTCCATGGCTAACATGGCCTTCAGGAATGTGCACGCTGATGTGGGTGTCGGGGAGCTGAACAACCCCTCCATTGCTGTCTAATCTGCACACAATATTGGTCTCCACAGGCTGCGTCTGCCCCCACCCTGGACTCTGACCAAGAGAGTCAAGATCGTGACAGGACCTGGCTAGTTTTCTGTGGCTCAACCAAGCAGTCCTGAAGTCCTCCCTACTCTGAAACTGCTCTGGTGAAGGAGCCTTAAGGCCAGTGAAGAATCCTGAAGATGGTAAGGTTGGATTTGATTGTGCCTGCAGGACAGACAGTTCTGAAAGGCTAGCGGAACGTTTACTCCTGAAAAATGGATTATCCCTGTGGAGGTTTGGTACAACGTCTTGGTTGGGGCTGGTGGGGTCTGTATTTATGTGGCAGCTGCTGAACCCATTAGTCATGACCGTACTAGTGTTAGAGCAAGTAGATGGAGATGCTAGAGCATCAAAGAGAATAAGATCAGCTGAATTTCTTACACAGTTTTGATTTAACGAACAGATAAATGGGTTTACAGAGAAGGGACTGTTATTATAAATTGGTGAGGGTTTATGGGACATCCCTGTCCACTCCCCTAAACCTCCAAATTCCTTCGACCCATCCTCATATCCCTCCCCCAGGCTGTCGATCATCCCACTGTCACTAAGCAAAGAGTTCCTGAAGCTGACGGGCTGAACGTAGGCAGCCGGGATGTATCCCATTTCCGTGTTGTTGTGGGCGTACCACCACTCTCCACCTGACGTGTCCAGGACAAAGAGACGATCACCTCTGGAGAATTTCAGCGTGGTGAAGCTGCTAGGGCAATAATCCTTTATGGCAACCACTTCCTGTGCCGCTCCATAAGAGGGTGAAGTGCCCAACCTTAAGGCACTGGGAGAAGGCACTATAAAGGAAGAGAATATTAGAAAAAACTACATTAGTGATTATTTGTGTTTGTAACTGTACTTAAGTGCACTTAATCATTCATGACTGATAACTCCAAAAAACACATAATGATCCAAAGATAATGGACCAGTACATTAATGAGGTATTGTTACTGTGGATCAGACAGTTGTCCAGTCATACTGTTCAGGGATTCTTATTTTTAATCATTTAGGAAGCAACTACAAGCTTTCAGATCACCAGATAAATGTATGAGCACATCATCTGCATTGCTTCCTATTTTTAGTCCTCCTCATTAGTGTATATGGAGCATGTAAACAAAGCTGCAATGAAGTGCAGCCAGTGAAGTGAAAGAGCTTCAGACTGAATAATTTAAGTCCAGAGGATAAAAAGCACAAGATTAAAACAAATTATTTAAATTCCAGCCATGCTGAGTGAACACAGTTCTTCATCTGAAATAGTTGAGTGTTGTACCAACAAGAACCTATGGCTGGTGTGGTAGCAGTGAAACGCTGACCTTTGACATCGTTCAGACTGGCTCCAGTGACTCCTTCACTGAGATCAATGAGCGTCCCCTCAGACTTGCAGCGAGGGAGGATGTGGTTGTTGCTAGTCACTCTGATGATTCGATGGGCAGCCATGGCCGGTACTTAAAGCGGCATGTGCTCATTGGCAGGTTTTGTTCTGGATGGGAAACAAACAAAGGATTTCAGGATGGCAGTAACCAGCCAAGCATTTAGCTGATGCTCAAATCTGGAGCAAATTCCAAAAGCAAAGCTGCAGTGGGGAGCTTAATTTTCTAGATCAGTAACACCTTTAATGGAAACAAAGGTCAATGTCCCAACAGCAGAAAATGGAGAAATGGGTTCACAAATATCACTGCACTTCTGAATGAAACAAGTATGAAGGATGTGCTGTGGAAACGAATAAGCTCCCGGATGAACAGTGAGAGTTTTTCTAAATCAATGCAAAGAGCATGAGCAGGGAATCCAGCAACAGAGAGTGGTGGGATTAAGTGGGAGATAAATCGAAGCACAATACAGAAATTAAACCCAAAGAGATTCAAGTTCTGAATGAAAATGTGAATGAAGGTAAGAAGCAAAAATGTGAATGACATTTTGGCAATGTGACAATGTGGCATGTCAGACTACAGCTGCAGTTACTGTACTGTTGAGTCCCTGCTAAACGATCTTACTCTGCTCAGCCTCTACCGTGCAGACGCACTACATGAGTAAGACAAACAGCTCTCAGCTAAGAGTCCTAGCCAAACAAGAATTTAAATATCTCTGCCCACAAACTGCTGGCCTCCTCTGTCTGCACTGCTCGATGTGTTTTGAGTGTTTAGACCTCTGATTGTATCAAGTTACCAATTTTCTTGTCAGAATTGAGCTGTGATTCAATTTTTGTACGAAAACACACAGTCAGCCGACGACTGTAATCTGATTAGAGCGGCTGGAAGAAATTGTTTTGCAGCAAAATGTTGTTGAGTCACAAGAGACTTTATTATTCCTGCAGGATGTGGCGAGCAGCGACAGTGGGGACATTTCCATTTGCACACAAATGATGTCATTTTAATCTGATTAAGAAGTACAGGCTGCTAAATGCATCTAACTGATTATCTTTATTAGCTTTAATGCTGTGAGCTGCATTTCTGTTCAGCGTTTTTACATTCAGTGATTGTCCTGCACTAGTTGTCACAACATGTGTTTCTAGTCAAAACTGAGAAAAAACAGAGTCAGACTCACTGTGTCCTCATAGAACTGCTTTGGCTCTGAACAGTTGGTCAGAACATCCTCTAAAAAAGGAGGAACACCATATTGGGTTTGGACAACGAAACACACTTATATTTTTAACCAGCATTAATGTCATAAAACTGAACTACACATTCTATAATTGTAACTGTAAAGCTCAGTTCTCACAGCCCGGCTCTTAGTAACAGTTATGAAATGAAATGAATGAAATTATGAAAACACGAAGACGAGCAGAGTATAAAGTACAATATTTGTCTAGAGCAGAGTAGTTCTACTTCACTAAATTAGCCCACTTACGCTTTCACAATACTTCCAAACTGTCACAGTTTCTCGTTTACTCTGCTAGTATGAAATGAAAACAGCATGAATCCTAACACAAAAAGTCGCTTTACTTTCTGTGCTTTGTTGCTACCACGTGAACCAGTTTTGAACAATCCCAGCACCTCCAGGCTACATTTTTGCGAATGTGCTAAGAAAAGTATTAAACCGATATAATAATGCTGTTGTTTCAAAATGAACAGTTCCTCCTGGTGAAGACTGTAGCAGATGTGCACTCTGGGATGCAGAGCATGCCATGAAGACAAATTTGGGCTTGTTTAATGGCTGCATCTGGGAGCTCCAGTTTAAATCCCAACTCCTGCGAGGTGACATTTCACTTTCCTACACCCTCTCCTCTCGCCAGGGAGGGAGAATCGTCCATCGATAAAAACCCTTCCTCCTGCTCCAAAGTGAACACTCAGCGGGCAGCGAGACTGAGCCTGCGATCAATAACAAGGCGGCAGACAAAGACACTGTCACCCGCTTTGATATAACACACAGCGATGCCTGCTAAATGCAGCAGCAGGTGAGGACAGATATGACAGATACTAGGGGAAGAAATAACAGGGAAATTGGATGCTGCTGTTTGTGCAACAGGAAACAGCAGCAGGAGGTTCAGTTCAGAGCAAACTGGATTTCTCCAAAGGACCCCTGCAGATCAACGCTGAGCCTCCTGGAAGCTGAAAACCTTTGTTGCAAGACAGAAACCTCCAGGATTTCAGGGGAAAATGACAAGTCATGACACATGTGAAGCAAGACTCTGATACACTGGGCTGGACGTGGCCTTTGGAGACATCCTGAGCAGTGACAGAAGGACTACAGTATGCAAACAACATTTGGGGAAATTTACTTTATTTTAGTTTAGTGTTCAGGTTACAGCAGAGAAATTTCAATTACAGACGAAGAGGAAACTAAAAAAAAAGAGCTTCCAGGGGATCTGCAGCAAAGTGCTGGAGGGCTTGTGGTTAGCCTTGCTCAAAATTGCAAAGAGGGATATTTTTGCCCCACTGGTGCACTGATATCCAAGTTGGTGAAATACTCTGTGTTATTAACTCACTTCAGTCTGACTGACAGAGTGGAGGAACGCGACGACGCCGGGGAGACGAAAGGTTTAATTAGCCGGGAGTCGGCTGGTTCTAATCCCCAAATGAGTGTTGCTGTAATAACCATTTCCAGCAGCCACTCGCTCGCTGAGAGTTTATCGTTTTTCCATCACAGCTGTTAAAATGAGCAGATTACAGGACGGAGACTGAGACACAGCAGCACAGACCTGTTAACATACGGCAAGAAAATTTTAATCGAACATTAAACAAAGACAACAGTATGAGGAGAGGTGTTGAGTAGATCCAAAGATCTGTTTGAGAGAATTAAAAAACAGCTCATTTATGTTGTGTTTCGTCAGTGTCTCCTGTTTATTGATTTGTTACGTCTACATGAGCTGGATCTCCTCCTCTTTAAGTACTTCTTTACGTTTTGTGCCAGTCGCTTCAAACCATTAAACTGCTGCTTTATTTGGCTCCATAAAAGGTCAAATCTATTTTGCAGGAAAGTGAGTGCAGGCACTCAGGCTTAATTCAGTCCTGACCTCAGGGACAGAAACACATTAGGTCTAGTTGAGTCAGGTACATTAGTGGTGGACCCGCTGTGGCCTGAGGCAGCTCTGCGCCCAGCGTGGATCAGGACGTGCGTTTACACCTGAGCTGTCGTGGAGGTGAAGCAGCAGAAGGAGTCTGGTAACTGGTCACACTTAATGAGTAGTTTAAACCTTTGTTCATTTATCTGCACATTGTTCCGATTAGTTCATAAGGAATTATAAACTAATAACAGTTCGTTCTGTCCACCATCGTTCACCGCCACAGAAATTAATCTGAGAAATATTAGAACTGCTCCTCTCTCCCCTCACCATGAATTTCCTGGTAAATGAGCCTGTTAAGTGCTGAGTTTTAGTGCAGCTCTCACCTCCACACTGCTGAAGACAGAGGTTCATGCTCAGGAAGAGAAAGTGGTATTTTTAGCCCACGGAGGACAGGTCAACTCCCGAGCACCCAATTCTTTCTTTTTCAAGTGTCATGAAAGAAATAATTCACCTCGCGTGCGTGTCGTTCCAGGAGGAGAAAAACGCCGAGGAGTTCTTATGAAAGCTTTAACAGATGATGTGATAAAACGTGCTCCAGTAAATGGACTGAAAATGTGTTACAGCCTTTAAATGTCATAAATTCATTGACGAGGGAAAAGCCGCTAATTGTCACATTAACCACATTCACTCAGTGACTGGCGGTTGATGAAGTGGGAACACAGGTCAGAGCTGTGATCCTAAGTCTAACACAGGAGTGTTTGCGCCTGATGCCAATCACATCGCTTTCTGTGCACGTGTGTCATCCAACATTTTTGACTGTTTTGACACCAGCCACCATTTAAGAGACACATGGCTCTGTATGTGGGCGGGCACTCACTGGAACACATATAACGTAGCAGACAGACAAGACAGAAATATTAACCAGCAGTGGATGATCTGACTGAATCTCATCAAGTGTTGAGGGTTTAAAATCACACTGGGAGCTCCAGATAATTACTATGATCACTGTGTTATACTTGTTAATGCAGCATCCACACACGGTGCACTGTATAACAACAAGATGTTGAGGTGGAGCGTTTGATTGTGAGCGTCTACAGGGCAGTGGGGTGATTCAAATCTGCAATAAAGCCTGGACTTAAATCCATAGTGTGTGTGTGTGTGTGTGTGTGTGTGTGTGTGTGTGTGTGTGTGTGCTGAGCAGACATTAATTACAAAATGGAGAGCACCTTTGCGTGGAGCTGCAGAAACTGATGACATGCAGGATTTTCGGCTTAGCCTCAGAGGTGCTGGAGTGTAGTTAAAGACAACAAAGTTTGTGTAGCTGTGGAGCCGAGTTTTACGTGTGAAGACGACGAGGGAATTGGGAGGAAGAGGAGGATAAAGACGATGTAAAGACGAAGAGAAAATGGAGAAGAAGAAGGTGATGAGGCAGCATCAGAGGAGGAAAAATAGGTAAGAAAGCAGGTGGAGGAAGAGGAGGCGAGGAATGTCAAAGCGGGTTAAAAGAGAAAAGAAAATAGGAATAAACAAGAAGGAAAGACGAGGAGAAAGAGGAGGACAGGCGAGATGAAGAGGAAACGAGGTGAGAAGAGAAGCAGCACAAGGAAGAAAAGAAGATGAGGAAAGGTGAAGGAAAGCAAGAAAGGAAGGGAGGGATGCAGAGAGGAAAAGGAAAACCCACATTCCTGTTAGATCCACTATGTGTTTGGAAGTTCAAATTGTCTTTCGGGCGCAGAAAAGGCTGAAAACGAGGCTTTGTCTGCTTAAGTGGCTGCAGGCTGTGGCACAATCCGCGTCTGTGTGCGTTTCAAACCTTCAGGCCCCCTCACAGAGAGGTTTAACAGCTTATCAGGTGACCTTATGGCAGGGCCACGCGTGCACCCGCCTGACCGCGGGTGCATGCGTGGTAATGCGCGCTAATTGACCATTTCTCATTTTTAAATCCAGCTGCTGCTAAAGTGTGTGAAAATCTACAAATAAGACAAAGTCAAACTCACTGTAATGTTCATTAAAGGAGGTTAAAATTGAAACATCAGCACATTTTGCCACAGAAATCATTAAATATTCATAAAATACTATAAAAGTCACATAAACTAAATGTGAAGCGGTTAAATCATGTATCACATGACTGTAGATCACAGGAGTGTCATAAGATTAAAGCCGAATTCATCTTCACACAGTGTTCTGCTAAATGAATAATGAAATCACTGAGAATAATGTGCTACAAGTCAAGTAGAAGTAATGAAGTCTACATTTGACAGTAAAGTGAACTGACCTTCTGCTCGCTGGAAGCCCGCACGCTCAGAGCAGATGTGAAGAGGTGGTGATGAATGAAAGACCCCCGGTAACTTCTTCTTCTTTTTCTCGTTTTATCTCGCGTCATTTGTCTTCATATAATCATAATAATAATTAAGAAAAACAAAGAAAAAGCAGCAGCAGAGTTTGTTCCTGGTCCCAGAAGTTGTTTTTTTTCATGTATTGGCGACACACGGACAGACTCACCAGCCTCCGCCCGTCTCCGTCTCCGCTCTGCTGGAGGACTGGAGGAGAGCGGCTGTTCGGATGGAGCCTGGTGACGTCACCGCGAGGGGCGGAGCCACTGACTCCCCACTTTGTAAGACCCTCATTGACATAATTTATGTCCCGGACCTTTAGCCTGACCCTGGCTCAAACTCAAGTGTAGATTTATTTTGGATTACTTATTACGACCTGGAGCGTCAGGTCTGTTTTGACTCTTTAGTGCAGAATCCACATCTGTATCTGGACCAGAGTGAACAATATTATCAACCCTCTGCACTCTAACTCACAGCAGCTTTAACCAGAACAGAGGACGAATCATTTGAGTGGGGTTTTGTCAATGAGATGAAAGAGGAGCCTGATGAAAGCTGTTTTTCTGAATGTGGAAGAAACCAATTATCTCATCTCCAGAGCAGCCTTTTATGCTTCTTTTTTTTAAGCGTTTTAAAATAGATCGTCAATAAAGGAAAAAGCTCCATCAGATATTTTTTGATGTTGATGAAGTTCTTACGATGATATGTTTCCTTTCAAACAATAAAAAAAGTTTGGAACCTTTTAGTAAAAGCATTAGAAAAAAAACAACATGAATTGTGCCTCATTAGCAGAGGACCGTCCTGCGGCACGAGTCATTACCCTTTAAGCTCCCCTCAGCTGTATTTATAGAGGCTGTGATCATTACACTCTGCAGATGAAAACACGAGTTCCAGCCAGTGCTGGTGAATTTCATTTCAGTTTTTAGTTGGTTTCTTTAAAGGCATAAAAAACGACTGAGCTTTAACCAGCCAGAAATAATATGTTCACGTGAGATATACTCACTATCTTTTCCCCATATGCTACTAAACTATCTAATATGAAAATATTTATCATAATTGTAAAATAAACTTTGCAGCTTAGACACTTAGCTGAGGTTAGAGAAAGGTTGTGGTCCAGCTTCCAGCTTCCAACCTTTAAATAAAGCCACAGCCTTTTTATAATCCCAGCTAAAGTACCTTTGTTGACTAAGGGTAACCACTACTTGCAAGGTGACTTGTCTATTTAAAAAACGCATTGCACCAGAACCACTCAGTTGTTAGGGTTCCTACAAAAACGTCTTCAAGGTTTCAGCTCAGTTGCATAGAAATGTGAGTTTCGGTCACCAGTCCTAGTGAGCGGTCCTGGTTCTGCACTCGGTTGAGCTTGAGGGACCTCTCCACACCTCATAAGGTTAAAACTAATAAGACGTCACGAGTAACACAGTCCTCTTCAACTTAACCAACACATACAGCAGAACAAATCAAACACTTGGAGACGCTCGCAGCAATGACCTCAAAGACATCAAATGCACAAGCAAAGCTCAAAGGGAACTGCACTTTGATCTGCGCCACGGGTAAAGCTGTAAAAACTGGACCATCAGACCGCGTTCGAACCAGATACTACACCACGTGCTGCAGAGAGGCATACGTCTGCTGCCCCCCTTCAGTCATGCCTGAGGGAGCTTTTAAAAGCTGCACCCAAGGTTTCCAACAAGGCAGCTAATTAGACCGACAACAGCTGGAGAGGAGAGGAGAAACTGTTTTTACAGCTCAAATTAAAACGAATCCTCCTAATTAATCTCATAAAAGTCGGGTAACAGATTTATATCTATTGTATTTTTGATGTCTCACTCTCACTGCATTGATTCGTATTTCAGAGCCTCGTGGCGAGCTTCACATCACGAAGGGTGACGGCTCATTCACAAGATCTCTTTTCAGCTCCTGCTTTTTGTGTTGGGCTCAAACACTTCGGTCACGGCCGGAGGGCTGTGGAGTGTAGAAAATGCCGGACATCTCTCTTCTGTTCTTCTCTTACTCTGAGTTCATGATGAATGCTGCAGCAGCTTCAGACAAGTGAAAGCGATGTGATTTATCTGACCATCCTTCTCTTTCTGTACTGACAGGGGCTGAGGGGATATGATGGATACGCTGAGGCAGCTTATGAAGTGGCTAAAGATCAGTGCTGGGCTCTGATATCCATTCAGCAGGCCAGTCACCTTGGGTCCACACTTTTACAAAAGGCTTTTTCAGTGTCTCTGGCTCAGGAGAGATGTTTTCATTTATTCCTCATGACAAAAAGCCTGCTGTAACTCGGCACGCTGAGCGGAAACCACTTTCTGCACAAGACATTTTTCATGTTTTATATTTACATGGTGATTTTCTTTTTAAGTTCCACTTTTCTCGTCTGCTCCTCTGTTGTTGTGTCAATTTGCATCGTCACGCTCTACGTCTTCTGAACCATATTTGATCTCTGAAGTTGGAAACTGTGAAACTGAGTTAATTAGCCACTAATAGTGCATAATCCCTTATTTTCCTTTCCTTGGCAGGCTTTTACAATGCACATGTCATAGATTGATATGGGTTTTGGGATGCATTTCTAAGTGTTGTTGCTGTGTATTTATGCTGTATGAGACCTGCTTGAGATCTAAGATGAACCTCAGTGTGAACCACCTAATGTAATATTGCATTGTATCGTAACATATCGTATATCATATCGTATCATACTGTAATGCATCAAAGCAAAAATTCTGATATCCCTATTGTAAAAACAACTGAGTAAAACTTCACGACAACAGGTTGCATTTTAACATTTTTATATTCATCAATAACACTAAGAATATAAACAGTTTGATCAAACGCTGAGGTTTACAGTTTTTCACAAACGGGAGCAGGCAGACGCCTCCTGAGAAATTTGGCACAAAAAGCTGCACGTTTGTATAAAGAAGTAAATGTTTTCACTCGGCCGTTGCTGCCCTGTAGTTCAGCTCTTATTGGAGGCCCAGACGGGATTTGACGCATCTATTCACTTGGGCTGAATGGGAACTGTGGGAGCTGAAAAAGAAGCTTTCTATTCACGGCTTTATCAAGGAGGCTTGATATCAGCGCAGGCTGCTTTGCATCACAATGACTGAGCGTTTGCTTGTCAACCAGGTTGGTTATGGGAAGAAGCAGCAGGAATTTAGTTTATTTCAGATGCTGCCTGAACGCAAATACAGGAATTCCTTAAAATGTGGCGACCGAGAATTTGTTCTAAACACTAAATCTAAAATAACACGATGAAAGAAATAGAAAAGCACAGAAATCACAGTATGAAATGGGGAGAACTCAAGATTTCATCTTCAGGACCTCTTCTACTTCCTTTTATTTGTCTTCCTCTTTTCTTCTTCCTCAGCCTATTTCTCCCTCTCCTGCCTCCATCTGTCCGTTTACTACGGCTCCTAACTTGAGGCTGCCAAACCTGTTCACGGGAAATTACTTATTCATCATTTCCTCGGTTTATAGCAGCAGGGAAAAGGCCACAGATTAAAGAGCTGTGTCTTCAGGCAAACACACACACACACCTGAAATCAGCCGCCTCTTCTGCTCCACTTAGGATTCAGTGTTAACTCTTTTTGCACGGTTTGATCGCAGCCTTTATTCATTATTTCTGCAATTTGAAGAACAGTAAAATCCTATAAAATAAAAATGATGCTACTTTCTTAAGGGCAGCCTTTAAAACCTAAAATCCACCAAATCCCCTGTTACTAAATGATTATCGTTTCAGCGCCTGGAACCTGTCCACCAACCACATTTCTACATCACTCTTCTTCTGCGGCTCCGGTGAAACCAACAAACACGGCGAGCAGGGAGGGATTTGGAGTTACGCTCAAGGACACTCGGATGTGACACAGGATGATCAACGGCGGGTAATGATGTTTTCCCTTCGCAAAAGGATGTATCGTGTTTTGGCAGCAGCTTCAAGTGATCCAGATTCATCTTGTAAGATGAAAATGAGCACCTCTTATTGATGGAGTTAAATACTTTATAGCTCACTCAGTATAAAGACAGCTCCCCTCACTCTGCTTAAACAGGTGGGACGACCTTGTAAATGACCGTTTTAGCTGGAGCAGTTTTGCTCTATTTCAGTGTTGATGAAGTGATGAAGTGAACTCAGCCAGTCTTTGTATAAATGGCAGTTCATGCCAGTGTCTTCGAGCTCAGTGTAAAAATTGGAACATACAGCATGTATGTAGCATGTCGTTATAATACAATACGATTGAATTCATTTGCAAAGAAGAATTTAGGTTAAAAATGTGGCTACAGCTGTAAAACATTGATCAAATTCATTTTAAAAGTGAAATTTATCTCTGGCTGCGTAGTCTAGAGTCTACGAGGGACACAGGTAATGTAATTCTGCTGTATGGAGGTGAATTTTCTCTGTAGCGTCTCCCTTGTAAAATCATCATCTCTGAACTCTCGCCATCGCCCACTTCAGCTCAACACCAATTACCCACAAGCCCCTCTGTCCACATGTTTCCCATGGCAACGTGAGCTGTCCCTATCTGAGAAAGAGAGCAAGAAGTGGAGCGAGAGCGATACTCAACGAGACTCTGCAGCATCTTCTACTTCCAGAAACTATTCACTGTAACATTCAGTAATAATATGAACCCCGGCTCGGCCAGGTTACAGGGCGTAAATTAAAAAGCAGGACATTCCAACAACGTGATCAGGCATGATCTGGTTCTACGCTGGAGTTTCGTACACGCCTGGAACGCCTCCTACAGAAGGCACTAAATCCAGCAGGCTTCCTTCTGAACTCTGAGCACATGAGAAAACGCTGATAGAGGCTGACAGGCGTTTGTTTGCAGAGTGACGTTCCAGTATTAAGATGGTAATGACTTACTTATGTTAAAACTCTACCTGAGTCACTTTTATCACCATTAATCTCACACTTTCCCTCCTCCTCACTGTGCCCGGCTAAATGTTGTTCGGCCTTCACTTGCCCGAGCTCCTCCTCCATCGATCACAATTATCAGCCATGACTGATGAAGCTGCCGAGGAAACAAGGCGTCCGCTTTACGAGGCCGGTCACTTTCAGCGTAACTACCGGAAGTCATCAAACTCAGCTTTAATTTCATCAGGAGAAATGTGTGCAGCTGTTCTGAAGTTTGGAGCGCCTGAAGTCGTATAAATCTCTTTAACTCACCGAGCTGGTGAAGCAAAGAATCCCATCAGGAGGCCAAGTGAGAATTAAGGCTCTATAAAAAGGTTAAATGGCTGTTTCACCTCTGGACCAGATCTACATATACATGTTCTGACACAGAGGTAGTAATTAATGAGCTCCAGTGATGTTCAAGTACACTAAGTCACTGGACTACAGGAGGAAACCAATCAAAACGCACAGCGCTCTCCCTGGTGCTGGGCATCACACCCAGAGGTAATCACATGTTGTCTGTAAACACTTCAAAGTAAACTCCTCTGGAAGGCACGTAGGGGGTCTGCAGCCCAGTGAGCTCCCAGGGTTTGACTGGCAACGGATCACAATGTTGTTTGGACTTGAAAAAGAGTTTACAACTGTATCTTGTCCTGCACAAGTATATAGTCATACTGCCGGAGAAAAAAAATAGTAATGCACATGCTCCGCATCGTATTCCTAACACATCAGGACTGTGCAGAGGCCCAGACTGGACCTTAAAACGAGGCAGGTTGATCACTTCCTGTTATATTTCCCAGCACATTTCTTCACCGACTTGCCGCTTTTAGACGCTGTGATTCTCATTTCATTCACTGGGTTTCAAAGTGGCTCACGACAGAAGCTCCCCGACTGATTCCCATTATCATAATGAGCTCTCTCTTGCTTCTGTTTAAAGCCCTCGTCGCAGCAGCTGTTTGAGCATCACAGGAGGACGGAGGGCGCTTCCTGTCGCTGAGAGGTCACGGTTTCAGGCAAAACAGACAGACAGTCCACGAGTCCTGGAGCGAGTCCTGAAATAAATTTATGTCTCTTAGAGTCGACGAGGACGAGAATCTGCCTCCAAATTCTGCAACTGTTGATGTAGAAATCATCTAGTCTGTTGGATTCTTTACACTGTCCATTAATATTAAATCAACTCATTTAACTTGACTCATTTCCAAGTACTTTAATCTTTGGGGAAACATGATTTATACCGACATAAGACACCCTCATTTTCTCGGGATGCTTCTTCGCATTGTGTCAGTTTAGTTCATTTAGAAGTCACAGCTCCATGAAGCGTTTCCATCGTTCCTTCGGCATTAAGTAATCACCTCCCATGGCTGCAGCCTATCTGAGAGTTTGTCGCTTTGCAGTTATGACCTGACAGCAGCTTAGCATTCACCATATGGTGTTGTGGTTGTCAGAGGTTGTGTTTGTGTGGGAAGATTAGCTCTGTGCGGTGGCTGTCACGCTGGGCGCTCACTACAACACTGAACACACAGGAAGATGTTTATGCAGGAAAACTGCTGCTTTCCTCAGCATAAAGACTGAGACAACGTTCAAGGCGAATGACAATAGATTGTTAAGTGTCTCCAATTAAATACTTTATTCAGTGGGATGACTGCAAAGACTCCTGTGGAGAGGGGAAACTTTTTGCATTTTGTTTATCCTGTTGAACAAATTGAAAATGAAAACTGCAGTTTAATAAGAATGTTTTCGTACAGTTTGGATGGACTTCCTGACCAACACTGAAAGGATTCAGCAGCCCGTCACCAAAAGACTCGAAGTAACTGCTGCGCATATAGTTTGTTACGACGATGAAAGGACGCAGTGACAAACACAAACACATTTTGTTTGCTGTGATTAATGCCTTGTAATGTCTTGTAAGACATGTAATTATTATACACACTCTACATTCACTCTTATAGAACATTGATCTGTGGTTTTCAGAGTTTAACTCGTGTCTACAGATCATACAACGGTGTCTTTTTCCCCTGCATTAATTTTTTTATTTTTCGGGATGTGTGATTAATTTTGAATGCTGCTGATGCTGACATTTTGAGGAGGAGGACTCAAGGAAATAATGAAATCCTAAATTCTAATTATGATTGTCTGGTGCACAGCTCTTCTCAAACCTTTACTTTAAACGTAAGGCCAGAGCACCGTCTGCCTCGGTGACTCACTCAGATGTAATAAGTTCCAGCTCGGCTCAGACATGATTGTCCCAGGTCTGAAAACCTCAAATGGGACGAGGTCAGACATAACAGGACTGAATCAGTGCCGGCTGCTTACGAATGAGGAACTTTCCTCCTAACATGGTGCTTCCTTCCTCTGGGGCAGGACGTCCACCAGATCTGTGATTTATCTGAGGTCTGATTCAATTAATTAACTGACAGCTAAGCTAAAAATGGCTCTGACGAGTGTGACAGACGGTGACGAGACGTATATGGCGAACAGAACGTGGACAGAAGAACATGGATTTGTGTTTAAATGTATGTAATCTCCACCAATGGACAGATTTAGCGAGGAAAATGGGATCAGTGTGAGGCTGGACAGCTTGCGATGGATGTTGTTATTGTTGCTGTCGTCGTGAGTCATCACTGACCTTGATTCAGTTCACAGTCTGTCGTGTTCGGCTCAGTGTGTGAACTTGTTTATTGTCCCGTGGTCTGTTTTCCTGTCAGTCCAAATTAGCCCAGACTGGGCGCAGGAAGTAGATATGTAGGCCATAAGGTGTGAGTGTGTGTGAGGGATAGAGCGCTCCGATCCAGGAGCCTCTAATCCGATCGGGGGGTGAGAGTGGAGGCAGGAGAGGATTATGGGATTTGGGAGGGAAGATGCAACATTAGATGGCCACTCTGCGGCTGCAGGCCTGAACACTGGGGAACACTTCAAATCTGCCGCAATAGTTTTATGTTTCTAATACAGCTCAGATCTTTCATATATAAGTGAGCGTCGTCGGCATAAAGGAGTTTTCTTAGACAATAAGAAACTGTTAAGAACTTTTTTTATAAAACATAAAAAAGCAGAACATGGCCACTTTAATTTCACCGAAAGCTTAATTTATTTTTTTCCCCCAGAATATTTAGTGTCGCTGAATTTTAGCTTGATTAACTTGTGTTTTCAAATCCTCTCAATTTAAACTTTCTACGTTTAGGTACAAGATTTTTCGCAAATCATCATCATCATCATGTCAGTATTTTCTTACAATTACTCATTTTAAGAGTGAGTAACTTTAAACTTGTTAACACTTGTTTTTATATCTTTATATTTGCTTATTAATTTATAGAATATAAAATGCTGAAAGCAGTTTCATCCCTTAGACAGATTCTTGCTAACAGTTGATATGTTAACTGTAACTTCTGTATTTGTCTTTTGGTTTAACAAAAATCCAGTTTGAAGGTGAATCTGAGACTCAAGGACTCGTCAGGATGAATGCTGTTCACAGTAAGACGTGTTGGAGAGACAGGAGGACGTGGGAAGAAAAAAAGACATCTTGTCTGAGCTCCAGGCGACAACAAACGACCTTCACAAATCACCTGAGTGGCTTGATTGCAGCCATAAGTCATTGTAATACCCAGCGCAGTAACACACAGTGCGGCCCTGACCCCTCACAAAACACTTTCCTCCTCCCTGTTATCCAGGTTTATGACAGTTTGTCCATCACTGCCGCTGTGAACCACAAAATGAGCCAGATGGGATTGGGGTTTTGAATGACAGACTGAGGCTCTTTCCAGATAATGCTGTGATCAACAGCCAGACATGCAGATGCTCTGCCAGGGAGTAATCCAGCAGAGGGAACCCACCAGCCAGGACAGGCACCGATGTGGTGCTCTGGTCAACGCCAAGGCTGCAGTCCCAAAAAGAAGCTGTGTGATGTTTCCATTATCCTTTACGATGACGGCGTTAGAGGAAATGTTTCGCATTACTTATATTATTATTTTATGCAAATAAGAAGAAACAATTAGTAGAAAATATACTGAGACCTTCCTCTAGGTGTTCTGGGAAATACAGGTAGGCACTAAAAGAAGTTCACACTTCACATCACCTCATCCAACTGTAATTAAGAAGTTACATTAAAAAAAGTCAACTAATAATTTCCAGTTATTAATATAACTGATCGCTAAGTTTTAACAAAGATTCAGCTGGTTAAGACTGACCCTGATGTTTGTGCCTCAGACTGGAAACACAACAACCATAAAGCAGGAATCATTTATTAATGTTTAATTTCACATTCAGCTTAAAACGTAGAGGAATACTGTTTTCCTCCAGATTTATAACCTGAGCTTTGGTTTAAAAAGCAGGTAAAGAAACCCAGTTAGTCTACAATCTGCATGCTGTAGTTATCTAAAGTTAAGAAAAGTCATTTTAAAGAGACACAATAAATCCACACACCACCTCAAAACTAATGAAAAACTAATTAATAAAGTTTAGACGAGACCAGTTTGACTATTGATGTGTTGGGTGCTCGACACATTGCTGCCCTCTAATGGTGATTTATCACTAAGACACACACTGTAGACACAGAACAGTGTATCTTGGTTTTCTTTGTTCACAATGTCACCTCTAACACTGAGGAGGTCCCTGTCTGCTGACAGTAAACTGAGCAACGTATTTGACCTCATACAGGAAAATACAAACGTAAAATGACAAGGCTCTAAAAATCGAAGGGAAAGAACCTAAAACACCAGTAACCTCAGTCTGTGCCTCAGGTTGTTGGTGTCAGTGCCATGTGGTGACTCAGGCCTGGCAAACCTTTTGCAGCCCAGCTGGAGGCGCTGACCGGTTGCTACGGCGACTGATGAGTTCAGGGACCCCGGCTGGCTCCGAGGACTCCTCAGCCGTTTGAGAACACTGTCTCCCGGGAGAAAATATGCTGAAATAGACACAACAGAGGAACAGAGAGAGAGAGAGAGAGTTTGATGGTGACTTTACCCTGCAGGTGGGAAACCGGGACCGTTCTGTTGGTTTAAACTCGAAAGATGACTTTTAAAACCTTATTCATACTGTAAACTACACCCCTACACTCAACTCCACTGCTTTAAGTGACACTACAACTACAACAACTCTTCTTCATAAGTCATCGTTTTAATACAATCATTTAGAACAATGAGAGGTGAGAGCTGATACTCTCTCCCAGCTGTATGACTCCAGCTTCCAGGATTTTTTGGGTTGTGTCTTGGCTCATTTCTCTGAACAGAGTTTCAGTGTGTGCAGCAAACAATAAAGCAGCCTGTAGTCATCCGCGTGAGGAGTGTATTTATCCCCGAACAAAGACACAGTTTATCACATAATAAACGGCTCTGTTCGCAAAGATGATGCCTGACCGAAAATACAAAGAGAGGATGCTGGAGGAAGCCATGCGGGGAATTCAGCACATTGTGGAGGTTATCAACCAGTCATATAAAAATCATACGTCTGAATATCTAAGTCACATTAAAGTACTACTTATCAAATGAACGGACATGTATGGGATGCTGGATATTTGAGGCTGGATAAAGTTTGTTTACAGCATCTTGGAGTAGAAAGCTGGCACTGAGACGTGTTAACTTCTGCCTGCTTGGCCGGAGCAGATGCAGAGTTTGCGAGCTCTCTTTGGGCTGTGGAGGGCACACGTCTGGCCAACTTCACCAGTGAAAAGAGTGTCTTCATTAACATGCACGGCCATCCGCTTCCTCTGAAGCAGGCCTTTGTCGCCCAGCAGATCCCCGAATCACAGCGAGGAGAGGCTGCAGATAGAAACAGATAGATGCAGGTGTAGGATGAACGGACAGAGAGACGCAGGGAGATGTTTGGCACATTAGTCAGTGTGTGCTCGTCTCATTTAATCTTAATTAGCTCTGAGATGCTTGGAAAGATTTGGTAAACATATTTTAACTGAAAGCACCTGCTGCTCCTCGTGTTATCCAACATGCATTTTACATGACTCGCTGCATCGAGCTTAATGAACCCAGCAAAGCCTTGGAAACTAACGGGCCTGTGGTTTTTAATTGCTATCTGAGTCTTCCTGCTGATGAGGGGTTTGCATCTTATGGTGTCATCTCTGTTTCTTATTCAAACGGAGGATTGTGAAAGCTTCAGTTTGTTTTTTTACTGTTGTTTGACTCATTATGTGTATGGTGCTCAGTACACCAGGGGTTTCTTTCTTTTTCAGGACAAATTATTGTATTTTTTTCCCCCGATTCAAATTTGCTTTCATTTCTCTCATAGGCAGCTCTCTGTTTTTCTTCTTAATTTATAATTTCTTTGTAACGATAAATGCAGTCGTCAAAGGTAAAACTCAAAGAAACAAAAACAATCGTCACCGTCCGGTGAGATTCCTTGAGGCCTTGAGGTTTCATTACTTTTAGAGGGGGGGGGGGATTGTATTTCCCAACATGCACTAAACAAAAACATTCCCAGGGACCCGTCCATCTTCTTCCACTTCTGAGATTCCTCCAGTGGTGGTGGCCACAGGTTCAGCAAGGTAATCCATACGTCTCTCTCTCCCCAGCCACGTTTTCCAGCTCCTCCTGGGGGATCCTGAGATGTTTCCAGGCCAGATCTCTCCAGCATGTCCTGGATGTACCTGGGGGCTGAAGATAGTTTGACTTTTTGACTTTCAACAGTTTGACTTGGTTTGTGTCTCATTTTGTCATTAACAAAACAAACTCTATGGAAAGATGCTCTCTGACATTTCATATCAAGACAAACTTATTACGCTGGCATTAAGGTTTGTTAGAGTCAGACTCACACGTCAGTGTGAGTGCAGGGCAGCAGTGGAGTGAGGGGAGGTGCAGGGACAGGATTGGTCAGCAGTTCGATTGACAGGCTGGTTGACCTCTACCCTGCAGCCTCCACACCACCACCCAGCACCATGCTGCAGTATAAAGTCTGCAGCACCATCCTCAGCCTCCACCCCTCTGGATACACAACACAGAACTTCAGCGTCAGCTCACACTGAGGTAAGATTATACGTCTCTTTCCATGTCGCGGGAAACTTATGGATGTATGTGACTTTATTACACTTTGTATGACAGTATGTGAAAAATTCACTGAGAATAGTTCAGAAAATGCAACTGAAGGCGCAACAACGAAGATAATAAATAAATAATAAAGTCAACTGCAGTTTATATATACAAGTTTTACAACATCCGGTGTTAGTCATTTTTACCACTAAGGTTGAAAAGTATTTAAATTGTGCAGGTAAGTTGATGCAGAACATTTTTTACACTGTCATGCTGGTAAAAAAATCTGACTCCGCTTTTTTTGACAAAACACATTTGTATTCACAATGCTATGGCATGAATTACGTTTATTTTTTATTTAATTTAACTTCATAGCAACAAGTCTGTACTTTCCATATGAATAAGTATGAATGTTAAGTACTTCTTGGATATTTTACTCAGTTTTGTTTTTGTTTCTTTGTAGTTTATATATGAAATTGATCAGTTTGTAACCTGGTGATTATTATTATTTAGATTAAATATAATTAACATACAGTATATTGCACTGATTACAAAATAAAGTCATTTAACTCTTTCTGCATTATTGAGACCTGCTGACGTGTGTTCATTCACTTTTTGCTTTGATCAAAGGTGAAACGACAGGTGACAATGACTGACCTGGAGACCTCGATGTCGACCATCATCGCCGTATTTCAGAAGTATTCAGAGAGAGAAGGAGACAAACACAAACTGAAGAAGAGCGAGCTAAAGGACCTGCTTCACGATGAGCTGCAGGACCTGATGACGGTGAGACAGAGAGGGGATCTGTGGAGAGAAGTTGGAGATAGAAGAGACTGTCATGGGAGTGGTCAAATCCTTTGTGTTAGCTGAAACAAGCAAATTAGTCTCAGAAAAGCAGAAAAGTCGAATTTTGGGACCATCAACCTACTGTACTTAAGTATTTCTGATTCATTTATACTTGATCTCAACTACAGTTCATAGACATAAACTTCACTGCATTTACTGTTAGTTATTAGCTACTAATCATTAAAATACAGGTGAAATCATAATGCTCAGTGGTAATAACCAAATAATAGTGACCAGGAGGAGTCTGGACCTGCGTCTCAGTATTTCTGGTTTGAAAGTCATAAAGTTTTCTAAATGGTCGCAAAGAGACTAAACTTAAGTGCAAATAAATAAAAAAAGGCAACAAAGACATCGAAAATGAATAAAATGGAAACACAATGACCAAAAAATAGACCAATGAATCTAAAGAGATACAAAAATATGTAAAACAAATACAAAAAATACACAAAATGACCACGAAGAAGTAAAAGCTGACAATAGAGAAACGTGATGATCAGAAATAAACACAAAAGAGACAACATGTGACCATAAAGACACACATGGTGTCTGAGAGTGCGCACAAAACGAACACAGAGACAAAAAACAAATACAAACAATGTAGATGTGTCTCTTTCCTTCCAAGACAATTTTCTCCTTATAACATGACATCTACCACTTCAAATCATCTTCTATCTTCATCCACATGTGTTCAGTGTTTCTTCCCTCTGAACTCGTCTTCCTCCCCCCGCAGCATGCGAAGGACCAGGCCGCTCTGGACAGCCTGATGGAAAGCCTGGACACCGATGGCGAGGCCGAGTGCGACTTCCAGGAGTTCATGACATTCATCGCCATGGTCGCCGTCTGTTGCCACGAGTTTTTCGAGCACGAGGACGAGTGAGGAGGAAGCAGCCGTGCGCGGAGACAAAAAGTGTGTGTGTAGGGGGAGGGTGGGGGGGCTACAGTAAATTATACAGAAGCAGATGCTTAGCAACGCACAACCTGTTGGTGCCTTCAGAGCAGTGCAGGGTGGGTAAACACAACTCCAGCCAGCAGCCCGAACACAACCAGGAGCTTTGGCTGGTGGTACGTTAGACTTCTTATCGCTCTAGTCTAAACATGTAGATGGGTTGTAAAGTCTTCAGAGTGGCTTTGGGGTTTCTGTAAGTCAACCAGTCTCTTAAACGTCGTTAAACTTTAACATTTCAACTACACTATGGGAGGCCTGAACTCATTTCTGTACTATCAAGTTGAGCAAACCACCAATCGCTATCAGTCATATCAATCTGATCTTCACGGTTTCACACAGTTCGAAACGTGTTTTCTAGATTTTGGATTGTGGTGAAAGACTAGTAGTTCGTTAGCCAACACTAGGTACAATCAAGTTATTTCTTATTATGCGGGATAATAAAGCTGGCTGGAACATTTTTTAAGAGTTAGCCAGATTCCTAGTTTTCTCCTCGATGTCTTCATGACCCTTAAAATTTTGAATTTCACATGGCCACTAAACGAAATTAGTTCAGAACTCAGTAGCTCCAGGGTTTCTAGTTTAACATCAAATATTGAAGTATCTAGTAAGTGTAGTGTCATAATAAGAACATAGTAAAACTTTCAAAATGGAGTTTTAGCTGATATTTTTCAGACTAACCTTTGGTTTAGGAGTTGTCTTCGCATTTTCCGAATGACTCTTCAGTTCTTTGGTGTCACGACCTCTTTGGTAGGAATCCAAGCCTCATTTCAAGTTATATTCTAAAATCAATTCCCTGCATTTAAAGTCATATGAAGAAGTAAATTAAGTCTTGCAGCCCATTCAGAAAACAACCAACTGTTTCTAGGCGCATGACTCTGATAAATGTTGTTGATTGTTTAAAACTGAAAGTGACTTGGAACTTTTCACATTTAACAACCTAATAAAAGTTTGAAAATGGTTTTTGAGTTCTTTTAGTTTTAGCTTCCACTTTCATATCATTTTGACATTGACTGAGTGTCTGGCTGGTAGATCTCAAATGTCAATGGTAACTTTGTCTATTCTGCATTAATCTATTTACTTTATTAAGTTTAGCTCTTGTCTTTGTTTCTTGTTTAGAAATTATTTTAGAAAGTCACTTCATGTTTAGGTTTTTGGTAAAGGAGTAATCAACATATATTTGAATCATATATATCAAATGTTTAGCTTGCTGCTGTTTGGATGATTATTAGCCGCTGTAGCTGAGAATAATTTAATTTTGTTTAATTCCCTCCCTGCTTCTGCTGCAGGTTTGATTCTGTTAGAATTTAAATTCAGTCCAGTAGAAACTCAGTCAACTTAGAAAAACGTGTAGTTTCACAGTGTGTAAGTTTTCATGCAAAAGAAATAAAAGATTTGAAATGTTGGTCAACACAGGTGGAACAGAAGTGTTCATTATGGGACGATGTGTTTTTGAAACATGAAGCAGTGTTTTGTTTGGATGTTGCTGATGTTAAATGAGTTGAATTATCTTTGTTTGACTCTTGGCTACAGATCGTTTTTGTGGCATGTAGAGATAAAAGGCTGGTTAAACTTTTACACCTCAAATGCATGAACTCACTCACAGATAACAAGGCAGCTTCACTGATTAAAATGCTTCTTTACTGTTGTTTAAAATGTCTCATTTTTTCATTGGGTTGCAGACACATCTCAGCTGATGACAGAATTTACTAAAAAAACTGGATTCATCTCAAAGTCCGAGTCTGAAAATAATAACACTTCATTTAATCTTTCTTTTTAATTTTGCTGTGAATAGGAAATGTTTTTACAGTTTCTTATTTAACTCTAATACCAAGAGTTATGTTGCAGGTTTTGCAGCATAAAAATCTCCAACAATTGCCAATTCATTTTATTTTAATTTATTTGGTGTGCTCGTTTAATCACACAAGCTTCAGGTGACGCAATTAACAGGATGATAATGACAACAGACGAGAACAACTGATGGAAAACAACCACAAAGAGATTGAAAAATACGATAAAGTACTATAAAACAAACACAAAGTAACTTCAAAATACTACAAAATTACTCAAAACGACAAAAGGAGCAAGAAATGAATGCTAAACAACCATGAAAGATGGAAATTAAACACATATGATGTGGCTGGTCAATCTATGGGGGTCAATCATGTTTCCTTACACCTGTAGCATCATGTAATTGACTTTACATGTTAAATAAAAGCATCTTTACAAAGTCCCTCGCAGTTGAGACACACTAAGGAGGAATCACATATGAAAACACGACATGTGACTGTTTCCTCTGCTTGTTTTAGCGGGCTGAAGGTAAAATGATTTGTACAGTTCGTGCGAGGACAAATGATGCAAGAGCTGCCTCACGCATCTGCAGGATGTTTAGCATCAGGGAGGAGGAGTCAGCCTCGCTATTGGCCAGAGTGGGACCAGATCCTGACCCTGGGGACTGACACCACACCCATCTGTGTGTGTGTGTGTGTGTGCGTCTCTGTGTGTGTGCAGCATATGCTCTGTTGTGTTTCTTCTTCTCCTTGTTGTTGTTGCTGGGGATTGAACAGCTTCCCTTAGATTCTCAGCACTGGTGAGTCTTGCGTGAGACGTTTTATCTTTTGTGTCACAGTTTACTTTAAAGTTTTTTTTGTTGTTTTTGTACATTTTGTGATATTCAAACTGTTGCACCTTTGTTTTTACTCCATCGTATATTCAGACTTTAGGAAAGTCCTCATTACAGTTCTGCATATGTGCTTTCAGTTTTGCTCATAAAGTTTTTTGTGCATTTCTGTGTTTGACCCTGATATTTTGCAGCTGTGAGATAGTTTTGTGAGGCGTGACTCCTGTTATACAGACAAACACTCACACTCTGGCCTCGTTTCAGAGGCATTCCCTCGAGTTCATGAGTCAGTGTGTGAAAAACTAGACCAGAGCATCCTGACACAGTGGCGATGCTTGTTTGAATTTCTACATTTGAATTTCTAGATAGCTGCACAAATGAAGAGCAAACACCTGCTGAATCCACTGCAGGAGACGAACTGTAACAACTATTGCATACGTTTTCATTTGTTCCCCTGAGGATGTATCCTAATGACTCCCCAGACTTTTCCTCTCCTCTTATAGAAGGTGTTTTATGTGTTTTCTGTGCAGGGCGACGTCAGCATGAGCATGTACACGACTCCTGCCCCTTTGGGTCCACTGTCAACTGAGAAACCTACTTCGTTCCCTGATCTTGTGACCAGGATAGGGACGAGGGGTACGTACTGGTCAATACTTCAGATGAGAGAATTAATAGAGAAATATGTAGCATCGTGTAACGCCCTCCCCCCCATACAATTCTTTTTATGCATTAAACAAACAAGATGCCAAATGTTAGTTAGTGCGGCCTGACTGTGTCGGTAGGTGTTTAAACTGAGCCAAACTCTGTGCTCATTTTGTGGCCTCCAGCTTAACGTTTTGCCTTTCAAACAAGAAATATAAACATCTTCCTACACAGGCTGTGCCCCAGGAGCCAGTTCATCTTCATCAATGTTCTAAATTCTGACTAATCAACATGTAATCATGTATTTATTAGATGTTAACACACACTCACACAGCCGTCCTGTGACAGTTTTGGAGCTGCCGTGAGTGTGTTTAGCAGGGAGTGTCTTATCAGAGACGAGCATGAACGTGACGCCTCAGGGGTCTGTCGCTGTGGAGATAAGAGCTGACACACTGATACCCGCTGGCCCTTGTTTCCACAGCAGGGCCAGAGAGGGCCGGAGAGGGCCGAAGCAGGGCTAACTAGCGAGGGATCTGTGTGTATGACATAACATCGAGGTTGTTTTTTACATTAATTAAACTAAAAGTTTGTTTTCAACTTCCTTCAAACTCATTTGAACCTAAAATACCAGCGTTGATTGCAGGGGGGTACTTTTTTTAACTCTGCTAAAAGTAAAGTTTTAAAGTTAAAATTCACTTTTTACTGCCGCTGACAAACCTACTTTCTACTTAAAAATTCTCCTATATGTCAGCGACATCAATTCTGTTGGTGCAGAAACAGCCACAATAATAAGGATCATCACATTAGCTGAAGGACTATAATTAAGAAAACATTTGCTTTAGTCTGCTGTTATTGTCATTGCAGCACTCAAAGAGGGACGTTGCACCACTTTTTTATAATTATCAGGACTTCAGACAACAAGCAATACATCTTGATTTGATTCACAATTACTGTGGAAACATCTTTCCAGACAATGGCACCAAATTCTCCTCATTGTTTAATTTCTCTGATGTAGCTTCTCCTAAAAGCATAAAGTCCTGCAGCAGAAGAGCTGAATTGTCAATTATTTAAATCATACTTAGAGTTTGCAGTACAATCACGAGAAAAGGTTTTTTTCTCAGTGGGTAAATTATAAATAAAGTTTATTATGTAAAATAATGCAACATATAATATGCATTTTATTCCTGCTAGCTTACTGTAACTGTAAAAACATTATACCAAACCCAGATGCCTCGTTTTTAACACCTTTAATTTTTTGTAATAGGACACTTACGGATGATTCGTTTTTTTAGGTCAAGATTTATCATAAATGCTGCGTTTGTGACTTTATAAACCTTGTCAGCTTATTTATAACCTCTGCTGCTCCGCTGTTTAGTTTCTGTTTGTAGGAAACAGGCTCTGTCTGTGTGTGTGTGTGTGTGTGTGTGTGTGTGTGTGTGTGTGTGTGTGTGTGTGTGTGTGTGTGTGTGTTTTTGTGTGT
>JAUYWH010000012.1:1469702-1498724 GCA_034779795.1 Ctenopoma multispine | reverse complement strand
GGTTCTGCATTACTTTTTATTGAGGAGGTTCCAGTGCGCATGCACCAGTTACAGCGTAGGTCTATGGTAAAGATGTTTGCGCCCTAAAATACTTTCCCTCACAGGAATCGTCAGCGCAGTGCTGCTGGTGCTGATCTGCACAATAGCCGTGTTGATGTGGTGCCTGTCCAGACATAAAGGCTCTTACGTCACCAACGAGACAGACGAAGACGACGACGTCAACGATGACGAGTCCGTCGGTTCCGACGCGGCGCTCCAGGCCAAGGAGCGTCTGAAGCTCAGAGAGGAGGAATAATTTTAAAAAGAGCTTTGTAGCTTTATTACAGCGGCTAAATGTGAAATGTGTTAGTTTGCAGATCTACTTCGTAAAGCTGCACAGAGCAACTTTGCACATTTGTAGAGGAGGATGTCACGTCCTGTTGGTTTGGCCAAATTAAAATTTGAATGTCAGAATTCTTAATGAAAATATACCCAGCGCAGCTTTAAATGTCTACAGACACTTTATTGATGGCATTTCCCTTTAAATATGAAGCCGCAGTTCTCAGACTGCAGACTTGTTTTCTGTCTCATGAGCTGAAGCAAATGTCAAAAGCGCCACCTGCTGCTGAAGGTGGTTTTTACATCCAAATGAAGCTTCCTGCCAAACAGGCTGCGACTAACCATTTGTGTCAGCTTGAGTAGAAAGATTTCTGCTCTGTGTTTCAGCCTCTGTCTCACTCACATGTGACTTGGGATTTTCCACAGAACATACTGTGGCTTGTCGTAGTAGGAAAAACACAATTGTTACTAATAAGCCATGGGGACATGAGTCATGAGTCGCACACACAATACCAGCCCTCACTGAATGATAAGTGGACTTTAGCCAAAATACATTTCATCACTTACACCTTTGTTTGGTGTTTGGGCGGCAGCCTGGTGCAGTGCTTAGCTCACGTTTCTGGGTGTGACCCTGATGTCCAGCATGCTGGTTATCTGTGTCACCCCCCCGAGACGGACCGCCACACCGTGCAGGGTGCAGGGTGCCAGGTGGGAATCTGCTCCAGCCACCACACGAGCCTCTAATGGGTTCATGAAAATCCTTTTACCTTTTCACAAGTCACAAGATTTTATATAATTATCTATAATAAAGCAAATCATGCTGAAAAGGCAACTGTTAGCACACTAAAACCCTAAATGAGGCAGCTGTACATATTTCCTCACAGGATCAGACCTTTCAGACTCTTTGGTAACAAGGTAAAGACCTTAACTCAAACACTTCTATGTTCATATCCACGCTTCGTCTGTTACCTTTCACGTTGTTGATCTATGCACATCTACTGTAAGATCATTTATCATCAGAATATATCACTTCTATACAATCACTGACAGTTTTCTAAAGATTGTAACGGCTGCAAATCCACATGCATTTAGTAAACGCATTAACAAACTCAAAGACTGGAAAATAAAAGCTGAAGAATTATTCTGAACGAACTAAATGATTGTGTGTGTCTGTCTTTTTTTCTGCTCTTACACTTGACGCACAGACAGCGAGGAGCCGAGTCATTCATCCTAAACACAGGCTTGAGAGGCTGAGGGGGGGTGAATAAGATGCTGGTCTCCGTAAGTCACACCTGTTTGCCAACCCACCTTTCCCTCCTGCCTTTTCAGTGAGACCAGTTTTACGCAGAATGCGCCTTTAGTGGTGCACCCTCTCCGAATGATCAGGAGACCGCCGCTCCTCCTCCTTCACGGCTGTCACCTTCCTGTTGTCGTCTGCTCTTTTGTGAAACCGTCTTTCCAAGTACATAGCTGCATGTGAGCTGCATTGTTTTTACTGTCTACAAAATGTGCTTCATCACATCTGGTTTCAGCCCCAGAGGCTCAACTGTTCTCCACACCCAGTCCAAGCTGCACGCTGACAGCTCTCAGGGGATCTTTTGGAGGATCTGATGAAATCCCACTTTAGGTATTTGAGTGCTTCTTTCATGCGTTCTTTGTCCTTCCCCTCCACCCTCTGTCAGCCCGGTGGTGTCATCAAGGTATGTAAAGCATTTAGAAGCAGTTTCAGGATAGAAAAGTCGTCACTGTACTTTACCACACAGTATACAAACCAGGAGGCAGCGTGAACCAGTGTAAACCATCAAATATACACTTAGAAAAGTTTGAGTCATATATGTAACTTTTTTCTTATGCATCCTTACACATTCGAACACACAAAAGCTTTTTGCAAACCTACAGCTGCTCTGTCTAAAGGCCACAGGTGAGGAAGCTGAGTCACGGAGACCAGATAAAGAAGTAACCTCTGCAAATACCTGTGGTACTATAACATCATCAGAACAAGAAGAATAACACACAGGTAACATGGAAACAAGCTCATGAATCCAGAGTCACACCTCTGTTCTTTATGACTTCTCTACTACACTGTTGTGTGTTTCCAGACTTTTAGAAACAGTCACAACAGGAGAACTTTTCCAGGTACAAACTTCCAGGTCCATCTGCCTGCACACACTGACTGATGAGACATGAATGCAGCTGTGCGACAGTGTTTGTTTATCTTTCATGTATCTTATCACCTGAAAAAAGGTGCAGCTGTTGACTGATGCGGTGATGAATTAAACTCAAGGTCTTATCTTCTGTCATTAGACTGGAAGAAATTAAGTTTTTAAAGTTTTTAAAGTACTTTACAGAGCTGAGATTTCATTTAAAAAATCATTAAATTGTCCTTTGTTGTCTTTTGTTGGTATGAATCTTACTGCAACACTGCACAGCTGCACATGAAGAGAAGCTTTCGTTAAACTGCTGTCAGTATCTGGAACTTTTTATTTTATTTTATTTAAGTAAATTTGCAAAACAAATAAAGAATCAAACCAGTCACTGACTCTTAACATAAGTCTTCACCACATACCAAACTAAACCTGGATTTTTTTTAATTTAAATTTTTAATCTCTTGTAATTTTCCAGACATGTAAATTTGCATGTAACTAGTTGAACTGGTTCAATGGGCACCACCCAGTTTTTTGTATTTAAGCGCGCTGAGGAACCATCTGCCACACAGACGCACACTGCAGACAAAATGTCAGGTAAGATCCTCCTCTTGTGTTTTTCTTTGTTTGTGGAGAAACAATAAAAGTTGTTGTTACTGCAGTCGTTTTTAGAGCATCTCTCTGTTTTCCTCTTTCTTTTTAATGGCACTCCTGCAGACAGCAACACCAACATTCCCCCCGGAGGAAATATTCCTCCCTCTGGAGGAGATCAAGGACACAAGCACGGGCCTGGGCACAGACATGGGCCTGGACATGGGCACGGGCCCGGGCATGGGCACAAACCTGGACATGAGCAAAAGCACGGGCCAGGGCATGGGCACGGGCCAGGGCATGGCCATGGGTACGGTCCTGAGAAAGGCCAAGGGCAAGGTCAAAACTGAGAAGCTGAGAGAAAGATGAAAACAGGTGAGACACAAAGTTATTTAAAAGCCACAAAAAACTATTTGTACAACAGCATCTGAAACCGTTAAAATAAAGGTTTCCAGCTTGACGGCAGTGTCAGGTCAGGAGTAACAAAGAAATATACAGAAATATACTTAACACGTTTGCCTGTTTAGAACTCTACAGTTCCTACAAATGATAGAACCAGTACAGAACCAGTCCATCTAAAAATGTTGGATAACTACAAATGTATTTAAACTTGTGGTTTGTTGTTGCTTTTTATCTCTGCTGCATGAAATCCTAACAGTTTGGTGTTGTTTTATCTTCCAGGCAGCAGCGACTTGGACCAGCTGAAACACGACCTGCTATTTCTCTCAGTTTAAAAGATGTATTTTAAATAAATATTAGCAAAACAGTTTGACGTGTACTTTTCTATTTATGTATTTTGTGACAATGATTGAAAGAGAACACTAACTGAATAAAAAGGACAGTTGAGGTGTATAATGATGTGTTTGTGCCTTTATCTGCACCTGACTTCATTAAAGCGCTGTAAGGACAAAGTAGAAACCCTGAGTACAAACCCCCAGGCAGACTGTCTCTACAGTCCATCTCTAATAAAAAAGCACCATCGTTTTCCCTGTAGAATCCTTCCCCGTTACAGTGATTGGACAGAAGCACAGATTTCTTTTGTCTTTCTCTTATAGGCCTGGATGAACAGGAGAAATAATCACTGCAAGAAAAACCTGTTTCAGAGCGCCAAACACTTGATAAAGCTGTGAAACTGTCCTTTAAGGTGACAGGTGTGGAGGTGTTAACAGGGAGGATGACTGTCAGCTCAGATTCACAGAGATAAATTCCTTGTTTTTTATTAATAATAAACCTAAAACTCTCGTTGGTTTCCCGACTGCCTTTCTGGTCCAAATATCTCTAAAATCGTTTTACTAATGTTAGACGATGAGTTGCTCTTATTAGCCACTTATTTCAAAGATTTAAAGCAATGAACAAACAAAACCATCCACAGTAGAATAAATGCCTGTTCATGGTAATTACCCTGTTATTCCACAAGATGGCGATATGAGGCAACAAGTTATGAGAAAATATAATTTGTTTTGGTGAAACACTGACATATAAAAAGTAACTTGGATAAGATGATATTTCTTAATCCACTTTATTCTGAACATCCTAAAAAGTGATTCAAGAGCTGCATTTTTTTTACACCACCCATTTATAGCTTTTAACTAGGTGGACTTTTCAAATATTCAGTGGAAAGAAAACGATTTGCAGTTGATGGTTTAATAAAAAAAAGGTCATGAAATGTGACCTGATCTTCATCAAAGTCACAAATGTAAACGCACAGTATTACTACACCGATAAAATATAAACAGTGATGATGTGTCATGTCTTTATTAATTACAACCATTAAACATACAAAGTGACGGTGGAGAATATGAAGTGAGGTTTTTTTTTTCTAACTGCTTGAACCATGTTTGGCAGCAATAACCTCAAACAAAATGATGAGACATCGATGAATAGTAGGAGACAGACAGACAGTAGTGATGAGACACTCCCTGAATTCTTCAAAAAGCACCTCACAGTTTGTAAGAAATTCTCCAGCAAAGCAACAGCAGAGTTCCAGCATTATCCAATTCACAGCCTTCATCTATTCAACTATCAGCTGCATCAGTAGACACTGAACCAGCGAGTTGTTCCTTAAGGCGGACTGACTGAAATATATTAAATGCAACAGAAAAATAAAAGTGGATTTGTATTTTATCAGTTTACAGATTTAAGCATGAAAAAAAGATTCTGCATGAGAAGTATTTCCTGCTGAAGTCCTCTGCTGGCTTGTCTGAACAGGTACCACACCTGGTCACATCACACAGCATCTCATTCCAAACCGCATGATTATCTGTCAGGCTCTGCTGGCTTCATGCTTCCTCTGAGAAAATTACTATATTAGTTACTATTCATTCCTCCTTTACTGGGCATGCTCCAAACTGGGTCATTGTCTTTCTTTAAATTTCTTGTTTTTACATATAACACCAGACTCATGCTGTACTGGATGCTCTATCTTTTTTGCACAGCAGACTTAATACTGTGACTAAAAAAAAGCATAAGCATATAAGATATATATATATATATATATTATATATATAAATATAAATATATATATATATATATATCCACAACTGGATAGAAAAGAAGGCAGAAATTCAAACAAATTGACCACGCCCACATGTGTCTTTTTCAGAATGAACATCAAGATAAACAAAGAGCCAAATAATCCTGGAACAAATCGAGCTCCACGTATCCCGCTCGCTGACGTAACGAGACAAAAATGCAGCAGGGCGAGGCCGAGCTTTTTAAAGAGCGAGCTGCTACTTTTCACCTTCAGAAGGTGTTGACTGCTCTCCAGATCAGGTAAGTACATGGTTTTAACTTCTGTCATTAAGCCTTTAAAATATGTCACAGAGCAGAGACTGAGCAGCGTATTTAGTCTCTTTGTTGAGAGAATTTTGAAAAGTGATTCCTGCAGCACTGCTGTGTCAGTTTCTGGAATAAAGTTACATTTTTAAATAAATTTGCAAAACACTGTTCTGCAAATAAAACCTGTGCAGCCTCTAAAAGTTTTAAATTGTTTACATTTGAAAACTACACCTGCATATATTCTAAGCCTCTGATACTTCAGCGGGCATCACCATGATTTCTGTATTTAACAGAGACCCGCCGAGGAATCATCTACTACAAAAACACTCACTGCAGACACGAGATGTCCAGCGACAGTAAGATTCTCTTCTGTCTTCTTCTTTTTATGTGGTTTTTCTGTTGCACTGTTGTTTCAGGACAAATAGTTCAACAATGTGTTGCAGCCGTTCTTGAACATCTCTTTCATCTGCTCCTGCAGACAGCAACATTCCCCCTGAAGGAAATATTCCTCCCGCTGGGGGAGATAAAGGAAAGCATGGGCACAAGCACGGGGCCGGGCATGAGCACAAGCACGGGGCCGGGCATGAGCACAAGCACGGGGCCGGGCATGAGCACAAGCACGGGCATGGGAAAGATCAAGGTCAGGGCCAAGCAGGTGGAAAGTGACAGAAAGGTGAGCAGAGCCGAGACATGAAGTCATGATAAAGAAAAGAGTGTTAGCTCAGGTGTAACGGGATAAAACTAAAGATTTAGTCGCACGAGAACAGTGAACACGTTCACCTCTTTAAAACACCTGCGAACTAAAGAGTCTGATGAAGAAATTGTCTGTTTGCTGCACAAACTGCTGTTTTCGACGCAAGTTGACTTTATTGCATTTTACGAGGTCACAAACCATCAGAACAGTAACAAATCCTGTTCTTCTCTGTTTTGTCTTCCAGCCCACAGAGACACGGAGCAGCTGAAATGCTTCCTGCCATTACTCTCAGTTTGAAAGATATATTATAAATAAATATTGTTTGAAACAGTTTAACTTTGTACGTTTTTCTTTATGTTTACCTCTGGTTACGTTATGGGTCTGAATAAATATCATAAAAATCAGTCTGCAGATGACTTAAAGCCGAGATGAATAAAATGGTGTCATCCGTATAAAAAATAGAAATGGTCCAAATATTTATTCATGTAGCCGCCAGTGCTTACAGAGAGGCGAACACCTGTGTGGTTCATTTGAAGAAGAACTAGTACCACAGCCTGACACATGACACGCGGTCGTACTCACACATCACTCTGTCTGTGTCGGTTTGCCTGACACACCCAAAACACACAGCTGGCACCGTCAAATGTTCCAGTGTCAAATAATCTTTTGTTATGGCTTAATGACAGTAAAATAATTATTCATGAATTATAATAGTTGACTTGTAAACAGATTCTAAATTGTGTCTGATGTTCATGTAGAGTCTGTGGTTCAGCTGTTGTGGAAAAGAGTGACGGGAAGATTGGGACGTGACAGCTAACCACAGGGACACTGCTGGCTTGTTAGAGTGCGTCTGATTAGCAAATTATTCTACATGCTGTCATTGATGGGAGACACACTACTCTGGATGCAAGCTGGTCACGTGCTCTTCTAGTTTTATGGAAATTAGACATGTGCAGCTGGTTTGAGGCAGGTGAACGTCTATATGTTTGAGTTAATATTGTCCGTTGAGTGAGGACTTAGAGATGATAAAAGTTTGCTGTGTCCTTCTGTAAGGTTTTCAAATAGGCGACTGCTTCATGGTCGACTCCATCCATGTCTCCCTTACAGTTCACTGGGGCCGTGTTCAAGTTTAGGTGTGGAATAAAATCCCAGAAGACCTGACAGTGTTGTATTTTGAAGCACAGTTGATGAGGACACAGTGAATTCAGGCATCGATTCTTTTCTTTCTGTGCATTTACTGCAATAATTCAGATTGTTGTTTTTGAGTAAAATCACTTAGCTGTGGCACACCCAGACTTTCTGAGGCACACCCAAAGAAATGTTTCAGCAACTAAGACAGAGTCCAGGTCTCTCGTGCTGTGTGCACACTAAAAACTAAACATTTAATCTGGAGTCTGTTGTTTTAAAGTCGTCATTAGTCAACAAACTGAAAACAAAGATGTCTGAGTGCTTCATGTTTATGTTTATGATGCAGTAACAAAAAAAACATTTAGCATTTTGATTTGTGCTGTATCAGAATCAAACTAATTTAATGGACTGAGGTGTTGCATTAAATAACACCTGTCAACATTTGTATCCTTCAGTGAGTTTAAAAAAAAATAAAAGCTGCCATTTCACGCTGGAACCCTGCAATGCAGGAAAAACATCCAGCTTTGTGGTTTTCAGCTTGGCAAAGTGCAGTGGAATTCAAGCCAAACTCGTCTTAATTGCAATCAAAAGCCAACGCCTCTCTCCACCTACTCCATGTGATAACAAGATGGGACAAGCTCATAGCTGTGGGAGGGTGCACTTATAAATTATAGCACATCTCCTCTTCACAGTCAGACACGTAGCTGCAGTTGTTGACTTTTCTCCAGTTCAGGTAAGTACAGAGGTTTAATCTTTGAGTATGTTCAGAGGCAGCGACATGTTTTGTCTTCTGGTGAGACCATGACAGCAAAACTGCATCACTGGAACAGAGTTAATTTATTTTCTAAGTCAACGTGCACATAAGGAATCAAACTGGTGACGATTTCACGGTGTGACCGAAAAACATTCTGCAGCCTCTGAAAGGTGTTTGCAAACTCAAAGAGTCTACTGGTTTGTTAAACTCTTATTCCAGTGTAGGTTTCCAAGCCTCTAATATTCCATCCAGTCAAACTGGTTCAAATTAGTTCTTAACCTGCAACTCCCTGTTTTCAGGAACTAACTCCACAGACAGAAAATGTCAGGTACATTTATTTCATGTGTTTATCGTACAATAAAAGTTGCTTCTGTCAAGACTCGGTTTATTTTCCTCTTTCTTTCTTTTATTCGTGCTGCTTCAGATGGCAACACCAACATCCCCACTGGATGAAATATTCCTCCCAGACGGGATAAGCACCATGGACATGGACATGAGGCTGGAAACTGGTCAGGTGTAAAGGAATAAAAACGAAGCTCTCAAACGTCCATAACTCAACACTAACTCTGAGATTTTTATCAACTAACAATGGATTATATGCAAATTAAAAAATTTAAGGCTTTGTCCTCCACCCTGTAGTCTGGAGCTGCAGCCAACACCTATGGGTGTAGCTGCAGTATCAGTTAAGGTGATGTGAGTTAAGGTGATGGGGATGGAAGATGTACCTCCGCCTCCTGCGCTCCAGGCTGTGGGGAAGATCCGCTCAGCGTCGTCCTGTGAGTGTCAGCTGTGAGACTGTCAACAAGCGTGATGATGCACCAACAAACTCTGTGGAGGAGACATATTACAACATATCACATCCGTCTTCTTAAATCAGGATTCTCTTTTTATTCTTATTTTAAAGGGAAGGCAGTTTTCTACAGATGTTCTAGATTTGGCTTCATTCTTTTGTGTGTTACTGTATCCAGCAGATTTTCACGTCTGCCTTATTAAAACACTCCTGTGGTATTTAAATAATAAGACGACGCCTGGCAAACACATGAAAAGGTGCCTTTCACCCACCTGTGTGGATCAGACATTAAAGTACTGTACAAATACTTAAGTTAGAGGTAAAAGTCCTTCTCTGAAATGTAACATTCAGCTAAACGGTCTCAGAGCAACAAAAGTCCTACTTTTCTAAATGTTTCTATTTATATGGCTGAAGTAAAGGCTGCTGCTTTCAGACAGGAGTAAACACGTTAAATAAACCTGCTGAACGAGTGTCTGACACCTGTAATTTTCTCACAGACACAAAGACAAAAGAAAGAACATGTTGTCACTTCTGAGTAAAAGGCTGCAACACATTGTGCAATTTAATCAACAACACAAAGTCTGCTCCAAACACGCTTTCTGTATTCTGTATAAGTTTTATTGTACATCACCAAAACTGCAGAATTCTCCAGAAACACACATCACTGGAGCAGTTTGCGATAAACCACTCAGAAACAAGTCGTTTCTACTTGAGGCAGTTTTGTGTAGAAACAACAAACCAGATTTAGGTGAAAATGAAACACTGGTGACATCAAGTGGCTGCAAGACGTAACAGTTAGAGCTTTAAGGGGTTAAAGGTCACGTCTGTGATTTTCCAGGTTTTTGTATTGTCAACAAAACTCATAATAAACATTTCCTGCAATATAATATTGCAGAAAATGTGATTACAGATGAGACTAAATGTGCACTAATCTGCTGCTGAAAGTCCTCCTCCTTTATTTCTATATTTTTTCTAGTCAATAGGTGATGATGCCTTCAGAGTCTGAGGACAGGTGCAGGGCTTCAGGACGTTTGACTCACATGGATTCACAGAGGAAACACTGAGACGCAAAAACAGAAAAAAGCTAAATAAAGTTGATAAATTGCAGAAATATTTACACTTTATTGCCATAAACCTTTCTTTATAACAACGTTTTATATTTTCTATGAATTTACACTGTATGTGGCCCTTTAGCAGGACGCGGTGACTGATAAAATGTACATTTGTAGACTGAACAAACGTCTTGAATCTGTTTAATTTTAAAAATACAATATTGATCATAAACACTTAATACCTCTTTAAATCTCCCCTCTGATTAAAAAAAAGATTCTCCTGGGAGCCAATCATAAAGTGCTGAGACCCTGGAACAGACTCATATCAGACCGCGTCACTGCACAGACCGCGTCGTCGCTCCAGGATGCTGCGCTTGCTCTGTCTGACCGTCCACCTCTCTGCGGTGTTTTCCATGGAGATGAACCAGACCTCCAAGCTGCTAGCGGAGAGCGGAGAGCAGTGCTCCGCCTGCGATTTCCGGGAGCACAGCAAGCAAATGAGGCTCCACAGCATCAAGTCCCAGATCCTCAGCATCCTGCGGCTGGAACAGGCGCCCAACATCAGCCGGGACATGATCCGCCAGCTGCTCCCTAAGGCGCCTCCTCTGACGCAGCTCCTGGACCAGTACGACCCGCGGGTGGAGGACGAGGATCACGCAACGACGGAGACCATCATCACTATGGCAACTAAACGTGAATAAACCGAAAAAAGATTTATTTAAAATAAGTTTTTGCGTGCGTAAAAAATAAAGTCCGTGCGTAAATCCTGTGCGTAAAGTTTGCTTCTATGTAGCTATGCAGAAAACAGGAGACTCATAAGTTACTTACAAATACCACCAGCATCTCATGGGATGTGTGTGGAGCCCTCCTCCTTAACTTATCCTATTATAATTCAAAATCTACACAAAAAGCTGGATGTATACACACATTGTGTAGGATTTATTACGCTTGTCTGAAATAGTATTGATGCAAAACCCTGCAGCATAGATCCAGAATCCACAGGTTTTCCTTGAAGATCCCAACATAAACATGTCGAAATGATATCAAATCTGTGAATTGACATTTTGTCCTTTGTGGTGCGAACTAAAAATAACAACAACCAGTAACATCCACACAACAAATTCACTATTCTGTTCAAGATTTGATCACCAAAATAATTTTCAATTTTCTAGGGATCATAAATTTCTACAGCTAATTTAATGCTTGTCTGGTATCTAGACGTCCAGGTTTGTACAAAGGTCAGTGTTTCCCCTACCACTATACAAGGGGGGCGCCCCTCCCCGCAAGATGGCCAAGTTATTACATTTAATTATTTTTTCAGATCACTTTCACGTTTCCAATAGAACAGGTCTGTACGTTTTCCTTTTATTAAACAAACTAAACAGCCTCATGTTAGCAGCAGCAGCATTAAACATAATGTAACGACAATATAATGTAGCTCACTGGCTGCTTTAGCTTGCGGGGAGGATAATAAACTTTCTGAGTCTTAACTCCAAAAACTCTTCATTCGTTCTTCAAAACAGCAACGTAACATAATCCTCTCTCTCTCTCTCTCTCTCTCTCTCAGTGTCGCTGACAATGAGACACTGACTAAACGGTAACAGAGGAACTTTGGTTCCACTATCAAACTACACATCTATCTTAATTTACATCACACAGAAGGGTTTTTATACATTAACATAAATTCGTCACGTGTTTATCAGATTATTAATTGAACTGAAATTGTATAACTCGTAGCAGTTAGCATTTATCATGTAGCTGCTAGTCTGTTCATGTTTTCTCACTTCATCAGGAAAATGTATTAAATGTGTTTTACCTGTCTGAATCCAGACCAGTTCTGTTCCTGACAGCTGACAGAGGAGCAGGAGAAACAGACCAATCTTTTCCTGTGGGGTTCTTCTGTGAAACAGTTCAGTGCTTAACTTCTGAATTAGCTTTCTCCCTGACAAAGAAGCTAAAGCTAAAAGATAAAGCTTAAACTTTTGTAAAATTATTTTATGTGATTCCTATCTTCTTCTTCTTCCTCTTCCTGTGAGACTGGTGGGGTGTCGTCCCAGCGCCCCCTATTGACGGGCCGCCACGGCTTTTTATCTGACTTTTTTGCATTTTCCTTGTTATGTTGTTGTTATGTTTCTAGCAATAAACATATTTCTACAGTCTGGAACCTTCCAGCTGTGTGTAGAATAATTTCTTGCGCGTTTGCCTAAAAGCTTCCATACGAACATTTCCACAGTGAGAACACAGGGAATGAGAGCTCTAACAACGCAGTAAGCCAGCGCTGTAAACCTAGGGGAAACACTGAAGGTGTTGACTGTGTTGACTTATTGGCTCGTTTTCTTCCAGCTAATCAAATCACCCAGGACGAGTTGTCCTCCTGTTGTCTGTTCAGCCTCAGTCCAAAAATCCAGCCCAAAAACATCCTGAGCGCCCAGCTGTGGGTTCACCTGCGTCCGGCCGACACGATCACCTCCGTCTTCCTGCAGATCTCTCGCCTCAAACCTGGAAAGGAAGGAAACAATACCCGGGTCAGAGTCCGGTCCCTGAAGATTGACACAGATGCCGGGTCCAGCTCCTGGCAGAGCATCGACATCAAGTCTCTGCTACAGGCTTGGCTTCGCCAGCCAGAGACAAACTATGGGATTGAAATCAATGCATATGACTCCAAAGGAGAAGACCTGGCTGTGACATCAGCAGAACCTGGAGAGGAAGGACTGGTGAGTCCACACCAAGTTTAAATATGAATATATAAGTACAGCATCTAAGTTCTCACTGATCCCTCTAATGTCGATGAACATCATATTGTTCAGTTCATGCTTTTCAAAACTTAGATAGACCAAGGGGAAGTGTCACCATGGCTGCAGATGGGTGAATTGTTTTTCTCACTCTATGCAGGGGTGTGTCCATAGATTTTCTAATGTGGGGCCCAGATTGGGGCACACGCTCAAAAAAGGAGCTAGTATATGGCAGGTAACTGAGATTACACTCAGTAACGTTTTAAAATTTACTTTCAGCAACCATTCATCGAGGTGAAGATCCTCGACAGCCCCAAGAGATCCCGCCGTGACTCGGGCCTCAACTGCGACGAGGAGTCCGCAGAGACGCGCTGCTGCCGCTACCCACTCACTGTCGACTTTGAGGAGTTCGGCTGGGACTGGATCATCGCGCCTAAACGTTACCGGGCTAATTACTGCTCAGGGGAGTGCAAGTTCACACACCTGCAGCAGTACCCGCACGCCCACCTGGTGAACAAGGCGAACCCGCGGGGCACCGCCGGGCCCTGCTGCACGCCCACCAAGATGTCGCCCATCAACATGCTCTACTTCAACCGCAAGGAGCAGATCATCTATGGAAAGATCCCGTCGATGGTGGTCGACCACTGCGGCTGCTCCTGAGGAAATCCAGGCATCCTGAAAGAAAAAGGGTCAATTATAGAAGCTCCGTTTCCAGCAAACCTGTAGAATGATGCAAGTAATCCAACCTTATACACAATAGTTTGACAAGAAGGAGTACTTCAGGGACTCCAAATGGTGTTCGTTAGTTTTAAATTTAAAATATAAGGAACACAAAAAAACAGATGTAAAGAAAAAGTCAGATACAACAACAGATTTTATTCTGAGGCGACAGAAGGTTTTAACAAAATGTTGGAACGAACCCTACCCCTAACACATTGATTATAGCTGCTTTCAAGTTATTGCTTTTAGTTTAAGGTGTAGGGCTTGAAGCACAGGTCTGGACATCTTGCATTCGTGGATGCTTCTGCATGTTCTCAGAAATGAAGAAAGAGCAAATTAAGCACCTGAACTGTGGGGATGGTAGTTTAGTTTTATAAACACATGATATTCAGAAAAGCCATCGATATCTAGATAGACTCCTGCAGCTTCTCGTCCTCCTCTCTTATGAAAGCGTGTCCTCATTTGAGCCCTGACCAGAGCAGACCCTGCAGGACGTCTTTCATGTGCGCCTTTATTTTGAAAAACATGAACTGAGTGACTCTGAGCCTCCCTGTCCAAAGGCTTGTTTGCAAACTCCTCGCTGTGACCAGTTCTCAAGAACATCTTCACATTCGAGAAGCTGGAAATGGAGAAAAAATTGGTATTTTTCCAAGAAGGTTACGTCAATAATTAATAATTATCAAAACTGCTGCCAATTTTTTTTCTTCGCAGATTATTCTACTAATCATTTCAGCTCTACTTGTGTTATTCTAGTTATTGTAACTTCATATGGAACTTTATAAGCTACTCATATAGAGTAGGCCAGGTATGGTTGTAACAAGGGGTGAAACGTCACCAATTCAGCCAATCAGGTATTAGATAAGATTCATGTGCTTATGTCACCTCCTGCCTGATCCCATGTGCTGGTTTTCAAGGTTGGAAACAGGTGAACACAGATTTTATAGCCCAAAAAAAACAAACAAACAGATTTTCAGGTAAGAAAGTAATTTTTTTTCTTTTGACAATATTTTATTTAGTATTTGTATTAGTGCAGATTCAATTGTAGCTTCTCAGGCTAAATTCAAACCACTCTGCTAATGCAGTGAAGCGTAAGACAGGTGAGCCTCCAGAAGCCAGAGTAGGACTGAATACTTTGATTGTTCTTTCTGTCAGTTTATCTTAATAAACTTCTTTTTGAAGCATGTCGCATGGTGTGGCCTCTGTTTTTTTTTCTAAAGGTTATAACTTACACCAGCATGTAACAAAGACACGGCGTGCACAAGGTGCGGAGGTGTAAATAGGGGCCATTCGCAGTAAACAAAAGTGTTACAACCACACTCTGTCTCCCATACTCAACATGTCAAGAAGTTCATTTGTACAGTAACCAAAGCTCAAAGTGGGTCAAAACTAAATGCTACAAATGTGCTCAGTACTGCAGCAGATATTTATTTACACTCCACTACTGTCACTCTCTGTTAGAATAGTGTTAAAAAAGATTTCTAGGATCCATGTAAGGGTAAATGTGAACCCAGAGGGAGGTTTCTTCTTGGTTTTGAAGCCGAGTGCAGATGTCCTGACTGTTGTTGTGCTTCACAGGGGCTTCTGACCCAAAAACCTTTGTTTTCACCCGTAAGTGACGCAAATTCACACGAATGAACCTTTAAAACCTTGTTTTGTAATCACATCCTGCACATGTTGACAGGTTATGCTTCTCATTACAAACACGGTACTAGTGTTGACATAAAACACACAGACTGACTCCATTTGCATTAGAAATGAATCTGCATATCCAACTTTGTGAGATTATATGAATCATTTAACTGTGAAGAGATGGTGCATTGAGGGACAATCTGACACCTGAAGACTGTTGTTTTCTAAGAAGAACTGATGAGAAAACCCACAGAAACACAGACTAAACAATACGAAATGATTATTTTTAAGGTGAAATGTTTGCAGTCCTGCAGAAAGCTGCATCAAGTATAATGTGGCCTTGAATTTACAGTGTAGGTGCTGTAAGCTCATAGAGATCAGTTTTGTTGATGTTGAAACACAGACAGAGACGTGTGATTTAAAGATCTCAAAATTCCGCTGGGGGTTTTATTTATTGAGTGAAATCTGTTACACACGTCCTACAACCGTCAAACCCAAATGTTTCCAGGTAGTGACGTGACTGAAAGGAGATCAACTTTGGCCACAGCTGCTGCAGGTGAAATTTGTATTGATGTGTATCTAGTTCTTGATGTTTTGCAGACTCTGTCTATGTATATGAATAATAATATATATCCTGTTAATGTCAAATATGTTAAAGTATGAGGAGAGGTATTGTTGGTTAACAATTACATTATTCACAATGGTACTGCTGAACCAAATGCAGTCATATGTTAATGACCCAGACGCCCCAGTGATACAATTTAGAAGAAGAAGTCCACAAAGTTTGCAGGTTACATTCAATATTTCGTAAAAAAGAGACAAAACGACGTCAGAATGAGAAATCTTAAAGCAGAAGTCAGTTTTCTTCTTTTTATAGTATTGCTCATTGCAGCAGGATTATTCAGATTTATGTTTTAAATCGTAAAGGAATCACTGCACTGTACATTTCACTACATGTTGTACTATAGAGTAAATGTGCGTGTGACACCTAAGGAATCTTGAATCTTGCTTTGACCAGTTATTAGAGATAAAACAAAACCTAAATACTGTGAAGTACTTTAAAGGGGATGTTTAGTTATAGGAGTCATGTCATCATATTATCAGGGTCAATGTGACTCATAAAAACATAATAAAACATATTAAAGTATCATTTTGTAGTCATGCAATACGAGTTATCCATAAGTGTATCTTATTTTAGACCAAATTAAGATAATACTGTCTTCACTGTGAGTTAAGTTTTAGTTTCAGATGCCAGGTTACTTTCTCTTTCTCTGAAAACACGTGGTCTCTGTACGCTCCTCTCTTCATTGGCTCTCCTCCCTGTAAACTACTACATTCAATAGAGTTTTATGATTTAAAATATATTTTGTTATAAATACAGTTTATTACTCTTATAGTGTGTAATAAACAGTGGCGATATTTATTGTTTTTTACTCACACTGCGTAAATTTAATTTAAAAAAAACTTGTGTTTTATTGTTATGACGGGGGAGCGTGCTCACTGACGGAACAGCCGTTTTTAGGTTACTCTCATTGGCTCTCCCAAACAAAGGGGCGGGCACATATGCTCAGTCCGAAGCGCTGATAGGCTGATGCGTTTTCCGTACAGTTACATACACTAGCTTGGAAGGACTAGGTCGAGCAGCTTTTTGTCACATTCGTTGCACAATTTTGGAAAAACCTTTTTAGAAATAAAGTCAGAGACTGTTAACGTGTCCTTAAAATAAAAGGTAAGTTCATCGACCTGCTTCCTCGCGCTTGTTTGGCTTATTTACTCCAAATCCGGTCTTTGTTGTCAAGTTCGCCGAGAAAATTCGACAACAAAACTGAACAGTTCGTCTTGGACTTTTCTAATCGATAATCTTAAACAGGAACCTCGTAGAAAAGCACTGAATGCCTCTCTGTGTCCGCTTGTATGCTTACTATATTTAGAATCTTCCAAGCTGTAGTTATTGCTGTCAAAATTCAACTTTTTACAGCGATTTACGGCACCTGTCACCGCCCATTTGCACTGAAGCTAAAACGTAGATTTACTACTTGCGTCTTCTGTTAGACGTGAAAATAGTTTATATGTAAGACCAGGTTACTGATACATAGACCGAATTCACCAGAGGAACATCTCCATTTAGATAAGGTGTTAAGTCTTACTTTGTTCAGTATGTGAGTGTAAGTAGAGACACTAGAAATCCTCAAAAAGTCGATTCTCTGAACGGAGTTTGGTTTATGAGAGCTAGCCAGGCTCGATGGGTTAACACAGGTGATCTCAATAGCCACCTGGGAATTACTGCATAAAACTGAAACCTAAACTGTCAAACCTGGTTTATGTTCTGGACACGTAGTACGACTTGTATTTCAGTTCTGGTTTCTGAGTTTACAGTAGAATTTACGTTTGTTTAAATTTTATCCAGGGAAGATTTTAATGGAAGGATGATTGATGATTGATGCTGGAGGCAGAGAGGTACCAGTGGGGGAAATGACTTCTCCAGCTTATAATGTTCAGTTGAAATCATTAAAGACCTGCTTTATTGTCACTTTCAATGTTTTATTGTTTATTCTGAATAATAACGTTCTATTAATCAGCTGTAGTTAATCTGTGTAACAGTATTTGTTTTTTAATATAAGAAGAAATCAAATCCAAGCTTTATTTTCTAAAGGTCTCTTAAGTCTTTTTTTTCACCCAAATGGCTCAAAAATATTGAACACAAGACTGATACCTTTCAGCTGACAGTGAATGCATCTTAAAGCTTTTTTTTATTAAACCTTTATCCTGACCTTGTGGTTTTAGAATTTAGTTTTAGTTTCTAATTTAAATGTTTTTCTCTGGGCAGAAATGAGTCAGGGAGGAAGAGGAACACATCCCATAGATATGACCGAGTCAGCATTTCTGATTTCTTAATTCGTGCAGCGGTTTTGGAGTAGTGAGCCCAAAGATGTTTCAGGGAACGGGTGTATAAAAACTGTAGAGATTTATCAATTAGATTACCAGATTTTTGCAATAATTCTGTAATTTAGGTTTTAAAGTTAGAAAAAGTTCAATTGAGATATTGCAGAGACAGAAAATTACCAAATGCTGCAGGTTCGCTGAGTCCTCATGAAGCTGCACTTGTTCCCCAGAAGATGGCGCAGTGGTGCCAGCTTCAGATGCTGGACTGCAAGTACCTGGAGCAGGTGGACCAGCTGTACGATGACTCCTTCCCCATGGACATCCGGCAGTACCTGAGCAGGTGGATCGAGAGCATTGACTGGTAAGAAGACGTGTGCAGGTTTCAAAGAGCAGATCAGTCGTGTATTGTTCAGACTTTTATATTATAAAGATCAACTGATGCTGAAAATCCTGTCATCAGGGACACTGTGGCGGTGCAGGACTCTTTGGCCACTGTTCGCTTTCACGACCTGCTGGCTCAGCTGGACGACCAACACAGCCGCTTTGCTCTGGAGAACAACTTCCTGCTGCAGCACAACATCCGCAAGATCAAGAGGAACCTGCAGGTCCGAGCCCGAAGCCCGCATGTCGTCGTGGCGATTAATGATGTCAGTGATGCGTTTTAAATGTAGAATCATTGCTTCTGCAGGATCGGTTCCAGGAAGATCCCGTCCACATGGCCATGATTATCTCCAGAAACCTGAAGGAGGAGCAGAAGATTTTGGCGAATGCAAAGAGTGTAGAGGTAAATGATATTCTCTCCTGTGCTTTAAAAACCAAACTCGCCCATATATGTGAAAAAATAAAAGGGATTCCTCGATTTCTGCAGCAGGAGGGTGAAGGGACGGTGTCGGCCATGGTGGTGGAGAAACAGAAGCTGGACAACAAAGTGAAGGAGATGAAGGACAGAGTCCAGGTAATATGACACCGAAAGCTTCTGTTATGAAAGGACATAAATCCACTTAACTACTACTGTAAAATATTTAGTTTCATTATATACATAATGATCTTTACCACAATCTTCTTCTTCAGGTTGTGGATCAGAACATTAAAAATGTAGAAGACCTGCAGGACGAGTACAACTTCAATATGAACACACTGAAGAACAGAGGTGAGAGGGCTTTTATCCACAGAACGACGTGTTAAACGTGCATTTGTGTCTACAAGAGATCTTACATACAGCATCGTCTCGTTTTACTGTTTCTGCAGAGAACGACATGAACGGCATGACGCAGAAGGAGCTGGAGAAAGAGAAGATGCTGTTGGGGAGGATGTGCTTCGAGCTGAAAGCCAAAAGACAGGTGATTTATGGAACATATGATGCAAAATAATCTGTTTATTCAGATTGAAGTATAAATATTTATAATTTTTCTGCAGTTTACCGTCTTTACTAACCTGTTTTTGTCCTTATGTGCAGTGTGTGATAATAAACTGTATGTAGAATGTTTCTAAAAAATAGTTTTTCTAGGTTAATTTAGGCCGATGATAAAACAACAAAAGCATTAGAGAACAATGAGGAGAAATAAAGCAACATCAGTTTCCTTACCAGAACTTGAGATGTGAGATAAAACCTTGATACAAAGTCTGACTCTGTGGGCGCTGATTACATAAAACTGTGCCGATTGTCTGTTCTTAGTTCCTGTTTGCAGTGAACAGGTGGATGTACAGATAAATATCACTCGCTCCTTTTGATGCTGAAGAAAACTTAAAATCCTGATTATTCTCAATCAGGTTCTGAAGTTAATCTTAGAATCTAACTCTCTAAAATTTGGATTAAGTTTTGATGCAAATTGCAGCAGTCAGAGAGAGATGTAAAACTCACCGTGTCTCTGTGTCTATAAGGAGATTAAATCAGCAGCTATACTAACTTCCTGTTAGTTTTCAGAGCACGTCTGCACCTGTTAGACAGCATCATTTTTAAGAACCTCTGTGGGCTCTGCTCTTCTTACAGGATGTGGTGATCCAGCTCGCCGACCTCCTCAACTTCACTCAGGCGTTACTCTCGGACCTGATCTCAGAGGAGCTGCCCGAGTGGAAGCAGCGGCAGCAGATCGCCTGTATCGGCGGTCCGCCCAACGCCTGCGTGGACCATCTGCAGAACTGGTGAGAAAACAAACACTGGGAAATAAATCCAACATCCAGCATCACGATGGGAAACTAATGTTGGAATTTTCCTTTTCCTCCTCATTGACTTCCTCTCCATCATCTTCATCTTTCATCATCGTCCCTCCTCTGTCCTCCCCTCGCCCCTTGCAATCCTCTCCTCTCCTTTTTCGTACATCTTCTTCTCCTCCTGTCTGAGCCCTTCATCTGCTCTCCCTCCATCTTTCTCCTTTCCTACTCTCCTCCTCCTACTCATACCGCCCCCTCCCGCAGGTTCACAGCAGTAGCAGAAAGTCTGCAGCAGGTCCGTCAGCATCTGAAGAAGCTGCAGGAGTTGGAGCAGAAGTTCACGTACGACAGTGATCCCATCACACAGAAGAAGGCGTTCCTGGAGGCCCGAGCCCTGGAGCTCCTCAAGAACCTCCTCTCCAAGTGAGTAACACACACGTTACTGATCAGCTAATTACTGATTATCAGTCATGGTTATTATCCGGTGCTGTAGCAGAAGCTCAGTGTGGTTGTTTGTGTGTCTGTGTGTAGCTCTCTGGTGGTGGAGAGGCAGCCCTGCATGCCCACACACCCACAGAGACCCCTGGTGCTGAAGACAGGCGTCCAGTTCACCGTGAAGCTCCGGTAAGAAACAGCAGCAGCAGCACACGAACTGAACCTCACGTCAGCACAGAGAGCTTGAAACATGTTAAAGTGAGGATCAGTTTGTTATCTCCCGGCTGAAGTAAAGTAAACGTGCAGTAGCTTGAGTTTTACCTGGAACAAACCGTCTTTACTGTGTCGAGGAATGAACTGAACTGAATGAAGACGTCAGCAGGTGAAACGTTTTGACTCCGTGTTGCAGATCACAGAGCTGGGCGGTATGACCAGTTTCACTCATCTATGAGTGTTAATCATAATAATCTCAAACTGACTGAGAGAAGAGCCCCAGATCACAACAGAAGTCCTTTCAGGTTAGATTTCCTATAGAACCGGTCGACACGTTGTCCTTTTATTAAACTAACTAAACAGCCTTAATGTTATTCATCTTTTTTACACGACTACGTCATTTCTGTGTCTACGTGATCGTGCGTTTACGGTTCTCTACTCAGCGGGATCCTCTGTTTCTGCACTGATGTGGAAATGGACAGAACGTTCTCCGTCCATTTTCACTGCTCAGCACCTCCACTAACGCAAGTATTCCGTTACATGCGTGTTCAGCGATGTAGCAGCGCAAAAGGTCCCCCTGAACCAGCTACCCGCTGTGCTACGCTCCAAACGTTGTTACAGCTATTTAATAAGAAGAATCCGCATCATAACAAAAATAAAACACGTGTTTCAGTATGAGCTGGTATACCACCCAGCACTAAGATCACTGTCAACTTCCTGTTTCTGTTGTTGTTGTTCAGGTTCCTGGTGAAGCTGCAGGAGTTTAACTACCAACTCAAAGTCAAGGCTTTGTTTGATAAGTAAGTTCATCTGACGTCTTCTGCTGCGTCAGTTTAGTTTTTTCTACTTGCTCACTCTACTAAAAGCTCAATGTGCAACTAAACCACAAAGATGTTTTGTGGAAAACTTATGTGATTGTTGGATATTATTAAGCTGTGACTTTGTACATTACACCGAGAATTGGAAACCAGTTAACCAGTAAACCGCTTTGACTAAATATGTGAAGCCCAGTTTAACAGATTCTAATAATTCATCTTAGTCACTGCACTGAACCATATCTGCATTTAGACTGTAGAGTAGGAACAGAGCGACACCTGGTGGCAGAACACAGAACTGCAGGTTGGAAGTTTTTTGAACCTGATGCAGGATTAGAAATGCTTCAGTACAGCTCAAACGTACCACCTCGAAGTGCTGCACCTGTACCTGCACCTGTTTAAACATCGTTTATTAAACCTCCTTCTACTCCTCAGGGATGTCACAGAGAAGAAAGGGTACGTGTCCCAAGCATCTACACGCATATAAACACACATATTTGAAAGTTAACTATGATTAAAGCTCATTCTCACTCTGCAAAGTGTCTAAATGTCGACTCCCTGCATGTCAGGTTTCGGAAGTTCAACATTTTGGGCACAAACACCAAAGTCATGAACATGGAGGAGTCGAACGGCAGCCTGGCAGCAGAGTTCAGACATTTGGTAAGAACAATAACTGCAGCATTAGATGTACAACACCCTTTATTGTTTTATTCTTCCTTAATATTAGACATTACATTAGTTATAATTCAATTTTAATTAGTGAATTTAATTCTTAAAGCAGCACATGAGACTTTTTTTTTTTCCTTTTCTGAGTCTTGATGCTTTACGGCTTAAAACACGTTAATGATGCTGTTATTCCAAGTGGGACCCCCCCCCCAAAAAAAACATGCGTCTCTAACTTGATCTTGTTCTTCATGCAGCAACTGAAAGAGCAGAAAGTGGCCGGGAACAGAACAAATGAGGTAAGAGCCTGTAAGACGAGTGCAGCAACAAACCCGAACCTTCATTAGAGAAGCTGCGTGTTCCTAACAAGGTTGTCTTTGTGCAGGGTCCTCTCATTGTCACAGAGGAGCTCCACTCGCTCAGCTTCGAGTCCGAGCTGCAGCTCAACCAGTCGGGCCTGGACATCAAACTGGAGGTCAGGATTCAGATCTCACATGTAACAAACTTCACCTCAGTGAGACGAGACTGACTAGTTATTATTCTCTCTCTCTCTCTTGTTGTCGTCGCAGGCCATGTCTCTGCCTGTGGTGGTCATCTCTAACGTCTGTCAGCTGCCCAGTGGCTGGGCCTCCATCCTCTGGTACAACATGCTGACCACTGAGCCCAAAGTGAGGAGACACACAGACACACACACACAGAGACTCTGATCCATATCAACAGAGCTGCAGCAGCAGTGATACATTTTTTTATCATAAAATCTCTTTTATCGTCTTTTCAGAACCTGAAGTTCTTCCTCTCCCCTCCGGCGGCGAAGTGGTCTCAGCTGTCCGAGGTTTTGAGCTGGCAGTTCTCCTCGGTCACCAAGCGAGGCCTGAACCAGGAGCAGCTCAACATGCTCGCGGACAAACTGCTCGGTCAGGAAGCAGCCGTTTCCCAGTGCATTTACATTTTTCTCTTACACTTTGACGCTGTGAACTGGTGACTTCAGCACTGTGTGATGTGGAATCTAAATGTCTTTGTGTAGGAGCCAAAGCCCAGAGGAACCCAGAGGGTCTGATCCCGTGGACCAAGTTCTGCAAGGTGAGCAAAGAGCAAACTATGATGTAGTTTGTTTTTATAGGACGTGTCCGTACTAAAGCGAACGGTTTCTGCTTCGTCCAGCAGCAGAGCGCCAATGAGAAAGCGTTCCCCTTCTGGCTGTGGATCGAAGGAATCCTGGATCTGATTAAAAGACACCTGCTGCCACTGTGGAATGACGGGTGAGACGTTCATTCGCGCCTTTAAATCTAGGTTTGAGATTGTGAAGTAAAGAGTTGGGTTTAAACTAAAATGTGTGGCTGCAGCTCCATCATGGGCTTCATCAGTAAGGAGAGGGAGAAGGCTCTGCTGAGCGACAAGTGTCCGGGGACGTTCCTGCTCCGGTTCAGCGAGAGCAGCAGAGAGGGAGCGATCACCTTCACCTGGATCGAGCACGACGTGCACGGTAAAACATCTCCTCAGCCACATTTGTTTAGCAACAGAAAACATTAAAAGCACCTTTGATCTTTTGTCTTTGGTGTTTTAGGGAAGGGAATAAAGCCGAGGACTTCTTACAGGAAATCAATCATCATTAATGGTTTAACGTTTTTCTCTCTCTCCTCCCAGACAAGCCGCTCTATCACTCGGTGGAGCCGTACACAAAGAAGGAGCTGGGCGCCGTCTCTCTGCCCGACATTATCCGCACCTATAAGGTGATGGCCGCCGAAAACATCCCGGAGAACCCGCTCCGTTTCCTCTACCCCAACATCCCCAAAGACAAGGCGTTCGGGAAGTACTACCCCAAACAGCCCGAGAGTAAGACACGCAGCTGTGACGCACGTGGATCCAGTTCGTACAAAACTTCATTCAGATTCTTTTGAAGTTCAAGGTGTGTCTCGTTGCCTTCCAGCTCCGGAGCCGATGGACGTGGAGAGCCCAGACAAGAGCGGCTACATGAAGACGGAGCTCATATCGGTTTCAGAAGTGTAAGCAGAGAAAAACCGTGGTGAATTTTAGCAGTAAGAAACAGAACAGAGGTGATGTACGTGTTTCCTGTGCTGCAGACATCCGTCCCGACTGCACGACAACATGATGCCAATGTCTCCTGACGACTTCAGGGTTTTGGAGCAGTTCGTTGGTCCCAGAGACATCGATGCTGTGGTGAGTGCTGCATCCTAACAGGTTACTACTATGTGCTGCTTTAAATCCTACCGCTAGAACTTCTAATAGCCAGGGTTAGTATAAAAATATCTATATGTGTGTAATATGGACAAATCCTGAGGCCATGAGCTTTGTTTTGTCTCAAAGACTGATGGAAAAAAAGCTAAATGAGAGATTTTCAGAGATAATGACACAGTCTCTTCTGACGTGGCACCTGCTGCTGGTTAAATTGAAAATAGATACAAAAATATTGATTATTACACCACAGCTCTGCTCTGTCTCACGTCTGTCTGTCTGTCTTTGCATTTGTTTCTTCATACTCTGCTTTCAGACCAACAATCTGACAGATAATCTGATTGGATTTGGACAGTTTGACGTTCAGGTAGATGTAGCTCTACTCTGTTGCTGTTCAGTACTGCACGTGGTATTACACCATGACTACAACACTTTTCCCGCACTAACTGTTGTGGCTTTGCCTCCAACACCATTTACTCATTGTGCTCGTGTCCCTGTGTTTGATGCGTGTGACCCTGACATCAGGACACATGTAGTTTGTGCATGTTTGTACATATTGCTGGTAGTTGAACTAAATTCACTTGGAGCTGTTTTGTCTAGGGCAGCTTCAAGTCTATGTCTGTGTGTCTGTTCTCAAGTGTGTATCAGATCATGACCTAAAGCGTCCAGGAAGTCCAGTAAACATAGCTGAAAACAATCTAGCTTCTAATGAGAGTACTGTGCCCCTTCTCATAGAGCTGGGGATACAATATGTAACCAGTATTATACTTTTTGTGAAAACATTATTAACCCTGTATTCACGATAAAACAAATGTCTTACCCACTGTTAACAAACTTGTTAGTTTGAAAATAGAAAAATGCATTTCAGCAAGATCTGGTGGACAAATATTCAGGTCACTTTTTTTTTTAACACCACTTCTAACAGACACAGCACAAGTTCCTAGCTCCCATGTCTCTGCAGACTCCAAGTGTCTCTGCATGCCTTCCTAAAAACGATACAGATTATTGACAGACACTAAACAACCTGTTAATAAAGGTTTTTGTTTTTCTTTGCAGATGAATTCTGGGTTTCCCGACCAGAACTAAAGATCTACTTCTTCATGCTACTGTACTTTCTTCTGTACTTTTACAATCCACATGTCATTTTAACGATGATGAAAATACAAGATATGCCATAAATAGTATGGTGTATATAGAGAATGTCAGACATTATGTGGTTTTTATATTTTAAATTCAACACAGTTACCTAAACAGCAGGTAACTGACTGTAATTATTACTGGGGTGGGGATCACAGTGTTCAGGTAATGTTCAATTATCCCAACTCCCATAGACAGGATGATTTAGGCAGGTTGAAATTTGGTTTGAAAAGATGTGACCTGACCCTTCATCCTTGTACATACATTTGTTATTAAATATGAACTCCATGAAAAGCCAAACAGTGATTTAGGAATGTGATTGTGTTTCTCATCAGCCTTAGCAGCCGGAAATTGTAGCAAATATACTATGAAAACACAAAAGATTCATAGGAGACTATAAAAAATAAAATGTCAATGTTTCTGGAAAATGTGTTACTCAATATATGTGTGCAGCAGGCAGTCTGAGCTTTTTATTTAAGAAACTGTGTTGTTACCGGTTGTTTTCAATAATGTTATAACAGTTCAATGGTAGTGCCATTAAAACACTTTATCTCGCTCAGATTTATTTTTGTGTGTTTTTAGAAATCTATTGATTAATATCTGCTACATATTTAATTAAGGTTTTATTATTATCCTGCCAACCGGTCATGTGTATGATGATCCTATTACACACGTGTACTAACTGCTTAATGAGATGCAAAACATATGCAGCTTTTAGCATATTCTTTGCATCTCATTACACATGTGTAATAAGTTATAACAGCGTAGCACTAACATCACGTGTAACACATTAGGTGTGGGATAACGTGAATGTGCATGTAATATTTATAAATGTGATAAAGTTATAATGTACAGGACATCTCATTACATGCATGTTATTACATAGTGTGAATAAGTTTTTCAAAAAAACCCACCAACATTCGGGGACCACATGGCGAGGCTGTGGGGCTGGATGTCCCAGGTGAAACTGAACTGACTGGAAGCTTCTATCAGTAGTTCAGCTGCTGCATCTACAGACAAACCATCATCTTTATTTAGAAAGGAGTCGCAGTGGCAGCTCCTCCAATAATCCAAAATTAATCACGTTACCTTGGCAGATGCTGCATTTACTTCACCTCCCCCACGAGTCTTTGTCCCATCATCTGTAGAGAAAACACTGAGCAGACGACCAGAAAATCCAGATCCTGACGAAAATCACTGATTTAAATGACATTTGGATGATTCAAATAATATTCTAGACACTAATCAGGGAGTAAAGTGGTTAAATTAAAGGAGAATTTTAAGTTAATCTCCATAAACTGTGACAAATCTCGGTCTATGGAGAACAAGAGAAACTGCGTGATGTCAGTTTAATGAACACATCAAGTGTTTTTCCGTGATAAAAAGTCATTTCTCTTCCTATTATTAACAGTGTTTACCGCCCTCAGGTGGTCACACTGAGGAACTGCACAACAGTATTGTTAAATAATAGACTGGAACATTTGAAATAAGTTGCTCTTATACCAATGCACGTCTCATACAACAGTATAATTAATCAATTAATCATAAAAACCTCTTTTCCTCCACAGTAGTAAAAACACAATAACATCCAGTTCTTTCTAACTTTTATTAAATCTGTTCTGTGATTAAGTATCTGCACTGCCTGCGTCGTCGTGGCATGAAGCAGCATAAACATTGGTGATGAAGAAACAGGACGATACCAAACACTTTACATTCAGGGTAATCGAGTCGCAGCTGCACAGACAAACAGAAATCACTGACGAGCTGCAGGTTTGGGATCTGTTCATCAAGGGAAAGGTCACATCTATATTGCTGATTATAACGTACAATCATAAATATATGTTTCTATTGCTAATTGTGTCAAAAATACTGCAGTTTTTAGATGACGTTTTGTGCTTGTTTTGATTATTCTTCTACTTAACTGAACAGTTCCCAACCTGAAGCATTAAACAGAAACTAACATCGCAGACATGCTGATTGCCTGGTTCAGTTCGTGTCCACAGACAGCCTCCAAATGTCCAACACACTACAAACACACACAGACACACACAAAATAAACACCTGCACAACTTTTCAAGTATGACAGATAAAACAAACAATGCATCTGCATTATAAAGCTCATCTAGTTTTTAGTGTTTAAAATCAGACCCGACCTTCCTGAGTGTTCACATACAAACCGAATCATTCCTGCGATACATTACGAGTCAACACATTCTCTACACAACAAACCTTCACTGTACAGTCAGAACAACTAATCAGGTGCATCTAATTGGCAGTAACGTGATTTTATTTTTATGGAAAAGTTCAGTATCTGGGCTGAGGAAGCCGAGCTATGGTAATCACATTAACAACCAATCAGAGAGCAGCTTACTGCAGACTTTAAACAGATACTGTTTGAGCTCTGCCCTGATTGGCTGGTTTACAAATTCAAGTAGATTTTAGGAGCCACGGTGGCTCAGCCCCCACGTTGCCCCTTTAACTCGTCTTAAATTCACCTTCATATTGAAGCCGTTTAGTTCGGTTCATGCCTGGAAATTCAGCTTCACGCGTTTAGAATCTGTGGGAACTTTGGGATTTAAAATGAGTTTTTGTGAACTTGAACAAACAGTATATACACACACATGTACAACGTGTAAAACTGTAGTACTGGATCTTTACAGTATCTAAGCAGAGCTCCTGTCCGTGCTGGCAGTGTCGTATCTAACATGTAGGAAACAACAACCTGAACTTTGGCCGACTCGCTTAATTATTTTCCTACATTACAAATTAAATAAACAGGAAACAGGAGTGAAAAATAAAAGTGCAGTTTGAGGGAAAGAAATTACAATAAATATAAGAAACGGTTGAATGTTGAACCGTTTAAAGGTAAAAATTCAATCACGTGTCAAATACTGACAGTTTCATCTACATCACAAACGTCCTGATCAGAGCCGAAACCACCAGACGACAACGTCTGTGTTTCAGTAAGAGCTGAATGACTACAACTACAACTGAGTACAACTTTACACCTGTACGTATTTACACCAGCTCATCTTCACCTCGGGAACACGCGCGCACACAGACACACACACACAGAAAGACAGACACACACACACAGACACACACAGACACACACACACAGAAAGACAGACACACACACACAGACACACACAGACACACACACACAGACACACACAGACACACACACAGACACACACAGACA
>JAUYWH010000012.1:1429548-1469602 GCA_034779795.1 Ctenopoma multispine | reverse complement strand
ACACAGACACACACACACACACAGACACACAGACACACAGACACACACACACAGACACACAGACACACAGACACACACACAGACACAGACACAGACAGACACACACACACACACACACAGACACACACAGACACACACAGACACACAGACACACACACACACACAGACACACACACACAGACACACACACACAGACACACACAGACACACACACAGACACACACACACAGACACAGACACAGACGGTCAGCACTTCCTGAACAGTTTTATCAATCGGTGGCCTGTAGGGCGTCAAACAGGAAGGAACAACACTGCTGATGACTTGATTGACTTTGGTTCTGTCCAATCAGAAGCGAGCTGTGCTGAAGTGTTTAAAGCATGTTATAAAAAAAGTGTTTAGACAATAACAGTGTTGTTGTTTGTAAGGTTAGCATGTTAGCATGGCGACAGGCAGGGAGACACAGACCAGTTTCAGCGTGAGCTGTGCGATGGTTTGGTCTCGGCTCCTGAGCTCCTCTCTGAGCTGCTTCACCTCATGCAGGAGCGTCTGCACCTGAACACACACATACACACGTTATGGTTGTGGAAAGGCATTCTGGGAAATGGAGGATAACACTGACGGTTGGGGGGCTGGAGTGTGAAACAACCTGCGAGTTGGAGCCGTTGGCCTCGGGACTCACAGTGTCTGTGGTCAGAGTGTCGTCGTCCACATCTTCCTCCTGTACCACGGTACACAAACAGTATTTTAACATTATCACAGCAAGTCTGTGGAGATTCTCAGTCATCCATCGTCTTCCTTTCTCACCTGCAGCAGTAACCTCTGCAGGAACTCCAGCTGTGATCTGACGGCGGAACAGTCCTCAGCAAGTTCCTCCACATCCAGACCCAAACCAGGAGAAGCAGGAGACAGACAGGGAGACCTGAGGAGGCAGAAGAAAACCTGTTCAAAAGCCACTGAGTAAAGAGTCCAGTTACACAAATGTAAAAAACGGGAGGTGTGGTTTCAGTGATGCTGAACATGTTTTACCTTGGAGGACAGAGATCCAGAATCAGATCCCCATCCCGGGTCATTTCTGTCCTCTTGTTCCCCGGGTCCTCAGTTAGCTTGTAGCACTGGAAGTCACTGAGAGGACAAAACAGCTGAACGTCAGGCTGTGGAAATCAGCACCGCCACTCTGCAGCCTGCACGTTCTTTAAAACTGAATCTAACACGAAACTTTACTTCATCAGTTTGTTTAAAGAGTCACTGAATCTGTTCAGAACAATGATTCTGCAGCATCCTGGTATCAGACACGAACCTCTGCTCGACACATAATGTAATCTACATATTCATGATCCTAAGTCCGACACCTACTGATTCCAGTAACCCTGCGACCTGCCCTGCAGCTGCACTGTTAATCAGACAAAGATGAATCCGTGCCCACAGAAACCCACTGATCTGGACCTTTCCCTCAGAGCCCGCACCAGGACAAACCTCTGAACCTCGAAGTGACCCTTTCTGACCCCGACCACGAGGTGAACTGTCGATAACAGGCTGCAACAGAAAGGAAACAAATCTTCTCTGACCCGTCGACCTTTCCTCCTTCAACCATCAACTGAAAATGTGGATCGGCTGCAAAAGTAAAACTGTTCGAGTGAAAGTTTCCAAAGTGTTTTCAGGGAAATATGCTAATGATCCTCTGACTGTTTCTAAATGTGAAGAATCTCTAAAATCTATTAGACCCGACGTGGACTCGCTGTACTTTACCTGTCGTTGTCATTGTGGATGTCCTGCATTCCCCAGCAGAGCTGTCTCCTCCTCCACTGAGCCATGTGGGACAACCCGTCTCCATCTGCAGGGTTTGGACCAGAACCATGATGAGACGGGATTAAACGAGTAGCTAATCGTGCCCAGAGATCCAGCACAAAGTGGCCAATAAATAACCAATAATAAACAGGTAAACTGTTGTTTTCCAGCAGAGAACACATTTCTGAAAAGGTTTACTCTCAGTTAATGGTGCTGTAACTGTCCAGTGTGGTTTGGTTCACGTTAGTTCTGTTCTTTAAAGACTTTTTATGGTTCTGGTTTCACCACGTACCACTGGGCAGTGAGGCCTCTTCTGCCAAGTCTGCATCCAGCATGAGGTCGTCGTCGTCCAGATCACAGGAGTCCAGGTTGTTCAGGACGTCCTGAAAGACACAAAGATGATGCTGTGTTATATCTTCTGTGTACAAACTCGGTGCTAACGTGGTACTGATGCTAATGACGCGTCGCTAAAGACGCTGAAACAAACTGAAATCAGCAGATTTGCAGAAATCTTCAGCTTTTTTCTGAAGTCCGAATCCTTAGCAGTCGTCACATGGTCAACTTCTCACTGGACACACGGACAAACAACTGTAGACACACAGTCTTCAGTCAAACTAACTTCACTTTTACAGGACATTAAATTTTCTGTTCTGGTAAATCATCAACAGAAAATATGTGAACCACTGACAGAAGCAACAACAGGAGCAGATGATGTTTTTTTCTTCTCGATCTTTTCCAGCATGTGAACGACGGCGTGTTTTCACCGCCTGTCCTGCAGCCTGCAGATTTGAATAGTTCCCTGTTTGACAGGTTGTGTCCAAGGTGAGGGAGACAAAGAGACGGTGCTGCTCCTCTCAGCTGCACAGGAACAAAATAAAACAAATACATTGAAATGATGATTTCCTCCTTGTGTAAAACGGCAGGTTGAGTGTGAAGGACAGCGAGAGCTTCGAGCTGCTGCTAAAAACCTTCACATCACTGAGAGGAGAAGCTTTTTGTTGGTCTGTGGTAGTTTGTGCAGATCTGGACCCTGGAGGAGAAACCGGGAGAAAGGGAGGCTTCACATGTGGAGTGATTATAAACTTTAAGAGCCTGGAAATCGATGTAAATGTGGTTTTGGTTTTTAACCTGTTCTCCCGGGTGTTGACTTCAACAGAAACTTGTGTTTGGGTGTGTGGATTTCCTACAAGAGTCGTCAGCTGCAAACAGTCTTAAATAAAAAAGGAAACTTTGCCGTAAAGAGGAGATGGTTTGGTGAGGAGGAGGAGGACGAGACGAAGACACACACGTTTGTTTCCCTGTTTCCTGCCTGGAGAAGCTTAGTCACAGCACAGTGACCCGAGAGGAAACCAAACGTTCACCCTGAGTAGCTGCTGCATTTAAAAACCGAGACAAACCTGCAGAAACTGTCCCCAGTGGCTGAGAGCAGTCATCCACATCAATACATTACCTCCTAATCTCCTCTCCTCTGCTTTCCTCCTTTCTGCCTTCATCCTCTTCGTCTTCCCATTTTCACTCCTCTTTCTCTTTTAATGTTGTTTTTGGTCTCTTTAAATATGTTAATGATCTAATTATCTGTGTGTGTGTGAAACTCGGACCCAGCTGCTTCTTTTTTCTATCACCTACAAAGAGGCAAAGAGAACCGTTGGCACAAGTCATGTTCGGCCCTCACACCACGATGACACGTATCTACAGCCTCTAGTCAGACTGCTGTTAATGTGATATTTGTCAGCTTCCTCAGCTGCTGCTTCCTCTGAGATGGTAAATTTACTCGTCCTGAGAACCAGTAGCATTATCTGATTTCTCTGACAGCGAGAGGCTTCTCACCAGAGCAAGGACAAGAAGAGCGACAGAAGCAGTTTGTTTATTCAGGCTTTTCTTACTAAACCGACTCCGCCTCTTCACCTGTGTCTCTGCTCGTCTCACCTCCTGCCCTGATCCCCTCCATCTCCTTCGATTCTACTCCTGAGCTCTTTCTCTCAACTGTCCTTTTCACACACACACACACAGTCTCCCCTCAGTACTACACTGACCCCTGGTGGCCACGTTGAACATTACTATCACTGATTCACGTCGCACTTTATCAACGAAACACTGAAGAACAACAGAAGACAGAAGTCGTTAATGTGCTCAGAACCTGAGGCTCGTTAGGGTCAGTCGCTCTTTAAGGTGCACAGCTCATTACCACAGAGAGACATCAACAGCACCTTAACATAACTCAGGACGTAAATCAACTGTAGTGAACAGGGGAGAGTAAAAAGTCAATCCTGCCTTCAATCGACTGAGGGACATGACAGACACACAGCTGTTAATCAGAAGAGCGGTCGGGACAGACGGAGACTGAAGGAATCCTCACGTTTTATTCAACCTGTCAAATTCAGGAGGAGTTTCTGTTATTCAGTCCACTGCATTTATCTCAATGACACATCAGGGTCACTATTACTCCCATGGTGCATTGCAACATAAACACTGAGCTCTGAGATCTGCTGTGTAAGATCAACATCACACTACAGAGAAATCTGTCTTTATAACCTGCAGCTTAAATCCGTTCACTCGCAAATACGAGTTAACTTTACAGATTTGTTCAGAAATTCAACAACAACGTTTCACCTAATGATATAATAAATACTACAACATTAAATTACTCAAATATTAAAATACTACAAATCAACAAACTAAAACTGGATGTTTGACCAGATTCATTTTCTGTTCCTGACACACTGTGTTGATGAGAATTGGAAAAAAGAATGAAAGAGAACTGTTGACTCTGTCCTGGATAAGACACAGACAGGTTGTATTTCTCAGAGGAGACACATGGGGGAGCCAGAGGATTTTATTCAGACCACATCACTCCAGAGGAGATCTGATACTGGATCCTGATCCCTGATTTAATGATGGACGACCTCTGAACAGAATCCAGATCTGGAGTCTCATGTGGAGACAAATCTCATTAAAACGTGACGACGATTCGCTGCAGCCACGTTCGGTTTCTGTTACACAAGGAACGTAGACGTGTTTCCACCTGCAGTATTTCCTCATGACAGATTTAATAAATGTGATCAGAGTTCTGCTCCTGATAAATGTTAAAATACGTTGTGTAAGGTTAGAACTGGACGACTCAGTTACAGCTACGACAGATGAGAACTAGACGTGGCCCAGCAGGACTGGGCTCAGATTCATTTTGTGTGTGTGAAAGTCAGATGGAGACAGCAGCTTTGACAGATACAGAGCTGCTCGGAGCTGCAGATCTCCAGTCCGGGCCCGTTCCAAAAGCGTGCAGCAAGTGCCAACTGCAAATGTTCTGACATTCAGCCCGTTTCTGCTGCCGCATGCTCAGTTTGGTTTTCCCAGTCTGTTCCCACCATCTGTTGTCCACCGCCAGACACTAGACGGTCCTGACCTGCGTCTGGTTTGTGGTTTCTGAAGCCAGAAACTGGACCCAAGTTGGACAGAGAGGCAGGACGGTTCTGTTCAGCTTTACTTACATCAAGTGACCAAACCAACAACAGGTCTTTATGTTAACCAGCTCAGTTTAATCACAGACACACACAGACACACACAGACACACACACAGACACACACACACACACACAGACACACACACAGACACACAGAAAGACACACACACAGACAGACACACACACAGACACACACACACACACACAGACACACACACAGACACACACACAGACAGACACACACACAGACACACACACAGACACACAGACACACACACACACAGACACACACAGACACACACAGACAGACACACACAGACACACAGACACACACAGACACACACAGACAGACACACACACACACACACACACAGACAGACACACACAGACACACAGACACACACACAGACACACAGACACACACACACAGACACACACACACAGACACACAGAGACAGACACACACACACACACACAGAGACAGACACACACACACACACACACACACACACAGACAGACACACACACACACACAGACACACACACACAGACACACACACAGACACACAGACACACACAGACACACACAGACACACACACACACACACACACACTCTGTACAGTTAATCATAAATAGATAAATACATTTCACACACACACACACGTGAGAAACACGCCAGAGTATTTAGGGGAAAGGTACATTCCACCATGTTGTGATGATGAAGTCAGGAAGGTTTTTATCAGGAGCACAGAAACGTCTGTAACACCTACTGCTTCCTGCTTTCAGCTTTTCAGAATAAAACAACCTGTAACACAGGAGTTTGTTACGAGCCTCAGCTGAATTTACCCAGCATTCAGCTGGTGGCTGAACGATAAAATACAGAAGAAGAAATGAGAGTAAAATATGTCTTCGCTCGGAGTAGTTACAGTGATATAGTACAGACCCAACAACAGCTACTGTAATATCAACATGAGGAGGAGTTTTACACTGGGGGGGCGGGGGTTTGGTTTATTTAACTGTACAGTTTGTTGTATGTTTTCTATGCGTTGCTGTTGATTATCAGTATTTCCTTTCTGACCTTTCTAATCCAGATTTCATGAAGAGTGATCCCCCCCCCCTCCCCTCAGAGCATTCGGTCCACGCTGACGTTTCTCGTGCTCCTTCAGCTCAGAGCATACCGTCCAGGTTCTTCTCTGCGTTCTGCTTGTCCACGTCGCTGTTCTGAGACTCCTGAGGACTGTACTGGTTGTGGTAATCGCGGAGGATGGTCACCACATCGTGGTGTCCGAAATGGACGGCCTCATCCATCGGCGTGTTCCCCCACCTGCACCGAACACGGGGGGAGCAGTCAGAGAGAGAGAGTCCACTAAACCATAAACCATTACAAACAGTAAAATGTCACCACGTCACAACAGATTATAACAAAACTGCACAAAAACAAATGTTTAAGTTGTGATGAATTCTACAGGAACAAAGCAGCAAACTGCAGATGTTTCTCTCTTTACTGTGAGCAGAGCTGCTTTCACCTAAATGACTGATCGTTCCATCGTTTCTAAAATGTCTGAAGATGAACAATATAAACATCCAAGCTGACCACTTCAGATGTCTTGTTCTGTTTGAACAATCCAAAGACATTTAGATAGACAGACATTAAGAATATTAAATCAGGGATATTTTGCCTTTTTGCATGATAAACAACTTTGTGACTTAATAAATAAATAAATGTATTGAAGCTTTATTAAATATTTCAACACCGCTCTGGAGGATAGTTTGAAACTAAATGATCATCAGGCTGCAAATCCATGCAGCAGATGAGTCATCGGATTTCTCCTCTACACCGTTTCCTGACTTTTATTTTGTCGTCTGTGTGTTTGCATCAGGAAGAATAAAACAAACAAAAAAAAGTTCCTTTCATCCACGTGCTGATTAGAACGTTACCTGTCTTTAGGAACTGGGTTCACCTTACAGGCCTCCAAGAGGAAACGAACCACCTCTGCGTGTCCTGAAACACACACACACATCAGCTCCACCAACAGAGACACACGCTGACTCATTAATAGATGAACAATGGTTTTGTTAGTGTTTCACCTTCAGCAGCTGCCACATGCAGCGCCGTCCTGGAGTCATAGTCCCTCTGCTCCATGTCCATAGAGGACAACGCAAACCTGGACAAACACAAAGTGTGAAAAGTAAGGAGCAAGAAAGGAGAAGAAAGAAAAGCACACTGGGTGAGGGGTTCGTGTACCTCCTCAGTGCTGACACGTCTCCTGTGTAAGCAGCAAACAGCAGATTGATCACTGACTTCACCTGAAACACAACGAGAAGCAGTTTAACCCAAGAACAGAGCAGACAGGACGCAGGGAGGAGAATCAGGACAAACTGATGAGTGACGGCAATGTGGTGATTCTCCTGCAGGTGGTGCTGTGGATCCAAGTCCTACAGACAAGGTCACACAACATCACACAGAGAGGACGTGACGCAGACGGAGAAATACGTTACTGCCTGTTTACATGACCTTATGTTCAACACTGTGCTATGTTAACTGTAGTAGGAAAAGAGGAGGAGGAGGAGGATGTTTAGAAGCTGATGAAGGCAGGAACATGCTACTGGGACTCACCCTCTGGTCTCCTCCCTCCCTGCGAGGATCCAGTTTCTTAGCAAAGTGTCTCAGATTATCGTAGTTGTGAAAGTTACAGAGAGAAACCAGGTCCTGAAAGAACACAGAGGACACACCCAGTTCATCATTCTGACTTCACACGTGTCCCTGTGCAGCTCGAGCAGAAGCTGTGAACCACAGCTCACTGACACTGTGGCACCGTCAGGCTGCAGACAGACAAAAACATGGTGGTGTGGAAAGTTCAAGCTGAGGTTACCGTGCAGAACTGGATGCCTCTGACACTGTTACCCAGCTTGTCAAGAGGAGGAGACCAACACATGATGCCCATCACGTTAGGAACAACCAGCAGTATCCCACCGGCGACACCAGATTTAGCCGGGAGACCCACCTGAAACAGAGGAAGCACTTCACGTTGATAAAACAAACCACGTGTGCAAAAGCATCTGTGGAAGTGAGAACGAAGGAGGCACTGACGTGGAAAGCAAACTGCCCGGAGAAATCGTACATGCCGCAGGAATGCATCAGACTCAGGGTGTTTCGCACCGCCTCGGGGCTCAGCACGCGCTCTCCTGTGATTGGACAGAAGCCGCCGTTGGCCAGAGTCGCCGCCATGACGCTGGCGCTCTCACACGTCACCTCAATGGAGCACAGCTGACAGCGGAGAGGAGAAATGAATAGAGTCGACCCAAAAATACATATCCACACTGACAGGCTTGTTTCATTTCAGTATTCATGATAAAAAAATCATCCATCCTTTGGAAAAGAGACTCCTGTTCACCTACATTAGCATAACTCCAGGACCTTATGAATCCCACATAATGACATTTTTCTCACCTGGAAGTAGAAGTCGAGGATGGAGGTCATGTCTGTTCCCTCAGGAAAACACTGAAAGGACAAACACACACATCACATATCTGCAGAGCCGAGGACGTGGTTTACTGCAGCAGAACTTCAGGTTTAATAATGTTCCTGCTGAGGCCGCCGCTGCAGACGACCTTTGACCTCACCTTCTTCTCCTTCAAGTAGTAGCCGATGGCAAAGTTTCTGTCTCCAGACTCGCGCTCTGACTGGAAACTGAGACACACAGAGAAATGGAGAGACTCAGTCACTTACAGCTTCGTTCATCATTTGCGTAGATGTTCAGTGTATTTCTGTAACGTGTTACTCACGTGGCGTTGCTGAAGCCCACATACTCGTTTCCTGCCAGTTTGTTCATGAAGTTCATCACCTGCAGAGGACGGAGGAGAAGACGACCCATTAATAAACTGAACTAAACGAAAATTAGTCTTTAGACAAACACCGGAATAGAACTGTCAGAGCTTTGCTAAATTGTAATTTTTAACACCTGTCCTGGTAAAACGTGGTCTAATGGACGCACGTCTCCAAAAACAATACGAAGACAGTCGTACTCACATAATCAAATTTTTCAGCGTTGCTTGCACCTTGCTGAAACACAAACAGAACAAATGTAATATTAAAAAAACAATATTTTATATGTCAAAAAAAAACACTGACAGTTACCCAGGTCATCTTAATCTCTACGATATTACGTTCACATCACTACTGTTGTAAACTTCACCAGTATGAGACCAGTCAAACCAGTCATGACATCAGATGAATTAAGATTAGAGGTGGGAGACTAGCTGGAGATGGAGGAGGTGAAAGAAAACAGTTAATCCACTCAGAGTTTCTGCTTTTGTAAAAGAAAAGTATGAAAGAGTTTTTTTAACTGAGCTTGTTTCAGCACCGTAAACTACGGCAGTGACGTGTCTGATGGGGAAACTACGGATGTGTTTAATGTGCAAAGATGAGTTTGGTTACTCGACTTTTAGGCAAATTCACACTGCAAACAACACGACCAACACGTTTCTCTTCGACCGATTTCATGTAACAGACTGATGATGATGATTTTTTATTTAATATTTAATCATTATTCTAAGCTGACTTGTCTATTATTGACTAAGTATGTGTTTAGGTCGAACAGAAGAAATGAGCAGGACAAGTAAATCTTCATTGCAGTTTAACATATAATTGTGGAAATTCAGCCCCACATCATTCACAGATTTATATGAGACGTTAAGACATTGTTACTAAAATGAGTCAAGTCAAGTCGAGCTGGTCTCATGCAGCGGAGACGCTCTGCGCGGACGGTAAACAGACCTGGTAACCGTGTTGCTTGCACTGTGGATACATAATGTGCATTTTATCGACTACTGAAAACTACAACTTGATTTATGTAGATTTATTTACACTCTCTGGCAAAGAAACATGTCAGTTTTAGTTCAAAATATAAAAGTAGAAATAAAAAAAAACTAAACAAAGACGTCCTTCTCTACAGAAGAATGGAGTATGACATAAAACAAGTGTTTGAGCTGAGTGAACGTTGTGCTGTTTATAACCCAGACCTATAAACAGTTTGAAGGATGCAGGATGCAAGTAAAAAAAAAAGCAACATTTAAACATTCATACGCAGCCATGTGAAGGCTAAGAGCTTGTCACAAATCCAGACCAAGAGGGAAAAAAGAATTAAAAAGGAAAAATTACCAACGTCATTGACCTGTTGCAGTGGTCATAATTTCCCAAAGATCCTAATGCTGTAAAATATGCAACAACACATAAAACCACACAACGAGCCTTAAAAAGGTACATTGCAAATGAGATCTCGATTCAGAGGCAGGAAAGAGGGCGGGGTTGCATGCAAAGACTCCCTGACAGAATCTGGTTGTTTTATTTGGATCAATGGATACGACAGATTCAAGCTTCAGCTACAGAAATCTCAACAGTGATTGGTTGGGATTCAGTGGGATTGGTTGACACATCATATGGGAACAACAGTCAGAACAACTGGGGTCACGTGAACAAGCAGGGCAGTGACACGGACTATATTTTCAAATCCAGAATGCATCCTGACCATCGATCCCACAGGATGTGAATGAGACACTGGATGATTCCTCTGCTCACTCAGAAAGCAAAAGAAAGAAATGAAGAGAAAACAGCAGCTCAGAGGATTTCTGATTCCTCCTCCTTCATGATCTCCTTTTCTTCTAACTACTCCATAACATCTGTGTTTAACTTAGGTTAGAGCTTTTTGTTTGTTTCCATGAGTAACGAGTTAATTCAAGTCTGTGAAGGAGTTTTACTACGAGAGCGTCAGTGTGTGAGCTGCAGTATTAACAGTAACAACTGATGGCTTGTTTGAAAAGAAGCTACGGCCTGACATTCATCTAACAGCCACACGTTACTGTGTGGTTGACAATCTAACACTACTGTAGCGTAGCGCTGTGTGAGCAACATAATTAAACAGTATTTTATTTCCAAGACGAGCAATCACGTTGGTTGGCCAATTAGCAAAATGACTGGTTGCCAACAGTTTAATAGATTTCTGTGCTGCACGTCCTTGTAATTTTCACCATGCAACTTGCACTACATTTAACTTGAACACACTGAACCCTCAAGCTGTTCAGATCACCTCTATTCACTCTGTGTTTATACTGTGTAAGTGCCGTGTATCTGGATGTTCATTCTCTACTGCACACATTTACAGTAATTACGGTATTTAAGGCTCCACTGAGCAGCTCCTGTGTGTCTGAAGGTCAGAGGAGGATGTGTAATGAAACATTCAGGTAACAGAGCAGTTTCCCTGGACACGCTGGTCCGTCTCCACCTCCACCCACTCTGTGGAGTCTGTGAACCGTGCGTGTCTGTGCAGGATGTCTGAGTGATGCTGCTTTCAACCAAATCCCCTTTCAGCATGATTATGCACAACCTTAATCTGTACATACAGTAATGGCTCAGAAAAACGTTGTCCAGATTATTAGTTTTATTTTAGAGAACTTTCTAGATGCAGAAATTCAGTTTAGCTGTAAAATGACATTAACTCAGCACGGACGTAGAAACAATAACCCTTAATATTAAACATATAAAATGATATATAAACTGTTTAAAGCAGTTTATTCCTTTGTATTTGAGCTTATCAACATTCAAACTAAAGCATTCACTAATGTACGATGGGGTATGCAAATGGTGCTTACCTTAATGAGGGAGGTACAGACGATAGCACCAGCATTAACCATGGGGTTGTGTGGTTTATCTGCAAGAAAGAAAATGCAGGTAGGCAACTTTTAGTAAATGGTTCAAAGGATCTTTAGGATCCTTTCAAAAGGTACTGAGTATAAAAAAGGAGGATGGGAGTAATATTGTTGTGGCAAAGCTGCAGAATTATCAACCTAATGAGATCAAGTTACACAATATAATATTATTATATATTAATATATATAATATTACACACAAAGTAAAAACACAGTGTTCAGTGTTACAGCACATCCCCTCTGTGGCTTAATCTTCTTATGCAACTGAGAAGAAACAACGTTAAGAGAAAAAAAGTAAAAATAAACAGCTGGAATGTTCCTGTTGGCAGCGAGTCCTCTGCTCTGTGTGAAAACTGGAATCTCTCTCACAGTTTTAAAAAGTCTGCTGACAGCGACTGGACAGCATCAAACAACAATTCAAGCTTCAGCTTTTCACACATACAAAAAAAGACAATCTCAATGTTGAGAATTAAGATTTTACATTTGCATACTATAACATTTTTCATCACAATGATAAGACTGAAAAGCCAGCACAAACAGACATAAAGAAATATCTGTATTTGATCTATTATCTATCAATAAACACTGTGGAAAAAGCAACAATATAATCCAGCACATTTAAAACTAGGGCAACGCTCTGTAAACAATCCAAACGCTGACTACAGCAGAAATATTACTTCATATGAAAACTAGAAACCTCAATAAAATATATTTATATATTTTATACATGACTCACTGAGGAACATTTTTAAAGTAAAAGCTCAGTCAGAGCGACTTTAAACTTAAAGAAGTGGTTCATGTACAGGGTATGAGATTATCATGTCTCTGTTACTCAGTTTAATTCTGCCTCTGCACTGCAGCCTCTCATTAACTTTTTATTACAGTGCCATGGCAACAAGGACGTGAGATGGATTCTCTTACAGAGAGAGCGTGAGGTGGGTGTAAGGAGCAGGTGAGTGTGTGACCGGGTGCAGGGCGACTGCTTCCTCACCGTCTTCATTCAGGAACAGCTTGTTGAATCGCAGACCACTGGGCTCTTTGCCAATGAAGCGGTGCACGTACTCGGTGCCGTGGTCGTGAACAGCGATGGCGTATTTCAGCGGTTTGACACAAGACTGCAGACAGAAAGGAACCTTGGTGTCGCCAACAGTGTGCCTGAAAAAAGATCAGTTTGTACTGTACTGTTTGTACTGTAGTGTTCATACGGCTAATGTCAAAGGTTTTGTTTCCTAGTTTCAAATTAAAATCCAACATCTTTATTTAACTGGGGACATTTATTTCTAACTCCTTTACCAAAATCATATCTGATCTTAAAAGGGATAGTTCAGCAGTCTTATAAACTCTTACTAATAACCAATTTAAAAAATGCTGCAGATTTAGTTACACTCTCACACTCTGCAGCATTGTGTGATCACTGTACACACACATTTCTGATGCACGCGCACATACAAAGTGCTGTTTAAGTGAATTAGTGTCGGACTTCTGTGCGTTTTCCAGCACATCTGCACCTGCAGCTGTTAGTGTACAACAGATCTCTGCCAGGAAAGGCAAAAGCTAAACATGAAACAAGAAGCAGAACAAAAGGAGGAAACAGTAGCTGTGTAAGATTCACAACCCTCCACTTTAGAATGTAAATGCATGAACCACCTGGAGAAACCTTTTACTGCAGGTTATTCAAAGTCATTCTAATTTACATGAAGGTCAACATGTTAAAAAAAGCGTGATACCTCTGACCGTCCACGGTGCACAGGGCGACGGCCCACAGGTCGGGGCTGAAGCGGGCCAGCTGGGGAATGTAGTCTGCAACCTGCAAGAACACACAGCAGATTCTGGTTCTTCATAAGGCAAAATAAGGAGATTATCAAGGTAACACAATCAGATTATAATGAGTCTGTCTGCACAACACTGCCCTCTCTTCTCTGTGAGCATGCATCAAATGACGTTTCACCGTCTCTGCACAGTTTTACCTGTGAAGCAGCTGTGACTCACCTGCCCTCCAGGGAGGTTTTTAGCATTTTCATAGAGGTCGTCGATGTGGGCGCAGAAGGGCTGGAAGTCTGGGATGACAAACTTTTTCCTGAAGGCCTGGGTGAGCAGAACAATGTTGCTCTGGACACATCTAAGACATGAGATGAGACAGATAGGAGCAGTCAATTTCTACTCTGGGTACAAGATGCATGTTTCCTGTTGCAGGTTTTCAGTACAGAAAATACACTGAATATGCTTAAGGATCATTAAATGTCAGTATTTAATTCACATGTGTAAACTGGAGGTGAAGACAGCAACAGATGCTCATATGTTGACGTTTTAAGTAGAGTTCATTTGCTCTGAGCGTCATCAAGAGTCTCATAGTAACCAAGGTGAGGGAAGGAGGAGGCTTTCAGCAGCGGGTGGGCTGACAGGTCAAAAAAAAAGAAATGCCAAAACAGAATGATTAATGGAAGCTGACTTAGCTTGTTTCAGCAGCTCATTTGTTTAATGGTTAAAAGCCTGAGATCATTTAATGTACAGTCTCCTGGTGGCCCCTGGATAAGCTGTCAGGATTCTCACACTTAGTCCTTTTGTCTGACTGAACTAGATCCTCGTATTTCCACCAGCGATCGTGTTCCTTCACTGTTGGTTGATTTGTTCCGTCCTCCCAGTAGCATGGGGTGAGAAGGAGCAATAGAAAACGGGAGAAAATATACACACATTTAAGTGGCACCATGTCTGGTTCAAGTTTGTTTCAGGCTATAGTCCATTCTCCCGGATGTCGTTGAGCTTCCAGATTTTGTCCGGATCCTTTTTATTTGGGTGATTAAGCCTCACGTTTAGTGAAAACATGACCCAAAGTAGAAGCTGTGGCTCTGTGGTAGCAGAGAGATTTGTGGCTCACTGAATAAAACCCCGTCTAATCTCTGCAGAGAATATACACGCTACGCTCCACTGCCCACTCACATGTCTTCCTCTGTGAGGCTGAGCTCTATAAATAAGCCGGGGGAGCGGATGTGATGGATCCCAGCCAGGAGCACCAGCTCTGGGGTCTGTACGGTAAAGAATCAGCTCCCTGGAGAGCCGTCATATGTCCGACTCGTCATGCCTCTGCTTCCCAAGCTGTCACCCTGCACGGTGTCAGCATCTTATCTCTGAGGGGGGCAGAGGCAGTCTGAATTCACCCCATACACATCACTTCTCTCTTTCCAGCTGTGGTTTTACAACAGCTTCAGTTCTGTCATTTAGTGAAAAAACAACAACGTACTGTTGTTGTTTTTTTGTGGAATGTTTCCTGGATGGTTACCAAAGATAAGTCATTGTAAAATGTAATCAGTTTAAGTGTTGAAGCAGCTGTGTTCAGAAATTCAATTCACCACATCACACTGAAGACGTGCAAATTGAGGAGTGATGAAAAATGAATGACGTGCAGTGACCTCTTTTCTGCTACACTCTGACCAGCATTAATAATTCTCATGATAGACTGTGATGAAAGATTGATGCTGATAATAAAAGTGGAACAGCAGACTTCATATTAAACTTAAAACGACCACGTCATCTGCAATGAAAACTATGAAACAATCACATTTTAGGAACAGACTGCAAATCATTCATAACAGAGAGAGAGAATATTTTTCCTCGTCTTTTACCAGTATCTTAACTTACTACAGAAAAAACCTTGTGCGCAAATTCTTCTTGAAGGAAAACCTACTTTTTAAAGAGATGTCGGTCCAGTGCTCCGTCAGAGGTCGTCTTCAAGGTCACCTTCAGCATCTCCATACATTCTTTCAGCCGAGGGTCTCCTGTGCGAAGCCCTGTGGCTTTTAGAGCCTGCACACAGAAACAACAACGAGCCGTAAACTGTAAAGCATCCTGATCATAAGTCAGCTAGTTTAAGTCGTCAGTGCTTCAGAAAAAACTCACTGTGGTGAATTTGTGTGCAGGGATTTTCTCTTGGCCTTCTGCGATCGTGTAGAAGAGCAGGTCCTCCAGACTGGGCAGGATGCCTGCCTTCCTTCTCCTACAGGAAAGCAAAAGAAAAAACACACAGACAGCAGAGTGAGAAAAAAATAAATCCACAGTGAGGCTTCCTGAGGTACAAACATGAAGGGGAGCTGCAGCAGAGGGAGAAGAAGAAGCTTTTTGTCTGCAAGGAGAAGCTGTGAGCAATAACTAGAACACTGCACTGGAAAACATTACCTTACACTGGCCTTGTTTCAGGACTATAACCTGTGGAAAAGACCTTGACAGTAAAACATGATGCAGTGATACAGCTGCTCTGCAGCACTAACAGGCAGGAACTAGGATCATTTGTAGTATCAAGGCATGTACTTTTCCATAGTTTAATGTGCTGCCATAAGGCCACTGTAACGTAAAAAAATATTAATTGTGTTGCTAGAATACCAGCCAGGTATAAGTTTAACAAGCCGAGCAACGGACACAGACGCAGGCTCAGAGAAAAGCTTCTGGAGCCCTGACGGATTCTTCATTCGTGCTGTGTGAGAGGCTGCAGCGTCAGTACACATCAGCTGAATAAAAGCACACTCTGTGAATTGTGATGACATAGCTGTTGCAGCTGTGACGTGGAGGTTTGCCAAAGTCTCAGGCGTGCTGATGCCACGTTGTTCAGAAGCTGGGAAGCGGCCACCAGACTTCAGCTGGATGGTAGCACCCTCTCTAATGTGGCTGCTAAATAACCCAGCAACCACACTGAGCTGATCGAGCGGAGAAACACAGCTCGATTTCTGACACGTCATGGCAGCCAATCAGGTTTTAATGTTCTTTTCATTGCCTCTGATTTGATTATCTTAACTATGTGCTTTGACTATTCCTCTATTCGCTCAACAGAGATCTCTGACATGCTGTTATTTGCTGCTGTGATCATCTTTTGTTCTAATAACAACCGTTAATTAAATATAGAATTTTCATCTGTTAAAATTCATTTTGGCCTGGCTGGTACTCTGAGCAGCGTTTCCACACCAAGTCCTCTCTGGGAGAAAGTTAGTAATGTGTCAGGAGGCAGACGGGACGACCAGCTCCCAGCAGGATCTCTGCTATGATTCATATCAACAACAAATTGGATTTGTGCAGAGCCCTGGGTGCCGCGGCTCATGATGTCCTGCATCACGGACCACTTGCCTAAGTGCTAGGAGAGGACAGCTGAAGGTAAAGCTTTAGTTGGCAGGTGGCTCCTCTCAGCCGCCAACCACAATAAAAGCTGACTTTGGACCCCTGGGGGGAAACACGAGAGCAGAAATCTCCCGGTTTGTAATTTTAGACTCAGCTGTAACATGGTTTCCTGCAGATTTATTGAGCAGCAGTGAGCTATGATGAATGTGATGAGACATATCTACAATCACAAAGCTTGATGGATTCTGGTATTGTGACTGAAATCATCTAATGAAGGACAAGAAATTAATTTTAACCCATTTTTCTGCACAATCTAGATAAATAGCAAACGCACTGCACATTAATTTGGTCATTTTGAGATGCATCAGTGCTAAAGTTTTGATCAGAAACATCGGTTAGATGATTAAACATTAACATCAGTCTCAAATTCATCTCCTCCACTTAACATTAGGGGTATTATTTACTTTAAGGACCATTACACAGCTTTTTTCATTGTTGAAGTTCCTGGGGAACACAGCGTTAATGCCGAACTAAAAATAATCTCATGCAATCTAAATTAGCATGTTGTTGCATCCTTAGAGAAGCTGACGTCTCATTCATTGTTTGTTGACCCCGTTAAATGGGACAACTGATGCCTGCTGGTGAGGAAGGAACAACTCATCAGAGACGAGAGGATAAACGGGTGGATGGAGGTGAGGTAGGACGGGATACGAGCACAGCCGCTGGTAGGAAGTGAAGTTAATTGAAGGTAAAAAGCGTCTATCGGCTTTCCACAGAAAACCTCTACTTCTACTGGAAGAAACACTAAAGCTAAAATAAAAATAGAAACATACTTACAAACGCAAAGCAAGCAGATCAACAACAGGGAGAGAGTGTGCAGAGGGAATAATACTGAATTAGTAAGAGAGACAATGGCATTCATACTGATAAGAACAAGCATTTTGATAACTGAAGTGTGAATACTGGCACAGCCCAGCTCCTGGGACAAAAAATTAACAATAAAAAGCATTAAATGAATGGAATCCATAAGAATAGTGGACAGAAAAGTGTTTTCTTTATGTGTGAAGTCTAAAAATAAGCCTGGGTTACAATTATTATTCTAAGAGCACTTGTTGCAGGTGAAACAAATGCAGTGTCACAAATTCATTTTATGTCACTCACCTTAAAGTATCAAGCACAGCATCAACCTGGTATGAAACATTACAGCACTGTTCAGTTAGAGTGTGAGACTTTCCTTCTGGGAGGATCATCACCAGCAGGTTAGAGGTGAACACTGAACATCTGGACCAGCCTGCATCGTCTTATTACTCTACCTCAGCTGCTCTCATTAGCGCTCTCACTCTAGCTTTCACGCTCTCCATTTCTGAAGGTCAATCGTGACTCTGCATACACACTGTTTGTCCTGCAGCTGCTCCAAAATGCTCGACCGACCTACAAAGGCTGCTGCTGTCTCCATGGACTAACCGTGAAGAGGTAGTGTCTACTTTTTTTAGCTTGTGGTCTGTAAATATCTGCCAACATGCTACAAAGAGAGATGCAGGTGAAAAAGGCTTTAGGGGCTTGGCTGGGTTTTGCAGAAAATAATCGCTAGCTGATTTCAATGCGAAACAGAAAGAGCAGTATTAATATTGTCGATATAAAAATGTCTTCCCCTTCAAACATACAGAAACAATCATTATCTTTTTTTTATTTGACACACTTGAAGTTGCTGCTGGACACGAGCCGAGGCCTTTGTCTGCACAGAGTTATCTGCAGTTTCTGCATCACTTATTCGACCTGATCAATGTCTCTGGTTTCGCTGCCTGACAGATGTTGTGACCAACTGGTGTGGGGTGGAGGTGCACAGACGGGAGCGCTGAGAGGCGGCGCTGCACAAATCAATCTGTGCGAGTGACTCATCTGCTCCTGGAGGCCCCGACAACCGCTGGGCCACACGCCAGCGCGCATGCTTTTGGTGCAAAAAACATGGGAAAAAAATTGATGTAGGCGGGATATACTCCCCTGCATTACAAACATTTCTAACCCTCGATTAGCCGGAGCACAGCCTCAGGTCCCTCACAACAAGACCGGAGTCGATGCTGAACGCTGTCTGGGCTCTGAGGACCTCAAACTCCCCGCCTTCGATATTACTACAAAACAGATTTATTCATGTCGTGCTGGTCTGATTTACTGACTTTTACCCCAGTTAATCTTTGTTTCTGAAATCACAGCCTGGTGGGGGGTGTTGTTTTATGTTCAGATACAGACAAGAGTGCAATTAGTGACTGCAATATTTTAATTATGGGTTCTGCATGTAATCAATATAATGAATTTTATCTTATTAAAATGTAAAAATACCATTTAGTACAATATAAAAGTGTCAATTCCTTCCACTAGAGTAGCTTGAATGAGACAGTATTTGGCATTTTGTCTTAATAAATGAAGTTAAATTAGAGGCTGATAACGTTTTATCTCATCAGCTAATCAATTAAATGTTTAAGCTACTTATTATGTTCACATATATGAATATATTTAGGTTTTGGGCCGTTCAAAACCTAAATATATTCCTATATTAATAATGAATAAGCAGAAATCATCACATTTGACCAGCTTACATTAGTAAACATTTTGGATTTTTACTTAATAAATGTATTAATGTATTGAAATGTTATTTATTTCTTCATAAATGTGAGTCTGATTGTTAGCACATAACAAACCTAACAGATTCAACAAAGAAGACAGCTGGGATCCTTATTGTTAAGACTTTCCTATGAGATTTTTGTTTGGGTTTGTTGTGTTTCAGCTCCTTGTTCGCCAACACAAGCCCACATAATCAGATGAGTCAGAGCCCCTTTGAAATGCTTTCCAAGAAAAAAGTAACAAGAGTGTGGAAAGAAACTGAAGCTGCTTACTCACTGTGACTCCTCCTGTAGCATGAAGCTAAATCAAAGTGTTGACGATCTCTGAAGCACTAACGTCGACTACACATGCAGAACAAGCTTCCTTGAAACTAATATTAGCCTCCAGGGGACACAAAATGTTTGTGACAACCAGTCAGCTGAGTAAAGTGACTAAACACGGCCAACAGTTTAAGCAAATTGCCCGTGAATGGAAACAAATGGAGCTACTTCGGCTGCAGGGGCAATGAGGCATTTTATTGCAATCGAATGTCTCTGAAGGGAGGATCCAGGCTGGTGTGGAGGCTTCAATTTTTGTGTGCAACAGGGTAAGAATCAATCTGTGAGGAACATTTTTACCCATCAACTGTTAGCAAGCAGCCTTAATGTGCAGTACAGTTTGATACCTGATTTCCAAGTCGTTTTTTAAGCACAAAAGTATAAATGTTCTTGTTCCAGCTCTCTGACAATGACCTATTGATTAAAAAGTGTGACATCCAACAGGATTCTGCATCAGATATCTGCACAGATGGAGACAGAGATGAAGCAGGCCTTCAGTGGCGTGGAGAGGGCTCAGTCAACGCTCCAGTGTTTGCAGGAGTAAAGAGGAAGCCTCGTATCACCTTTCAAGTTGATTTCCATCTCATTAAAATAACACACACACACATCAGACTAGAAGCTGCAGCCAAACAGATGCAACCACAGTCCAACCAGTCTTCACAGTAACAGCAGTAACATGAAATACTGGTTACTGGTGAGTTGGATATTTAGTTCTAAAATCAATTTCAGGCTGTAGAGGCAGCTCGAGCCATCTGCACTTATAGATTTACAACAAAAACTACTCTGAACTTCACTACAGAACACAGTGCAGCTGCTCAGTGGGCACCGGCACAAGTCGGGGAGAATGTACCAGTCAAATCCCAGGTGGGAGTATGTTTCCCCAGCTCGTTGGTCCCATGATGAAATATTGACAACATGGTGTCCAGATGTTTTAAGCAGCACAAGCTGTGTTTAAAAGCGATCTAAAACATCAGCGGTTTCTGTCAAGGCTGGTCAGAATCAAAGAGTGAGATGTTCTCTCTGGAGATGCTTTTGCCTAAAGAAGAACCCCACAAACCACTTTCTACACCTGCAGCCCCAAACAAAATGCAGCTACAGGACAAGACAATGTGCAGCTGGTTGAAAAGGTGCACGTCTTTCTGCGTAATGGAGGACATCACTCATGTTGGAGGAGGCAGCATGCTGAGGTAGAACTGTTTTACAAAGTGGATCGTTATAATAATTGATGTCAACAAGTGGAACCAGGCACACTGTGACCTGTGGTGATGTTATGGCGTATTTAGTCATGAAAAGCTTTTAACCTGTATTCAGTCTGTCACCAAGAGGACCCTCACCCTCACTTCTCTATCTCTCAGTGTCAGCATGAACTATAAATCACTTTATAGTCCATTTATGTTGCAGTCACCATTCAAGCAACATTATCAAACATTCGCTGGTTGTAGCTTCTCAAATGTTAAGACAGATATGATCAAATCAGACATTTTATGAATATATTTGTGGTTTGTACTGGTGGATGGATAAACGACTTTCAGATGTCAGGGCAGTGGGAACCTTGCATGAGTGCTGTCACTATCAGTTGTCATTTCATAGACTGAAGCACTTTAGCTACATGCTTCTTTCAATGTTTTGTGTCACATTAAAAATTAGAAATAAGACTCTCGTCTCACAAAGCAATAAGCTATATTCCAATTGTGTTTTTGAGCTAGCAACTGACCTTCCTCTAAGCTATTTACAGCTAGCCTCTTCGGTATGCTAGTTAAATTATGTCTTTTTTTTTTTAAATATAGCTAAGACATACAATAAAGATGAGGACATTTTTATTTATTAATGAGAGTTATTATTCAATTCGGTGTATATTCTGTGTGTAAATATAATTTATTTAATCAGAAAAAGAAGCTGTAAGGAATGCTTCACAGGTGTGATCAGTCTTCCATTGCTTATTAGCACGATATTAAATTGACTGTTTTTTCTCCAGACTTTGGCCTAGTGTGGAGCTATCGGCTAACAAATGCCCACCACACGGGGTTAACGTCACTCACTTCTCTGCTGAAGAGTCCTTGGCGGGTTCATTGTGGCTGTCACCCTTGGTGCAAAAGCCTCTTACGCTGTGATTTCTGGTGAAGTGCTGCGGGGTTTTCCATCCGGCAAATACCCTCCCTCTGCCCGGCGACCTTGCATCCGACCTGACCGCGGCGGAGCAGGCGGCGGCGGTTGTAGACGCCGCTTTCACGCCACCAACTCTACCTGTCAACGGACGCGTCAGCTGGGTCTGAAATACCTCCTTCAGCGCTATGGTTGACCGAAAATGTAACATTTCAATCCCGTCGAGAGGAGTATCTGTAGCGTAGAACTAGTGTAAGGTAAAGAGAATAAATCAGCAGAGGTGAAAAACGCCGTTTCCCGATGACAGTGTCGGCTGCTCTCGGTCGAGTAACGGTTTTCCCGGTGATGAGGGCAACAACACAACCTTTTCCTCTGTGGGATACAACCTACCTTTCTTCCCGCAGGAATTCTGATTGGGCTATGATAACGTTCGGCTGCACCTGATTGGCCAGTAGGGTTGTCAATCACGGGAACTGCGTCGCCTGCTGTTTTGACAGGATGCAGGTCGTTTTTTTTACATCACGCCAAAAAATTATCATTTTATGGATATTATTAATATATACATACTTTTTAAATGTTTATACGCGCCGTAACCATCTTAATTACAGTTAAATGCATATACAAGGACGTAAGCTGTGCTATAATATAGTTAATATGATAATAATAATTGTATTTATACTGATTTACACATAGGCTATTTTAGTTAATTAATTAACTAATCTTATTGAAATTAATACTTATTTTGCAAGATACACGAGTACCATAACATAAAGTATATACACTGCATATTTACAAATTACAATAATACTCAATACTCAGTAAGTGCATGCTCTAAAATTTAAATGAAGTAAAGATTTTTTAGGGATAAATCTGACTGAGGTAAAAAGAAAGCATTTTAAACACTATTGAATGATCAAGTGTGGTCTAGAAATATGTTAAATCTCATTTATAAAATGTCATTTGCAGCCAATTGCTGTTAAAAATTTTTTAAAAGGATAATTGCATAAAAAAAACAAATCCAACTGTTCTCACACATGCCCGTTCAGACGGATAATAATGGAAAAGCAGACCAGCGGGAATATACTGTGGTCTGCTGTGTATTAATAATAAAAATGATAAGTGCAGCTTTCACAGAACACGTTAACACAGTAAAATATACTTTAATTACGTTGAAATGTTTGAGTGATACACAGGAGTACGAAACAAGTGCTTTAAATCTGAATAGAAACACTGTTTGCATGCTGTCATATTTGATCCTGGTCTTACACCATGTGAAATATTTTGGTACTGCAGATATTCAGACTGTGGGTCACAGCAGATGGCGTCTTTGCTCTTATTAAAACAGTCACAGCACCATCTCCTGGTTCTAAATCATCTCAGTCAGAGAGGGAGCTGTGTGCTTCATGTGGTTTATTACTAACCAAATATGCATGTGTCTGCACATTCTGAGAAATACTGTGTCTATCATAACATATAATCTGAATTACTAGACTAATTTCGCAATAAAAGTATTACTTTCAGGTCTATTCCTCCTGATCAAGACAAATAAAACTGCTAAAGTATTTTTCTTACTGTATTTGAGTCAGAAAGTGTTTTAATGTTAGTTTTGACATCCTTGGCAGCCCTGGTGGGTGGATTCTGACACCCAGCATAAAATAATGACCTACAAAAGAGATTACTCACTGGAAAGTATTTTGTAAGTTGATTCAGTTTGCTTTTCTGTGTCTCCCAACTTTTATCAGTAAACTCCACCTACATGGAGCGCCAAGTAGGATAAAACAAATACATTAACGCTGACTAATAACGCCTCACTGTGAACATGAAACGCTGGTGAATTGGGAGTAAGTCTACTGGAAGAAACCCAGACTCTGCAGCTCTGCATTTCCAGGAGATCGTGGTTATAAGTAAAGGGGACTTCCGTCAACATTTTAGCACAGGTTTTACAGGAATACACATTCTCATTAAAAAGTGTTGGAGTGGTTGAGCTTCAAACACGGAGGGAGATGTAGACGAAGTAGTAAACTGATAAAATCTCACTTTGAATGCAAACTCTTAAGCGTTTCTAACTTAATGTGTATTCAATAAATAAGCTGACACACACACACAACCTTCTACTACCAGATGGTGTCAGATACTCTGAATCTGACACCATCTGTTTGTAGGGGTTTTACAAACAGGTGTAAAAATGTTTTTTTCTTTTTTTATTACAGTAAATGCAGGCCTGCAGGTCATAACTTTAAATTCAACGCAGCAATCTTGTTATGTCTGATAACTTCAACTCAGCGTGTTTCTCCTGTGCTGGCTTAAAATGTTCTTATTTCCCACATTCATATGTTCCTCATGCATGTTTTGTCTTCATGTGTTTTCCATCTACAGTCACCTAAAGCTACATGTTACTGATTTCTACTTGGCCCCTGATGGTCCAAACAGATTCGCTGCTGAGAATAGGTTGCCTTTGCGTACAAAAGTTAGGTCTGAAATGAGAAATAGATTTCCAGAGGCACCTTATGCTTATAAACTACTTATTTCTCAAGTGTGTGCAGTGAGAGATGTTTGGTATAATGTAAAACATCAGAAACATTTTCACATTTTCCAACTAAGAAAAGCTCTTAAAGTTTAATTTTGCACAAAAATCCCCCATGAGCAGCTGCATTTTCACGGCATGCAGCACTAAAGCAGAAAACAAAGGAAGGAAGGAAGGAAGGGAGACAAACAAGGCGATCCCTAACGAAGCTGCAGGGAGGAGAGGCGATAATTCACCAACACCCACACCTTCTCAAAAGCAGTCAGCTTCCTGCTCCTTTCAAAATGAGGGTGATGGGTGCGCTCGGCAGATCCCTCCCACGCTGCTTAGCGGCTGGCTTCCGCCCACCGCCCGTGGAGCCGCCCACCTCCAGCCCGTTGCCACAGCAACACATCATCATCAGTGACTTGCACTGGAGGAGGAGGAGGACAGCGAGGGGAGGGGTGGCTGTTTGAGAGCGGAGCAGGGCTGCCACTGTGAACAGCAACCGGCGTGGGTGTTCATGAGCCGAGCTATTCTCCAGAGAAAATCTGTCTACGTGTGTGTGTGTGTGAGAGAGAGAGAGAGAGAGAGAGAGAGGAGGGGGTGGGGAGGGGTGAGAGAGGGATGGAGGGAGTGGAGAAAGAGAGAGAGAGAGAGGGAGGGAGGCAGAGGATGATGGGAGGTATGTGAAAAGGACCTGCGTCAGAGTGAGTCATCAGCCAGTTTCACAATGTGTTGATGTGACGCTGATGCAAATGTCCTGAGCAGGGATTCATCTCAGAAAAGTACAAAAAAGAAAAAGAAGAAAACAAACAGAAGCAGCACGGCCTCCCTCAGACCGACCGTCCTCCCAGTCTTCTGCTCCCAAACCCTCAATCCCGAGTCTCTCTTCACCTGCTGCCTTTGTCTCTGCACACGCAGCCGGATCTTCCCTGCCTTGCTCAAAGGCACCTTGCCGTGCCCCGACAGTTCAGATTTTATAAGCCAGCATTCAACTCGGCGACGTTTCTGTTCAGCTGAGACTCCAGCTCCTCCCTGTTGCGGGAAGCTAATATATAATCAGGCCAAACATTATTATGACTACATGACAGTGTTGCTAAGACCATAACCTGTTATTACAGACGACAAAGACCTCGTCTGTGACATTAGAGTCTCTACCTGATGTGACTGCTGATGTCTACAGAGTACACATTAGCCTGTTTGGTATTAGTTTCTGAAAGTTTGCTATGTTTTTAGCCACACAGCTAATTCACATCTCCACATAATCTGAGAAAAAGCTGAGAACTAGTTAGTTAGTTAGTTAGTTAGGAATCAAGGAGCCATTTAAAGCTGCTAGGATTTACTATTTGGTAGATTTGTGTTAGCTTGGACCAGAGTCCTGAACCTTAATACTTTATGTTCATGTTCAGCTACTATTTTATATTTCTAGTTTTATTAAATCAATGTGTCACCATAATAATAATTACCTCACTTCTTTACATATCCTGTGATTATCGTGGTGGCTCAGCTGGGCTAACTGGTGCTGGCTTCAGCCCACAAATGCCAGATTTAGGTGGATTAATGTAGGCTAATTTTGGCAGTAAGTGTGGCTGTGTGTTTCAGGCCAAATCAACACACGAAAGTGTGCGTGCTGGATTCACGTTGATGTTTAGCGATCATTTTTTCATATGAAATATGCCAGGTTTGGGCAGGTGTTGTTTAAATTAAAGTAATTTTGTACATATCATTTACTAAAATCAGCTCCAGTTAGCATCTTATAGGCCTGTTCTGAGTCAGTGTCAGCAGATGGAACTGGACCGGAGTACTTAAGGCAAACATGTTCTGTCGCATTTAGATTTGTTTAATCTGCATTTTGACAATCCGGCTGGTTTAGGCAACTATAATTTAAAATAACTAATGATTTAACACTTTTAGTCCCACACAAATTTAATTAAATAGTGTTTAAATTACAATTACAGCGATCTTCCACACAGAGGAGGTCTAAAAAGAGCCCAGATTAAATAGTAAGTGTAGATTAATTTGAACCAAACATGTTACAATATCCCAGCTATTTGAGCTACTGCAGATTTCTATTATTAATCCACCAAGGAACACTGATATAAAATCATCAGTCAGCGGTTATATTTCCGTGCATAGATTCATCACAGAACGCACCACACAATAGAGTTCAAAAAAATAAAGTTTAATGTTTATGTGCTGTATAACAAATAAAATATATTAGTGTTTAAAAAAACAGGTGCATAACTAGGTGAAGCCTAATCTATCACTTTACAATAAACAGTGAGGAGATCTGTGATCAGTGAGACGGCAGGTTGGACATGAGCTATTCTCAGAAACATCGTACGTCAGCCACTAACTCGGCCGGTGTTTGAGCCAGTCAGGCAGGACCACAACAGCTTTACCTCCCAAATTTTAACCAGCTGGTTGAGCTTTAAGAAACACAACAGATCACAACTCCAAACCCTCACTAGTTTCTTGCCACAGTGGCTGCTTGAAACAAAACTACCTCATGGCATTTCATGAAAAGAGCACGACGTCTTTAAATACAGATACAGCGCTCTGTGCACTGAAAGTAAGACAACACAAACATTTCTCACCCTGGAGTTTGTGACAGACATAGTTACTGAGCACATGACAAAATAATGGATCCATATAGTATGCAAATAGACTTATTACTTACATAAATATTGCATTGGTCTGTCATTACGCTGAGTGAGACTAAACTATCTGCAGTGAATAGAGGGCAAAGAGAGTTAGACCAAATTGTCTGGACATTATTATCATTTTAGACCAAACAGACATATTTACACAGTGGGGCGAACACATAAAACACAGTGAACACTTAATCGTTATGTATCTACCTTTAAACAGCAAAAACACGTCTTTGAAATATGCACAGATGGCCATCACAGGTGGATTAAACACTGTTAAGAGCTAAGGCTAATCAAACATTATCATCATGTAAAGCATGTTTTAAATACCAGACACCTTCACACTGTTCTTTTTTTGAGTTTGCTCTACACACATAAACACTGCATCGACACCAAAAATCTACAGCAAAGTTACACTTGACAAAGGAAAACCCTGGTTGAGAGATTAGGCTAGCACTATTTGTTATCATGGTAATATTTACAGACCCCAGGCTGCTGCTCCACCAAGAACAGCAAGAAACTGTAATTTAGATTTTTTTTCTGCTGCTGTTAAAAAACCACACATCTGCAACGTTTAATACTTTATTCTGTCTTCACCTGAAAGTCGACATATTGAGTCGATTTTATGGCCCGCGGAGCCTGCTCAGAGCTTGTTGGATTAGTTCTAAAAAACACACACAGGCATCGTTATTCCTAAAATACTCCCTGTTTGCAGATGCATGGTTTTGGTTCAGCAGCAGTGTTTTGCTAAATTACAAAGTGAAATGAACCAATTAGCTCGGCCTCCGGCATGCCAGCCCAGTCATCCTGCCAAGACGAATGACAGAGGTCCCCCGCTGTTATTCCACAACAGCTCCTATACATCCTCTTCTTAAATTACCTCCCATAAATATACACAAGACAAGAGCGAGGAAGGAAGGATTAATCCCACCTCTCCTGTTTTCCCATTTGAAGTAACAACGACAAAAAAACGAACGTGCCAGAGGGGCTGAATCCTAACTCAAACTCCCTACAGTACTCATCTACATACCTTTGTCTTGAGTTACAGTACAAATGCAAACACAGACGTTAGACTGAGAAGAATGACAAAGGCTCAGAAGACACATGGTGACATCCAGGAAAACCATCACAAGCCACCAGTCAAATGCTGTTAAATCTTTGGCTATTGCTGGTAAATTATGATCTTAGCCATGAAAATAGATTGTTAATATTTAGACACCAGCCACAGTCTACTATCGTCTGCTATTATTATGTGTTGAATACTTGCAAGAGAGAGCATCAAAAAGTAATTTGTGTTGTCATAAAATGGACGGATAAATTGAAAATGTACCATCAATATGATGTTATTGGTTTGGTGAAATTTAAATACGCCTTAAAAAAAGCTGCCAGGATGCAAATACATTTGTTGTACCTATCATATTAATATTCTATTAGGCAATCAGACTTACTGCTAATGTTAGAGCAGTAACATTAGCTCACAGAGACAACATGCTGGCATCCACCACATGCACTGTGTTAGTGTGTTAACATTAGCACTAAATGCTAAGTACTGGAGTCACATGAGGGTCTGTACCCAGTTAAGTGCCGAACCATCCCTCGCAAAGATTTTCAACACCAAACCTGTTGGTGGCTGAGAAAATCACCAGCGTCACAGGGATACATCATCTGGGAACCATCTGTACCAACGTCCAGGCACACTACAGGTAATCCTCTTGTAACAATATAAGTTACTTGCCAAATGAATTGGCGATCCGTCATTGAACCAAAGTGGGGAATCCTAAAGGGGAAACTCTAAAACTTCACATTGAATATTAGCAGCATCTGCAGATTTAGTTCTGAGGTGCAAATGAGTCAAGGAAGCCTTAAAACACTGCTTATGTGGTACTCATATAAAGTCTCACTAACATGCCGCAACGTGCAGCAACACTGGCAACAAATTGCTGCTATTGTTCTCTGAATCTGTGCTCGAGTTAAGACTCAGCCCCAGCATCACAGCCTACGGCCTGGCTGTCCAAAGAAAGCAACAAGAGTAACACCCAGGGAGAGGTAAGGAGTAGACAAATGTCTGCAACAGATCACTCTTAAATTACATGTACATCAAGCATGTTCAACGAATCAACAGACAAAGACCCACAGAGCACCACAGGGCTCCTCAACATGCTCTCTAGGTGCTTTGGCAAATACCTTTTAAAACAAACAAACAGAACAAAACAAAAAGACAAAATCAAAGAAAAATAAATGCTATTCATGAGGCAACATTGGTTGTTAAGGCTCTACTGTGGCTGTGCTTGCTTAGTATCTATTGACGGCTAAATAACTGCATACTGTCAAGTGTGAGTAGAATGAGGGGGTGGGAACGAGTGAGGGTTGGGTGGTTGGTGGGTGAGGCGGGAGGCACTATGTGGAGTCTTCCGGCTCTGACTTGATGGTCTTCTTCTCGGCATTGCTGGACGCTCGCTGCGACGTCCCGTTTTCTGAAGAGAAAGAGAAAGCAGGGCGTCATCAGCAAAGAGCTTCACAACGCAGCGCGGCGCCTTCAAGACACTCACAAGATCCCAACTGTGACAAGCCGTCCGATTTATGTACCTCAACAACCTTCGCTTCACTTGAAGATGTCTAACATTACTAACCTGTTGCTGGTGTTTTGGTCTCCTCTGTGTTGCTGTTACTGTTGTTGTTGTTGTTATGGTTGTTATGGTTATGATGGCGCTTCAGTTCATTGGCTAGCTGCTTGCCCAGTGGGAGGTCCCCTTCCTGCATGCTTTGACTAACCACTCGCAAGTTGATTGGCCGTTCATCTGGAAAAGAGAGGAAAAAAAAGATTGTTACCACAGCTTCATAACCCTGAGTTCATCCAACACACAGAAAGTTTGATGGGAAATAATCTAAACCTCTCGTTTCTGTTTCATATTATATTTCTGTCACCTTTAAAAGAGTCTGATACTAAATTTAGACACAGCAGCTCTGCAGTAAAATCAGGAAAAACAACAACAAAAAAAAGGAAAAATCTGAAGATTCAATCTGGTTTCTATTAGTAAATAATACAAGTTTTATTCATTTATTATTTATTACAGTAAAAACAATCTATGAGATTTAACTGAGGTGAAAGCCGTCATATAAAAGCAGCCGTCAGTCCAGATGTTCTGATGCTGGCTTTGTTTTATATGCTCATTATTCTCAGCGGTTGCAAAGCCTGTGTTTGTGTTTCAAGCTGCTGATCCCTTGTGTTTGCCTTTTATTCCCTCAGAGAGCAAGAAGGAAACAAAGACAAAGGAGGAAGATTCTTCTGCATTTCCTGTTCTGCTAGACGCTCTGAGCTTACTACTGACGTACAGTTAATACTGAGTTTACACTAGTACTGCAGATTAGCGTCTTATCCTGGTTTTGATCATACTGCAGATGTGATGTTTATATGAACCTGAGAGACCTTGTTATTTAGATCTTTGTCTGCAGGATTTTAACGTCACGCGTGCGTCTGCTCGTTTGTGTGCAAGTCTGCTTTAGATTCCTCGTTGCCTTCTGACTGTCGCTTCACCTCAGTCACCTCAGCAGTGAGGGATGAGCCCACTTTTGTTTGGGCTTTTTACCGTGAGGGCAGTTAGAACTCATAACTCAAGGTGATGTATCGAAATTTAAATTTATAATAACATAAAACCCATAAAATTTGGCACATAACAAACTGAAACAAGCTCATTTTTGCTGCCAACTAATGTTCTGTCAACCGATTAACTGAGTAACTTCAGAGTTACCTCGGTGAAAATAGAGTAGATACGGTGAAAGACAATGGAAAAGTGTGTGGTGGAGGTAGAGAAACGGAGAGGACAGAAAAAAAGAAATGACACATGACAGAGAAAAAAAGAAAAGGAGAATTGAGGAAAGACAGGAAGCAGAGAAAAAGAGGAGGAGGATAGAGAGAGGTAGACAGACAGGGGGAGAGAGAGAGAGAGACGCCCCCCTCCGGGCAACTGGCTGGAGGTAAACAGGCGTGGGAGTGATAATTACAGGTGCATTGTGGGAAATGTGGGAACAGCAATATAATGAGCTGTCGGGAGTGGGTGAGGGAGGAAAAGGATGAAAATGAGATGAGGCCTGGAGGAGAAGTAAGATCCTGAATAATGATGCTTCTTTTCTCTCTCTATTCTTCTTCTTCTTCTTCTTTTCCTTTTTCTTCTTCTTCTTCTTCCTCTCTGCGTGTTTGAGAAGTCAGAGCAGGGGAAAAAAAGTGACAGCTGCCACTTCTGGGTGTGGAAAATCAGCACCTATAGGTGTTGTTTCCATCCACACAGCCACGTACACATCCTGTGGCATTTAGAAGATGAAAGACCTATTCTCTGCTGCACTCCAAAAAAATTAAGTCAAATTAGGCTCAAGTTCAGCCTCTTTATTTCCTGTTGAGCTTCAGCACCATCAACGGGAACTCATTTGGCTGAAGACCACATTCAGGAGAACAGATATTAAAATTAAACCAGGACAAGACAAACAAAGGCGAGGTTTCTGGTTTCTGGAATCATATTCAGGCGTCGTTAGGATTTCTGTGTTGCAGCATTTGCTTCCAGAGTTAAATCGAATACTCTGACTCAGGCGAGAGCTATGAAAATAGATGGAAGAGCGGATCCATCAGGAGAACAGTGTGCTTGGCCTCTAGTTCTAGTTTGACAAATTAAACTCCACCACTCTGACCTCTGCCTGAAATTCAAGCTCAATCTGCACAGCTCAGCTTTAGGAGTTCACAGAATCCATTCAAGGACAATAAAAATACAAAACTTGCTCCATGGTGGGGAGCAGTAAGTCAGAATATCTTCTGATCGCTGCTTGAAGGTTCAGACAGAACTATCAGAGCATATTGGAGGAATAAAAACACGATTCACTGGGTTGCTGGTGATGAGGAGGGTGCAGTGACGCAGCTCTTGCCAAAGACTATTCGCACTTGTATTCATGGTCTGGCAGAACTCGGAGCAAAGAAAACTTTCGACTGAATTTGTAAAAAGCCACTCAGCTGAAAATCATGATTGTACAGGGGCCTCAGCAGAGTAATCATTATGCACCCGAGCTGAAGTAATTCCACTTTCAGTGAATTAGAAGGTACCAAAAACCTCAGGCTGCTCTGAAGACGAAGGTGAACTCTAATGCGTTTGTGCCTGTGGCCTTCACCGACTCATGTCCCACCTTGACTGTCTCTGCTGGCGTCGGCGGCGGCTCCGTTGGTGTTCTGGGCGTCGTTGAGGTATTTTAAGGCGGCGGGGGGGATCCTCCAGTCCAGAGCTTGGAGTCGCTCCTGAACGGCGGCGTCCTGAAGGATCTCCATCTGCCTCGCCAGTAGACGCTCCAGCTGCATCTGGTGGAGGAGAAAACAAGTTTTCCATGATGTTAGTGACTCGTTTCAGCCTCTTTTGATTTGGTTGGTAAGAACGTGTGAGAAAGAACAAACGACTTCACGTCAGCTTTAAATTAATCAGCGAGACATATGTAAGTGGATAAATGAAGAGCGGTGGTGTAGTTTATATAAAGTCATTTTTGCTCTAATTTTTGTCATTAATTAAGGTTGTGGAGCATTTTATTTTCTGCACATATTTATGCTTTAACTATGCTTCTATTTATTCTCAAAGAACCTAATCCTTTTGTATTTAAAACAAATAAGGTTATATATTTAAACATAATCTACTATAACCATCACTACAGCTACTACTGTTCTGACCATAACAAGTGAGTCAGCGTGCATTAACACGGAGAACGAATGAAGTTAAAAGACTGACAAACAGATCATCTTCATGCAAACTGGAACTGAAATGTGCAGCTGTGATGTGCAGCTACTGTCAGTCTGCACGTCACTGTCAGCTTAAATTATTATGGGATGAAACGTTTCAGACGGTCTGCAGTGTGAATGCGACCATGAAATCTCTTCTTCTCCTCAATGCAGTTTCTGGAAATCACATCAAAATGACAAGTGTGGCTGCAGACACGCAACCAGAACATCCACACAAACGTACACGGGATGATACATATGTTCGCACTGCAGAAGTGAAGGAGCACGCAGTTCACACGAGTGTGCTTCCTGACTAATGAGTTATCATAAAGCTCTCCTCCTACTCTCCAGCTCTAATTAGGAAGAAGCCGGAGCAGCAGCAGCAGCAGCAGCATGGAAACCAATAAAGACCATTACTGGGATCAAACTGGATCCTGCTGCCACAAACATCTGCTGACATGGAAATCTGTCGCCATATGTGCTGGTGACAAGGCGACAGCTGAAGTTTGTTTCCATGTTGAAGAGACAGCGTGTTCACCTCTGGCTTTTATATTTTCTCACTTTAACGAAGCCCTGCTCACACGATCTGTGAGGGTTTGTAGCAGGACATTTACCTCCTACCTACCTACCTACCTACCACCTCTACCAGGGACTTTTGGTTCCTCGGGAGTTTTAAAAGTCTTAACTTTGTAGTTTAACAGGAAAAAAATGGTGAACTGAAAGATCAGCAAACGGTATCTGCTGATGAAGCTCATGAGATGTGTATGAAAGATAAGCTGGGTTAGGGTTACACCTATAACACCACCTATGTAGGAGGTTATATTCTCAGGTAACAGCATATCCTTAAAATGCAACAAATTCCAATGAAGTTTGGTGAAGGAAACTAATTGTAATTATAAACAAGTGGAACATTTACACTTCTCATCCATCACTCTTCTTTCATTCGTATTCCTACCTGCAGGTTTCGTCCGACGGTTTCCTCTCCTTTCGACTTGGCGCAGGCCAGCTGCTCCCTCAGCATCTCCTGCCTCATGTGGATGGCCTGCAGCGCCTCCTGGATGTCAAAGAAGTTCTCCTGAAGATGTCGAAAACAAAGAGCGATAAGTCAGAATTAAGTCTTAGAATTAAACACTTTTATTTGAGATGTTTCTTATTGACAACTTAAACAGAGATCATACAGGTTAAAGGTTTTAAAGCTGCCAGGGGCACATCCTCAGTACTGTTACTGGAAATCTGGAGCATTAAGTGGCTCACGAGGTTTTTATTTTCCATTATTAGACATAACAAAGTCTTGTTCTGAGTTAATATCTTAAAAAATAATGCAAAAATCCTGAAGATTTAAACATAACTTGCATTCAAATAATCATATTTACAGAAAATCATATATATTTTGTCATTCCTTTCAAAATAAAAAAAATTTAGATTTGAACCCCCTTGTCCATTCGTATGTTGAGACGCCTTACTATAAAATATTTAACTCAGTTTTAGTTATATTATTCGTTTATGCGCCAAAATAAGATTATAAATATACATTTTTAAAATGCTCCTAGGTTGTTGAATTTAAAAACTGCATTGTCACTTTTATTCTGAAAGAGTACTACGTTAATAAAGGTTTAACTACAATTTAACTAATACTTAAGATAACTAAACACTTCTGGTATTATATTAACAATAATGTGCGATCAGGAAAATATTGTTACAGTTATTTTTATTAGTATTTCATGACATCTGACAATAAACTGGAATTTTCTGGAGTTTTTCTGTTTCTTCAGAAAAGGAGTCCTGAAACTGACTTTGCAGGAATCTCCCCCACCCCCCCATCCCAGAATAGTTTTAGTGAGCAGGTGTCAGCTCATCTGCAGCTCATCGTCGTGGTTAAAATCCCTGCACAGTTCGGAGCCACCACATGTTTTCGATCATCGGTTTACAAACTGAGAGGAGCCATTCAGGACTCCCAGCCAAGTGTGTCAGGAGACGAGCGCTAAGAGATCGCTTTGTACTCTGTTCAAGGCTGTTACTGTCTGTCCACTCGCTCTCTGATAACTGCACACAGAGGAGCTCCATCTGCCAGATGGATAACCAATGAGTGAAATTAGAATAAGTTTCAGGTGTCAGCTCAACACTACGACGAGCAACCTAAAGTTAAAGGGCTGATGCTGACTGCAGATATATAGATATCTCCCATTTGTGGTTTTAAATACGGCTCTTTCACACAGGAAGTGATACGTTTTCAGTTTGTGGTTTGTTTGGGACAAGTAGATGAATAAATGGGTGGTTAGCGCATGAGCAGGCACAGCCAGTAGGGATTTACAGTAAAAAAAAAATAATTAAATACATAAGCAACATTAGATAAATAATTAATAATTAAAACAAAAGTACAAAATAAAAATGTAAAAATAAATACAGGAAAAAAAATGAAAAAAATCGATTCAGTTTTAGGAACAGAGACCATTTTGAATGAATACACCACAACACACACAGATCTTCTGACCTCACCTCTGTTTTAATCCTCTTTGGCGACGGCTCGTCTCTGTCTCCGCAGCGAGACCTGCAGAAAAACATCCCCAAACGTCTTATTGCTGCTAACTGTTAAAGCCACAGAGGTGTTGAACAGTCTCCTGTTTAATTCTATGCTAAGTTAGAGCAACAAAACTGACAAATTCACAAACTCACTGAGTGTGAGCAGCGAACACTGGCGCTTACTTGCTGGTGCGGTAGGTGTATTTGTAGGTGACCTCTCTGGAAATCTGGCGAGCGAGTCCGAACAGCTCGTCTCGACGCGTCAGCAGAGCCATGTCCCTCATGCAGAGCTGAGCTGCTGCCTCGTTCACTGTCAGCTACACATCACACACACGAATGAGTCGGTTTGGCTCAGAAGAAAAGACAAAAAACACAAACCTCAAGAATCCCTGAGGACAGATTCATTCAGCAGAAGTGTTTGTGTGTGTTTATGAACCTCGTGCAGTGTCAGGTGTTTGCCGTCCCTCCTCTTGGAGTCGAAGCGTCCGTAGATGGCGCTGTATTTGCGAATCTCCTCCTCTTTCCGCGGGTCATCGTCGCTCATTTCAAAGATGTGTCCGATCATCTTCGCTAGCTTCTTGTTGTTCTTCAGCTGCTCTTTGACCTCAGCCAGGTCTATCTTAGGAAGTCCTGGCGCCATCCTGTCCACACACTCGAGGACCGACTGGACGGCTGCAGCGTCCAGAGCCTCCAGGGCGTCTCTCGGAGAGGACGGGGAGCCGAGGTCTGATGGCGACAGACTGTGCTCGCTGTCGTTGCTGTGGCCCGACCAGAATCGAGCTTCGCTGCTGCCCTGCAGGGGCGACCCGGCTGATACTTTGTCCCGAGCAACATCCAGCTTTCCTGGGTCGGAGCAGGCGGCAGCGATGGCTTTTGGAATCTTGACGCTGGCGGTGTTGGCTCGGTCCTGAGCGCTGAGCATTGTGGGCGAGCCCTCGGGCAGCTTGTAGACGGGGATGCTGCATACGGGCAAAGAGGTGAGCGGCTGGTTGAAGATAGCCGGGTTGGTGACCCAGTCTCGCAGCGCCTTCTGTAGGCGGCGCACATGCAGAGGCTTGCTCGCCATGCCAACAAGGGCCATGATCTCCAGGAACTCCTCCTCCCCGGCTTCGCACAGCTGCTGCACGTCGTCGCCGCCCTGCTGAATGAAGGCCTCGTAGTAATAGAGCAGGTTCGCCCGTTGCAGAATCCTGTAGAGCTGCAGCTCACCCAGGGTTCTCGGCAACACCGCCGCCATACCTGAGGAACGACACGCAAGTTAATACGACCTTATATTTACAGTTTAGCTTAGCATGAAGACTGCAAACAATTAGCTCAACTGGTAACAAAATCCAACTCGGCATGTGTATGCACATACCCCTCCTAGAGGTGACATTAAAAGTGACCCTGACCTTGGTGGATTATGTCACCATTGGGTAGAGCAAGGCTGGTTGTTTGCCTCTGTTTCTAGTCTTTAAGCTAAGCTAAGCTAAAAAGGCTGTAGCTTTGGAGACAAGACCGGGTTCAATCTGAAAATGTAACTCTTAGTCTGTAAACAAATAAACACAGTTTCCAAAATGTCAAACTATTCCCATGAGGCTGACCTCACTGAAACTGTATTATGTGTTTGCACTTTAACGTTTCTGACTTAGAAATGTCACTTAAGTCATTTGCTGGCTGTAGGGCCTGAAATCCCCCTGCTGAGCACCAAATGGCGAGAAAAACCAAGTTGTCCTTTAAGGATAAGTGAGAAAGTCCGAGATCCACTCAGGATATTAATTCTGATGATATCACATGTAATATCACAGCAGAACAGCAGGTAACATAGAAACCTACCATTTAATAAAAATAAAAAAGTAAAACAGACACAGTTAACAATCACAAATCTGAACCTACTTCTGTTAACACGTAATACTTAGTGTACGTAACTGTACACATTATCCCTGGCAGGTGCATGATTTTACTTTGTCAGGCCTTGTCAGATGTGGGTAAAGGTTAAATATAGCAGCTGGCAGGATGGCTTTTCCACTGAGAGTTTTTCTTTTCCCCCTAGTTTGTGATCTACCTCTTATCAGGTGTGTGAATGTAATCGAGTGGAATAAATCTGTGTGAATGTGTGTATGATTGACTTTCCAGCGTGAATGGAGAGAATCAGAGACGTTCTGAAAGAGGCTTGTTTCTGACTCTTCCTATGTGCATGTGAGGCCCTGCGAAGGCCTAGCGAACAGAGGAGTGGCAGTCAACAGGGCTGAGTTGCTGGGAGGACCACATGCCTCTCTCCACCCCTGCAGGATGTGTAGGTGGTGGGCTCGCCTCGCCCAGAATAGGCCCAGAGAGCCTCAGCCCAGAGAGCCAAGCAGGTCCCAACACAGCCTGAGAGAGGCGAGAAAATGACAAAGACAAATGCTGCCTGAGAGAATACAAAGCCCGCCTGTACCTTGAGTTTTACTTTGACTAAAATTACAAATACCACAGATACAACAACTACGACTTCTACTGACGTTCTCCAGGCTCCAACTCAAAACCTCCACACGAGCAACACAAAGTTAGTTGTAACAGGTCGTTGTGGTGCGTTTACAGATCCGTTTAGTCTCCACTGTAAAGCATTGTACTCTGTTTTACATGAGCATCCCCTACAGTGCTTGAAAAATGAACAGAAACACAGCAGCTACCTTGTTTGCATAAAAAAACTACAGCTTCCAATGACATTTCACCAGTGCAGCAGCGACTGTAATATGCCTTCATAGCTGTTGGTTTCTCTCTTATCCACCCACATGCTCTTCTAATATCATTCGTCAAACTTTTTAGCTGTAATCTCTGCCACAGATTTAACTCCAGGACAAACTGAAGCGCATAGAAGTGTGTTTTAATGGGGCTTATACGTGATTACAGTAAAATGAAACCTCACAATCTTCTGTCTTCAATGCCAGTTAAACATCTGTTGTGACTGAAACGACAACAAAAACTAACTGAAAATACAAAATCGTATCAAAATCAAAACGGCAGCAGCCACCCAGACTGAATGAGAGTCAATTATTTTAGTCATTTATAACTTAACATATATAAACAGATGTGTGTATGATGTGAAAAGACCAAGGAGCCAACAGTGTTCATGAGGTGTCACATTATAAGAGGGTTAAAAGCAACAGTATGACATTGTTTGGTACCGTCCGTGTCTGGACACTCAAATCCAACTATAACTGGCGACTGGTTGGGAAACGCCGTCGCTGTGAGCTGACAACGTTTCAGCAGCTCGACCAGCTGAACCACCACCTGCGCGAACACGACCGTTCACGTCACTTGTGAGCAACGAAACGTGGCAAACGAGAGTGAAAGCAGTGGCTCAGCGACACCACGGTGCAGCGTGAGCGCCGAGATGTGTCGACAACAAGTGGAAAAAGTGACCAATTCAAAGGTAGCATATTAAAAATCAACGTATTTTAGATCTGATTTATGCCACGTGTGCAACATGAATTTATCTCCTATTACCTCTGAAAGACTTGATGCATCTGAGATAGAAACTGTGATTTCTGTTCATGTGAAAATGTGCAAATATTGTTGAAAAGAAGAAGAGTAGTGGGGGTTCATAGGCTTTTCCATCATCCAACAAGTAGGTCGGACAGAGTGTGGTGGACTCATGAGGCGCTGAAACAGGCATCGACTGGTTCTGTGAATCACACAAACACAGACAGACTGCTGTGCATGCTTTCACTGAAGGTGTAAGAGAAAGTTTGAGTGAGTGCACGCTTTTTAATAATGATCAATCGCAGCAGTGGAGGGTCTTAAGTTTCTCAGTTTCCCAAGTATGAGCACACATTAACCGTTTGCAACTTTGCCTACCTGACTGTCTGTAGGCCGCTACACGTTGGAAACAAATCCACCACAAAGCGTAAGATTCATATGGGTATTTCTGGCTTTACGTATGTGACAAACAAACGTACAGAGGAGGGAGAAAAAGAGTATCAGATGTAATTTGTTTCTCAGTTAAAGCTCAAGAGTCATTTAACACTAAATGTCACTTAATATGAACAAAAACTGAAATAAAACACGTCGTTTTTTGTTCCTCTGGAGCGTCTAAGGCTGTGTAGGAGTCGTTAATCTGGCACCGTGTTTGGGGAAGAGGCCACGACTGTCGCCCTGTTGGTTCTGTAAAGTTCTAAGAAGGTGTAAGAAGAGGAGGTTTCATTAGCCGCTGAAGGATCCAGCGAGCACGCAGCGTAACGCAAACTGACGCTCAGGTGAGCATCGAACTGCTCAGTCTCGTGCATCCGAGCATCTGGTGCTTTTCTTTGAGATGTGTTATACTAAACTGAATTTCTGGTGGTTTTGGAATAATCAGATAAAACAATCTATGTGAACATGTCCCTGACTTACAGGAAATAAAAACAGACATTTCTCAGACGAAATTCATCAAGACATCAGTGAAAACTCACTAACACGGCTATGTGACAGACAACAAAAGCTGTGTGTGTGTGTGTCTGTGTCTGTGTGTGTGTCTGTGTGTGTGTGTGTGTGTGTGTGTGTGTGTGTGTGTGTGTGTGTGTGTGTGTGTGTGTCTGTGTGTGT
>JAUYWH010000012.1:1375974-1422379 GCA_034779795.1 Ctenopoma multispine | reverse complement strand
GTGTGTGTCTGTGTGTGTGTGTGTGTGTGTCTGTGTCTGTGTGTGTGCGTGTGTGTGTGTGTGTGTCTGTGTGTGCGTGTGTGTGTGTCTGTGTGTGTGTGTGTGTGTGTGTGTGCGTGTGTGTGTGTCTGTGTGTGTGTGTCTGTGTGTGTCTGTGTGTGTGTGTGTGTCTGTCTGCGTTCTCGTGGCTCAGCCTCCGAGCAGATGGGGTTAAAATCAAATTCTGAAAGAACCGGTGACGAGAAGGAGTATCGGCTCCATTTCTCTCTCCTGTTTGACCTCACCCTCCTCACCCTCCTCACCCTCCTCACCCTCCTCACCCTCCTCACCCTCCCCTCACCTACACACACTCACAGAGACACATACTGTATTCAATAACAACAAGAACCAAACAAGAACAAATTACAGCAAGAGCGCCGGCAGGAAATAGGATGTCCACCCACACAGTGAGGTAGGTCGACACCCAGGCTGCCTGTCCCCACAAGTCCCAGTTTCCCAGTTTGGCAGATTTTACACCACTGACTTGGGTCTCAGTGCTTCTCCTGCTTCTTTTCTTGCAGCAATAGAAGTTGTTTTTCTTCATATTTTAAAAAGAGGACGAAGGTCAGCTTAGGGTCATCAGATAAAGTTGCATAAAAAGTCCCTAACCTTGACTTTAAAGGAAAAGCTCCACGTTTTGAAAAGACGCCTGTGCACACCGAGCGCTCTCTCGTCTGGCTGCAGCCTGGCGTCGTGTAAAAGTGGGAACATAACCTCCTTCAAATGCACAATTTGTTCTCACGCTTGCACGAGCGACGTTTGAATTCACCCCAGTTTTCAGTGCACAAAGAAACTTCACCTAAAAGTTGCTGGTTGTAGCTACGGTGGATGTTTTCCGCGGTGCACTGCTGGCTGTATATTCCTGTGTAAGCCACCAGCACGAGTCTATTCAAGCACGCAGCCCTTTCTCCTCGTGTCACGGCGATTTAGCCTGACGTGTGAATGGGTACAGTCACACTGAAGGACGGCCACGCACACGATTACGATGTGTTGATGTCTTTAAGTATTGTGTGGCTCGGAGAAACACTTCAACGCTGCTGCCAGGTGTCACGAGAAGACAACCTAAGAAATAACGGTTGAGAGTTTCTTTGTCCTCACAGCGATGATGAGATATAACCAGCACAACAAAAAGTCTCTCATCACTGCAGAAATCTACGGTTGTTCCCCTTTTAAACAAACCCTCGTAAACACGTACCCGAGACAGGTACAGAGATCTGTGTCTGGTGAAATGTTCATATGCAAGATGCTGAGATCCACGATGAGTGAAATGAGTAGGAGTTACGTGTTGAGTGTCTGGAGGTCACCGCGGCCTCGTTTGACATATCTGAAGCCAGAGAAGCTGAGAGTCTTCTGCAGGAACCGTGCTCAACCTCCTTCGTTTTAATGTCGTCGACGCAACCGGAGCAAAGACGGTTTCATCACCAACACAACGTCTCCAGCTTCAGTCCATGTCGGCCCTGCTTAACTGCAGCGATATCATGAACTATTTTTACTGCCATCTAATTGTAGCAGTCACAACCTAGAACTCCTGCTCCCTGCAGAGAGACGGCTGCTGCTGCACACGTCAGTCGCATTTACAATTCTGGCCAAATACAAGTCAGAGCGAACGAGGATTTACTATTCACGTAGACTTCAGTTCGACTTTGTGAGTCGCTTCACTCGGAGGGAAACCTTGTATGCAGCGTCCAACATTTTCAGTTCATCTAATCAGGTTTTGAAATATTTCCACAGACCAAAAAGACTCGGCTCATCTTTCAGTTCAGTCCTAAACACATTCAAAACTGCCAAGAGCAAGAGTTACAAGGTTTTCACACGACAGCAGCAATCTGCTTTCATGTCGTCCTGTCAATCATTCCCAAAGAGTAGGCGTCACTTTTTTTGTTTCCTCCCCCCCCCCCACTGAAACCTCCAAACACTGGATGTATCTCATTTGGCAAGGAGCCTCTTCATATTTCACTTTTCAGGAGACGCCTGTTTGTTTCATTTCTGCAGCAGCTTGCCTCTCTCTCTCTCTCTCTCTCTCTCTCTCTCTCTTCTTCTCCTTTTCTTTTTCCCTGCAACTTTTTTTCTCTCTTCTTCTTCTTCTTCTTCTTCTTCTCTCCCCCCCTCCCCATCCTGGAGTAGAAACACATTTCAATGACACGCCCACGCCTGGGCCTGTCAGCCCCTCGCCCTGTCAGAGCGCCCACGCTGCTCTGCTCCCCTTCTCCCTCCCCTTCTCCCTCCCCTCTGTCTCCTCCCTCCCCACCAACCCACATCCTCAACACTTTGCGCTCTAAAAAAGCAGCTCTTTTCATCCAAGTTCCTCCTTTGGATTTAAAAAAAAAAAGAGGAGGAACAACAGAGCAGCATGATTCAGTCTCCAGGCGGTGGTAGTGCTTGTCATGGAGTGTCCCTTTTCATTTGGAGGGAATATGGGTTACAGCACGACTGTGATGCCAAAAACAGGAGTTGAATTTTTCACCAAAAGGAAAAAAAACAAACGCTCCTCTTGTCTGGAGTTTGGTGCCTCCTATTGTCGTCTCCACCCGGTGTTGTGTTGCTGCTTTGGGTGGCAGACACGTTTTAGACGGGTGTGGACGGGAAGGAAAAAGAAAACGTTGTGAAATCAAAAGAATCTGGTCAGAAAGTGGTTAAATCAGTCGAGCAGGTTTTTTCCTTCTATAAAAGCACAACATACTTTTTGATTTTGCGAGATGCCGCATGAGGCCACAGCTTGTGTGTATTGAGAGAATTTTTACGTGTGTGAATGTGCAGGGCTAAAGCCGGTGTGTTTGCACAGGCTCCCTGGTTAGCAGAGTCTTACTTTGTGTCTGTTGAGAAAGTGTGGGATGGTATGAGCGGCTTATGTCTGACTGAACACGTGTGTGCCTGCGTGGGCGGGGAATGTGTATAGGGGCTGTGTGTGTGTGTGTGTGTGTGTGTGTGTGTGTGTGTGTCTTTGCACACATTACACTCGTGTGGGCGTTTTGGGCAAGGATGTGTGTGGGTGTAGTGTGCGTAGGCGGAGGTTATGTGACATACAGATAGAGACTGCAGTGTTCCTGCAGTGTGTTTATGTGTGTGAAACTTTACTGCAGAAACAGCTATAGGGGCCCTGCTGTCTGCAAATGTGCCAGTGTGGAAATCTGCTGCATTCATTTGCATCGACTACTTTAAAATCACCTCCATAAACATGCAGTCGCTCAGAAAATGTGTCATGTGCAAGAACTGAAAGAGACAGCAAACATCTGCTTTAATTTTTAGACTTAGAGAATAAAACTGTTCCTCACACATCAGACGATTAGAGGATTAATCAGCAACGTCTACTTGTAAAAACTGTTCTGTAAGTGTGACCGACAGTTTTATGGCAGATATCAGATATTTCCATCGTGATAAAAAGTTCATTCTTGATATGAACGTGCTATTGCAGAACAACTACATCTATTCTTTGCAAACTAACACAACGGAATTAGCAAGTATTTTGACTCCCGTACTGTCCGACTAATTTGCCAGTGTTCAAAAACTACAGCTCCCATGATGCTTTAATGTCCGGACAAGGGGAAGAAAGAATAAACCTGCTATTTTCAGTTCGCTTTGTCGTGTTACATGTGGTTTTAAAGCCAATTAACCAGGTGGAAGACTTCATCGCCACAGACATTATCTTTACATTAATAAAAATACTCACATACTGTGTGGACTCATTGGTTATTTACCACTTGTGGTACTGACCTACCAGTAGGTGCAGTATGCCCCCACTGAACCATGGCTATGTGTGCGATAACAACTGATAAGAGCCATGGACGGTGCGATAACACTCGAATCAGTGACTGATTGAACAAACGCTTTGACCTGATGTAAATCTACTCATTTGATATTAACAAATTTTGACTAAACCTTTAGAAAATGTCTTGTTGGAGGTGAGAACCTGACATGCTGAAAATGAGTCATCCTCCTCTAAAGTGGGCTCAGTTTGTGGCCTTGTGGTTTAAAACATTCTACTGTAGCTAGTTAAATTCCTGCAAAGGCCAACGTGTCAAACAACAATCACACTTATTCAAGTCTGAATCACTCCGGTTTAGTCTGTGTTTCTGAATACACAGCTGAGTGTGTGGTGCATTACATATGTTGTGTTTAATTGATGCTGAGCTGCTACATTACGCTTGTTAACATTAAAACCGCATTTACACCTTTTTATGATCACAAAGTTTTTATCTTGTGAAGGAGGAAAAAGAGAAGCGACAGCTAACAACTGCAAAATCATTAAAACCTTTAATAATCCTAAAATTTGTACAGAGTTTGGTTGGTGGCTCGTCAAAACTTTCTTACGTGGGTGGGGTTCTTCTGGGGGAATTTGTTAAATCCTGTGAACAGCACTGAGGCGGTCAAAGCAGCAAATGTGCAACGTTAAACTATTGCGCAGCTCACAAACCCTCCAGACCCTGAAATGAATTTAAAAACTTAAAAAAGCTGTTTGAAGGTGTGATCTGCTTTATTAGAAAAAGGTTAAGGCAAAGTGCAAATGTGCATCATTTACTGTGTAATGAAAGTAGTGGGTTCAGAAAAAAGTGGGCCACGCGTCATTAATGTGGTGGAGTTTTTACTGGTCCTAAAACGCTATGTGTTGCACCTTTAAAGCTTCAGTGGGAAGCCCTGTGGCTCCCTGCTGGCAGACCGTGGGCTGACGTGGAGGGGATTTGCCCATTTTGGCCACGTATGGGCCTCAGCGACCCTCAGGACGCCCACGGCATCCTCTCCCTGAGAGTACTGCTGACGTCTGACATGTGTGCTATCTCCAGGCAGAGGCTGACGCTCCCTCCGCCACGACCACACACTGCAGTCAGAGAGAAACCAGCCGGTCTTCGATGTGGTGTGCGTCTGTGCGTGACAAAAACACTTCAACGCCAAGCTTATCTTAATGTGTGATTAATCTGTTAAGTGTATTAATTTGGGGCTGCTTCAGAAAGGTCACGACATCTACTATCAGATCGCCTGTAAAACCTTCGCAGGCTGACAAGCTGCTATGTGACAAAAGATGAACACTAGCGGGGGAAAAAATCCCTTGGAGGAGAGGAAGGAGAAGAGAAGAAAAACTGTTAGAAATGATGAAACAATGCGAGCTACAAGGGTGTGAGCAAAGTTGAGGCAGGCTTTGAAGTGAAGCCACACATTTTGCATGATTATTGCTGTTAAGTTTTTGATCTCAAGCCAGCAGGCACGAAAAACAACAGCAGCTTGGGATTAGTCTCCCCCCCACTCACACGCCTACCTTGCCAGCATAAGTCCCTGACTCAATTAGAAAAAAACCTCTGCAACTTAGGGCTCCTCACGCACAAGTACCCACGTCGCCCTGCCCACGTCGCTGCAGCACATCACAACCGGCATCACTTTAATCGCCGAGCACAATGAGCGCACGGGGATTTGTCTTGGTGACATTAATGCAGAGACGTGCTGACAGCTAATGTACACACTGATAAGACAGAGCCGACACAACAGGACCGAACACACAGAGGAAATAAAGATTTTTCTGCCTTCAATTAAGTATCAGATACCATCCACAGAGGTCACTGCCCGCACACAGAAACTCACTGGAAAATCCTAAATGTGACAGTTGATCTGCTCATTTCACTGCTCACTGCTGTTATCTGTCATGTAGAGCTCCTACACGCAGGAGTATGACCTAAAACTACAAGCGATGAGAGTACATGGAGTTCACAGGAGAGTTCTGAGTGTAGCTCAGAGGCTGGGCAAAACCCTCTGAGCTCACCAACATGTTTGTTTAGGCTGTTTACTGCCACAGGGTCAGCGGCAGAGTCAGGAAGCATCGCTGTGCAGGGCACTGCACGTACACGCTCACTGCAGTGCGACCGTGACTTTGTTCTGAAACAGTTCTGCAGAGAGCTCATTTTGGAGGACGTGTAACTGTTGCCTGGATTGTACTGACTGGTAACTTCAGTTACTTTCCTGTGGAGCACTGGGTGTTCAGAGCGAAGAGAGGGAGAGATGCTGGTTCAAACTGAGAACAACAAGACATTTACGATGATGGTCGAGGTGATCAAGGTCAAGATGGGATGAGAAGCCCCAGTAACACCTATACGTTCCATCTACACATACACTACTTTGCTTTGCTACTGGCCAGTTGTGCACATCCACATAATCAAGCTGCACAAATACGAGTCCCGCAGAGCTTAGTGGGCTCTGACTGGGGACTGGACACCAGCGAAGTGCAAATACAGCACAATACAATCACATGTGTTTATTACCTCGCTGTAACTACACGGAGCAAGCGAGCTGCTGCACACTAACAGAGAAAACTAACCTGTCTTCATGCACGGAAGATCAAACTCAGCCAGCAGCCTCGTACCTGTGGTTCCTACTCAACCACGTCAAAGCCTGCAGAGGGGGGAAACGCTTCTGTTTCCACTGAAATTCCCAGTAAATTCATTAGACATAGAAGAGTTTCCCAGTAATTTCAGTGATGGAGTAAGTGAATGGGACCTTGTGGTAAAATGCAAATACAAAGGTGAACGTCTGGACTGTGAGCGGTGAGAGTAATCTGCACCATGGCTAAAATGTAAATGTGCCCAACATTTGTTGTTTGGTTGTGATGTGACAAACAAAGCTTTAAGTGGTACATTACGCATACATCAGCGAACACTTGGTGGAACAAGTATTCAGATCAAGATTCAGATTAAAATCGAACTTCACTGAGCTCACACTGTTGGTGAATCTATAAAAACTGACTTTTAAATGTGTTTCTGTCGTTGCAGCTTTGGCTGAAGCACAGCAGTGCACGTACTGTAAACCCCTACTAATCAGAAGCTAATTAAGCAATTAATATTCTTCTGGAGATTTACTGAAGCTGTAGAAACCTTCTTAAAAGGAACACACAAACGCACGCCGTGTTTCCATCACGGAGCTTTTCATACGTAATAACATCAGCTCCTTGTTAAATAGTTTAACGGCGCTTGACTGGAGCAGGTGCCTCTAACTGTTCACCTCCATCACCAACTCAGTAGCAAACCAAACAGGCTTTGTTGCTGTGGTTGCTGTGTGGTTGCTATATAAAGGAGCAGTGTTTTCTCCCTGCAGCTTTGATAAGTAATAATAAAATAAAAGATTCTTGAACAATCACTCGCTTTAAGAACAAAAGCTATAAGAACGCTCTGCTCTCTCCTTCAGTGACTTTAAAGTTCACTCGAGTGTCAGCTGAAAGCTTTCAGATGTAAAGTGCAGCTCTCCTGCTGTGCTGGCCCTGCAGGCTGCGGGGGCCGGAGAAGGGCCCGGGCGGAGCCGGACCGGGCCGGCCTGCTGGGCCACTGGCCGCCCACGGAGAGGCCTGGCTGGGTGGGCGTCATCTATGGAGCGATTGATCCCGGCCAGGACAAAAAGTCTCCCTGTTGTCCTGCTCGACCAGCAGCAGCAGCAGCAGCAGAAATGTTCAGAGCAAGTGCGACAAATCCTGCTGCACCACACCCCAATACTACAACACCGGTTTAAAGTACTCAACACTATGCTAATAACATTAATAATAATCTTATTTATACGGAGCCTTTGAATGAATGAACGGGAACAAACACGGTAAAAAGAGATAAACAAGCAGTACTACTACTACTACTACTGCTTCTTTACTATAGTACTACTACAAGTAACATAACAGCATTACCCCTAATAATAGCTTATAATCTTTAAAATCTACAATCACTATTAATAAAAAAAAATGAAAATAACTTTTGTTTCTAATATAAGTAACAGCTCCAACACTAATATGGTCACAACAGTATTATTATTACTCAGTACTGATACTTATTACTAATGCTACAGTTATTAGTGCTACTGATACTACTGATATTATTCATAGAGCGACTGCAACTATTGTGCTGCCGCCACCGCCGCGACTTCCACTAGTGATATTTATATTTCTGCACATACTACTGCAACACTTCCAGTACTTTACCTGGGCTGGTACATTTAACATTTTTATCTTAAACATCTTTAAGATTGAAGTTCCATAATTCAAACTGTATTTTCATACAGAGAAATGAAAACACTATTTTTACCCTTAATGTATAGTTTTTTACTTTATATATATGTATGTTACAGCTTTAGCACATATATTTACATCCTACACACGTGAACTTAAAACCAACTCAAACATAAATGATGTAATAAATTAATTAATTACAAATTTGTGATCAACAATGTGATCAACTAGTACAACTTCTATGTACTTTACTTTACTTCAGTAACTTTAAGCTCGGTATTTTTAAAGTGCTGTTCAGCTATTTGTATTTAAGTTTAAGATTTGAATAATTCCTCCAGCACCCGTCTGCACTCTGAGTCATTACACACCCACCATTAAATCATTTTCCCATAGAGCTTATCAGTGGGGTGGAAAAATACTCCTTTACTTATTAAGTAAAAGTATCAATGCCAGAGGGTAGAAATACTCTGAGACAGGTAAAAGTCCTGCATTCAAAATGTTACATATGTAAAAATACTGAAAAATATACTTGTAGATGTACAGTGAGTCACTTTCAGCACGATGCGTATTATAATTATTAATGTGTTAATGTGTCATCGTTGTAACGTTGAAACTGATTTTAATATGTTCTTGTGAATTTCCCCCAATGATCAACAGTTCTCTTAATCTTATCTTAAGATAAGATGATGAAGTTTTATAGCATTTTGTGATGTCCTACACACGTCTTGTGTTATCAGTATGAACCTGAAAAAGTAACTATGGCTGTCGGGGAAAAGTAGTGGAGTAAGAAGTGCAGCCGCCAGAAAGAAAACTACAATAACCCAGGAAGTGAGTGGTCACAGGTCAGAGGCAGTTTTCCTGGGGATGTCGGAAAATTATATAAAAATTAATATATCAGTTAAGATGAACAGTTTCCATTAACCGGTGTTTCTGCAGCAGACGACTGTGGAAAAAGTAAAAACAAAAAAGCAGCCGGAGCAGGTAAACTCTGTGCAGAGAGCTGGAGCATGACTGGTACCACGCCAGTCTCTCTCCTTTGAAGTCCAGGCAGCCGTGCCGAGGGGTGGGGGGGTGGTGGCGTCTGCTGCTGTGGGTTCAGGTGAGGAGGTGTTTGCTTGGAGAGGGGGAAAGGTCACAGCTACAGAACACACATCTTTTACACTTTGTAATTGTCAGCGGCTCAGAGGAGCCACGTCCGGCCGAGCTGTTTATCAGCTGCATTATCTGCTGGTGTTTAACAGGTGTTTCACAAATGCAGTTTCACTTACGGCAGCAGTAAAAGTACAGAGGTACAGTTTCAAGGTACTTCAAGGTCCTTCCATTCTATGTCCTTGAAGGAAAACCTGAATTACAAAGATCAGTACCTTTGTATTGTAAATACATTTTAGAGCATGTAGCTGCAGTAAGGTGCAGCAAATGAAGTAAAAACTTCAAACAGATTTATTATTGGGTTTAATGTTCGTAGTTCATCATTCAGATCATAATATGGGGGAACTTGTTAGTTAGTACACACTAACTGTTTAATGCACGTTTCAGCTGCTGTTAACACGACAGAAGAAACAAGAGCGAGGTTTTGTCTTAGCTCGATTCAAGAGCTACAGCTGCACTGAAGCTCTGCCAGGCTGCTTCACACAACCAGATGCTACAAAAAAAGACTTTTCCAACAAAACAGAGGAAAGTCTCCCAGGGAGAATGAATCTGTGAATTTGGGCGACGGCTGCACCGTCTGTGGGGATGTGCTTCATCTTAGCTGCTTCACGATGGTTAAACATGACAGAAGGTTGTCAATTTTCTCCTCAATCACCCACCAAAATGTGAGTAATTGTGAATACACTTGGGGCAGGAAATAGGTCATAGAAATAAGTTGCAAAATTATGCTTCACTGTTGGAATCTTCAGTGTGTAATTTAAATACTTGTTCACCAACGTTGGGTGTTTAAAGAGGTGGAGAGTTAATGTCATTTAACCCACTTTTCATTGCTCAGTAACAGGTGCCTCATTAGAAATAAAAGACCGGTTTCTCAATATAACGTACCTGTGTGTGGTTGTTATAAAACGCTCAAAGCTAAAATTCACATCCCTCCTTGCTTTCTCCGAGATGTGGTCTGTCTTCTCCATCTGACGGCAGCATCTGTTAAAGGCCAAACATGTCCATGCACCTGGGAAAATGATATTTTGGTATAATTAGTCCAGTTCATTCTTTAGAGCTGTATCCCTGCCTTCTCATCTCAGTAATTATCATCATAACCCATCGTTAACAACACCATAATGTTATAATATCCTCTTCAGCAAGCCTCGTTGAGTTTTAGTGATTAATAATGTCTGTCCAGGATGAGCTGAGTCTAGTCTGATCATATACAGAACATGATACAATCACACTGCACAGAAACATGAACAAATTATAGAAAAAATGCTTCAAAACATGCTTCTTCTGTTATTATTCATTTTATGTAATACTCAGCCAACTTTTTCCAAATCAGTTGACAGTAATCGTACAGTAATAAAATAAAAAACACTAACCTAACTAATCTGGTAAAGGTATAAAGAACCAGCAGCCTGCAGCTAAACCTCCAATCCTGCTGAGACTCATTTGCTTTTCCCAAAATCATACTTGGCTGGTGAAACGCTAACAGGCTCTGGCAAAATTTGGAAGGCACCAACCATTGTGGCCGGTGGATGAAAATGTTAATTTCCTCCTTTGATAATGATGCGTGTCATTTTCAAATGTGATTATACAAACAGAATGGTGCGTAACACACTTGTAATGTGCTTAAGGTGTTTTAAAACACATTACGGTGCTTCCACACTGTGCAAGGCAAAAGCTGCTAAAGGAAATCTTCAAGGTTTTTCAGATTGAAACCACACAGAGACCCGGAACGGTTCCCTGAGGAACTCCAGGATTAAGACTTCTTAAAACAAAGGTAATTTGAGGCATTTGTCACATGGAAAAGCTTGTGTGGGATTAGATTCCTAGTGAAGAGAGTAAGTATTATTTGATAATGAATGAAACTCTCCCCACATATTTGGGTAAATCGTTGTAAAGGAGTCCAGACATCCACAAGCCCGGAACTTGTTTTTATGGATACATAAGTGGTTAAACTGATGAACGTAGGCTGCTTAATACACAGTATTTAGCCTCTGTGAATCTGCTCCTGGTTCACATATTTTAAACGCAATTAATTTTTTTACATAGATAAACAAGTCAGTATACTACACAAAGGTCTCTAAAACATGAAGATGCCTACATGTTCTGCAATAATGAATGCGACCTTAAGGATTTGGGGTGCGATTAAGGAGCCAATAAATGGTTTGTGTCTATGCTATAAGGAAAGAAAGAGAGAACTGATCAGGAGCATGAACCTCTGGACTGCCTGGAATATTTAAGTTGAGGAGCCTGACTAATAACTACATTCGACAACCTCTTTCCTGCACTTACCCTTCGTTTGGTCTAGTGGAACAACAGTGGACAGCTTGAATGTCGCAGCGTGGCCGTCAGCGAAACCCCTCCCTGTAATGAAACAAAGACAGTGATCAAGGTTCATGAATTGAAAATGAAGTCAGTCCCCACTAAAGCACGAACCGGAGTGTGTGCTGTGTGGTCAGGTAACACTGCAGCCTCACTTTCCTTTGTAAACAAAGATGAGGCTGTATGAACAGAACCGGTGGACTGATGCCAGACCGACCATGACAGCTGTCTGCTTTCATACATCTTAGCTGGCTGCACACAGATCACACTGCAGCGCTCATTGTGCTCTGCACAAAGATCCTGTAAAACCACACAGAAGGTGCCGAGGGTGGGCTAAATCCTAGATCAGTTTTATTATGGCCAATATATTTTCAACATGGATTATTTATCAGTTAAGAGCTAAAAAGGATCCCAAAGAGAAAAGCTTTAGAAATGTGTAGTGGACAACCACAAATATGTATTTAATTAATGCATATTTAAAATGGTTATATCCAATTTAAAAATAATTTTATAATTTTATATAATGATTGAATAAGAAAGAAATCACAGAAAAATAAACAAAAGCAGCTGTCGCTTGACGAATGAGCCGACCTGTGCTACATATCCAGCAGGTAACAAACCAACAAATAAATGAATGTGTCAAAAGACAAATCAAACTTTTACTATTGTAAATGAAGCTAATAATGGGTTTTTTTTCATGAACTCTGTGTTTTAGCTATAATGCTATTTACAAATGCAGCGAATGAATCGTCAGCATCTAATCTAATTATTTTTATTTGATGTGTTGAAGTGTTTTGGTCTTTAAAAATGAACTTCATGACTTTAGGATATAACATGAAATTTGCATTTCATGATCGATGCATGATCAACCACAAGATCTGGGTGGTTTAGATCCTCAGCTCAACAGGCACCTCGGGGAAATTCTGAGTGTTTCAGGATTTAAGTTTCATTTTTTTGTAGATTACGACATAAACACAACCAGGCTCTGGAGTTTCATGTTTAGAAATGCACTCGTAATACAAGCACCAAACTGGAAATTTGTTGTGGTGACATGTGGCTCCAGCAGCCTGTTTCTAGTGTCAGAACTACAACCAGCAAATGTGTTTTACAATAGACACACATTTCTCAGTCCAACAAGAGAACGAAAGGCACGCAGCCGTGTGATGTTGAGTCTGTAGCTTCCTGCCAATAACATGACTCGCTGTGGTCTCCAGTCTGACTCAGACTTGACTCAGGTGGTCCTGAGTCTGGGGTCGTCTCTGGGTTTTCTGGCACGGCGTCAGCGCCGGTCTCGTCTTTAACCTGTGACCCGCTCTGCTGTCTGCTCAGTTACACTTCACGGTTTAGTCATTTAGCTCAGTGGGCTTCTGCAGTTTGCCCTGCAGGGCCAAGAGTCTGCAGGTTCCTGTTACAAGTAAACAGTGAAACAGCACGTTTCACCACCCCATGAAACACAGAGAGCCCCAAACAGTCAAAAGCAAACAACAGTCGTCATGTGGGGTATCTGTGGACGTCCATATGAGACACATATTACACACTTCAACATGCAAGTTGAGGACTAAAGTATTAGAAATGTTTAAAACGCTTGGTCATGTTGAAACTCAGGAGCTAGGCCCTGTGCTTGATTCACACAGGTGATACCCAGTCTCCCTTTGAGTTCTTTATCATGGGGGTTGTTTTGGGTACAGTTGTTTTAGGGTAATGTGGTCACCTTGTCTGGAGGGTCTGGGAGGACACAACAGTTCCTGCCGCCTCAGTCACGCCACTGGGAGAAAGGAGAAGCTAAAAATAGTTTTATGTTGTGTCTGTGCAGCAGTTTGCTGATTAGCATAATATTCATGCTTTTTAAAATAGATGATGATTGGGTACAATTAACAAAATGAGCTCTAGAAGCGGCTTTATTGTTTGAATAATGTGATTTATGAGATATTAACATCAGATTTACATCAGGTACTTTTAATGCCCAGGTATAGAGGTGCAGAGGTTGCAGATAAAAGCTTTTTTCCGTGCTTGAGCTGAGTGATCAGTCTGAGTGGAAACAAAACCACAGGAGAAGTTAAGAGAAAAAACAGGATGTTCAGAAGCTGAGGTGGTGGAAAATCACCTTAATGTTCTTTATCTCCAGGTGAAAAGGTGAAAAGGCCTTCATTTGATTCTAAAATTCTCTGTTTGTGCAGAGTTGATCAGGAAGTCAATTAAAAACGATCGTCATTATTGGTGTTTTTACAGGAACAGAGTCTCCAGTGTTTGTCCCTAAAGCATCAGCTGCAGTGATTAACATGTACAACTCTCTTTGTTCCAGTAATTGAGAACGCCTCTAGGTCAGCACTGCAGTAATTCCCTGTGATGTTCTGAGACGTGCCACAGAACAGAAAGCCCGTCTCGCCTCGACCCTTTTGTGCCGTTTAAACTGAATCGTGCAGCATTGTTCTGCAGCTCGTGGTCATGAGACTTTTGAAGAAAAACACTATTATCCTGTTCGTTATTGAAGAACACGCAAGACAACACAACAGCGGCAGCATCAACAGCAGAGGGGCTGATGAAATTTCTCCATGGATATCAGACAGGTTGAGTGTGCCAAGACGCTTTTGGTTTTATTATTTTTATTATTATTTTTTTATGACAGCACATCGTCTAGTTTTTGAGGAAGCCTATTACTGTCCTCCCACACACACACCCATCAGTAGCAGGCGCACCACGACCTCAATAACCCTCCACACACTCACACACATGTACAGAGGCTGGTTTAGTCCATTTAAGACCACGGACACTCCCAGAACGCCACTGCCATCAAGTGGCTGCTTTTAAACTCAACATTTACCCTGAAGGTTGTTGGGTATAAACACTGCACTTGTCAGATGGTCACACGTGTAAATGAATGTAAACTCAGTTTAACTATCAAAGATAATAGAATAAAAAGTAGTGCAGTAACGGACGGACGTCAAAACTATAGCTAAATGTGAGTTTGAATGTACTTTGCTACTTCATTTCTCCGTTAGTTTACAGTAGACGCTGCTGGAGCTCTCGATCACACGACATGATCTTCCTCAGGAGAAGCTGCAGCATCCTTCATTCTAGAGCAGAATACATGCTGAGGAAGGTCATGCGGTATGACTGAAAGCTCCAGTGACTAAATGGAGATGTTGTGTTTACTTGAATCTTTTGTCAAACTTTTTCCAGGTCTCCTTCATTTCCCTGACAGTTACAGTGCTCTTAGTAATCTTAACTAAAGGTCCACTTACTGTCCACTTTTTTATTTCTCTCGGAGCTTTCAACTGCAACTTAAGGTTCTCAGCTCATCCAGTTCGGTCTCTCACTCCGTCTCTGCCTTACTCAAAGTCCATCTGAGTAGAAAGACTGTGGAAATAGGATCAGAAAGCATCTTTAAAAATTAGTAAGAGACTAACTGCAAGTGGACTTCTTCATCTCCCTTTATATATTTTAAATTAACAATTTCCTTTTTTCTGATGAACAATTTGACATTTTTCTGGGTGTTTTAGAGCATCGATTACACCCCTAAATCTGAGTGGATCAAATCAGCTGAAGAAGTTCAGATAAGACCGAAAGCTCCCATACGAGCTACTCAATGGATCTTGTGGGAAGATTGTTTGGACACCAACAACAAACCAAATCTTCTTTGCTTTTATCTCAGTAATCTCACAAAAAGTCATGAATCAAGGTCCACTTACTAGATTAATCTGGAAGAATATCACATGGTCTTCCTCAGTGGTTTTCTCACCACCTTTGTCCCTTCATAACATTATAAATTAACATGTCTGGGGGAGTTTTTGACCAGTGATCAACTCAAACATTTTATAAAACTACATTAATTAAAATAATAAACCTAATGAAACTATTAAAGTCACTACTCCTACAGAAGTAGAGACATATTTAACCAAAACATCTTTCCATCATTCATATCACTGTTACCCGAACGTCTTTATTTCTAAGCTTTTCTTACCCAGACAACAACAAAATACTGAATACTGGGTGTTATTTGGCATGAAAATCAAGAACAAAGACAGAGGATAAATAGAGTTGCAGTAATTGTCAGTTTCATACAAAACCAGTGGAATAAAGGTTTAAAAAAAACCTAAAATGACACGTTTCTGTAGGAAAAATAAGTTAGACGATAATGTGTAGTACAGCAGTTTGTTTGAAAGAGGCACTTCTTCATGCTCTTCAGTAAATTACACAAATCAAACGGACAGGAGCTGAGACGAAATCTGAAACCTACAAGAGCGAAGCTGAAGCTCTGCAAATGTATTAAATTCATCAAAAAATTAGCTAAATACCGTTTCATCAGAGCAGAACAGAGCAGCACCAAGCTCCATAAAAAACCTTTTAACTGGTTTTATACGTAGAAATAATGAATCTGGTTCTGTTACTGTTGTTGCAGCTTTTTTTACACGACAGGCACAAACTGTGGCTTCTGTTTACTTTAGGTTTGTGTCTCTTGTCTCCTGTCTTTTGTTAGTGTTGAGAGAGAGATAATATTACGTATGTGATCCTGCAAATGGATTTTTTTTAAATATACTTTAATGTGCAGCAATGACCTCTCTGTACACACTGTAGCAGAGCTGCGTTACACTAACGTTAAGTAAACATTTTCTTCTGCTGCTGCATCACTTCTAAACAAAGGGGGGCTTTTATTGTGAAGGAGTCCACTGAATGTGTTACTGATGTTAAAGCTAATTAAAATACGCACAGAAGACAAGACACTGGTCATTTTTATGATTATGATTGGCCAGTAGAACCACAGCTCCACAATACTGTAGACACAGAAACGATCTGTGGGGGATAAAGATTGGAAAAAAATTTAATTCAATCTCTAAAATATTATTTGTGTTACTGAATTGCCTCAGTTGCTAAAATAGCATCTGTGTTATTTCGTGCTGTCACTGTTTTTTAAATGTAAATGAAACCGTTTTGTTTCAACTTTAACTAAAAATTAAGTTAACAATAACTTAACAGGCACATTTCTCCCTCACACTCCACCAGCAAAGTGCAGTTAATATTCAGCACAGAGCTTCACGGTGTGTGGGGTTAGCTCACCTCTGAGGAGCACAAAAAGTCCCAAACGCACCTCAGTATTCGTCCAAACCATAAACTAAAGTCCCTGCTGCAAAAACAACCCACAGAAACCACTTTTCTCTGAGTCTTAAAACACGTTTTAAAATGTCAGACACTAATTTAATGCTGGTTACAGTATGATCAACTCGTTTCCTCTTCATTTCATCATCATATACCTGTTAATTAATTTAATATAATCGTCACATAAATCCAGTCATTTCCAGTGGAAACGTGTTACTCAGATCAGATCTGTTGAGGTGGGTGTTTTTGCAGAGTGTGTTTAAATTAAAGCGTTTCTACAGTAAGTTGACAGTCAGTCTGTGGTTTCTCGACCTCCTCCTCCTCCTCCGTCCTCTGAGGACGTGTGTGTTTGGTCTGTCTTAGAGTCTGTGGGTGCCGGGTGGGTGGCGTCTGCTTGTGTGGGTGGTTCTGAGGCGGCTGGAGCTGCCTCGCTGCTGCTGTCGCTCACGTTTCTGTGCGGCGTCTCCACCGTCACAGACGGCGCCTGCTCGTCAAGTTCCTGGCAACGAGAGGGACAAACAGTGATGAAGCTGACGGCAAACATCTGGCAACAACACGGGGGAAGATTTTAGCATTGTTGTGTCTATCTAGCTGGAAAAGTCATGGCTGTGTGGCTAACTCACCAGAAAAACACAGAGTTCACAGCTAACCTGTTTGTTTGTTGTACATTTCTCACCCTAGGTGCACAAAGATGAAAAGGTGCAGTGTTCCCTGTGTAGCCCTCACAGGAAACATCTAAACGCTTGATGTTCAGCAGCAGGTTGCATCTTTAAAGGTCTGCACCTGCTCTTTAACGTGTCAGACGTCGACAGTTTACTTATGATAAGATGTTTGCCTGGAGGGAAACAAACACTTAAAGCAACGGTGTTTTGTTTTTTTACAGGTCAGATCTGTCTGCAGAAAGGTTCAGTTTAAGTATTCATTCAGCACCAGGCGAACCTGGGATCACAAAACTATTTAAACCCTTTTTCCTGAATAAGACCAAAAGCAGCTGCTGATATTTTGGTCCTTTCCTCCACACACACACGTCAGATAGCTTTTAGTGACGTAAACCGAGGAGAAAACACCTGAACAAACCAGTTTTACACCTTTAGAGAATTTTAAGAGCAAAACGAGACGGACTAAAACCAGTTAAACTAACTTATCTATCCAACATTATCTCAACTTAAATCAGACTGATGAATCAGAGGGGACATGATGACAGAGCTGAGGATTGTCCAGCACGGCTGACAGAGGGCGGGGTCGCGGGCTGACATCAGTGGGAAGTAATTCAGACCTCACATGACGTCGTGAGTCAGGCGTGGGACACACCAACATGTACGCATGCATGTACACACCCACATTCCACACAAAGGTATAGATGAGTCAGTGTCAGCCCTGCACACCACAACAACACACACACACACACACACAGAGGAGACACCCAGGACAGAGACAGAGACCTTTGTACGCAGACGTCTCACCTTTCTTCAGAGTGCGTGTGAGTGTGGGCGGCCCGTTAGAGGAGGAAGCATCAGAAGGTTCAGATTAGTTCAGATTAGTGAAACAAACATTTCCCACACAGTCATTAAACTATCAGACACAGCAGATGGAAAAAAAAAGATGTTATTATTGTGAGATATTCATTAGTACTGTACACACGTTAAAACACCTTAAACCATGAACGTCTGCTGCAGGAACATGTGGACTTCTTAGATTGAAACATATTCAAAATGACAGATCTCACTACAACATAACAACAGTTATTAACGATAAGAATAATTCATATAATATACATAATAATCACTTGATGACTGACAGTCTGCATGTTCCAGCTTCTCTCGCTGATTTTATATTTGGGGGTTTTGAAGTGTTATTGAGACAAAATGACTTAAAGATGATTTCTGCCCATTTTGCTTCACATTGTTTTATCTGACCAATAGAGCAAAACCCTAAATATTCAATCCACGGGTATTTCATTCAGGGGAAGTCTGATGTTTTTAATCTGAGAAGTTACTCGATGCTGCTTTTAACGTCTGATTTCTGCTGCTTTTTTTAGTCTTGTTCACCTGCAGAGGTTCATTCTCTGGAGGCGGCCCGTTGCTCTTCAACATGTTGATCTTCTCTCTGATCTGGACGATGGCGAAGGCGATGGTGACCCAGGGGGATCCAGACAGGACCCACGCCGGCTGGTTCACATCCTCCTGATCCTCCTGGTGCTTCGTCTTCTTGACGGCGGCAGCCGGGGGCAGGTTATCCACCGAGTTCTGGCTCTGCACCAGGTCGATGGTGGCGATGGGAACGGGGCTGGAGGGGACGGGGATGTTCTCTGCCAGGATTTTGTCCTCTGTAAACCAACAGAAGATTCAAACTTGTCTTTAATGTAAGATCTGATGTGATTATTTGATGATCTCATTCAGATTCTTTCTCTCCAGAAGACGAGACACACGTCGTCTCCTGTCTCCTCATTTTATCACGCGGGAGACGCTTCACTCACCTTTGTCCTCAGCTTCTCCGCTCAGACACTGGATTAAGGAGAAGATGAGCAGGATGACGAGGGAGGCCATGCCGATTCCTCTGAATGTCTCCGCAGCACCTGCGAAACAAACCTCAACTTAACTGGATCATTCAGGAAATGTTTAGTAAGCTCAAAGGGTGGATGTTCCTCCACAAACTGTGGATTTATTTTGATTTTGACGGAGCAGTTCTGCCTGTGTGAGACCTAAACCTGGTGTCGTTCAACGTCTGCAGCTGTTAACCTTTACTGTAACTTCATTCATGGTTCACAGATCCTCGTGTCCTACCAAAATAGTTGACCAGCACTCCTCCCACCATGGCTCCACAGCCGCGGCCCAGGCCAAGGTGCAGGCCCTGCAGGATTCCCTGCGCCGACGTCCTCAGTGCTGGCGGGACCGCTGCGCTCAGGAAGGAGATACAGGCAGCCCAGACTGAGGCGTGGGTCACACCTGGAGGACAAACGGGGACAGATAAGAGTCTGTGATGCGTTTACTACACTTTAAAACTAAAAAGAGCAGCAACAACAAGTGTGAATCGCGTTGTTTAAAGCAGCTCTGGGTGAAGCTGTATGAAGAACGCATGCTACCTCCACTGTTAGCACATTATTATGTGTTGGAAGATGTTCAAATGTTTAAGTAATACCTCACACCTCTGCGAGAACACAGGGTGACAGGGTGAGCGTTTTATTTTTAGGTGCTTTTGCAACTTTAGAGAATAAAAAAAAAAAATTCACACTTTATTTATCAGGGTTACTGAAACTGAGATCACAACACACCACAAAAACAAATAACACTTTGTTTGAATAAGGATGTAGGAGACAAAGGGACAGAACATAACCACAGAAGTATAGTGTTACAGTTATTTAATGTGTGTAATCTCTGCTGCAGATCTCCACTAAAAAAACAGCCAGTTTATTTCATGCGGGTTGAAACTGCTCTGCTACTTTTTCATGTTTTGTCTGCATCAGACGCGCTGGAGTCACGCCTTTATTTTGCCAGCATGTCCGGACTTCCTGTCTGGTGCTCCGACGTGTCACATGAACGCCACACCTTTTCAAAGAGACGGGCGCAGCTCATCGCCAAATTAATTGCTCAAGTTAAACCGCAGCAGAAAAGGCCTCTGTGGAAATGTTGGGTGGTGAAGAAGAAGAAGAAGAAGAAGAAGAAGAAGAAGAAGACGACTTGCATCTATAGTTTCACTGATCGGCTTCACAGTCAAAACAGGAAGTGAACTTGAAGCTAAAACTCTGAACTAGTTCTCACTTGTTTATTCTAGGACGCATCAGGCTTTCCTCAGGCTGGACTCTGATCTCTGCTCCACACTTGAACACTGTGCGCTTACGTTATTAACAGATTTGTTTTGTACATTCACGTGTTTCATGTATCCTTAGCTTTTGCATCATTGTTGGATTTATTGTCATATATTTGTTCACACTTTAGTGAATTAGCACAGTTAAACATAGTTATCTGTCTGCAGAGGCGTCGCATGATATCCGTCAGCGTTTGAATCCCTCTGGCAGTTAAATAACTATTGTTAAATTTGTCTTTTCCCTGAGGATGTTTCCCTACAGTTTAATAACCTTCTGGTGTTTGTGGAGTCACCGTCTGTCTTTCTCTGAACAAACTCATCAGCGTCTGAACGCCAGCGAGCTGTTACTGAACCAGGCTGCTGCAGGAAAAAGGCCGTCTGATAAACGTCCTGTTAGACAAACACAGCTGGTTCCTGTCCCGTTCCCTGGGTCCTAGCGTCACAAATCCCCCGTCAGAGAGAGAAATGAATGGTTACCTTGAAGGACCTCCATGGGCAGGACGGTCCAGGCGTTCTGCAGGTAGGAGATGTACAGGTAGCGAGCTGTGTTGCAGGCCAGGCCGATGTAGAGCACCCTGGAGGGGGGGGGGACAGGAAGGAGGACATTTTAGATTTGAAAGTACAATTAGAGCAACAGTCTGTTTGTTTTCTTCGCTGTAAAGAATGTGAAAATGATTTTCTTTGACATGGTGTAGAAAATGATGTGAGATTACAATTTATCCATCCACAGAGCTGCAGTGACATATACGAGAGAAATGCAGAAAAACTCGTCCCAGCTCGTTTTTCTTTCTAATCAGCAGCTCAGCATCATATCACTTAAAAAAAAAACAGACAAAAATGAAAAAGACCATCACATCACTTGGTTCTGCTCAGCCTGGCATCTACCCACAGTCCCTGGCAAGTAGCTCGTTTGTTGGACAGAGTTTGGTGGAAGCTTTTTGACTAATGATTTGATATTTAGTGTGTAAAATGTCAAAACGAATAAATCCACTGCATGGTGGTTACTTTCAGTATCATTAAGGCTCTTTGTACATCTCTAAATCTTCTTAGCTTTTATTTACAGAACACTCTACGTGCACCTTTGGTCTGTTTCTACCCGCCGCTGCTTGTATTTAAGGGTTGTGTACTACGACCTGCAGTGATCTTATTAAAGCATCCCGACGTCTCCGTTTGTTATCTCGCCTGCACAAAAACAGGCTGAAGTGAAGCAGAGAACACATGAACACCCACTGATCTCAACACGACACACCCTCAAACGCCTGTTTGTTCACCAGACGGGATTATGTGTCTGCTTGCTGAGCGCGCACACACAGACACATTATTCCTATTTTATTGTTCCAACTGCACGTGTCACATGACTATTGTGGTCCAATCGTGATTAAGTGATCACTCTTGAGGCACAAACACGAGACAGTGGATTTTCCTCATCTGAAGCAGATGGTCCTTCCACTGCAAACAGGGTCGTAGCAGGACACCTGCAGTGTGAGGTGACTTATTAACACAGACCTGGCGCCCATAAAAAGATAAGTGATCACCAGAGCAGGATGCTAAACCTGCAGCGCCTCGCTTCTGCTCTGCTTCAGACTTTCCAGTCAAACAGGAAGCGCGTCTGCAGCAGCGGAGGGCGACATCCTCACACGCTGAAACAGTTCCCCTCAAGACAAAAACAAGAAGTACAATGTGAAACTGACACAGTGGGGGTCCAGAAGAGACCTTATTAAAAGCAAAGAAAGTCTGATGTATAGACACGAGTCTGTGGTACCTACAAACACTTTTCTGCTGCAGTAAATCCTCCTGTGGTGTCACATAATAAACCTGATACTGATGATACTGAGAGCAGCTCGCAGACATTAATATGAAGTTCACCCAACAGGGCAGGTGTGCTTTCAAACAGAAAACACCTCGTCCTCACCCTTCAACGTCCTCCCCTGTTGACTCAGGATTTGTTTCAGTCAACAGCGAGGACGTTGTGTGTTTAGTGTCGGACTGAGGCTGGTTCAGAGCTGCAGCCTGAAATCTAACACCACGCTCTCAAATGTCCCCGCTGCCCGCGAGGTCCGGGGCCAGAATCCAGTCCAGCAGACACTGAACATGAACGACAGCATTGTCTCAGAGAGACCGACTCGCTCCTCACTGCTGCTGCTGCTGCTGGAGGCTGGAGCACGGCTTCACCTGTCACACCTGTAGCACTTCATAGCTATAAAAGTACTGTGATGAATGTACTGGACACAAATAAAGGAGAAAGAGTTACAGCGCGCTTCTGTCCCCCTCGTTTTTTGTTGTTAGGTAAATCCCTGCTCAGAATTTCTGCCCGTAATGAAAGATAAAACCCGTCGCTCAGGTTAACAAGCTGTTGTCCCCGCTGTGTGCGTCTTACCGGATGTGTCCGACCAGCTCGATGAACTTGTGGCTGGTGAAGTAAGCGGCGAGCTCGGAGACGTGGCTCAGTATGGAGCAGACACCGAACAGGGTGGTCGTTCCCTTCAGGTCCTCTAAGTGCCAGTACAAGAAGGTGAAGACGAAGCCGTAGCCGAAGCCCATGAACCAGGCGACGAACAGGACGGAGCTGTAGCGCACGGTGCAGAGGAGCTTCAGCAGGTCACTGTAGTGGAACTCCTCGGTGGTGTCCGGGCTGATTGGAGTCTGGTCTGAAGAGCCGGACTCTGATATCGACGCTGGGCTCCCTGGCTGCTCCACCACCCCCTCTGGAACCTCCTGTTGGTAGTTGCTACCTTTATCAAAATAGAACTGAGTGGCCACGACGAACGCTACGCCCATCAGCACGCCGAAGACAATGAACGCGATCTTGTAGTTATGTTTGAGGTACTCGGGCGTGGAGCAGCCGATGCCATCGATCACAACTTGGATGTGAGTGTGGTCGATCCAGATTCCCACCAGCAGCATGGCCAGACCCCAGCCCAGAGAGCCCCACATCCTCTGGAGGCCGTAGCGGTCACGGGCTTTACCGAGGTACTGCAGGGTGACGGTGTCCACAATGGTGACAGCGGGTGCGCTGAAGAACTCCCCCACGATGATGACGAGTAAGATGAGCAGGAAGATGGTCTGCACCTGGTCCTCATTGTAGATGATCTGGGACTGCTTGGTTTTGGTTGTGGCAGGAGAGGTGGTGGTGGTGGTGGACAGAGTGGTGTTTGGAGCCAGCTGGGTGGTGTTAGCTTGCTTGCCAGTCACTGAAGTGGAGCTGGCGTTAGTGCTTCGTTTGTGCCTGTCAAGCACAGTGAAGTCAAAGTCCAGTTCAGGAAGTTCAGGGAGGTCTAGAAAGCTCCGGCGACTCCGGGTGCGGTTGGTGGAGTTGCTCTGATGTGTAATGTTACCGTGAGGGAGGGTTGTTAGCGTCGGTGCCGCCGTTGTCGCAGGAGAAGCACCCGCCTCCTCGCATGTCATCTCAGCTGGTTTGACAAAGCCGATGCCGCAGTTGAACACCAACCAGCAGAAAACTGAAAACAGCAGGACGATCTTTCCCTTCTTGAAGCGGTCGGCCACCACGCCCCAGAAGGGGGCGCTGCAGAACTCGATGAAGTAGCGGATGCCGACGAGCAGCCCGCTGCGGCTGGGCGACAGACCCAGCTGCTTGTAATACACAGCCAGCAGAGGGTGCAGCGAGCCGTAGGCGGCGTAGAAGAAGAAATAGAAGACTTTGGAGATGAGGAGGTGGCTGTTGACGCGGAGGCACATCCTCTCGCAGCAGTCTATGGAGCTGGGCTGCTCGGGCGCAGCGTCCATGGTGGGAGCGGGCATCGCTGAAACACCCACCTGCCCCTCCATGGACAGGGTGTTGAACGGTTCGGCCAACACATACTTCCTCTTCTGCTCCTCCTCGTCGTCTGTCAGAATGGCAACCTTGTCGTCAGCTGCCATATCTGGAAGATAAGAAAATGAAGGTGAGGGAGTGACGCCACATGCGGACAATAACCAAATGACACTGTATTCATCCGTCAGTCGGCAGGTTTGTCTGCTCTGCCCAGCAGAAGTATGTTTGGCAGGAAATCAAACGGGACTCTGCAGTCCTCCCTTACCACACCAACACCGCTGTCAGTAATCAGCCGGTGCAGCAGGAATAAGAATAGATCTATTTATGTGGGAACATTTGAGAAGCTTTGAACACTGAAGACTTTATTTTTAGGTAGTGATATTAACACAAAACAATCACAACAAAGCTCTGAAAGATCTGAAAGTGTACTTCAAACTGTCTCTGGAGTCTAGTCTAAGAATAGTGGGGTTTGATCCAGACCTGGTCTCACGTCGTCTGCATGGAAAGTTAAAAAAAACTGTTTAAAATGATTTCTGAGGTTTGACAAGTCTAAGTATAGCAGTCTAGACGTTGTCTATGAAGGTCAGGAAACAGCAGAAACTGTGTTAAGACCATGTCTGACTTCTCAGTCTTTATCTAGCGTCTGTTGATCTGGACCTAGAAAAAAGGTTTAGTACCAGTTATAACCTACAGTAACATCAGTGAACCTGCCGGGGCCACTGGAGGTCCGCGGACCCCAGTTTGGAAGCCGTCAGCCCGTCACTGGCTGTCACTGTTGGTCCTACGCGGAAGTATTCGGTGTCTTAAACAAAGCTACTGTTTGATTTGGACGGAAAACAAACCAAAGTCAACACATTTTAACGCTGAATTAAGGAAACTGGTTACAGCGTCGTTAGCGGATTGAAAAACGAAACGAACCGGTTTAAACACAAAGAAACGACTCTGACGTCCAGGATCCTTCCACCCGGCCTCAGTGAAACTATTCAAAGACACAATAAAACGCTTAATCACGTTCTTACCTGCTCAGGTCACAGTTCCCATTAAACTATGACTGCGCGCTTAATGCTGATCGTCTCTCTCCGCCCGGACATTTCTCACAGAAAGTTCGTCATAATTATGACTTTATGTCGCGAAAATAGTTTGAATCCAGCGCGACGTGCGTCTGTTCTTGTCCCGCCGAGGCTGAACGCGTCTCCCGGCTCTGCTGTGTTCGTGCAGGGGACAACAGCAGCTCGACGGACCGCAGCTCCCACCTGTCCTGGATCTGACATCAGCGTCAGGTTCGCGTCCTCCACCGCGCCTCTTCCGCCCAAGCCTTTCACAATAAAACCACATTTTCCTCACCTCTACTTCAGAGGCTTCAGTTAAACTACATGCTCCTAAACGTACTTGATCAGATATTTTGTTGTTGATGTTGTCTCAGCATTGCTCTTGTGTATATAAATGTTTTCAGTCTAATTCTTCCAAATGTGATCGTCAGTAGTTTCCTTTGCTCTTATTGTGTCTATATCCGGTAGTAACCGCCTCTAACTCCCGGAGCGTTGATGCAACAAAGCGACTCCGCCTAAACGTCTCGAGTGTGTCAATTAAAGGAGGAACCTGCGTTAATCACAGTGAAAACAACGTAAAAACATCCCAGTAAGTCATTAAATCATTTTAACGACACACTTTAAACCTGACTAGAAGTCTCAGAGGGAATATTATCCTGTACAATAAAGCATTAAACACTGAGCGCTGAACTGAATATAAATACATGACAATGATATCATAATGTGCTTTATTATTTTTAGTATTATTATTATTACATATTTTAACGGTATGGATAAAGTTGCACCTCACTGGTCTTTGCATTTACTAACGTTTGTAATACAACACAGACACATGTTGTTCTGGTGGAAACATTAGAAACCTGGATGCTGGGTGTGACAGTTTCTCAATAAAATACACAACGCTTCACCTTCACCAAACATCTCCAGTGTAAACAGAAAAACGGCACCTGATGTTACTTGTAGTTTGCACAGCGGAGAAAAAGAAAACAACAGGAGTTCCTGGAAAGTGTCTATCCCCCACACCCATGATCTTCAGTGCAGTGAACCTTTTCCTCTGCAGGGGGCACTGCAGACCTCCATGATGCAGATCTCCATGATAAGACACTGAGATCAACTGTACTGAGAAGAGTTTTTTGTTGGAGAACGAGACAATAAAATGTTTTAACATCTCATTTAATATTTTACAAACCTGAATTCCCAGCAGAAATATTGACAACATGACCACTGCTGCAGCTTCATCACATCTGTTCACATAAAACATTTACCACTCGAACATTTAAAGATATTGTTTTATATGAACTTCATTAACATGCTGCATTTGAAGTCTCTTTATTGTGAAGCAGATGGAAAATCGACCAAATGAACTGCAGAGTCTGAAATCCAGAGTAACAGAGGCGAGTTCCTGAAAATACTAACTGAAAGTGAAAATGCAGTGTGAGGAAACAGAAAGTACACCAGAGACACAGAAAGATGCTGAGCTGTGCTACGTGTGAGATGGAAATGAGAGAAAACACAGGTGAGTTTGTTTCAGTAGTCTGACTCATCTGAGAGATCCGCCTGCTGCGTCCAGTGCTTCCCCTTCTGCTCCTTCTTCCTCATCCTCTCCCCCATCAGCATGGCGGCCAGCACTGTGATCACCACCGTGGCAGTGATGATGAGCACGGTCACCGTCTCTGCGATGCACAGCTCCGTGTCCACCTCCATCAGTCTGTAACCCTGGAGTACGGGCGGCGCCTTGCAGGTCAGGTTGTAGTAGTCGTCCAGGAAGAGCCTCTGGATGCTCTGCAGCTTCTGGAAAACTCTCTGCAGGTCACAGTCGCAGTTCCAGGGATTCCCCTCCAGCAGGATGTGGGTGCTGTAGGTCTGGATACCCAGGAAGGTCTTGAAGTAGACGGTGGACAGCTGGTTGTTTGCCAGGTTGAGTAACGTCATACTGGTGAGTGGCTTGAAGATGCCAATCTCTGTCTCGCTGATCTGATTTCCGGCCAGGTTGAGAACCTCCAGGGAGCGCAGTATGGAGAATATCCCGTTCCTCAAAGACGTGAGCTGGTTGTCCTCCAGGTGCAGCTGCCGCAGGGAGCTCATGGAAGAGAACGTCCTCACCTGGATGGTGTGGATGGCGTTGCTGGTCAGGTTTAACCTCTGGAGACCGTCCAGGTGCAGGAAGCTCCTGCTGTCCAGGCTTGTCAGGTGGTTGTGGGCGAGCTGCAGCTCCCGCAGGAGGGTCAGGCCGACGGAGAAGCCTTCAGTCAGGACGGAGAGCCGGTTCCAGCTAAGGTCCAGTTTGCTCAGGAACTCCAGCTGAGAGAAGCCACCGTCCTCCACCACGCTGATGTTGTTGTTCTGCAGCAGCAGAACCTGCAGTTTTTGGTTTTTGCTGAAGGAACGTTTGGGGATGACAGAGATGTGGTTGTTGGACAGGTCGAGGAGTCTGGTGTTAGGGGAGACTCTGCTGGGCAGCTGTGTGAAGAGGGCCTTAGAGCAGATGGTGTACCTGATATCTACACGACAGTCACAGCCCGGTTCACACCAGCTGCTGTGAGACCCGGAGCACGCCTCCATCACCACCAAGAGCAGGAACAGGAACTCCTTCATGACTCCACGGCTCCCTGAAAACAACCAGAGAGAGAACGTGCCCCAGAAGCACAGTCTGACAGCTGGACCAGAACTTTTACAGCACAAATAGTTCATTTTGACAGAGAATTAAACTTACTTTAAAAAAATCAACAAAAATTCTGACTTAAAAGTGGAAAACTAGATACTTTATGAAGATAAAAACATCCTGTGTTGTAACTGAAGAACAAATTCTCTACTTTTCACATCAGCTACGCAGAGTTAAAAGTATGTGACCTGTCCTCTCGTGTCATAATGTTGGAGCTTTTGTCTTACCAGCAGCTGCTCCTGCGTCTGTTCACCTGCTCACAGTCGTCAACATCCAGGCAGCAGCAGCAGGTGGAGACTGGACACGATGGAGGTCGAGGGAGGGCAGGTTGTCGTGGCCCAGAAAACCTGACGAGAGACACGACAAAGACAGAGTGATGGAAAGAGACACAGAGGGGGAGGATGGGGAGGAAAAGCTCGTCAATTATTCACCAGGCAGCGCGGCGGCTGTGCTGTGGGAGGGGGATCACGGGAGGCGAGGGGAGGTTTAAGAGACTGAAGCCAAACTGGGCCACAGAGATGAGAGTCAGGAGGTCTGGACGCATTTCATGATTGCAGGTTGTTCTCTGGTTTATTTCCTCCTTGTGTGACCGTGTGTGTCACTTTCTGTACTTACTGTCCAACATGTACTAACATGTACTATTACTACTAACACTCAACAGTGTCTGGTTAAACATGAAATATTAATGTTTGCACAAACAGACGAGACAAAGAAAACAACTAAAACCTGACAGCATGTAAATAAACACAGTGTTTCCTGATGCTGCACCTGTGACTGTCTGCAGGCTGCAGCCCAGATGGGATTCTTTATTCTCATGTGTAGGATGTGTTGGATAGATGAGGACCAGACCTGTTGGTCACAGCTGAAACATTTCATTCTGAGTGTCTCCTCCCTGCACACGGAGTCAGTGATGATACCATGATGTTTCCTTTTACAGATATTAGGTGTCTTGCTGGGATCCAGTTTCATTGCATCTATTGACTTGACCTGGATAACTGGGCTTCACAATAACTACTTTAGTTACCTCCCTACACTGAACACGACTTATTATAGGAAGAGGTTTGTGTTTTGTTCTGCTTTAATCTTGTGTTAATTAGGTTATAATGTTATTTTCACTGTACAACAACAAAATAAAGAACATAAGTGAGCCTTCGTGCTGCAGCAGAGGTGTAACACACAGATTTTATGATGAGAGAAACTGCTCAATGTGTCACAGAGGAAATATTTCAGGTTTGGTCATAATGTGTTTTTACTAATCTTCTGTTCATTCTTACTGTCTACTACTACCTATTCTAAAACAACTACCATTACTACTATAACACATGCTAATATAATTACTGCTATTACTACACCTACTACTACTGCTTTACCTGTTCTGCTACCAGTGCTGCTACAACTATTACCTGTATTGTTTGTACTGGTTAGTGGTGGCCTGTGACTGGGGGGGTCACCTGATCCAATCAGGGCGGGACAAGCTGCTCTATCTGTGAAATACAAACGTGCAGTTCTGGTGTTGGAGTTTGTGTATACAGGTTATTGTTACTGTAAACTGTATTGTATCATCTGAAGGTCAAAATACTCTGTGTTCTCAACGCTGGCTGCAACAGCAGTATACAGTGTACACAGTGTACACAGATCCAGTCTCTGAAAGATAACATCTGCTCCTGCTCTGATGCATGTTTTCACTTGTCAGACTATCAGACGGCAGGAGGATTACAGTGAGACAGAAACTCTGACAGAGAAGCAGGTGAAAGCTGCTCTAGTCTCACTGAAGATGCTAATCTGTAATCCCAGAAAACAAGGATTACCTCTGCTGCTGAGGGGGACACTGAAGTCTCACTTTCAGTGCTTGATTTATTATGGTTTGTCTTTATATTAAGAGACTTTTTCTTATTGTTTCCAGTAAGTGTTCTGTAAAATCTGAAGTCAAAATGTGTTTTGAATACATTTGCAGTCCCTAAGAGCATCACTGCTCCACATTAGACCATCAGTGAAAAGATTCTGCTGAGAGTTGTGGCATAATCCCTGTGGGAAACACTTATTATCTTTAAATGAACTGTCACTGGACCACATAGAAAAATAATAAACATTTCATATATCATATGAAATATGACCTAAATGTCTAATTTAATTCAGATTCAGTTGAGCACATTACAGTAACAGCAACCAAGTATTTGCTGGTTTATCACTGTTTAACACTGATGCTAATGTCTCACCTTTCTGTGCTTGAGCAGGTTTAGACTGTAGTTTGTACCAGTGACCAGCAGGAGGAGGCACAGACCTGAGTAAAGACAAGCAACAGGATAACAGAGGTGGTCAGATCATTCACTGAGGTAAAAGTGGCAAATAAGTAAGTATAACGTAGCATCAAATGAAAAGTGCATGTTATTCAAAACTGCACTGTAGTACAGATACGAGTCGTGTAGTACTGTGGTGGTAGTGGTACTGCTGCTGTTAGTAGTAGAAGTAGAGGTAGTAGTATTAACAGTAGTTGCAGTTTAGTATCGCAGTAATAGTACCACTAAATGTATTAAATAGCAGTAGTGCAAATACTGTTAGTTAATGCTACAGAAATACTTCTACACGTACAGGTCCCACCCCTCAGCTGTCAATCATGCCACTCTGTCACTTACACCTTTGTCCACTAAAGTCAAATTACTGAAGCTGCTCTACAAAGCTACCGTGAGGGGGTCTCCACAGGGAACCTGCAGGTGTGTGTGCGTGCGTGTGTGTGTGTGTGTGTCTGTGAGACAGATGGAGGTGTTAATGAAGAAGACAGCTGTGGTGCAGCGCGGCGGCTCGTTCTCGCTGCTCCTCAAATCCAACATGGCAGCTTGGACTCAGTGACAGGAAGAGACTCGGGGGGGGGTGGGGGGTCACAGAGGTCTGAAAACAGGGAGTGGAACGAACAGATTGTCTCTGCCCTGTCAAGGCCTCAATCAGGTCCTCAGATGTGACACACAGGGGCTGGATATATAAGAGGTGTCAACAATGATAAGACATTTCCACATATCCGTTAAGAAACAGAAAATAAACTCCTGTAAATGTAACTAAAGACACGTTGATTGAGGAGATTTAACTGCAGCTGTTGCAGTAAAGTAAACAAGGGCGGGCCTGGGAAATGTTGGTGCAATAAAAGCGTCCAGGTTAAGTGGATTATAAGAACACAATAAGTCTTTGTGTGTGAGGAATTTCCTGCAGCTCTCTTCTTAAAATTAAGATTTTTACATGAAGGCTCTGTGTTTTTAAAATAACTGAGATGTACCAGATCCGAACAGTGGTTTCTACAATAACAGGCCGGTTTCCCATAAACCACAGTCAGCGCTTCCCTAAACTAAAGTCTGATCCCTCACGTCCATCATGTGATGACACGTGAACAGCTTCAGACTCCTCACAGAGTGTGAACCCATTTGTTTCAATAAACATCATCACTACTGTCCTCATCATCATCATCATCATCATCATCCTCCTTGTTGTCCCTGAGTGTTGGCACCATCAGCCCCGAGTGTCATCATCTCCATCACCAGCTTCTTCATTACTACTGCTGGCTACTACAACAAATAACACAAAACTGCAACTGTTGATAATGTAATGAAATATATAACAACTGTACTATCACTACATCACTGTCAAGTACTGAGCGTGTACTACTTCCAGTACAGCTACAACTGCATAGTTACTATAGCTTCTCCACCTACTGCTACTAAAAAATGACTATTTTTACTGTCACTACTACTGGATATGCAGTACGTCACTACTAAGAGTACTGCAAGTGATAGTACTGTTACTAAACCAGTTTTATCATTCTTGTATACTGTACACACCAAAACAGCTAGTGCTCCTACTACTACTGCAAAAACAGCAACTAAAGACCTGCTACTAGAAACTGAGACTATCGGAGGTCAAAGGTCAGTGTTCTGGTACAAAATGAATGTGTGAAGAGGTTTGAAAAATTGAGCTCAGTATTATAAATTTAAAAACTGCTGATCTACTACTGTTTGCTCTGTAACCTTTCGCACTCGGGCGGATGTGAAGTCTGCCATCTGCACAGGTGAAATATTTCCTGTGTGACCTCTGACCTCTGCGTGTGTAAATGTGTATGTGAGATTCCAGATGAAGCCACAGTTCATAAGGAAAACACCTCCAGGGAAACTGGCATTTTTTTGTGTTGTCAGTGTGTGTGTGTGTGTCTCTCTCTCTCTCACACACACACACCAGTCTCCAGTGGTCTCTGGCTGTCAGTGTGGATCCATCAGACCAACAGGAGGGAGGCCGTGACCTCTACACCACACTGCTCTACTGGCTTCTCTCCTCCTCCTCCTCATCCTTAATCACTCTCTTTCTTTTCCTTCCTCTCTTTTTCCACTTTAATCCTCTGTTTTCTTTGGCACAGGGGAAAAGCTCAGCGAGTATCTGATTCATACACTAATATTTACATCATCACGACTGGAGGAGAAAAAGTGAGTCAGAAGAGGAATGACAATATTTACGGTAGAAATACTAGTACTACAACTACTACTGTACTACCACTACACAGTACCATCATAACTACTGCAGTTCTACTACCACCTAGTACTATTACTATGATGCTGAAAATGATGCTGTAATCCCGTTTTCTTCATCCTTTTTATCCTCTGCTGTCTCATGTTGGCGTCCTTCATCTCTCCCTCTTCTCTCCTCCTCCTCTCCTTGAACCCTCATCTGGTTGTTTTTTCAGTATCTAGGTCAAGGTTGTGTTTCTGCTTTCTAGTCTGGACACACACAGACTCTCTCAGAGTATTTTTGGCAGCTCAGTGTGTGATCGCCCCTTGAGGTTGTCAGAGCTTTTAGGTCAGGCAGATCTGTGAGCTTCAGCAGCTTCCTGGAAAACAGAAAACCCATCAGCAGGATGCCGACAATACAAGTACTCAACATCATCATGTCACGGTGGACAAACATCAGGCAGATGAGTCCAAACTGCATTAAAGGATCATTATAATGTAAGACAGTGGTTTGGTTTAAAAACTACTCACAGTAACTGAAACATCCAGATATAAAATGTAGATAGAATCAAACAGGTAACTTTCTTCAGAGGAGCTTTTCCGTGTTTCAGCTTCTGATGATCTTTCCACCCACCCCATCTGCTGGGGTCGCTGGGATCCAACCTGGTTTGGCATATTGACACAGAGGACGAGGGAACGGCAGCCGTGTCACCCACAAGGAAAAGCAAACTGGTGGGGGGGAGCGTGAGTGTGTCTGAAGAGGGGGGTTAAAGGTTGAAAGTGCAGGTGAAGCTGCTCAGTGAAGCGTCGCACTGAGAGAAAACACAGAAACGTCTTCCTGTCAAACAAAATCACAACACAAAGTCACTCTGCACGAACATGTTTCCACAGTGACACATCAACATTTTGTCTTTTTCTTCGTCTGCAGCAAAGTGCTCCACAGTTTCTGTTGAAAGCTTCGAATAGTTACTTCATATTACTGCATTTCTTACGTGTTTTCATTTTATTATGAGTTGATATTTTACTTTATGTAAAATGGAGTGGGGTTTCCACTGAGCTGTCAGTCAAACGCGTGGCCCACACAGAAACTCTGTGGTGGTTCGACCTGAGCGTCACGCTGAGGTCAAAGCTCGCAGGCTGAACACGGACTCTCAGTAAAGGTCGAGACATTAAACCGTAGCATCCTGCAGATACACACACGTCCTCTGGAGGTTTTGTGACCTTTTCACTAGCTACTCGTTGGCTTCGACCACCTGCAACTACTGACACAGGTTTTAAGGAAACAATCTGGGCTGTGGTGTTCAGCTGTGAAGGTGCATTTGATGCTTTATCAAAATGGAGGAGGTGGAGGTATTTCCTTCATCATTTAGATTAGATGAGACATTTCTAGCTTATACTGCTCTCTGCTGTATTTCTGTGTCACTCTGCAGCTAAGATCATATGATATTGTTAGATTATGCTGACAAAAGTCGTAGAAAGTCATTATTTAAAGCTTCTATTCTTTTATAATCCTCAAAATAATCTTGAATCTGTATCTGATTTCCTTATTTCACCTTTATTTGTTCCTGGTTTATTGTCTGTAAAACACTTTGTATCTGTTATTTTAAAGTGCTGCCACAGATAAAGTTCATGTAAATTTTTTATTGTTGTGTGTTTTACCTTGGTGCAGGAGGGAGGGAGAGAGAGAGGAAGTGCAGGAGTATCTGCTTTTTGGAGTGGAGGTAATGCGCAGTGACAGCTCAGTGGGTGGAGACGTAGAGAGATCCATGTTTCCTGCTGCAGCTCTGCATATGGATGAATAAAAAGAAAAATGGTAGCAGACTTGGGGAGAAAAATGAGATAACCTCACTTACAGCCAATATAATATGAGCTTCTTTTTAGGTTCAAGGATCTTTTTACACTTAAATTAGAACAATTCACAATAAAAACTGAGTAAGCTGAAGAAAAATATTAAAAGACCTTCTTTCTGAGTCAGACTTGAACATGTGCTCATGAAGTCCTGACTGTCACGCTGAGCAGTGTGAGAGCAGCAGCTCTGCTCTCACTGTCCATGTTCTCCACCAGAGAAAACGTCTGGATGTTTGTAGATGGTTGATAAATATTTGATGTATTTCTGTGCAGCTGGAGCAATGTGTTAAATGTTGGACACACAGGACGTGTACAGCAAATGCAGTATATTTACAGTATATTTACAGTAGCCTACATAAAAAAATGTCTCTTCAGTCATGTTGGTCACTTTGAAAAACAAAACCTGGTTGATCTTAATACTTCATTTTGCATTTTAAACATGTTCTGACTGGTCTTTTGTATTTTATAGGAATTATATTTTAAATATTTTTACACAAAATGTGTGTTTAATATATAGTACAGCACACTTAGTTTACTTAATGAATGCTACCGTGCATAAATACAAATGCCACTTTAATGCCGTTTACTGAAGGACATAGAGAGATAGATATTGTGTAGTGGTCCTTTAAAAACACTTTACAATGCAAACATGTTAAAAGTGATGATTTGTGCGTAGATTTAAACATTTTGCACACAATCAAACAATGTTGAAAATCTACATTTTCAACCTTTTGTCATGTAAAATGCAGTTAGTACTGTTTGCACATCTGTGTTAGTAACACACTGACTCGTCCTCCCTGTGGTTTGAACTTCAGGAGTGTTTGTAATGCACTGAATTATCTCAGTGACCTAAACCAAAACAACATCTTTGCTCTGGGCTGCTGCCTCCTCGTCCTCTGTGAGACTCGATCTCTCCCTACAGGCCTCGTTGTCGCCTTAAGAAGCCAAAGTGGGACACACAACATCCTGCTTGGATGATTGATCACGTCACAAGCGGGCAAAGTTAACCAGCTGAAGACTGCAGGAGAAGAAAAACTCTCATAAATGATTCCGGGTCAGTCATTAAAGATGTAAAGTTGGCAGCAGACAGCGTTCTGCACTCCAGACAGGAAGCTTAGTGAGCTTCGCTCTGGCTGCTGATTTTTTTTATCCCTTTGTTTTACAGTTCTCTTCTTTTTTTTTTTATACCCTGCCTCGTGGTAACAGCAGAAGAACATCAGGAAAATGGATCCTCTGTCTGAGGTTTGATTTTTAACTCTGTTTAGGAAAAATATTTCAGTTCAGCATATTTCTGAAATCACTCTCTGTCCCTGCTGTTGGTCAGTAAGTGGCTTTTTCAGTCTCCAGTGGATCGCCTCTGGTATCGCTGTGCATTTGTTTTCTTTGGGGCGGGGATGAGTTCACACATCTGCTGGTGCAAAAAGCGTGAACAGACGGGTGGGAATGGACAGCAGTGCTGTGTGTGTGCCGGGGGGGGCAGCTTCAGTAACAGCAGCTAAAAGCAGCTTCAGGTTGTTGGTGGCGTGCAACACTTCAGTGTTTAAACTGTGAGATTCCATAATGCAGCTCTGACTGGATTTCACCTCACTGGCTGTTTATATGACACATGTCATCAACTAAGACTTTTCAAGTTTTCTCTATATATTTGTCGTTTGAAGTCTCTAAGATGCTCTTTTGACACCCAACCATGCTACTGACCTGATGTTAATTAACCTTATTAGTTGTAAAATGTTGTTCCAGCTCCTCCTTGTTAGGACGATTTACTTTTCCAGCCTTTGTTTATTACCTTTTTTTTCCTCAGCTTAATATTGTTAACGTCCAAGTGTCAGTTCATGTTCTTAGGCAGACTTATGAACAGCTCGTAATAGCTGCTGTAGTTCAGCTACATGGACAATAAACCTGAAGAAATGTAACATACATGCAACATACAGAACACAACTTAAAGCTAATGTGATAAAACTCGTTTTCTGGAGAGTTGACACAATAATATCAAGATGCTACTGGTGTGAGAAAAACAACATGTTTTGAAATGTGTTGAGACTGTATTGCTGTTACTCTGATGTAGATTAAACTTTTTAATCTTCACCTAACTTAAGCAGACTCAGGAGGCAGGTTTGTCTGGCGGGCTACTCTGTACACTGCCTGAGGGCTGACTGGGGCGGGGGAACAGGTGAGCAGGTCAGGTGATGGATGGAGTGGGGAACTGCGCTGACAGCAGGTGAATGACAGGGTCTGAAAAGACAGAAGACTTGAGTACAAACAAAAAGAAACAGTGAAAGGGAAAAGACGAGATGAGAAAGCGAGGTTGCACAAAATCTTTTATTTCCAGGACTGAAGAGCACAGTTCAACACGTGGCTCACAGACAAACTGCATTTTCTAAAAAAGTTTACATATAAGTAAAACGGTCACTGATAAACGTAATAATGTCTGTGTTCCTTCTGGAGAGGTCTGTATCACGCTTCTCTCCGGTGGACAGAACACTGAAGGTAAAGGGGGGTTTAATGAAAATGATGACAACACAAGAAGAAACAACTAAAAATCACACTTTACAGAGGAAAACAACAAACACGCCACCAGAGGAGATCTTACATGATACTAAGCTAAACTACAGAACACAGGGAAGGTGGAAGGCCGGGACCAAAATACTAAAACAAGACGTAGACTAATCTTTGAAGGATCAGAAACACCTTACAAAGACCAAAGGTGAGAAAATTATTCAAACACAAGCACGAAAACCAGCACAAACAGTGGAGAACAGCAGAGGATCTGACAACGTGTGACTGTGGGAGGAGGGTGTATGTGGAGTGAGGCAGCAGGCGTATAACCTGAGAGTGTGTGTGTGTGTGTAAGGAGGGCTGAGCAGCAGGGGCGTGGCCAGGCTTCAGGGTCAGATTGACATGAGCAGTAAAACATGAGAAACTAGGTTAAAATACCAAAACAAAGACAGATACTTCATGACAGTTTGGCTTTAACAGTGATTTAATGGCTGCTAACACAAATATACAACAGTGAGTAGTCACTTCTAAATGTAATCTGGTGGAGAAAGTGGTTTTTACTTCACAGAAAAGTAAATCTGACTTACCGTCCCGGCACCGTTTTGAGTCATCAAACATGACATAAAGATAAAATACACTAACGAACAAGAAAGAACAATATCCACACAACATAGAGTCATGAAATGTGCTGGAGTACGTTTGTCAGAGCAGTGATTTTAAGTCGTGGCTCAACAACACCATAAAAAACAGTTATACACACAACCATTTTTAAATGTTTTTCTGCTCGCACAACTAGTTTTAAATAATCAGCTGTATAAGAAATGTCACTTTACAAAAACAAACAGGCAAATCTTTAAATGCATTTCTTTGTTGACGTGATTTGCTAATACTGACAAATCACTTTTAAGCACCTTTCTGTAGTGAAACAAAAGCCTTTACACTTTTACACAAGACATTCAACGAAGGAGCAACTGCAGACACGTGTTCACATGTTCATTTGGTTTTTGAGTCGGTGCTAAATGCTTAATGCTGTCCAGTGCAACACTCTTTACCTTTCAGGTTTCGTGTGATGCATTCATATCATGTCAGAAATGAGATAATTCACGCTGAGCTTCTGAGCTAAGAGGAGCAGTGGTGGATAGTTTGACTGTGGAACATTCAAAGAAAAACAACAGTCACAAACCCATCTGTAGAACAGCTGTATTTGAGTCTCTATTCAAGAGCAACGTGCGTTGTCTGTCACAGTGTTTTCATACTACAACATCGGCAAACATCACAAATACTGGAGCAGCTTTACTACAAGTTGAAATGTCTCGTCTACAACAGCGTTGGCGCTCTGAGCATTTCTCAGTCGAGTGGAGAAAGTTTCATTAACATGAAGAAGAAAAAGAAGGCAAGAGAAACTCCTAATGCACTAAAACAACTAACTCAGAGTTAATGGTTTGGTTTGAGTCCCCAGCTATTACTCCGGATGGATAAAAGATCAAAATCATCATTAATGGTAATGACTCAACATTACAAGTCTGTTATTTTGAATGAAAATATCAATGATTGGTTTGATGTTTTACGTGATTCTTCTGTTCCACACGTTTGAGTGCTGCTGTTTTCTTATTCACTGAAATGACTAGTTTGTGATTACAAGAAAACAAAACTTACAGGCTCTTCCTCCTTTACTTGTGATTTATTATTTACATTTAGACACTCAAGAGTTTCCCACATGACAGCAGGATAAAGTAGGTGAAGGTCTAACACAAGGCATTAATGGGAGAGTTTCACATAGTCTCCAGTCAGGAAACAAAAATGCTTTCATGTTTCATTTTAGTGCCACTGATGGACAAATCAGATCTTTCTGATTATGTCTGTAATATACATATAAGTGCACAGCATCATTGTAAGCCTCAGATAGGCTAAAATGCAGCATTAGATAATTGTTGTCATGCAGCTGCCACAGAAGTAGCAGCAATAAATAAAAACCTTTCAACTACTCCTCTTTTCTATTTTATAAGCTTCTATCCTCTGTTTAAATCTAATCTCCACAGTATTAAAAGTTTAAAGGAAATGCTGTTTTGATTTGTTTCATAAAGCACCAGGACGAACGATTTCACTCTACAAATCATCTACTTCTAGGTGACAAATTAACACTGGTGTTCTAAAAGGTCTGTAGCTGTGTTCAGTCTAAATCTCATGGCTGTTTGGAAAAACGAAGAGACATCCCCTCTCCACCTTACCCCTGAAAGCAGCTTGATCCGTCACTGCTGTTACATTTACTGTATATTAGCAGGAAGATCCTTTAAATGAAATGTAGATTACAGATAACAGAGGTGGAATTGCACACTGAAGCCCGTTAACTGCAAATTACTTCTTATAATATCACTGCAGATCATCCACCTGTAGGTGGACAGAAATTTAAAAAACAATAAAAATCAGTTAATCATTGTCAAAAAAGCCTCACCATGACAACTGGACCAGAGCTACTCGAACAAACAAGAAGTAAATCCTATTGCCACGACTCAACGTCCAGAGAATCTGAGAGAATCTGCACTGATAACAGCTCTCAAACAAAGACCACGTTAGTCTAAACTGAAACAAACAGCTACTGTCAAAGTGGGAAATTAGTCTTAAAATGTACAGTATGGTCAGAGAAATAGTGGCTGTAACGCACCATCTAATTTTTATCTGAATTTATCTTGAGTCAGGATTTGAGTTGAACTTCTTGTGGTCATTTTCCACAAGTTATCTGAGCATCAGTAACCACTCTGATAGAGTGTGTCAGTGTCTTCTTCTCTTCAGGTCTTTAGCTGTGTGTACAGATCACAAGGTGATGGCTAAATTCCAGTCAGGTTGATGTTCAGGTGAGTTGGCCAACTGCAAACATCTGCCTGATGTTAAGAAAACACAAATCTTACCTGAACTATGAAAACAAAACTGTCAGTGAGCTCACGACTCGCCAGATAACCCTGTAACACCCAGTGGGAAAACAACATAACCTTTTCTTCTGGATTTGTCTCTCTTCAAGATACCCATCTCTGAGTTACTCGTGTAACCCTGGTTCTCTGAGCAGACTGGGTCTGATGCCTCATGTTGGGATGAGACATCCAGACAAATGCTATACAAGACAACCTTATATGAAGTCTTTCTGGAAGAGAGAAGTCACATTTGTGACTCTTCTTTTAATGATTTCATTAAAATTATAATTTTAGTTTTTTTATTAGTACCTTTTCTTCTAGCTTCATTCTTTCAAAAGAAAAATCCAGATTTTTGGGGGTCCTGTAGAGCAGGAAGTCCATGTGAACATGAGACAGGGGTGTCACTTGTTGCCACACCATTTCCATTGGGCATCAAACACGTTCTGATGTACGCTGCGTTGGTGCCTCTGATGAGGCATTTATTCTCCAGCTGGAAAAAAAAGTAATCACATTTTAAGATAATCCACAGTCTCTCAAACAAAGTTTGGCCTGTGAAAAGTTTTAACTGGATACTGCAAAAGCCCTACAGAGTGATTCATGAATTCACTGTTAATAAAGTTTTTAAGCTGCTGGAAGAACAATATCCATCCATAAACACAGTCCATGTACTTTATGGAGCCCTTGTTGACCTGAGTCATCAGACAGTGGCACTAAACAACAGATGTGTAGTAAGAAGGCTGATGTCCTAACAGTCAATGATGAAGGAGAAACAGGAGGGAGAAAGTGAGGGAGGAGGAAGTGCGGAGACATCAAGAGGAAAAGGAGAGGGAGGAGAATCCAGCCGAATGTGCAGTAGTTATCGGGATGACTTCAGTGAGTCTAAACAACGATGAAGATAAGACTGGTTGTGAGCGTGTGTAAACTGAAACAATGCCTCTATTATATACATGTATTTCAGCATAATAAGTGTGTGGGGGTTAATATCAGTCTGTGTTTGTCTGTATCTATTTGTAGACGGTCACAGAAAGTAAAATCAAACTGTACTGCAGAGCCCTGTGTGTATGTGAGCTTTGAATAGTCTCTCAGTGCATCGCCTGAGATGCACCCCCCCCCCAATCCTCCATTTACAGCATTAGGTAATGATGACAGTCAAATTGTAGGTCAGCACCGCTCATGCTTGACTGCCCAGCCTGCCAGTATTTTTCTTTCACTGAAAGTTACTGACCCTGAAGAATAACAGTGTAGGCCGAACGGGGCGGGGATAAATGGATGCCTGCCGGGGTCCACGTCCCATCCCGACCTTATTCTATTCATTGTATTCTTCCTCACCACTGTCTCTTTGCTCTTCTGTTCTTTGTTTGGCCAATTCTCTCATCTTTCATTACACTGTATCTCGTTTTGTTTTCCCCTCTAAACACCAGTGATGCTCTTCATGCTTGGAAAAACAGAACACAGAAAAGATAGAGTCCAGTGATGTGGGAGTCTTCTATTAAGAGTATTTAATTAATCAGTATTTGTTAGAAATATGTTAAGTGGTTGTTTGTTCTGAACATTTTAGATGACTTGTCCATATTCCTTATACTAACCTTTGAGGGTTACACAAGGTTTGCTTCTTCACTTCAGTTTTTTTCACAAGCATAATAATGATTTTTTTTTGAATGATTCTTTTGATTTAACTTAAGCATTAATTTGGGTTTTAATGTTCCTTGCTTAACAAACAGGATATCTGGTCTTTGAATCTGCACTGGATATTTGCAGATAAGTTAACAATGCAGAATTGTTCTGTCGGGGAAGAAAAATAAACCACAGTCCTGAGACATTCCTGTTTTTAAGCCTGCTTAAATTTAGCAGGGCTAATTGGTGAGGTCTCAATATTGTTTTTACGATGGGAATTTCTCTAGAGCTCCAGTTTCATGCCTCTGTTTAGGGGGGCATTCCCAGCCCTCACTGAAAGAAAGTTTGCCGGACTGAATAATTCCTGCTGTCCATGAACTTATTAAGCAAGCATTTAGATTATAACAGTAATGTAAACATAGTAATTTAAAGTACTAATGTGTTGTTAGCGCTGCAACTGGTTCTTTTCATCATTACCATAACAGTTTTCTGTTGCCGCTGCAGAGTAACTGACTAAACAAAAGTAGAGTACTGAAAAGCATTTGGCACAAATTCTAACCCCCCACAGAATTTATCTAGCTAAAGAAAACCATTATTTATACAGACTCCACTGGATTAGCTTCTAGTCGACTCTATTCTCAGACTGTGTTGCTCTGACCCATCTCCCCCTTGTCTTATTTACATGACATTTCTGGTCACATTAGCACAGTTTACACTGAGCTCCATGCCAGCCCGAGGCCTCTGTGCACTGACTTAGAAAAAAATCAATTTTTATGAAAGTAAAAGTGCAGGGTTGAAGGGCTGGGGTTGTAGATTCTGCAGCCCTCACTTTGTTCATGTTCCATGATATCTGAGGGTAACGCCGATTTCAGGACTTGTCACTGAGCTCAATTCAAGACCAAACAGTTCTGTGGACAGCTGGCAGCAAGTAAAAAAGAAAGAACAGGTCTGACGCTAGAGCATTTTAGTGACATCATTTTCGTAATTATTTGATGACATGACATGTAGCAGTACTAGCTAGTGTCATGTGAGAATACTATCTAAATACATTACCATACAACCACTTTACAAAGTTACTGTGGGAAAATAAAGTGGTGCAGAAATCATCATTGCTCTGGATTAAACTGTGTTTAATGAAAAAAGACAGCGTAGCAAACAAGAGCTACTGTGACTACTATTTAAGGATCAGAATATTAAAAAAAACATTTATTTAAAAACCCTGACAGCTGCTTACTCTGAGCAATGGTCTTACATGAAGACACGGTCACAGTTTAGGTTATGTCACAAGACAGGTGACTGTTCTGCTGTGTTCTTCTGTGTGCTCTTGACATTATTTTAGAAACCAAAGAGAAAATGTGTCATTATGTTCTTCATTGTATTTTAATCTAATCCCATGTCTTACCTTGCTGTGAGCAGAATTCTCCACAGTGGTGCTGAGTATGCTGTTATTCGGCTGTGGCTGGGACAGATCCAGTAACTGCTCTAAATCCAGTGCAGAGCTCTGTGTGGAATACTGGGGCAAACAGGATGGCAGAACCTGAGTCTGTTGCAACACCTGCAGTTGGGGGTGTTGCTGCAACTGGTAGGGCAGCGAGGACATCACCAAACTCTGGTAGTGACTAACATCTGGTGTGGTTCCACCATTCAGTACTGTGCTACCTGCATGTGTGCTGGAGATACTGTAATTTGTGTGTCCAACCTGAACGTTTGGTGTGAAGGCTGCATGTCCATTTGGGACAATAGAGCCTTGTGTTGTCATTCCAAACTGATCTTGGAAACCAGTATTCTGGCTGCTGAACAGCTGATGGGACTGGAGGTGAACTGAATGTTGGTCCTGCTGGAGCTGCCACTGCTGAAATGGTTCCAGAAATGAATCAAGGTGTTTATGTCCACCATTTGACTGTGAGTTTTTGGGTACAGTATGTGGGGGGCTATGGGTGAGGTTGTTGGGGTCATGTTGGTTTTCTGTCATTGCCACCCAGTGGCCGTTAGTACTGCCAGGTAAAATATTATCGTCCACAGTTCCAGGCTGGGAAACGGACTGGGTCTGTCCTTGTTGAGGTTTCACCAGCTCACCTGCACTGATGAATTGCTGCATCTGTTGTGACAGCTGGATGATGGGCTGCCTACTGCTTGGAAGAGCAGCACAAGGGACAGCAGGTATCAAACAACCCTCCTGGGAAACACTTTGGGCTGAGTCTGAGTTTGTGGGGAGGCCTAGAAGTCCAAATACACCTCTGTCCCCTTGTTCTTTCCCCTCAGTTCCATTGTCAAGGGAGCTTTGGATGTAGGACAGGATTTCGTTGTTGGTGAGAAGATCGCTGAGGGTCGGGATGTGGTTGGGATCCAGCTCCACCTGAATCATCCTCTTGTCCAGCAGCAGAAGTTCCAGGTCTTCTGCATTCAGGCCCAGATTCTCCAGAGCACTGAAAAGTTCACTGTTGGAACATGTCTCATCTCCATCAAGAGACAGTGAGTCCAGGGTGGACAAAAGCGCATCGTCACTGGCCATTTTATTGTTGGATATTCCGGTGTCTGCATCAGATACAATATGCCAACTGCTACCACTTAACAAGCCATCAAAACCATCAGTCTCACTTTGCTGCTGACTATAAAGGCCGCTGTGATAAGACACCATAGGCTCTGGTTCCGGCTGGCTGACGTAGACTGACCCATCCTGGCTCATTAGCGCTCCTAGCAGGGACTTAGGGTCCAGGTCATCTGAAGAGCTCTTTTTCAGTTTTCCTTTCTTGGATTTGCTGCCTTTGGTTTTGCTCTGGAAGGAATCAGGGAAGCCGTGCAATGGATAACCGGTCTGATAGAGAAGAGCCTCTCCAGTGGCGAAGGTGAAGGGAAGGTGCATAGATCGCTTCCGCAGGTGTTCTCCTCCTTCCTCCTCCCTGCAAAGACAGATGATACGTAGAAAGACAGAAAAATCAACAGACAAATTAGCTAAACTGAAAAAAAAAAAAAACCAAGCAGGAAAAGTGGAACACTTACACCAAAGGCCTCTGGGTGGCGATGATGTAGTCTGGTTTGCCATTCTTGTAGACAAGCCGGGCGTTGGCCTGGACCCACTTCCACCGGTTGTCCTTAGTGAGCAGCCTGAAGACGGTGAGGCCACTCTCGCCTGTCTTTATCACTGGAATCACATAAGAAAAAGTAAGAGGTCTGTGCTGCTGCTGTTTAAGTTCTGCACACCCTGCAGTGTGTTGGGAAAAATTTAATAATTGATAAATGAATGAATGAAGTAATTATTATGTGATGAGTGTTGTTGTGATTTGGTGCTAAACACATTAGCTCGATTGAATTAAATTGGTTTGCTGCTGTGGAAGCTACATGTTGATGTTCACTTTGGTTACTACTGGCTGTGTCACCTTTGGCAGCAACGACTGCAGTCAAGCGATAACTGCGTCTTTCAATCTGTCTTTCACTGACAAATATCCCAAAAATATATACTTTTTCACAGCACTGCACATACAACATCACATCCTTTTCTCGCCCAGTGCCTCATCTCCATGGCTCAGTGTTGTGTCTGGTGGTGTGTGTAACTGTGGTGCAGGTTTCTTTGGTGTGTACTGTAGTTTCTAAGCAACATTGTAAGTCCCAGGTGCAAATGAGTGGAAGTCTGCTTCCTCTTAGAAAAACTGTGGATTCAACTACACCCCAGCTGAACACGCATAAGCGGCTGACTGCAATAAAACCTGGATCATATTATCTTTTTGTTAAATGATGAAATGCTAAATTATACAATCATATCTGAATTGCTTTACCACCATTTATGTTAGTGTTATATCCCAAAATAGTTTTAGTGTCTGCAGAAAGATTCAGAGTCACCACACGTTTTAGCTGTAGAAGCCACAGGCTGCTGACCTTTATACCACTGCGTATTGCTTTTCTAGAAGTCAAGAAAAACATTGTACAGAGTACCGGCCGCTTCCTTCATCCAACTTCCTCTGTTCCTCATAAAAATCTCACTTTCATCAGAACCAAAACCAAACGTTACATGTTCTGGTGCCTTCATTTATTTGTTCTTTCCGCATAAAGAGGTTCTTGTCTCATAATCTGAGGGATTACAGGAGTACTTGTATTTTCTAACTGGACCAATCATATCTACTCAACCCAAACAAATCCTGGCCGTTGTGGGTAATGAATATGGTGTATGAATTATTATTATTAAGTATACAAGTGAACATGCATATATGTTGTATAGATAGAAACAGAGTGAAATGATTGTGTATTACAAGTATGGTACATTGCTTTTAGCCTGTTACTGTAAATTATGTATTGTAACTACAATTACTACTACACTGTCAACCTTTAAAATAAAATCTTTATTGTATTGTAATAAACTGGATTCTGTTGGAGTGCTTCTGTATGTCTGTGCTATATGGAAACCTGCCTTCTCACATCTATCTATATATATATTGCATCTGCATATGCATCCATTTTCACTTCTGCATGCACAGCCACATGCATACAGTATGTGTTTCTGTGTGTGAGTGATACAGGATTTGAGGGCGCCATGGTTACGACTAACGGGGTCATCCAGTACACAAGCTAAGTAGGACACTTGGCTCTCGCTTGGAGAGTTTCTCCATCAACAACAGCGACACACACACACACAGACACACACACACAGACACACACACACACACAGTGTTTGTTTGTTTGTTTGTTCCATGTGTTACAAATGTAATTTGAGCCAAACACGAGACATGGGTCAATGCACTCTAACTCTGATTATATAGTGATCCTACATGGATTTAATAAAAAGTCGTCAAACATAGACAATTCAGCTGAATTAACATCCCTCTATCAGTTTCTATCTATCAGTGTTAGTTAACAAAAAAAGGATTCATACACAGTGTTGATCCCACCCTTTGTAAATCATGTAGACTGAGAACAGTGGCGACTTACTTCGGACATGATTTTCAGCACAGTACAGCATGTCTGCAGCATGGATGAACTGGTAACCGGTACCTCGAACTCTCAGCTCCGCCTCAGTGTAGCCCAGGACTATTTTACCCCTGATACACACAAGATAATTCCTCTTAAAGTGAGAGTCTACATATTTGTTTTAATTGTTGTTTCATTCCAGTGCTACATGTTTTCATAAACGTGGGGTTTTGACATTACATACTTTACTTTACTTTACTTTAGTTCATTTGGCAGACGCTTTTATCCAAAGCGACTTACAAGGAGACACAAG
>JAUYWH010000012.1:1274458-1372446 GCA_034779795.1 Ctenopoma multispine | reverse complement strand
CACACACACACACACACACACACACACACACACACACACACACACACACACACACACACACACACACACACTTACTCTGCACAGAAAAGTTAAAATAAACCACTCCACTAGAATGTGAGAATATTTGAATATCAAGGTTGAATATAAGACTACATTAGTTAAGGTGGGTGTTTTGTTGAAGGTACCCTGAGGGTTATGTTGATTTAATTTTCCTTGAAGTGAAGCCAAAAGAAATCAGGTGTCACTGGACATTCGATTCAAGCAGCTGAAAGAGAGCCAAAGACCTGCCATGACCCTGATATCTGTCGTCCAGACCCAGCATGACCTGGCTCAGGACCAGAGTGGAACTACGCTCCCAATGTGGGAGGGGGCAAACTCAGGCCACCAAAAAGGAATTTGAAAGACAGAAGTGTTACATGAAATACTTCTCAGAAAGAAAAATGTAAGAGGGGTCTTATTTTTCTCTTGTAACTGTTTTTGTGCTTCATGAACTCCATCTCTGGCTCAGCAGTTAAACCCAGTGTACTATGCACTAGAGTTAATGAATGATAACACATTTCTGTTGGTGTAATCATCTTTAAATATTAGTTGAAAGCTGAAGTAAAGATTCCAACCAAATGTCACGTCTTTTCTTCTGCTGTTGTCTCACTCTCACTCGTTTGGTTATTGTGATGTTATGGGATGTTGTTAACAGATACAGCAGCTTCACCTCAGATTTAGGTGTGATGGGTAAATGAGAGGAGACGCCTCCGGTGAAGGGAGGAATGATGGCTGAGAGGTGATGTTTACACCTTTGATATACAGTGTTTTACTGTGTGTATGATTTTAAACTGCATTTCGAAGTGTGTCAGACAGGCTTTAGATCATTTGATTATCACATTCTCCAGAACGGGATTAGACTTCAGACCGCTGCATATCGATGTGACATCAATCAGAATAAACTTCAAGCTGCATGCGTTTGTTTGTTTCATGTTTCTGGGTGTGAGGCTCATGCGTTCAGTTATGGGTCTGAGTCTGTAACTTAGCTCCACCAGTCCCAGGTGACGCTTGCCTCCTACGACTCTGCAAGGTAATTCCTCATCCCCCCTATTTTATATTAACTTGCCCGTTATTAATTCTGCATATTCATATGAAGCAGTTACTACCTAACTAGGCCTTATACACAAAGAGTCATAATTCAGAGGTACAATAGCGAATCTATAGGACACGGTCATTACATTTTCTTTGGTGGTTATCACTATAGTTAAAAAAATAGCAGAATGTGAGCCCTGGAACTTATTTTGTTCTTCTGCAAGGAACAACATCCACATGTGCTTTGTCTTACTCTTGACCTCTCAAATCGTAGATCGATTTTCTGGAGTTGATTGAAACGGAATGAATGAAATATTCAACAGTTTTCTGGATCAACAGAGATGTTTCCAGGGGTCTTGGTGCTGTTTTGGGGGAATATTGGTGTTCTCAGCAGAAACACTGAGCTGTTTACAATTTGTTGATAGAATTTACAGGAGCAATTTACCTGATGGAAGCCAAGGTAATCCTGGATGGTGTGAGAGCAAAAGAAGATGATTCCCTCTGCTGTCACAACCAGGACGAAGCCATTTAGAGCCTGTGGAAACATTTTTTTTTGTTTCATGTTCATATTTATGATGCAGATTGGTCACTGGAAATGAAAAAGTTACTTCATTAGGGAAACAATCACTTAACAGAAGGAAGAAATGTTTTTAAAGACGGTTCGTTAATACATACTGGACATTTGTTTGCCAAGTCAACAACTGACTGTTGTTAAACCACAGAAAAAGAAACGTGTCATAAATTGTTCAAAACAGTTCACAGTAAATTTAATAATAAAATATTTCATTTCAAGGTAAAGTTTCTGATTTTGGGGCTCAGAGCTAAGGATGGTGGCAAAAAGCATAAGCATAATAGGAAGAGACCAAAATACAGTAGGTATAGCAGAATAGTAAGGAAGAGGAAGTGGAACAGGACAGAGGATAAAAAAGGATAAAAGATGAGGAAGGCAAAAAAAACAAGAATGAGACTTTGCCCCCAAGAGGGAGTGGGGGAGGTGGGTAGGAGAGGGGGAGAAAAAGCTGAGTCCCATGGATGTCAGAGGGAGAAGAAGCAGCAGCTCACTACTGGATGACTAACACCTCAATCATCGCTCCTTTACTCCCTCCTCGTCTTTCTTGGGCCTCAGGGCTCAGTGAGGAGGTGATGACACTGTGTCCTGACACTGCAAAGATCCACTACGGCATTTTGCCAGCATCCGCCTACACCTCACTGATAGTAATGATGGTAATGATAATGACCTCCGTAGTAATACAGTCTTTATCTGAACTGACGTGTACAATAATACACTTGTCCTCATTTCCACACATAGGCTCAGAGGGTTTCTTAGGACTTGTATTTCTTCTGTTGGGTCACAACTTTGCATTTCCTGGTGGAACTATTTCCAAAATCCATTACTTGATGTCAAAAATGCATAACCACAAGGCCTAAAACAAGACACTTTCTCTTAGCTGCTGCATTATTCATATGTTGAAGGTAGGAGGGTCTCACTCTGATATCAAGAAAAGCTCTGATATATTTAAATATAACAGTCAAACACTAGGTCTCTACTTTATTATTAACATTTTCGACTATGGGTAGGGTTGACTGATTCATTTCTTTTAGATGAAAAGTTGCCTTATTTACTGTAACACTACATACACTCCAATCCTAAAACAATTAGTAATTAAAATCAATTAGGAAATTTGATATTTGATGATGTTATTTTGTGTTGACTGGTCTGGTCACTGGATAAAATGAGAATTGTGAAATCATTACCTAGGACTCCGCAACTTGTCAGACTTCATAGACTAAATGATTAACCAATTAGAATCAATAATGAGAATAATCATTATTTTTATTCTTTGTACTAATACTAATAATGCTGATACCTTTTCCTTGTAGGCATGATCATTCTTACAGATTGGTTTAATTAACTGTTTGGAGTCAAATGAAGATTATTTAAGGTTTAAAAATCTGCAGAAAAGATGAAGAATTTACAGTGTGTGACCGCACACACACACACACACACACACACACACACACACACACACACACACAAACACACACACACACACACACACACACACACACACACACACACACACACACAGTGTGCAGTGACATACTGTACATGTACTGTGTATAAATATTTACTGTAGATGTATTTGTCTGCAGAAAACACATCCCACTCAATCACTCTCATTTTTGGTCAACATTTCTCTCTCCTGAGACTGAGTGTGTGCGTTTGTGTGGGGCTGTAACATTTGCTGTTTTTGTCTTTGTCACTGTGTTTCCTGGAAGATGACAACACAGGAAAACTCTTTTTGTCTCTGTTCCTGTTTCAGTTTTTACCATGAAAGTAGAATTTCTCAAAAACAGTTTAATTTAAACCAGCTGCTCGTATCTCTCCTGTTTCTGTTTTCTGCAGAGCAACAAAGGTTGTTGTTCCTCAGCCTGACCCAGCAGACCTTATAATCAAGTACTTTAAAATAAAGCTGACCTTATTCTATGTCTTCTTTATCCCTCTTTCTCTGTCTCTCTCTCTCTCACACACACACACACACACACACAAACAAAAGAACAACTTACTGGTCTTTAAGTGTACTATACGAAGAGACCCGGGCTGATATATTGTGACACAAGCAAAATACTTTTAGCTGATTTTTACCAACAAACACAAATGCTTCATCCAACCCCCCCAAACCTCAATAATACATGTGTTCACCGGCTCTGTATAATTCATGGGCCAGTGTCTGAAATGGAACAGAGCAGCTGAAGGCAGGGAGCAACTGCCGGAGGGAGCAACTGCCCTCCATGCAGACACATCTTACATTCTTCACTGCTCTCGTGACCTATTTACTCAATTGGGATCAATATATTCATCAATACATTCATTCTATTTAAAATTTAAGAAATAACAGTATGAGGTGCGCTGGTCAGATGTGGTGAAATTTAATTAATCCCTCTCTAGTCCAGAACCAATAGGAATGATGTTTCTGCTGAAACCCAGGTAAACAAGCCATTTGTCCTCCTGTCCTGCTGTGCAGAGCAGCCTCATGTCCATCACACAGCTAAAACTCAAGCGCTGTTGTTGTGTTGCTCAGAATCTCTACACACAAGAAGCTGTTGAGGGCGTATCTGTTGTTAGAGGACGGTTACTTGTTGATTTCTTTATAAACACATGCAAGACGTATTGAAAAATAACCAGTCACTCACAAATATCTATATTATTATATGTTTTTCAAATGCAAACACTTCAGTTTTAAGTCTTAACTAGTCCTGCGTCTCATCTTGCATTTGAAAACTAACTAAAAGCTGTCACAAAAATGAAAAATATTATTAACAAGACTACATGCAACCGAGGGATACGAACAGGTACTTATTGTTGTTGGCCTATTTCTCACCAACCTGCAGCAGCAGCTCTCCCTCAGATATGCGACCATCTGTAGACGCTGTGCTCTTGTTGTCATCATTGTGATCGCTGCTCCTGCTTGTGCCATTGGACAGCTGGCTTTTCAGCGCCACTACAGAAAAGAAACAGACAGTACAAGTTAGTGATGGACAAGTCGTTTGGACTGTTGGTCAGACACAAAGGTCAGCTTGCAGACATCTCTTAAAACACATCTGTTTTAGAACAAAAGTCAAAGACAAATTAATCAGTATCACAGCTGATATTATATATACACATATATATTTTTTATAAACTGATAACATATGTTACTGTTTTTTCCAGTTTACAGGAAGGACAAACAATCTTTCATTCTAAGCACTGAGAAGGTTGTTAATAAAACAAACAGAAAGGATCCTGATTGAAAATGTTTTTTCTGGTTACACGGTGACTGTTGGCTGAACTCCTGTCCTGGCTCAGTTATTTAGATTCCTTGTTTGTTAGTTCTGTTCAGTCTGATCCTCTGCTTCTGCCAGTTCCTCATTCTGCCATCAGTTGGCCTCGTTCTCCAACACACACACACACACACACACACACACACACACACACACACACACACACACACACACACACACACACACACACAGTTAGGGATCTGGACACCTGCATTGAATTGAATTCATACTGGACCTTCCTCTAACCAGACGGATTTACCTACATTTCTAGCAGAGAGCTCTGGACTATTCTTTACACCAGAGCTGGAAAAAAAATGGTCCCTAACAATCTAACATATACAAGATTGTGACTATTATAAGTAAACATCAACTAACAAACAGTAACCTCAATTAAAAAAAGACTCCCCATCTAAAAAAAAAATCCTTTGTTGGTGACAGAGCTCAGTGTTGAGGAAACTCACAAAACCATGAGCAAGAGCAGAAAAAACATGTCTACTATCAATAATTAAGAGATAGCAGGGGTAGCAGGGGTTTTCTGTGCCTTGACGTCATGACTGGAAGCCGCTGGCGAGAAAAAACAGAGAAGCAGGGTAAAGAGACATCTGTTGGCACAGTGAAGGGTGACAAGGACTCCGGCAGTAAAGATAAAAACAATACAACAGACACAGTTCTGCACAAAGCAACTATGTAATAAAAAAAGTATAAAAGAAAAAAAATATATATAAAAGATATAAAAAGTAATGAACACTCAGCACTAAGCTTTAAATGTTCACACACAATAAGGTCACAGTGTGTTTAGAATAAAATTTTAAATCAGTTTCCTCACTTTTTATCCACCGTCCTTATGTTACTTAGTGGAAAAAAGTGGTCATTCAGTATTTATGAAAAGCAGCACACTGAGAGTGAATACATGAGAGACAGCAGCTTTGTGTCTGACAATTGTCAGATCTAAAAACATGATTAAAGTCTGAACTATTTTTCCTACAAATAGTTCAACAACTAAACGGAAATAAAATATCAGGTCAACCTACAGATTAAAAACAACCCACTAGCATCAGTGAGTGTGTTCTGCCGTCAGCCTGGAGGCAGGATGACACAATGACCCATCTAATCCAGCATCTCATCCCCCACGGGGTCACGGGGTTTGACCAAAATTAATTTTTCAAAGGTTCAAGTGAGTGCAGTGGTCGGGTTGACGGGTGGAGTGTCTCCACAATGACAACATCAGCAACAAACAGAGCTATTTGCAAACAACAATGTGTCAGTGTTAAATATTCATGAAGGGCCCTCTAGGCTTTATGTTATTTTGATTATCAACACTGTTAGTCTATAATCTTCTCTAATTTATTGTAGAGCTGCAATAATTTGCTGATTAATAGGCAAATAAAATATATTCGTATTTTGAATCATCAGGATTGACAGTTGGAAAGTGAAGTAAATGTATGAGTTGAATGTAATAACGTTTTAGCACATGTCCTGAACACAGCTTTACCACATGGAACAATATCCTACACTATACAGTGCTGTGAAAAAGTGTTTGTCCCCTTCCTGATTTTTTTTATGTTTTTGCACATTTGTCACACGTAAAGGATTCAGATCATCAAGCAAACTGAAATATTAGACAAAGATCACCCAAGTACACATAAAATGGAGTGATTATTTTATTTATTAAGGAAGAAAAACTATCCAAACCTGCCTGGCCCTATGTGAAAAAGTAATTGGCCCCTAAATTTAATAACTGGTTGTGCCACCCTCAACAACAACGTCAATCAAGCATTTGTGATAACTGGCAATGAGTCTTTAACATCGTTGTGAAGGGATTGTGGTCTCTTCTTTGCAGAGTTGTTTTCATTTCTGAGCTTGAACCACCTTTTCAAGGTCATGCCAAAGCATCTCAATTGGATTTAAGTCTGGATTTTCACGAGGCAACTCTAAAACCTTCATATTGTATGGCTCCATCAATCACATCAATATACAGTTGTCCAGGTCCTATAGCTGCAAAGCTTCAGGACAGGGACAAAGAAGAATTATATCTCCCGGCTGGCTTGGGAGCACCTTGGGGTCCCCCCAGAGGAGCTGGAAGAGGTAGCTGGGGAGAGGGGGGTCTGTGCTTCCCTGGTTAGGCTGCTGCCCCCGCGACCCGATCTCGGATCGGTAGCAGTTGATAATCGATGGATGGATTGAACTTTCTATATAAATAAGAACAGTTTACTTAGCTTAGAGCAGAGGATCAGTTTGTAACCTTACCTTAAGCTGACATATGACAGAAGTCACACTCAGCTCCCTGCACAGTAAAGATTCTGGATTAACTCTTCTGTACTAGTTACCAGTAAAAGAGAAGAAAAACAGGGGGTTCTCTGAAATCACAGGAGTCAAAAGTTGAAAGTGGGGACCTGTCTCCACCCGGCCCTCTTCAAAAGGTCTGTAAACCAGCCCTGAGTGGATTATGCCGCCGTGTTTTTATTCTCAAAGGCTTTCATCTCCTCCTCCCACCTCCACCCTGCTCGCTGTTAACACTGCCGTCTCCTTAGACCTACATTACTGTGTGGCTGAGACTTTGAGACAAGAATTGTCTCATTGCCACAGGCTAAAGGAGCTGACCTACAATACGTTATTGTTGTATTAGACGTTATGATAAGAGTGGGTCTCTCAGGGTTCATGCACTTAGTCTGAGATGTGTATACTGGCCTGATTCTGCAGGGTTAGTGCGTGAGCCAGACGTCTGCTTTGGTCTGTGTCGTCACAGTCACTAATCAGTCACCAGTTAAAACCTGTATTGTCCAGGTTTAGTCTATAAGAGGTTATTTATCTGACAGTGACTGGATGTCAGCTGAATCAGCATTAACATTTGTGTATTTAATAATAAAACCATTCTACAGCCACTAAACCTTTATGAAGGAATCTTAAATAATATCATAATATGATTTAGTTAACAGACACTTATCTGTCTCTGTGATACAATAAGTTGTCAAACAGAAAGTCAGAATTAATTTGGTGCTGATACTTCTACTTGAGGATGTTTGAGTTGTTAAGTGAATAAAATGTTCCATATTTCTCCTTTCTAATAATGATTTAACCCTCCTGCAATGAACAGCGTTTCGTGATCCAGATGTTCTTCCATCCATTATCCAAACCGCTTGTCCTCTTAAGAGTTGAGTGGAGTGTTGAAGCCTGCCCCAGCTGTCATTGGCTGAGAGGTGGGGTACACTCTAGATGGATCATCAGTATATGACAGGGCTGACATATAGAGACAGACAAACAATCACACCTAAGGACAAATTAGAGTCACTAGTTAACCTAAATGCATGTCTTGCTGTGAGGCGACAGTGTTAACCACAACAGCAGCACACTGCCCTCCAAATAGTCAGTGAAGCAGCCAGATTTCTAATGGCTGTTTGTTGCTTTCGGACAGACTTACAATCTGCTTTTAATAGCAAGTCTGTGAACACATTAAAGTCCGCCACACACAACCTGTCTCTCTCTCTCTCTCTCTCTCACACACACACACACACACACACACGCACACACACACTCAAGGCTACATCCCAAAATCCATCTGTCCTGCCTGTAAGCCTGCTAACTCCTCAACAAAGCCAATCCTCTGTCCTTTACCACCGAGCCTGTATCACAGTCAGCCCTGACGCAGAGACAAAAATATATACACCTAATTTAAGACTACACAGCACAGTTTATATGGCTTTGGTGAGTCTGGCCACCAGTCTCTGACCTTATTTTTTTTTTCTTTCTGAAGATCCTGCGTGAGGTGTGAAGAGCTATTTCAGTATTTCGGTAGGCAGAGAAGAAAATGAACAAGCAGCTGTTTCAAGCTTGGACAATGACATTCTCCAGCATCTCTATCTTTCTCTGCCTGGCTCATTGTCAAAACTCATCATTGTCACCACTTTTAAACCACTGCTGGTGCTGCTTCACTACTGTACATATGTATTTTCTCAGACAGAGCCCCACCCATCTTCCAGTGTTTAAGTCTACGGATTGACTTGATTTGAGTTTTATTATATGAGGAAACCCAGAGGAAATGACGATTCTGACAACAACCCCAGAGAAGTGTTTCCTACCTGAGAAGAAACTCTTGGTGCGGAGGTAGCTGACACTGAGTCTCAGGATGGACAGTTTATCCAGACTGGATATGACATCTTCGGGGAAGGGAAGCAGGCTGGCGAGGCGGTCCAGCTCTGAGTTCAGGCGGTCCCGGTGACGTTTGGACGGGTTGGACTTGGCGCCTTCAGCAGGGATTGGTTTGACTCTGAATATGAAAGAAGCACTGTGATATTTTTCTCATATCTTTTTTATTACCCAGTGAATATACACATGGAACATGGTGGCCTTTTTCCAAAACATATTCTCATTTGGTGTGAGACATGGTTACTGTACGAGTAATTTCTTTTTCATACTCATCAAACTATTCAGTGATCCCTTGTGCGCTATGGATGGGGCACTGTCAACCCCAATGTCAGATTAATTCTACAAGGACAGAGACGTTTCAACACAGAATAAGGCTGAGCCCTCAGAGCTACTTGATTTTCCCACAGTATAACAGACCCTGGATCCTCTAACTGCAGGGGTCAGGATCACTTTTCCTTTCATTTGTGGCTGATGTTAAACCTGTGCTGCAGCTAACACTTATTTTTAATTCATCAGTTTACCTGCTAAGTGTTCAGTTGACAGGACAGTTCCAAACCCAGGTTATTCAAAATGCATATTCAACTCTCCAAGAAAGAGGTGATAAAGTGAAAGTTATGAGTTTGATGGTTGATCAACTAATTGATGCAGCACTAAACTGTGAAAATTATTTTTTTATTTATCAGCTTCCATTTAGTCTTTTTACATGCATGTAGACACATTTTTAGCTGTCATATTACTGGTGTTGTACAGCAGAATATCACTATAAATAATCCTAAACATATATAGTGTTTTTATATAACATCATTCATAACGTACCCCTTCTGTGCCGGTTTTCTTCTTTTCCGTCCAGCATACATCGTTGACTGAATTATTCACAGTTAAACTGGGGGAAATCCATGAACTCAGCAGAACACAGTAGAATCCAGGAGGAGCCGTCCCACAGAGAGCCCACAGCAGCCAGGAGCACTCCCCGGGAGGAGAAGCATGTGGTTCATGTGTTCCTACTGACACAAACCGCTCCAAGCTAACAGGCGTGTACGTGACGGTAACGTGACGGTTGACGTTCGCTAACGTAAAACCGTTAAAATCTGTGTTCTAACGGTAACTAAAAGCGTTAGCTAGGAGGTAAAACAGATGCTAACAGTGGGTAAAGTCACTGGCTGTTAAACTACTCTGTAGCTTCCTGGACGTAGCTTCCTGGACGTGTTATGGGAATATCATCGGAGAAGTAACGTAACTTAGACCAAGTTACTGTCGTAGTTACTCGCTCCGGTTATCCGTCCACGGCGCTCCGCCGGTCACACACCGCGGACGCTGCTTCATAAATAAGAAAAACACCGTCGCATCATGGTGGCGAATTGTTCAGTAAAAAGGTTAGAAAACTAAAAAGTTAATTTCTCCTCCAGCCGTCATGCTCTCTCTCATCCCGGACCTCTCCACTGCTCCTGCTCTCCCCGGTCTGACAGAGCGCGCGCTCCCTCCGCGACGGCACTGATTTATCGTCGGGAGCGCGCGACGGGTCAAAGGTTACGTGGCTAGTTAATTTAAATGTAACGGTCGATGTTAAATCTGACGTTGACCGTTAGTTTTCATTTAGAGTTTAAAATTTAGTTTTTCATTTTTAACACTTTACACAGTAATTCTGAACAACTTTACTGTACTGCGCTTAATGCCAGAACAAGTTATTAAAAATACATTTATTTTAAACTCACATGCAACACCTTCACGTTTCACCTTCAGTCTAACTTAATGTGACATGACTAGTACTCTTTTGTGGCTAATCCTAGCAAGCTTCATTAGATCATCTAGAAAATTATCTTTGTGTAACTGGTGCTAAAGCTTTCTATTATCATATAACTTTAAGGAGGTGATTCTTGTATATGAATAGCAATAAATGTATGCTTTCACTAACCTACATTCAATTCTGTGTATGCTTAAAAGAACAACAGCCACAAACGTCATCTGGAGGAGTTTTTTAGGTCGGATGATGTCATCTGGAGGCGTTCTGGAGGGGCAGGTTAACCAAGCCTGTGTCTGTTCAGTTATTCTGTGTCCCCTATATAATGCAAACTCAGTTGTTCACTCAGTAGTGGGCAGCAAATTAATATTTCACTAATTTTGGGGAAACTTAGACCATAAGAAGCAAATTGAAAATCAGTGCAGCCGCCCTCCAGTCTGGCAGTTCAGTCACTTTTTCTCCAGTTATACTGTGCATACATTTTAGGACACCACAGAAGGCTTAGCTGGGTATACTGTCTGGTATGAGCACCTGCATTACATGAAAACAGTTACACTGTCACCTAGTGGATACTGGGTGCCATAACGGTGATCAAAACTGCATATATTGTTTTATCAAATGATATATGAGATAAAGCTGCAGTTTTTCTTTTCTCCTACAGTAGTAAAGCTTAGAAACTGCACCGTTATGATTTGTCTCAATTTTTTTTGCCATTTTTTAACATGACAGCCACTAAAAGACAAAAGACTTTTTCATTCCTGTCAATAAAAGTTTCACGTCACATAATGTTTTTTAAATATTGGAATTTGTGGCACGACAACAACTGCACCGTGTGAGCAGATCACCTTTAATCATGTGAGCATGAAAAAATTGACTCAAGCACTCATACGCTGTTAGAAGCAAAATAATGAAAGAAATTTCACAAGAAATAATAAGATGAGTTACAAAAACCATAACAAAGGATTACATACGTATGCTGTGCAGAAAAATGTACAAAAAATGATTACGTGTGACACAGTTTAAGGCATATGATATCAAAATACACAGTAAATAAGATATTTTGAAAACAAAAGAAAAATACATATATTTATATACAGGTACACAAAGATACTGCATTGTGGAGCCTTTGTCTCCTGGGGTTTGAAAAATAAAAGTTTAATAAGTGCAAAGGCTTCTTATTGTAAGAGCAAGCAACCAGATGTATTTATACTCCTAAATGCAGAATACGTTATGAGAGAAAGGCTCCGACTGAAAGCACCCCAGATTTAAAACTGGAGAAGCAGAATTAAGGTGCATTGCAAAAAAAAAAAAAAAAAAAAACCTACTCTGAATATAGCGCTTTATTTTGTCATAACTATGCTATAGCTCTTCTGAATACCACCCATCCGGAATGATTTTTGGTCTAAACGATCATTTTTGGGAATCAAACTCCGAGCTGCTCTATTGTTTTTTAGTTAGTTCTGAATATCACAGACAAATTGTCTCATCGCTGATGTGACAGGAGCCACATTTATCTTACGACTGCTTTGGTTAATTCCATATTTCCATATAAAATAAAAATGCATTATTTTACTGCAAATTGCAGTCTAAAGTCACATTTCTCTCACATTGTATTGACAGTTTCCATTTGTAAACAGTTTTATTGTCAACATCCATGTTGTAGTTATGGTAAAACTTTTCAATGACTATATTTATTTGTTTTTGTATTGAGTATCAAGAAATTATTCCAAGTTTGAAGTGCGACTGGATGTGGACATGAGCGATATTTACAAGTCAAAAAATGGTAATTAAGGTAAATTGCATATGACATGAACGCAGCATCAATATTTTATTTTGTGAACATTAAACAATTCAGAGCTGTTTCCTGCTGTTTTATTAGTAGAAATCATTCCCTGTTGTTCCATTTCTGGTGAGAAATCCTCTGCACAAACCAACAAAAATCCTTAAACATCCACAGAAAATCCCTTTGGTATCCTCTACAATCACAGATGGCTTTACTGACGATTTGTAGGTATTTACAGCAAGTCAAATATTCAAATTACTTCTTACTACTTTAAAAAAGTGTTAAAAATGTACATAAGTGCTGACTTATGATTTTAAGATAAACAGAAAACCATAAAGAGTTCATTTAAAGGCACTCTCCTTTATTTGACTTGAACTTTTCATTTTTTCTCACTTAAAAAAATACAGTAGCTGCCTTTAACTCTTTTAACTTCTGTGTTTCGCTGCCGGACACGGTCGCATATAGTAGTTACTCCCAGTCTGAGCAAGTGCGTTGATAAATTAACCATAAGAGAGACACAGGAAAAAGGAAAAGGACGGACATTTATTGTGGTAAATATGAATGAAACAGTCCACTCTCACAATTAGTATCTTATGGAGAGACTGAGAAATAGGCTGGTATTTAATTTTTAGATGTAGCTTGAAGAGGAAAAACTTTAGGCTGTCTCTATAGATTAAACTGTCAGTCTGGGTTTATTTAAAAATATTATTATTAAAAGCATACAATTATTATTTATTAAGTGGAGTTGTATTCAAATGAGCAACAATAATGAATTTATAATCCAATATCTAAAAAATCCAGAGGATCCAGTCTTTTAAGAGCATCTTTTTTTTAATAAACAAAGTGCTAAAATTCTTGTTGTGTCATTGTGTCATCCAACACTTGAATCTCACCTTGTAATAAAGCTCTTAGTGTCCTGTCAGGTAGAGGATTTTGAAAATAATGTTGTCTACACGATGCTTTGGCAACACTCTGAAGTATTAGTGCAAAAAAATCTTTCAAATTTGGCATGGTGAAGTTAAGGCGAGAGCAGGTTTAATTTTGGTTCTGGTCATATATGAAATCTTTCCTCTACTATACGGCTCATTAATATTCCAAATGAAAATGTTTTCAACATTTTAACAGACTGTCCCTTTAAAGTTTCACACAGTTCTCTCGGTTTAAGGCACCGTCTGTATATTTTTTTTACCTCCTGTAACATGGAGATATTAAAGAATGAAGAAACAAAACTGGCTCAGTGACAAAGCTCTGAATGCTTTCAAACTTAAAGAAGCAGCTGTTTTCACTGAATCATCTCATATTTAAATCTTACATATTGTCCTTTTAGTAGGATGATGCTGTGCATTTCTTTTTCTTTTTTTGTTCTTGTTTTTCTTATATTTTTATACCCTGTCTGCAAAGCAAAGTACGGAAATGAAAATAATCAAGCCGCCATTTTCAAAACACAACAGCAACAAAACAAAAAGAAAGAGTTTTTGTATTTTATACTTCTGAGCAGTCAAAGTATAAAAAAGAGAAGAGGATCGGTTGTGCGTCAGAGACAGCAGAGGATTAACACAAGGTTGTTTTTTTCTTCTCGCTTTCAGGTCAGTCAGTCCGGTAGCAACATCTGAGACTCTCATCTGCTGTTTTAAAATGCATCCAGTAAAGATAGATTTCGATGGGAAGCATTCAGGTCTGATTTCAACTCCCATACATATTACCATCATATGCGGTGCTATAAATGCAATCACTGACTAAAATGTTCTTGTCCATTGGTCAAATTGCCAGGGATAAGTGGGCCGATACGTCATTGATGACGGCGACCACCTGGGCTGCAGCCAAAGTTTCGTCCACAGAAAAATCCAAAGACTTTCTGAAACTGGATGGCTCATGAGAGAATTTATAAAACTTGAACATAATTGCATAAAACAAATCACTCATTTAGGTAGTCCATTATCTTTTTTTGGTATGTTCCAGGAAACTCCAACGAGGAAATTCCAAAAGGAAAAAAAAAATCCCAACCCCAGAAGGACAGTTGTCTTGTTTTGGCGCCTCATCTTTTTTGGAGTACATTTCTGTTCTTCAGTCTACACCACTTTCATCCTTACAGACAGCAGACGTTTGCTTCCTTTAAACTGCTTTTTCAGTCAGATTTGGGATCCTCTGCCATCCAGAAGTCAGCATCCGAGTCCTATTTGTTCTCTGAGTAGTATGGGTTCCCATTGGGCAGTGAGGAGAAGGGAAAACCTCCATTCCCAATGACTGGATGGCTGTTGATCTGTAAAATGACACATTAGAAAGTCTAACTTAACAAAGATGCATTTCTTAATCAGTTTACAGTGAGTCCCTATGTGCACAGACTGTCACAAATACCTGAGGGAAATTTAGAGCCTCCAGGCAACCAGAATGTGACACATAAGTAAGTAAAACTGAACTAATCTAATAACCATAACAAATGTTGAAGGCCCATACTGTCATCTGAATTCTGAATTACATCTGTAAGTAAAGCAGAAATCAGAAATATTGTCCAGATTCTTCCATAGATATGTTGTAAAGAACTGTTATCAAGATACGTACTATCCATTTAAAAATAACACTCCCAGATGTAAGAACTACAGTATATACGAGACACACTTCTCACATCTTACCCAGCATCATTGCTCATTGATTTATATTATTTTCTTTGTCGCCGTCAAAACAATGGCCATTTCCCCAAATCCAACATAATATCTTCAAATGTCTTGTTTTCTTTTCAAAACCAGTAAGTGTCATAAGACATTGAGAAAACCACATCTGAGAAAGTGGAAGGAGAGAATTTGGGCATTTCTGACCCAATTACTAATTATCAAAATATTGGCCAATAACTTATCTGTTGTTCTGCATTTAAAATTGCATGACTTCCTGTGTATCCTGGGATTCTTGGGTATACTATAAAACTATAACAAAATTTTATTTTTTGATTGACAAGATTTTTATACATAATTAAATTATTGCTGGATCTAGTCAGAATTCATCTGCCAGAGCGCTGATCTCAGACTTGAATGTAATCTTTACATACAGAGGACTAGGACTCAATTACTTTGCTTTCTAACACATTATGCATGAAAATGCCGTCATCTAAAGAGTTTTTTTTACCTGTGTCTGATCACTGAAGTTTACATACTGTTGTTGCACCATTAGGCCATTCGTGTCAAGACCAGTGGTCATTTGGCAGGACAGAGCCACCTCATTAGGATTTTGGATCGCTACCATCCCCTTCACTGATTCACCTTCAGGAAGATAGAAACAGGAGGACTTGGAGGGGATCTCATTGCCTGCGAGGTTTATCCTCTGGCAGGAGGGTGCCTGGCTGAGGTGCATTCCATTTACAGGCACTGATGGGGTGGTATTGCTGAACATACAACTTCTAGAAGATCCCAGAGGTGGTAGCTCCAAGTCCTCTTGAGTAGTAAATGTTGCATTGGACATCTCTGGAGTGCTAAACATTGGCATTATTTGGATAGGGTTTTTTGGCGCTACAGCTCCAAGAACAGAGTTCCCTTGAAATCCTGACATTGGGTTGAGGCAGCCAGCCATTTGTTGTGGATCACTTGAGATGAGCTGCTGTTGCTGCTGCAGTGACCAGGACTGTCTCTGATTGTCATTGTTTTGTGTCTGAAGTGCAAAGTGGCCCTGTAAACAACTGGACAAGGGAGGTTCTGAAGTGAAACCTGGTTGGGTTGAAATATTTTGGCTGTATGCTCCCACAAAGGTGTCCGCTTGGACAGAGGAGTTCAACTGGTTGCCCTGAATGTTGAACATGGGATTTATCTCTCTTTGTGCACTTTGGTCTTGAAAATCGACTGAGAGGTTGGACGTCCTCATCCGAAGGGGGTTCTGTGTTGGTTGAGCCATTTGGTTGGTGTGAGTCTGATTGGTTTGCCTGAATGTTCCAAGGTTGTGGTCATTGGTATTGACTTGTAAGGCCCTCAGCTGATTCTGTGCTTGAGTGCAGGAGTCCACCAGTGATGGGTTGAAAGTCACTGGAGACCCAATGTTGCCAAGACCAACAGAGGCTTGATGGGAGACAATGTGCTGAAGGGTTGGACCCCTTAAACCAGAATCACTGGGTAGATTCATGTGGGTCAGTTTCATTATCCCCAGGCTTGGAGTCATTTGTCCATCTGTGATCTGCCCTTTGTTTGGTACCAGCTGGTTCTGCGGCTTAATAGGCCAACCAAAGCTCTGCTCCCCAACTTGGTCAGGATTCTGGTTGTGGAGATCCAAAGTGGAAAGGCAGGCATCATTCAGCTGATCTGGGAGCTTGAGCCCACCGTCTTTCTGCAGTTGCTCTTCAACGTAAGTCAGGATGTCATTGTTAAGAATGTCATTCAGTTCTTCACCCATGTCACAGTTCGTGTTGCTCATCTTCAGTAGCATAGTCTCCCAGCATTTGAGCTCGTCTGGCTCCACGTCCAGGGATTCAGTGAAGTTGTTGTCCCCTAAGATATGCTGCAGAGTCTCCATCATATCCTGAACCGTGTCCTCCATTGTCAACAGGCCTCCCACAGCAGGTTTGGGTGAAGGAAGCTGCCAGGCGTCTCCGGGAATATTGACTGTAGCGTGGGTGTCCTTGAAGGCGACGTCATTGAGGGTGTTAAAGGTGTTGGCGCTGTTGTGTTCACAATAGACAGACTGGTCCTGACGCAGCATGCAGCCCAGCAGGGAGTCAGGGCTAACAGAGTAGTTGTCAAGCTTCCTTTGCTTTGGGGAGGAGCAAGAGTCAGGGATTTCAAAGGTTGGACTCATTTCATACAGCAACGCCTCTCCAGTGGCGAAGCTGAAGGGCAGCTGCAGGCGTCGAAGGCGTAGCTGTTCTTCTCCCTCTTCATTTCTGTGGAAAACAAGAAAAAGAGGTTTTAGGACTGCAACTAATTAAGTGCTGAAGGAATTATACAGGGTATCTACACCAGCAACGTAGCATAAGCATAACATAGAGTCTTGTACTGCTGTTCAAATCTTTGATCTAGTCACAAACTTGTTGAACTGATAGTAATAGTAGCGGTTGTAATAGCATGGCTGAATACATGAGGTTTTGTTGAGGCAAAACTTGTTAGATCATAATAGTCTTAAAACTGGACTTTCACAAAATCTACAGGATTTGCTCAGAACATCGCATATTGTAAAAATGCTGGATTCACTTCTGTTGATCTGATACTTTACTGATGCTACGGCACTAACAAACTGGTAATAAATAATTTCTTTCTACATGTTTTGACAATTGTAAGTTCTCAGAATCTCTTTTGTTTTAAACATACGTCAAAGCTCTCTGCCGGGCCACAATGAAGTCTGGTCTCCCTCCTTTAAAGACCAGCCTGGCATTGGCCTGCACCCAGACCCACGTCCTACTTTTGGTCAGCAGCCTGAAGACAGTGAAGCCGCTCTCTCCAGTTTTTATCACTGTGCAGGAGACAGAAACAGTCAGAAATACCCCTCCTTAACTACATTATCTACCCACCTGTAATTTGAAGCAGAATTGAAGAAGCTACAAGAAAAATTAGATACTCCTTACTTCTTATGTGATTGTCAGCGCAGTACATCATGTCTGCGGCATGGATGAAGTGGTAACCTGAACCCTTCATGCAGAGTTCTATCTCATTGTAACCTAGAACCACCTTCCCTCTGTGAAAAAAACACAACAAACACAAACTTGAGTGACTGTAAAGGAACAGAAAGAAAATAAAGGTACATCTTATGTGTTCAATTTATGGTTCTTTTTTAAGGCCAAAATCAAGAAAAAGTGTAATATAGCAGTCCTCAAAAAGCTCAAATGTCCAGTTTATCACTTTAGTTTTAAACTTAAGCTACGGGTTAAACATATGGCAAAGTAATATCCTTTCCCTTTCTACTCTACCTAGTGTCGATGCCCGTTGGTGTGAAGTCCAGCTTGTGTTTGGTCTGGAAGAGGAGCGTCTTGCTGCGGATCTCTAGGATGGACGGCGGCTGCACTGGCGTAGCAATGGAGAACAGAGCGAGCTGAGGGGGAACCAGTGTCCCATCCTCTGACACCCGGCTCTGTCCGTGGAGGAACTTGAGGCGGCCGTGGAACTTCAGGGCCTGACAGTGAACACACAAGTTCAGTCACAAACAGAAAAAGATCATTGTGTCCAGTTGCATCAATTGCTATTTAAATAATGGGTCAGTTTATTTTTATTAAGTGCTAGAGTTTGGTGGATCTGTGCTACCAGGAAACCGGAGGAGTTGTCGAGCAGGCAGCGGAAACGACAGCAGAAGTTTCTCTCCAGGAAGGACGAGTTTTCTGGAGGGACGCTCTGAGGGTCGTAGGCCATGACATTGCTGATATCTGCAGAGGTCTGATCACCTGTAATAGTGATAAATGTTTACCAGCTTTACAAAGTCCCTTGTTGTTGACATGTGGACAAGATGTGTTCATCCTAAATGTTACTAACACAGTCTTTTCCTTAATTTCAGTTAAACTGAATTACAAGTTCGCATTCTAGCACTTATCTGGACTTACTGAGACTCTCTGTGTCACCGTCTTGTTGACTAGAATTTGGGTTGAGGGCGAAGTGAAGCTGTCTTCTGAAGAGAGCTCGGTCATCCGTGTGGATCAACTCAAACACGCTCTGATGGATGACGTCCGACTGAAAAAAAAAGAAACCATTTAGTGTCCTCTTCACTTCTCTTTAATTTGCTGTAAATAACACCTTACTTAGGCCATCCCGTGCCTCAGTTTGCTCACTGTGTTTTATTTTGTTCATTCTGTGTATGTTTTTGGTCATATTAGATTTGTTTTGGGTTGTTTCATATCTCTTTCTGGTTGTTTTGCAACTAATGTTTGTCTTTTGTGTCATTTTGCATCTTTTCTAACTTGTGTCTTCTTTTGGTAGTTTTAGTTTAGTTTTAGTTAGTTTGCATCTTTAATTGTGTGTCTCTTTTTAGTAGTTTTGCGACTGTTTGGGCCATCTTGTGCCTCTTTTGGCTCATTTTACATCTTTTTTTACATTGCATTTTGTCTCTTTTTGTCGTTTTTACTTACTTTTTACTTACTACATTCTATGAAAACTCTGTAAAGTATATGCATAATAAATATGTTTAGCTTACTCTCCTTTATAGCATACCCATTTTGTTGTTTGTATTTATTGTTGTGATGTTTTACTGCTTTAAAAAGAGATTTTAGGACTTGACTATTCCAAGGAAACATGTTTTTACTGTAATTTACTGAACTATATATATGGCATAAAAAGTACATCTAGGGTTAGGGGTAGGGTTAGGAGAGGTGGGTCTGATGAGTTATGTTAATTATGACTAATTATTGTTTGTCTTGTCATAATAAGGCTTGTTCACATCTGAGCTTCTATAAAAGTTTAAAAATTGCAAAAAATCCTTGTTTAACTTTCTTAAAGATCATTTTAACGTTTCATCAGCAGCTCAAATTTACTTTTTATTGTGCAATGCATGAATTTCACATCAGAGATTTTAGGGAGACTTGAGACTAATCAGTGACTTCACTGCAAACTACAAAGCAGTAAAGTACACCTGTCTTTCACCACTAGTATTATGTCTGTGCATGAAAGCAAGAACATTACAAATAATGGGTCCTGAGGCTGTGAGTTTTGGCACACTTGTTAGAGTCAGTTTCTTCTCTAGCTCAGTTCCCATTTGGGTGAGCGTTTTGTTGGCGCTTCAGCCTTTCCAATGTTTGTACTAGCGAGCAGCGTTCAAAACCGTTGATGCAAGTGTAAACACATGGAGCGCTAACAATACTCTCCGCACTGACAGACAGTTGTCTGGATAAATGCCACTGACTGAAACACGGAAACACTGGCACGTTGTTCTGCTGGAGGGCCAAGGTGCTGAACGGACCACACCTTTCAGCCTCTTTCAGTTACTCAACCATCGACAAACAAAGCTGAAATAAAACCCCCCTTTGTCAGCCGCACTGAAAAATCGTCCCCAAACTTCTCACCAGGCTTCTTAGTTCAAAGCAACCCTGAAGTCGTGATTTGGGAGCATGAGAGGTTTCCTAGCCAAAGTCAAATTTAGCTTTATCCCAGAAACTCAAACAAATACAAAAATTTATATGTATGTGTTAGTTTCACCTTTCAGGTTCTTGACATCTACACTGTCACATTTACACTTAGTGGCTTTGTCAAGTCACCCTAACCTCCCCAAAGGTTTCTTCTTCAGATATACAGTTTTATATGTGTATTACCTTCGTGTTTCCCATTTAATCTGCTCTTTAACTGTATCTTGAGCTGCCCTTCAAAGTAAGGTTTACAACGGTAATAAACATCTGGTGAATTTCAGGTTTTACCAGCCACTGCATCCTTCGAGAACAAAACGTTTTCTTCCCTGATTAGCATCCTGACTTCAGATTGTGTGTTGTGTATTAATGTGTGTGTTTTTGCATGGTTGTGTTTGTGTAAGGGAGAGCTTTTACTACATGCATTCTCCACATGCAACGGTTTGTTTTCTTCCTCACAGACTGCAGACATTTTTAACCCTGGGTTCAAACAAATGTGTTTACAAGTCAGGAGTTCACAGCCAACAAAGCTGCGGTTCAGTAAGTCTCACGAATGCACGCACACACACACACATAAACACACACAGGCACATGATCAACATGTTGTCTGTATGAATGATGCTGAGATGTGAATAAATGCTGCACACAACGAGTCTACAGAACTAATTCCTGCTTCTGCATGCACATATTTTCTGTGCACTGAGGAAATAGTATGAGAATTTTCGATTCCCTCACTGTCAGTTTTATCTCTTTCTAGTGTTATCTCCACGACCAGTTTAGAGTTGTTTTGCAGCCTGTGTGATCGTCGTGTAGTTGTTGCATCAATGTTTCACCTTGTTCCCAGGTCTCGACAATAATTTTAGTGAATAGAATATCAAGAATATTATGAGTTCAGGTGGACTTTGTGCCAAATTTGAAGAAATTCCCTCTTGGCATGTTGAGATATGGCTTTTCGCATGAATGAGATGGACATACGGAAGACCTGAAAACACGACAACTGTAAATCTAAGTTGTAAGAAAATCAGACTAACTCTGTTTATCATTCTTTTTTTGTGGATTTCAGTCAAATATGTCATAAATGTGACACCATTGGACGACTAATTAGTTAAAAAGTGGCCAGAGTTTTAAAAGAATGTGACTTCATGTGTTTAAAGAGAACAACATGTTCGCTGTGATGCATTCAAATCTCTGCGATCTGACTTTTATAGCATACAAACATGAACTGAAACCAACTGCTTCGTGGATGGCAGGAAACAAGCACGAAAACATGCACTAGAGTGTTTCTTTACAAGATGTTTTAAGAGGAACATCAGAGTTGAGGAGGTCAACGAAGTGGAAACAGGTTGTTGTGCAGTTAATTCTGTGCAAAGAACGCCTCATACTGGAAGATTTCGTCACTTCTGGCACAGAGAATAGAAAGAAACACTCAGCTGCAGATGGAGCTTCTACATTCTGAGGTCTTCAAGTTCTGTTGAAAAGCTTTTAATTTGTGTGGCAACACTCAGGGAGGCTGCTGAGGTGTTGGGTAATAATACTGCTGGTTACAGCAGCACTGGACAGTTGCTCAACAACTCTTTTCATCATGTTTTTCATAAAGGAACCACAGAAACCAGCAGATTCACACCCAACATATGTCAACATTAGTTGTCATATTTTACTGCAGACATTAACTCGTTCGATTTGTAACAGAGGATTTAGTTTTTCTGTAGAGACACAACACGCAACGAGAGTAGAAGCTTCTATACACAGAAATATTCTCTTTAGTTCTTTATAGGTTTTAATTATGAAACATGTTTATCTGATTATTTCTTTACGGCGTTTCATTGAGCTGTGTGAGATGCTCACAGCAAAGATAAACCACATTAAGCAAAAACACATGTTTCATGGTGACAGAATTGCAGCTACAGAATGTGGATTTCAAAAAAGGCATCAAAATTCAATTACACGGCTCTGAAATGTGAATTTTGATGAGTCAAAACTACACTGGAGTCGTGTCAGATCTTGTTTAGATCATTATTTGTCTTTCTGCATTTTTGCCCATTTCTGCTGAATTGCCATCATACTATATTTATTTTTCCGGTGTATCCTGCATTTTGTTTTTTATCATGGTTTCATTATCACAGTTAATCATGTTCTTAACCTGATGGAAGCCGAGGAAGTCTTGGATGGTGGGAGATGTGTAGAAGACATAACCTTCAGCCGTCACCGCCAACACGAAGCCGTTCAGAGCCTGAAACAAGGAAAAACTTTATTTGGAGCTTCAGGCTGGCTTGTGGGCCTCATAGTTATCCTGTATAAACATCTCACATAAAGACATATTTTATACTGTTACCTGAAGCAGCAGATCTCCCTCAGAGAAGCTGACTCCGTCGATGGACGTCACCTGAGAGGCGGAGGCCGATGGGGTCGACACGCTCTGGATGTTTCCCCCAAACATCAGGCTCCGGTCGCTGGTCCAGCTGGAGCTGTTCTGTCCTTTCTTCATGGCGGCTGCAGATGAAGAAGAGTAAAACTATTAGAATTTAAAATTTTCTGGAACTACATGACTACATCTGATGATCACCCTTAGATTTTATCCTACATCTGATGTTTATTTGTCATGTTACTATTGTTTTCAGCTGTTGAATCATTTGACCTTTTCGAAGAAACACACACAACTGTGATTTTCTAATTTGTATATTTGTCCTTTCACCCAAAATCTGAAAAACACAACAGAATAAATCATCAAGAATAAACAAGACGTTTCTCTTTCAGCCATGCAAACTGATGCAACTCTGGAAGCCTCAACTCTGCAACAAGCTCCATATTAGCTTAAAACATGCAGTGAAATCTGAAGTACGAAGTGAGACAAACAGAAAGAGGAAGAACATGTCGTTGCCTCTTTCTATCAGGGTGGAGCCGCCTGATGTTTCCTGGCGTCTTACAACACCTTCGCTGAACTCCGAGACAGCAGCAGAAAAACAAGAGATACAAATAACTGTCCGGACCACCTTAAAATATCCTCTCAGAGAGGAAACAGGTGGATGTTAGAGGAGGAAACCAGCCGAAAATGACGATGGATGGAGCAGGACAAAGGCAGCTGCGACAAATAAAAGTTTTTGATGTCTACAGTAGATTTGACTTTTTAGACAAGAACATACACCTGAAGTCCACATCTTAAGATTTGGGAGCTTGGTCATAGTTCTCCAACAAAAATGTGTCAATTAACAGATGAATAATCAGTAGAAATGAACATTTAGCTTTGATAATGTGATTTTTTGCTGTTCGGAGGAGCTGTGGGAACTTTCACAATTTCCTGACATTTCTGGACCACAAATGGCCAAAGTATGCCAATTAACAGATAAAATCAGTAGGAGTGAACAAATGTAAACTTCTAGCTGATAAAACGTGATATTTGTTGTTGGCCACAAAAGAAAAGACATGAAGAGACGTCACCTTGAGCTATAGGAACTTGTAAAGACACTTTTTAGGCAAAAAAAAAAAGATTAAGTTATAAAACAATCACTGTATCAGTATTATTCAGTATTAAAAAAAAACAGCAGCAGCCCTAGGCGTTGCAGGCTGCTGGTTTAGAGGAACGTTTTCGTACAAATTATCTGTAGCCTGACACCACTCGCACACACAGAGACACACACTGGCCGGGCTCAGCCCAGGCCAAACGAGGACAGAGGCTGAGCCACAAAATTACCCGTTGGCCTCAGTGTTTTTTCCCCTGTGGACCGAGCACAGTGGGGGTGCAGCCATTTTGGAAGACTAGACTCATATGAAGTGGTCGACTCAATCGATCTGGATCTGGATTTCTCCGAGTGTTGTTCCCAAATGAGATGGAGACATGCAGTGTCTCCTCCAACAAAACCAATCGTAAAAAGGATTGAATGTATAATTTAGAGATACTGGATAAAAAGCCTCAGATTAGAACCAAAGAAAAAGTTAAAAAGAGCATTTTTTTTTTGAACATTTCCTTTCTCCTTGTTGTGATTAGAGACAACAAAATCAAGTTCTGCTCTGACATAATGTGTTTAAAAAAGATTTGGCTACAACATGATGTCAATGAATCTACTGTATAGTTAGTTTGGGTTATCCCATGGTATCCTGGGCTCTGTAGTATTTGTGGGTATAAACAGTGAAATATAAATATAAACCATAACAATATTATACTGTAACAGTGGGTTTTTTCCCTACTGTAACTGTTCTATTACATTACTTTGAGTGATGTGAGTAAAGGAATTGCACATGACGTTGGTGGTTTAAAGTTTGCAGGGAAACTGAGGGTTTTCCAACCGAATGGTAAAGACATTTCTGCAGCTGATGTGGTTACATCTGCAGGTTTTTAAAAAACTCTGCTGCTCCTCCACTTCTCTGACAAAATTACTTCTGACATGAGAAAGTGGAAAACATTTGGACAGAAAGTGTTTACCTTATTAGTTATTAAGGCCTGGTGCTCGTCTAGTCAGCAAAGACAGAGGTGAAAAGTTCACTTCAGGACAGACAGTTCGAGAGTGAAACCCTTCGTTTCAAACCCATAATGGTTCGTGTTCACTGAGGTATCTGTTACATCTCAAGACTCACATGTTCCAGTTGTTGTTTTTTTAACGCAAAGAAATAAGACTTTCACTTAAAGTGGCCATAATATGTTTAATTTAGGCTTCCGTTTATGCAAGCTTAACTGATTTTCAAATGTAACAAGTGCAAATACATATTATAAAGCCTCTTCATGCAGAGACTAAATAGACTGAGCTCCTGTGTCTTTTTAGCCCTCCTACCCCCCATCCCACTCTGTTGTGATTGGCCAGCTTGTGGAGGTTATCCTGTGGGCCAAACCATGACCAGTTGGAACAGCACCATCCTTCAGCAGCCACCCAGGGACAGCATACTCAGTGGCTGTAGGACCCCAAAACGAATGGCCAGTTATGCATTTCTACGCAGCTTGACATCAACTAATGTAGCACTTTGAAAAAAAAAACCTCTTGAGAACAAAGCAAATAGACCAGACTAAAACCTGGCATGCAAACACACTTTCATGGGCATCCAACTTCACAAAAGTACAAGTAATCTCAGAACGGTAAAAGCATAATATGACCCCTTAAAGGTTTAGTCACAGTTTGATTTTGCTTAACACAAAGGCTGCACCAGGAAACTAGTAAAGCATTTACTGTATATGCTGGACAGATAAGAAGATCCATTCCATGTTTTGGTCTTTTTTAACCAAGTGACGTTCATGTTTTATAAGTTTCACTATCATTCCCAACACAAACCAAGCCTACTCCCTCAACCTGGTATGAACCCGGAGCTCACGCTGAGCTGCCTGACATTAAAAATCCCCAAAATGACTGAGAAGCCTTAGCACTGGCAGTGGTTTTGGCAGGCGAGCATCCTGGGGGGGTTTCTCTTTCCTTTAAGTGTTTTCCAGCAACATATGGGACTGTCTGTGTTGAAACTGCAGCTGTTTAATAAAGCATATATTAAATATGATTCATGTGCTACTACTGGTACAGACAATGTTGTTCTTTTTGCTGCAGAAAGCTGTAATTAATTAATTAACTATTATTTTCATGATATTCTCAATAAATCGTCACCAAAACAAGTCCAACGTAAAGAGGCCAGTTTTTTATTTAAATTTTAATAAAATGTTAAATAAAATAAAAAGCAAAATATTACTTGTGTATTGTATGGAATTCTACTTTATTGTATCATATCAAACGTACGTACCTGTTCTTTTCCCAAAATGTCAAACTATTCCTTTAATTCTGTGAAGAAAACCTAATATTCTGCTTGGGACTAAGACTCTTTATATCATCAGAACACGTAAAGTGAAGTCATATAATTTCAGTGTGGTACAAACGTAAGGAAATGCCAAAGCACAACCAAAACAGATGGGTTGGTTATACACACTAAAGCACCAGGGAAGGAAATGTACCAGTGTGGTTAAAACTAGGCACAAATGCTTTAAAACTCTTTCCAGTGTCCCTGCGTGTGGAAAACCAGGTGGAGTCATGTTTCAGAAAGCTAACATTTGAGCTCGACATGAAAGGAGATAATCTCATGCTGTGGCAGGAAATGCAAATCGTGTTGGTGTTTAGGCGACATTAGCAACTAAACTATATGTTACACAAGAGCGAACGCACACCACGAGTGGCTGGTTTGATCGAATCCATAAAAATATTAAGGGAACACATAATTTGAGTTATGGATCACTCGGAACAAATATCACAATACACCAAAGAGCCAAGGGAGATTGTTTGGACGAAGACTGGTTAACCAACAGAAGAAACTGAAGATTTGTTTGGTAAGACATGAATCAGCCTGTCAAATAGACTAAAGAAAGGATTCAATATTTTATTTTTTATTACACTGAGATGCCCTCTCATGTTGATTTACACCACTGTCTGTTTAATTTAGCTTGATTTATTGGTTGCTGCCTACCACTCACATTCCCAAAGCTGCATTTCACTTGTTTCACACATGTTTGAGGGTTGGCCACCCTGCAAGCTCAGGCTCAAAAAACCTACTGGTGATGCAAGTAGGTTGCAGAAGGGGAGAAAAAACATAAAAGGGTTGGGTTTGGTGAGAGATAATACAAACTTCTGCTTTATAACTGCTTCTATTAACATTTTATCAACATTGAAATAAAGTTTGTCACATTCTATTAATGCTTCATTGCCTGTGGCTGTAAATACAGTTGTACTCATCTTCGGTTAGCTGTGTTCTGTCACTGAATAGTGGCTGTTTGTGTGTTCCTTTACTTGCTGTCTTGTTCAGTTTCTTGCGTTTGTTCACTGTAATCTTCACTACAGTGGTTTTGTAGGTCACTGATCGTCCAGGTAAAGTTGAAACAAGAGTTACATGTGCACAAAATTTAAACATATAGCTCCAGGACGGTGCTCTTGTTTAGATGTGGCGCAGCAACACGGGTGTTTTCTGTGCAACTCAGTGAAGTGTGTGCGATCTTTTTGCCTCCTTGGACTGTGTGATGCTCACCTGCTGCAATGTCATCTCTCAAAGTTTGGGTTTTTATCTTCACACATTATCACATAAAGACATAAATCTTTATCTGTCATACACATCCACCCTTTTAACTTTAAAACCAACATTACACCTGGGATTTAGTCGATTTGAACCCGATTCATTGTTCAGCACTAGCATCCATTATTTCCGTGTCTTCTGACACCTGCACCACACACGTGAAGCTGAGCCCACATGTACGCGGAGCTGCAAAAGCATAAAAAAATGTGCTTGCCCACGATGTTTACCTGTTAAAGCTTCAGTAAATTCCCATCATGTGTTGTGAAAGCTGTCAACATGAACACTTCGTAACATCTTTGTGTTAAGACAAACTCATTTTTAATCCCATGCTCCTTTGCACTCTCACTCCTGGGGGGTTTTTCCCCCTCTGCCATGCCAACTGTTTTATGGCTCCCACGGCACGCTCTGCACAGTGTTTAGCATGATTTATGGCGAAACACAACAGTGCCAGTCGACTGCATGCACTCTCACATTTCATGAATTAAAATACCAAATCCTCTCTTCTGTTGCAGGCCTACCACGGCGCTCAACACTTCGCCCTGACTAGGTGCACAGACAAGCTGCTCTTTTGCTGTGTTTATTTAGCCGAGAAAGATTTTTGCTGAGCTCCCTTTCCCAGCAACAGCCTGCTTCACATCAAGACAGATTCCCACCTGGGAGCTTCCCAGTAAATCCACCACAATTTACTTTAAGGCATTTAGCAGCTTCACAGAGGCAGTTATGCAGCGATTGCTGACAAAGTGATAAATTCAACACCCAAGATTTTATTTTCAGTTAATTTGCAGATTGTTTTCTATTGTTTAACAGATTGTTTAGTCTATGCTGTTATAGGAAATTGCAAAAATCACCTATTTAAACTCCCCAGAGGCCAAAGTGACATGTTGAAATTGATTTATTCGTCCAACCTTTAATCTAAAATTCATAAATACTTAATTTACTTTGATATATGCCACAGAAAAACAGCAAATACTCACATTTGACAATTCAATATCCATGCATTATATTAAGAGGTATACTTGTATATAAAATATAAACAAAATAATTCATAATATATTCCACATTAATTAATTAGAATTATAACCCTAACCCTAAGGGTTTTTGACCAGTGAAGACAGACACACAATCACAAAGTGCCACAACTTGTGTTAAACTAATTGTGATCATACAGCTCTTTTAAAAGGACTTTCTACTATATACCTGCACTTTATGAATTTTAATACAATAAACCTTTTTGCACAGTTTCCATCAGCAGACTTTACTCACTCCTTCTTGTCTGACAGTGATGCTGTAGAGTCTCTTCTCATGACACCTAGTTTGGCATCTTTTCTCTAACCTGACCGCACACAAACATTCCTTCACCATGTAGGAATGATAGGCGACGCTTACAAAGGATAATCTTACATAAATATCATTTCTCAAGACATGACACATGAAGACTCTAAATTTAGACAAGCAACGCCTGAAAAAAGTGACATTTACGGTTATAGAATGTGCTGCGGTTCAAACAGAGCCTGGGCAGGCCTGAACTTGTGCTTCGAGTCGACTAAATGAGATATATTTCGCATGAATGGACAATAACTTTAAAAGATAATACAAAATACATTTGTCGCCGTACATATCACCAACAACATGCGGTTGTGTGTGGGTTGTTAACAAATATCGAGTAAAGAATTATGTTACACAAAACTGGAGGCAAGAATTTTCAAGAGTCTACGTCTTCAGTTTCACTGTTGCCCCAGTGTGGTTTTGATGTAAGTGTGTGATGGGGGGGGTCTGCCCAGGCACGCTCAGGCTTCAGAGCTTTGAACACACATACTCTCATAGCTGGAGGCAATCTGGTTTAGTGGTTTAGCATCCCAGTGCAGCAACAATGAGCTATTTTAGTACCATGAAGAACAGGATGAGACAGAAGTTTGATTAACGGGAAGAAACGAAAGATGCATTCGACGAGGTATTAATAGATAAAACAAAGAGATGAGGAAAAGATGAGTACAAAAGGAAAAAAATGTTCAAACAAACTCACTATCAAAATAAATAGTTTAGTGAAATTAAAAATAAAAATGCCCAGAAACAAAAACTGCATAAACAAAAGTCTGATGAGAAAAAAGAAAACCTGCTGTAGGTGCCCTGGGGAACTCCCGCTCTGTTTGTGACATGGTAAAAACCAACTTAATTTACCCCCCTCTACCCCTAACGCTGGGGTTTTAACAAGGAACAGCTGACTCCTACCAACTGCCAGATCCCTCGTAAAACAGGAGAACCCCCCCAAAAAAAACCCACCCACTCTCCACTCCCTCCATCTCTTCTTCTGCATTGGCTTCATAATAAAGAAGAGCAGCTTCATCTGGGGAGTGCACATTGATCAAAACGTTCTGCCTCGTGCCAACAACATCCCACAGCTTCTTATATGCCTCCATGTTTTTATACTTTTAAAACAGTGCTCCACTGCATGACTTCATCTACATATGATCCATATATGAGTGTTCATATGTGCTTCATCAGAGACTGTTTGTTCTTGACCCTTTAAATTGGTTTAGAGATGGAGCAAAATAATTTTTTTCAGTTTTTTTAAGCATTTCTTCATTATACTGTGTAGTTTATTAGTAGTAAATCAGTAGTACACTGTAATTTGACTTGTTTTATTAAATTTTCTATCATTTTAATGTCCATGTTATCATGAAAATAAAAGTCCTCATTAGAGCTGCAACAATTAATCAATTAACTGATTAACTGTTTTTTGTGCAAAAATGTTCCAGACCTGCTAGATCCAACTTGTCAGTCATGTTACGATTTTATTCTTTCCTTCAACATTTATAGTAAAACTGAATATTTTAGGGTGTGAGACACAAAACCAGACATTTAAAGAGGTACATGAAATCATATCAGCCTGGTGCATTTCCTCCACTCCCCCTCCCTCCTCATTTGTCTTCTCTCGCTCTTTCTATCATATTTATGAACCCGCCGCCCTCCATCTCCCAACACCCGCTCCGAAGCACTCTGCGGTTTCTTACAACTTTGAAACCCAAGAGCTGAAAGGAGTCATTGTTCTTCATCCCTTTGGACTGTAGGATGAAGGAGGAGGAGGAGGGGGTGACAGAAGATCGGGATCACCGACACTCATGCTCTCTCTCTTTCCCCCTTTCATTCTCAGTACTGCTCGCTCTCCCTCTCTCTCTGAACATCTCAGTGCAGGTTTAGACATGAGTAAGGAAAAGGCCTCGTCTGGTTTGGAAATCGAGAAGAATCCAAAATTCAAAGTTCCCTCTAAGTGTTTCTCCATCTGGTCTCTGGCTGTAAATCATCTCTCTGTGTTTTTAACATGTGTCATCTGTTGTCTGATGTTTGTTCTTTCCTGTTATGTTGCTGTCGCTTTGATCAATAACATTTTGTTCGATTTGGCACACACACAGCCCAGATCATACGTGATCCGCACCAACAAAATTACATAATTTATCCATTAGATGGTGCTATCATAAGCTCTGATAGTTATATCCCTCTTATGTCTTCCATACTTCACCTACGCACATGGACAGATGAACAATTTGGCTGCTCAGTATAGGTTCACCTGGGATTTCAAGAGCCCCCTGAGCCAAATCTTCTATATGAACACGGGGATCAATCAAAATATAAAACATGACCAAAAAGAGACAAAATTATCAAATAGTGATTAAATAGGTCCCAAAACAGACAAAAAGCAACAAAGAAGACAAAGCACACAAAATAACCACAAAAAATGTCCATAATGAGGTAAGAAAACAAACATAAATAAAGACTGAATGACCAAAACAGTTGAAAAAACAAAGGGGAAAAACAACCAAAAAATAGACATATAATTACCAAAAAATCTGAAAAGAGACAAAACGACCACGAAAAGACAAAAAAACAACCATAAATAAGAAAACAACCAAAAGCAAACACAAAATGATCACAAAGTATGTGGTGGGGTGAGGGGGGGACTACAGGTGCCATGCCTTCATATAGAGTATTTATGAATTCATCAAATACAAAGTCAAATGTTTCTCCAACACTGACACGCTGATCCTGACAAACTGCCATCCATCATTAACGAGTCTGTAAAGTCACACGGCTGATTCGTTTTCTTTTCTAGCTTCTTTTCTTCCTGCTCTCCGTCAGCACACGGTTGTCGTTACCCTGACTTCTCGCTCTGGGGCTAAAAGCCTCAATTTGAAAACCACAACTATTTGAAACCACTGATGACCACGCCCCAAAGAGTGTGCCGACAGAAAGTGCACACAAAGAAACCTGACTGTTATGTTAATGAGAAAAGGTTCAGGCTGTGAAGTTACTCTGCAGAATGATGAATACACACACACACACAGTCTGCTCCAGCCCTGAACCTGATCCTCGTAAGACAGCGCTGACCTCTGACCCCCGGCATGCTGCGATAAAGCTGAAGGAGACATCTCAGCGTTTACATTACTGTGTCTGAACAACAGGTCGTCCTTGGGTGACGCCGTACCTAACTCACTAACCACACCCTCAGAGTGAAATCTGAAGGATGTACTGCAGTTTGTAGAAGTATGTGCAGTTCCCAGGAGTCTTTCAACAACACCATGACAGTTTGGTTCACTCCTCATGTTAATGCTCAGTGAACAGAGGGAGTTTCAGGTGCTTTAGACAGATAAGATACACGCTAAAAAGACCATATATGGCTAAAAGAAGATCAATAAATTCATAAATAAAGAATGTTCAAAAATAAACAGACCAAAAAAAAATACAGTATATAGATAAACAACCATAAAAAGGCTAAAAATGATCGAACACTGAGCAGTTTCCTGTTACCGGCTGTCCTTTAAAAACACCACAATCTTGAAGATGTCATGTCAGGAACGTAGGTGCAGACACATACATTTTTAAACCTATTTACCATAACATAACATCCTGGTGCCCTGAAGCAAGGCAGTGAACCCACAGGCTGACAAAGGCCTGTTTATTCCTACATACAAACTGAATATAAAACTCAATATTACGGCAGTTACAGCTCAATCCCAAATTATTCTTTTCAATTACGCACAAATGTTCACTTCAAAGCAGAGTTTGGCAACATGTTCACTGAGATACTGTAAAACGCAGAGAGGGTCACGGTGTTGGTGCACGCCCAGAGCGGTAAATTAACACAGGAAGGAAAGAACGAAAGAAAGAAAGAGGAGAGAGCAGAAAGAAAGAAAACAACATCTGAAGTTCAGGAAGCTGCTTTATTCGCTTCAACACAACTGATGGAAATACGGCTAATTCGCTGTAGTTGCTGCTTATTTTAAACTCTCTTTTCCCTACTCACACACACACACACACTCAGCCTCGCGTGCGAACTTTCAACCCCCAGCATCCTGAACTGAAAAGGAGAGGAAGAAGGCCAGCGGAGGAAAAGACGGGGAGAGAGAGAGAGAGAGAGAGAGAGAGAAAGAGAGAGAAAGAGAGAGAGGGGTAAAACATTACGTACGATTGTTGTGTGAGTGAACACACACACAATGGTGCCAAAACGTCTGATATGTCTTTACTGGCTTTGAAAACATGATTACACGCTAAACGTTATTATACAGTAGGTAATGATGAGGGGGGAGGTGGAGGAAGGAGCCGAGGGCCAGAAAGAGCAGGAGGTGGTGATCGGGAAAGAGCCTGGAAGAGCGAAAGGAAGGAGGAGGTTGAGATGAGCAGGTGAGGCGAGAGGGGGAGGATATAAGTGGAGGAGAGTAGGAGGTAGGATAGACAGGAGGATGAAAAAGGCTACTTGAGCTGAAAGGTGGAGTTTTTGTAAAGAGGAGGACAGACAGAAAGAGAAAGAACTGGGTAAAAGGAGAAGGTGCAGGAGGTTCTGTAAAAAGGGGGAGAGGAGGGGAGACAGGCAGAGGTGGGAGGAAGAGGAGAGGGAGCAATAAAGCAACAGTAATGGACTTTTAGGCAATAATGTAGGTCCGGTGCTCTTATCGCTGTCGTGCCATGAACCCATTGAGGACAGGAAACCACCCCCAGACACACACACACATAAACACACACACACACACACACACACACACACACACACTTTCCATCTACACAATCATCAGGCTGGACGTGGGAGTAAAGTCTGTTCTGTAAAAACAAGTATCCCTCTGCACCAAACCTGGTTTAGAAAAGTATGAATTTAAGACAGCATGATCAGTATCAGTCATCATTTTAACAGATGACACGAACGTCCTCCACTTCCTGTTTCTCGGCTGGAGCCACATTCTTTCTTCCCTGCATCCATCCAAACTCTCGGACAAAATATTTTTTGATGCAGAAACTTTGTGAGAACTGTGATTCTGCCTCTCACGGTGCCGAGATTTAATCCAGTCAATCGATCTTAGCACGACTGGTTCGATCACAGGTTTTATCAGAATTCTCCATCCAGTCAATCAGTCAGCAAACCACTTAGTCAGTCAGTAAACTAGTCTGAAATGCAGCCAGAACGTTTCTGTGTCTCAATGTCAGTCAGTCAGAAAACCTGTCAGATTGTGTCCCTGAGCGTTGACTGACAGGTGCTCTCGGTCGCAGACAGGCTCGGCAGGCAGCCAGTGGAGTTGCGTGTAAAGAGTTTATTTAGCAAAGGGGGTGAGAGGAAAAGAAGCATTGGGAGGGGGGCATGTTCAAAGATGTTTTATTCAGGCATGAGGGAAGAGGTCTCACTCCTGTCAGAACCCGAGAACTAAATGAAAGGTTAGAGCTGAACTGACCAGATCTTGTCTGGTGATAGTTTATGTACTGCAGCATCACACAGAGATACAACTTACGAATACATGCGCACGCCTTGTCTGCAGCTGCACACTGCACACATGCACAAAAACATACAAACACATTCTGACATGCACGAATATGCGCCAAACATGCCCAAAAAACACACGCACACACACACACACACACACACACACACAGACACACACACAGACACACACAAGGGGAAAGTATGTAACCACACACCTGAAAACACTGTGGGGCTCTGTTCTTGGCAGAGGTGCATGTGCTTTACATCAGTTTAATCAGAGGAGTTGGCTGGAGATACTCCCCTGTGTGTGTGTGTCTGATCATGTGTGAATGATCAGAGCTCTTCCTTTCTCTTCACTCACCTTTCTCCCCCCTCATCCTTATTCTCTGTTACCACAAATTACCACAAACTCCACAGTCTTTGCACATTAAGTCTGCAAACAATGATTAGTTTCGTTATTGATTGATCTGCAGTTTATTTTTCCAGCTGCAGAACAACACCCCCTTCTTGTTCTAAAGTGTTAAATCAACGCACAAACTAACTTCAACCTGCTGGTTTACGATGATCTGATTTGAATGCATATCTAAGAATTAAATGTCAAACCGTTTTCCCGGTATCTGTGAGGCCTGTTCTGAGCTGTTGCGTCATTTTTAAAACGAGTGAATCAGAGGAAAACCCAGTCGACCTCAGCAGCTTCCTGTCTCAGCTCGGTGGCAAGATGTGAAACCCCTACGGGCTTCCGTAAAATTACATCAATAATGCCGTGATTCAGCCTTCCCCTCAGTTTTCACCTGAGACTTTAAGGTGGACTGTGGAGTTGGGACTTTTATCCTTTCACCTCTTTATCCTTTTTTTATTTAGTGTCCAGTTGGTTTGGAAACTTTTTGATTCCAGCGTCGATATTATGAAGTGACTGTGCTGTGTCAGTTACTTATAGCTAAAAATCTAACCTAATTTGAGACTTTTTGTATGAAATTTACATTTTTTTCACTAGTAAAGAGAAAATAGCTGAAGAGAAATAGATTAGATGTAAAAGCGCAGCAACTGTGTGGTCAATTTGCTTTAAATGTTGACACAAAAACTGTCAAAGTAAGTTCATCTTTGCCAGATCCCATTGCAAAAGAAGGAATTTTAAACTTTGTAACTTGATGAAATAAAGGACTGTACGTATTGCTGTATAGTTTACATTCACCTGCTGACTTCTCAAACTGAAGTCAGAGCGTTGTGTGAGACTCACACTGATATTTTATGCTATCTGTGATGTGTTAGTTAATAGATTAGTTCTATTAAGCTAAAATAAATCTACAGATATGAACAAGTCTGCATTTTAAATGGCAATCTGATATCAACTTTCATCACCAGTTCTCCTTGGTGAAACATCAGTTTTTAACTTTATTGCTTTGTGTGGTTAAATAACATATACTGGGTGCAAAAACTGATATAAGGGCGGAAGAAGAAGCTGTTTCTTTAATCGGCATGAATCTCCCACTCATTTGTCACATGCTGCTACATCTCTGTTGTTTGATTAAAGTTTTCATGTACAAATAATCCAATAAATTGCCACCTAAACAAAGCCAGGTTTTGTTGACAAAGCGCCTTTAAAACCCTCAAACAAGTCAGTTTCTTTTCATAGGCCACGTGTTGCGGGTGCCACGAGGCGGAAGTGGTAGCACTTGGCTGCCACTGTGGTGAAACACTCTCTCTCTTACACTTACTATGAAATGTGAGTGATGGTTCATTATTTCCATAGATGGTGGGCGGTTTGATGGAGAGATACAGGTTAAATGCGCGTCAGTTGAAGAGAGCAAACAGTTCTCCTGTGTGTTTAGTTTTGGGGGAAGTAAAGCATACTGAGCGGGAAAATGTGAGCACTCACCTTCCACAGTGTAACTGCTTAACATCTAGTCGGTTTTGTCCTGTTTGCATTTCACAGTCTAGTAATAATTGGCATCTACATATTCATGAAGAGGTTGTTTTTAAAGGTTCTTTCTTGAGAGGAAATGCCCACACCCAGATAAAACTTTATCACTTCCTCTTTTATGTGTGCTTGAGGCAGAAAGCTGCAAACATTTTGAGGAGGCTGTTTCCGGAAATTGTGTGTATTTTGGACAAATGTTGCTACTAGAAAGACAAACATGCAATAAGTGTGTATACAAGCCATTAGTGAACAGCTTCCAGTTAAACACTGTGTGATTGCGTAAATGAAGGTGGGAATCGTTTTTGTGAATTTATTGCACTTTAATAGCCCAAACAGAGGAGCCTTCAACAGATCGTAGAAAAGTTTCCAGACATCGAACACTGTGAAGTGTGAAGTGGGAACCTTCAGCTGGATGTCTGAGCGGATGAGTTATCATTCGCCAAACGGCAGAAAGACACAGCCGACTGATTTAACATTAGTGTTGTGTTTCTGCTGCTCCCTTGCAGCCCCGCACAATCAAATCCAGACTGCACATCTGCACAGCTGCGATTAACATAGAAATGTGATACAAAGCTCTGATATCGCTCCTTTATTAAACTCTGAATATCATCCCGCTCCGATCGCAGCTGCAGAATAACAGGCAGGAAAACCCGAAACAAGACATTTGATATTCTGTGCACATTTATTTAATAAATCGCTTCTTAATAACACTAAAATCTTCAATTTTCCCCTGTGTTGAATAAAATGAGGCCTGAGCCTTTAACACCTGCTAACTGTGGGAAATTCTGCTGTTGGCGTTAAACTTTGAGTGGAAACAGATCAAACCTAAATCTATCAGTGAAGCATGTGTGACGCCTGCAGCTTCGATAACCCTCCTCAGACACAGACATGTAGGTTTTAGCTATTTTCTAAAAATTCTTATTTCCAGGAACAGAGCAGAAGTGCAACGTGCTCCCAGCAGAACATGTCTTTCTCATCTTGTCTCATTACTTTTACTCAACACATTAGGATATTAACAGTTCTCCCACTGAGCTTGTGCCCCTGACTTTGATTCTGAGTAATATTTAAGTGAAACAACGTAAAGATTGTCCCTATATGTCACATTAAATGTGCACCAAGCTGCCACAGACAGTGAAAATGGTTTACCACAGTGCACGAGACAAGTTCCTCTTTCTAAACCAAAAGCAAAGTCTGAACTGAGGAAGATCCTTGACTTTGATCTGAACAGTACATGTTGCACAGTAGTTGCTGTTCTGCATATTTAATTTAAAGAAGCTTTAACTGTCAAACTCTACTGTTAGTGTCACGTCCACACGCTGCATATACATAAAACACATACGGCTTTCCATGGGAAGGTGGCAGACTCGTGCAGCACAGCAGCTCGTGCCCAGACAAGCACAGTAAAGTCTGTACAGTGACACACAGATGTAACCCAATCCGCCAAATATGAATATGCACACTAAAGCATTTTTTAATTAGATCTATGACTGTGGAGTTGTGGAGTGTTATGTAATTATATTGATCTGTTTCACATTTGCTCCGATTGTTGTGGACTGAATATTGCGCATTTGAGAACACAATAAACAACCCACAAATAAGAATCCGCGTGCGTAAATCTTGTCCTTATTTGCCCATCAGCACAAGTCTACTTACGTACATGTGGAGGAAAGAGGAATTGTCAGAGAAGGGGAGTTAGTCAACTATTCTGACAAACTATTTATCATTTGGGTTGTTTGTTTAAGCAAGAACTCTCTGGGTTTGTGCTGCTTCTCATTGTCCTGAGCGGCGATAAACTTCTTCATTCACTTTTTTTTTTTCCCAATTCTAATGTCGGTGAAGTTTATCAATGAATCAAAACAATCAAATCCGTTCAAGCATCCCTCCTCACAACGAGTCAACGGGACAGTTTACAGTGGTTAGATATCACTGCTGCAGACTTCCTAATTATCAACCTACACTCACTTACATCTGTTTAGCAAACCCTCATTTACTTAACAAAGCAACATACAATTGGTTTTTGTAATGAACTCACAAATTTCACTTTAGCTGTTGTATTTCTTTTGCACCTTGTTTCTCTTCTGAACTAGAACAACCGACTTCTTCGTGCTCCTGCTTTGAACTTGGAGCCTCAGATGCACAGATACATGTGAGGACACTCACCCAGGTAAATGCAGTCAAACAGGCTGGGTGGGTTTGTTCCAGCACGCCTGCAGGAATGTTACTCAACTCAGTGCAATAATCCTACTACGGATTCTGTTCATGCTGCTCGTGCAAAGCCTGCAGCAAAAAACTCCAAACCTACTATCAAGGCACCAAGCGTGTGAACTAATAACAATCATAAAAGTCTTACCTGTAGCAGCGAAGTGCAGAGTAAGGGAGGAAGGTCATCGTGCATGAAAGAGAAAGAAGGAAAAAGGTTTCATTAGCGGAAAACGAAAACTGAAGCGGCTTCAAGAATATCACACTTGGGGGTCTATTTTCTGAACTGGACTCAAATTTCACAATCAGTTTCTTCACAGCAAGAGACAATCTGCAGGTACAGAAAGTGGACAACACGTTTAGACGCACCACAGCAACATGGTTACTGTAAATGTTCTGGAAATCTGTGCTCTTCGGGTGAAATCTAGCACAGGAAATCAGGTTTCTTTAAAGATGACAAAACAACCAGGATCTTCACATTTCGTCACAAAGTGAAGCTTAGAGAAAACAAATGGAAACGGATCCAGTGAACCTACACTTTTAACTCTTAACCACCATCGGAGAAGCAAAGACACCTTCTCTGCCAAACCAACTGCTGACATTAAAGTTAAACCCCAAAGCTCTTCAGCCCGAGCATCAATCCGATGACAGAACGAGATGTTTGTCTTTTTCTAAACAGATTTATGGTGTTTTGGAAGGAATCTCTTCCAACGTAAACTCTGGCTCGACCTCGCCACAGAGCGCTCCCAAACTAAACAGAGTAAAGCGAGACTGGAGGCGAGAGCGAAGAGCCTCCGGATGGCATCAACACAGAACTGGGCTTAGGGAACTGTAAGCCGAGCGTGACTTTATGCCGGTGCTGTCGGTAAACACTGATGGTTGAAGAGACAAGAGGGCTGCATTCATCCCTGGATGGCAGAGGGACGCTGCAGGAAAGCTGGTTTTACATGACAGGCTTTCTCAATACGCGAGGTTTTACCAGTAACTGCTCCTGATCGCCCAAACCAGCGTCAGCGTCTTTACATCACAGAGACCACAATGAAAAGACGTCTCTGGGTCCTCGCTGTGGCGTCCCCTGTCATATTTATGAAGTGCAAACAGGACAGAAGCCAGTTTGTGGCTTTGATGCATCACAGGCCAAGACAAATGTTTTCAGTTTACATCAAATGAGATGAATTCGACTACCACAAGCTTCATTTTATCTGTACTAGAGCTGCAACTAACAATTATTTTCATTATCAATCAAACTAGCAGCGACTTAGAGGATATTCCTCTACACACTGTGGAGAAAATGTAGACAATGAACGTCTTATTTTGTACCATCAACAGCCAAAAATGTAGAGATATTCAGAAACGTATCAAATCTGCACATTTGAGAAGCTGGATTCAGACAACGATTCAGAAAACTTTTTGTGGACTTATTCAGTGAATTAAGCTTAACGTAAAGGTTTTAACATTGCACCTTCATGAAGAGTCCTCCTCCTCCTCCTCCTCCTCCTCCTCCTCCTCCTCCTCCTCCTCCTCCTCAGGTCCCTCCCTGCAATTTTTCTCTCAGCTGTTTCTGCTGCTTTCACTTTGCTCTTCATTCATTCATTCATGTGAATTTACCCTGTGGCCCGGTTTTCGCTCTGCTTCACACACTTTTTCCCTCCCTTCGCTTGTATATTTTCCCCTTGTGCCTCTGTGTTGCTTGTTCTGTTTGTAGTGACATAAACTGACAGCACTGTGTTTTTAATAATCCTCACACTAGCTGCAGCAGAAAATCAATCTGAAATAATTTTATCTCAGTCTTCTGCAATATTAAAATACGTATTGTTGTGTTTTGGACTGCTGAGCACAACAGCTGCATTAATCCAATCAATCGGTTAGCTGATTACAACAGAAACACTAATTATTTTAGTCATTAGAAGTAAAAATGTCAGCTGAAATAATATGATAACAAAATAAGTAAAAATAAAGAAGTAAAGAAAAAGTGGTAGAAAAATGATCAAGCACCTGGTTCCAAACATGAAAAACACAATATTTATCTGTTTGTTAGGTGCTGGGTGTCACCTCAGGCACACGAGCCAAAAAAATCTAATATGAGACACTGGATCTGTTCGTCACGACTGTGAATCTCTCGCCTTCCAGCACCACAGGCAAGGGCGACAGGTTTTATTTTTCAATCCCAACAGGCTGCTAAAAATACACACCACATGGCTAGAATATTTCGGTGGAGGACTGTGGCGCACGTGGATGTTGATTACTTCAAGAGCTCCGTCAGCTGCTGCTGCTGCTGCTACATGAAGCCCAATAAGAAACACATGATAAGCTACCTTTAAACAGTCAGAGGTGGGTGTCTGGTTTACGTGTGTGACTGCCCTGCAGCTTGTGTGCGGCTCACAATCACAGCTGCAGTGTAAGTCTAAGTCTAATTTGTTAATGAATGCAGGCTTTTCCTCGTCAGCTGCATAAAATATACACCTGGAGACAGTTTGGAATCTAAGCCAGAGCCTCGAAAGTTAGTGTCTTTTAGTCCCAGACTCTGACCTCTGACCTCTACGTGACAGAGGAGAGAGATGAGACATGTACCCCTCTACACGTATCAAGAGTTTCTTAGGTTAAATGTGAACTTGAAAACATAGATGCATGTGATTAAAGGTATTTTTCAGCATGTCAACATGTCCTGTCTTTCTCAGCTGCACAAATATCTATCTGCAGACTAACATGTTGTTTTTCCTTCTAATTTAGGTGAGCTGAAGTTTCCTGAAGCAAGACACGGAATCCAGCTCCAGACTCTGACCTTTGACCCCCACGTAAGGAGCAAAAAGTGAAAAGGAGAACTTCTCGGGTGCAGTTTTTTATTATTACTGTTCCGCTGCGTTCTTTAGGAATTGAACTGAATTGAATTGATGAGTAAAGATAACGTTTTCATGGAGGTCACATCATGATGCATCAGTCAACGGGCTGACTAATGAGGGGGAGGACTTTCAGGTTGCAGAAGCCATGTGTTTTCATTAAGAAGTGGTATTTCCTCATGATATCAACAACCTTTGACCTTAAGACTCAATCAAGGCCTAAAAAGATTTGCAGTTTTGGCTTCTAGGAATTTATGGTTAATGAGGCTTTAATATTGAATTAATCAATTTATCTCAATTTATTCCTTCTGAATGTGGAATTTGGCTGGAAATATCCCAGAGAAATGTTTGTTTTTATGCACCGCAGACCTAAAGGAAAACCTACAAATTAGTTTCACTCAATTTGCACGGTCTGTGGTATTTTTACTTTGTTCTGCGTCCTGGAGTCCATTAAGGAGTTAAAGCAGCCCTCTCCAGTGTGTAGCGAGGTTACACAATCACAGCTATTGTTTTGGAGTTTGGGCCCAGCAGCGAGGACAGTGAGCCAGTTTGCCGACATGTCTGAACCAGCTGGAAGGAGGCGCCGGCTCCTCTTTCATCTGCAGGAACTCAAGTATGTAAACATGAGGAGCGGCGCTGCGAAGAGTCACCAGAGGAGTACTGTGCTTAAAACCCGGGACAGAGGCTGCACATGCTGCTTCACCATCACAAGACATGAGCTCATTCCTCTGGTGCCCCTTCCAGATGGACTCCACTTAAAATTTGATTAATCCCAGAGAGATACACCTGGAACAACCAAAGCATTCTTGCAGAAAGTGACAAATGCAGGGCTGCACTTACTGATTATTTTCATCTCATTTCAATTAATCATTTAGTCTATAAAATGTCAGATGTTTTGTGAACAGGAGACCACACAGGAGGCACAGAGGTGCACTCATTTCCTATTATCTCACATTTTTTCAGTACTTTTCCAGCTGTGCAGTGTGGGTCAGCAACTCATCAAGATTCTGTTTATTTAACGAAAACAATGTGGGCTCAGATAAGTGGTAGGAAATGGATTGATTGATTATCAAGCATGCGAGACAAAATAAATTAAAACTACATTTAAGACTTTAGAGATGGTGCTAAATACAATATATTTTGCAGATAAGTACAATACACTAGAATGAATAACTTTTTGTTTTATACAGGACTATTCTTGTCCCCATCATTTCTGTGCTGGATGATGAAAGGCGATGATGACGACTCACACATGACTAATCAGAACAATTCGTTTTTGTTACAGAGGATCAAGCATCAGATATTGATCAAATTAGTAATAGCAGTGATAATCCACTGATGTTGATTTTGTGTGTCACTGCGAATCCTGCAGGAACAAGCCAACACCTACAGCTGGGATTATCTGATATAAACCATCACACACACACACCTTCAGTTGCTTCATTTATACCTGCACTGTGTGGGTGTGCGCATGTCTTTATTTCTTTTCCCTTATTTTGATTAAGGTTAAGGAATGCGTTATGCGAATGTGTTCTCACAAAAACGGTGAGACATCACTGTGTGTATCCTGAATAATCTCAGAAGCATGTGCACACACAGCTCAAGTCCAACAGAGCAACAAAACTCTGCAGTAGAACTGAAAAATGAGTCATTTTGAAATTGATGTCGCAATTTAACACAACGAAAGTTTCACATCACAGAGCTGCAATAAAATAAATATGTATGTATTTTCAAACCCCACCCTTGAGTGGGCAACTAGCAAAGTGTGTGTGTTACTGACAGCACTGGGAATCAATCAAATAACAGAATTTATAGGTGAAAACACAGTGACTGAGGCCACGTGTTTGAATTATCATGTTGACTCTACTCTACTGACTCTGATGTCTCTGCTCGGATAAGAGCAAGAGGTCTTCAACTCAGTCTCTGCAAGACAGACTCTGGTCTTTACAGCCAAAACTTCCATCCATCACGACAACATGTACAGATTCACAATCTACAACGGTAGAAAAATCAGACCTGGCCTCTGTGAATATATTACCCAACTCATCCCTCCCACTAATTTGGGCCTGTACGTGGCCCAAATTGCAACAGCAAATCTCATTTCTCTTTCTAGTATTATCATAAATCAAATAGAGATAAATTAAAAAATAAATAAATTAATAACCAGGATACATTAATCAAGCCACATAGTTTGTTGATGATTTCCAATGATTTCACAATTTTGTTATAAACAAAGTCAGTTTTTTTTCCAATTTAATTTCTCATTAACCAGAATTTCCCAGAAACGAGAGTGAAAAACCTGGGCAATCTCTGCTCCGCTCACTTAAACCTTAGCTAGACTACTATTATACTTCTTACCATTTTGTCATTTTCATTCATTAAAGTATGTACTGCACATCTGTATGAAACAATATAATTTCAGTATCAACACCAGTATAAGCAGAGAGCACAGAAAATTTACAAATTGATGAAAGATTATTAGATTTAATAAGAAATAGCAAGGATCCTAAAATAGACCCTTATGGTACACCACATGTTATGTGAACTATGTACGAAATCTGACCTTTTGCTATTCTCTCTTTCTCATAGGTGGTTAACCACTTACAGTACATAACCATGATAACCACCAACTAACCAAAATATTAACTAACTGTGTCAAATAATTTTGTTAGTGAAAATTTACTGTAATTTATTGCTACCTGTACTTTGTCTACATGTTCTCAAAAATCCATATTGATGGTCATTTCAGATATTATTATATGCTAGAAGGATTCTTCTATAGACTAATTTCTTCAGTATTTTTGAAAAACAAAGGAAGATAAATATGATCTTAAAACACCAGTTTCCAGACACCCACTAAATATATGAGTGAGATGTTCTAAAATATAGTTTGACATTCCTTTAACTATTAAACTACTGATTTCATCAGGACCAGCTCATCATCATCCTTTCTTCCTTGCCCTGCAGGGTATCATAGTGCTGAGAGTATTAAACTGAAGCTGCGATTTCATCAATTATTCAAAAATATAATCGTTTGTTTTTTGGCTGTTGCTAAAACACAACATTTTAAGACATCACTTTGCTCTCTAGGAAACTTTGAAGGACATTTATCACAATTTTTTAGACTAAACGATTACTACAGTCAGAACAATTAACAACCACACCAAGTGTGGACTGATGGTCTTTTATGGTCTTATTTACCGGCTTTGCAATGAGCCTCACCACAGCCAGATAAATAAAGAAAACAAATGACAGTACATATGAAAAACGTCAGATGACATCAGAGTGGACTCAAAACTGTGAAAACAATCCGGCGTCACGAATGACAAAGAAAATGTTTTAAAGAAAAACACAGGAAGTGAAAACAGATTCAATTCCATGTAAAACTACTCAGTCAAGATATGAGTACTGCAGGCTGTGTGAAACTGCGTCTTCTCGCCTTCTATCTTCACACCTTTTTTATTTCTGATCTGAGTTATCTTAGACAAAGTGAAACCGAGAACACACAAGACAATTCAGGCCCAACAGGCCTTTATACTTCAGAAACATCTTGACTTCCCTTGTGGCACAAATCCCTATTAATTACCCAGCTTTAATTCCAGAAATTAAAAATATTCCCAGAAACGACCGCAGAGACAGCTGGAAAAGATGGACAGGGGGCAGGAGGCTATAAGGCGCTTTGGCGCCAAGTAAAAGAAAAAGATGCTAGAAGATAGTAACTGCTGATTACATTAGTAAAGCTCATCACAGTATAATCTGTATTGTCTGGCTTGGTGCAGATCAAATTACGAAAGAGAACCACAATATCTGCTGCTATTAACATATATTAGCCTGTGCTGTGCTGAGAACCATGAAAGGAGATTATGAGGGGGAAGTAAAGAGCAGATGAATTTCAGTGTCAGAAACTAGTGCATATACATATAAATATAACACATATATGTCTAAATACATTAGTTAATGTTCTGTTAATTCTGTAATAATAAACTAGAGATGTCAAATCATAAATATTAAATCTTCTACGCTCGTTTTTCTCAACTATGTAAGTTTCTCTTTCATCAAACAAGAACGCTGTGTTGAAACGTACTTGCAGTAATTATTGCAGTGATGAAAAACCTTGTAAAAAATGAATGAAAAATGTCTGATTACATTAGTTTTGTCTTGTTTATGTCCATTTTTCTAAAATATTTGTGTGCAGCGTTCAAACTTTTCCAAATATATCTTTGGTGAGCCATAAATACCAGTAATAAATTAAAATGTCTTGAAAAAAATTACGCAAATGAAAGAAAACAATGAGTAAGACATAAATATTTGATCAACTGTGTTTTGTTTATGTCTGTTTTTCCCAGCTCTCTGTCCAGATTTAAATCCATCAAACGACTGCACCTTAAAGTAAAATTTTACCGAAGATTTTAGGAATGTCATCATAAACAGCTCTCAGCGTGTCCCGTGACCAACAGATCTGCTGTGCTAAAAGACCCAGAAATGTGCAAGGGTAACCTTGCAAAGGACGCATGAGATTGATTGATTGCATTAGTTTTGTTTTGTTTAGCTCTGTTTTCCTCAGCTATCGTGTCCAGCTGTTGCAAAACTACTACAAAAACATCTTCGACTCAACCTGTTGCACATTCAACAGACGACACAGCAGCAACTCAAGCAGCTTTACATTCCGGACGGGTTGAAAATAGATGAATTGTTTAAGAAATTCTGAAGGCAAAATGAGAAAAGATATTGAAATAACTTAATGAGCCGCTCGTCAAGCTCCTGCAGCACCAAACAAACTTGCTATGATAAAAGTGGTTCATTAGAAGCTTGGAAATATTTCATGCACACAAAAAAGGCAGATGCATGAAATCAGCCGACTTGTTTATCTCTACTTTTCTCAGCTTGACTTACAGTAAATCTACAGTTAATGATAAGCTGTTAATGACGATATCATATTATGTTGAACAGCTGCTCCACCAAAACTTCTTTTCGCAGTTTGGCAGCTCCTCATTTCTTTAATGACCCACACATACTTGCTCTGCTGCCTATGTAAACTCTCATTCATAAGGAGAGAGGCGGGGCTGAGAGGCTGCCAGTAATTTTCCAGCATAAAGATCTAACCAACACACTTCCCTGTCATTAAAACTGCTGCAGCTCCAGACGTGCAGCGCATGCAGGAGACTCCCAAACCTAAACAGCAAAACCAGCACACTCTCAAAGTCAATATCAAAACCTCAACTGGCCGATTAATGCCTCTTATTTGTGAATAGGAGACATAATTTCATAATAAATCTTCGCACACCTATAATTTTGTCATTAAAAGACTGGGAGTGTTGTTGCAGCAGGTGAACGACCAACCAGTGCAGCACAGATCTGGTTATAAGAGGTTAAACATCAAAACGCCAAACAAATACATGGCATTCAGAGCTGCAATGATTAGTCAGCTGGCAGGAAATTGACCTGATTCTATCGTTTCAGTAGCTTTGAAAACATAAAATACCACAATTCACTGGTTTTCAGCTTCTCAAGTGCAATAACATAGTTGAAACATTATCATATTTATTGGTTTTGCACCGTTTGTTAGATGACAGGCAGCATCTTGGGCAGATATGAACTTGTTAATTGAACTGATCAAACTGAAGATGATGCATAGCGACATGATATGAATCACAATTATTACTAACAGCTTCGATATGATAAAAGAAATGAACCTATATTGTTTGAAAAGGCTTTTCTGCTGCAATTAATGTTGTGATTTATGGTCCAGCTCGATCCAGTCAGATCAAAGACGCTGTAATTTTAATTAAAAACATCCTCAGTCGATCTCTGACAACAATAAACATGTGTACCGGCTTAAAAATTTCCCCAGAGTGACGAAAACACATAAAAATGTTCAAAAAGCTAAATAAACTAATAAAGACTGATAAGGAGCTAAACAGTCTCTGCTCCGTCATTACGTGAACCCTCGTCCAATCCGTCTCCAACCAGTTGCATCGCTTGGCTGTAGCTCCTCGTTATATAATTGGGCGTCCGTCAACACGTCGCGGCTTATCTAACGAGGGGAGATGCTAACTTTGAACGACGCATTTGGGTCAATAAGTGGGAAGTGAAGTCAGGAAGCAGCTTGTTCCTCTGAGGAAAATGAGATCATGACAGATCAGTAACTGTATCCTGACGCTGGAAATATCTGCACTATCACACTCTTTTTAAAAAAAAGGACTGTGGACAGCTCCAGGAGACGGTTATGATATCACAGAGCTTTGAACTACTGAGAGAAACTTTACGGAGCCTTAAGGAGTTTGATTCTCCTCTTCCAGTGCTGGAAAATCCCCTAAAGCAACTGTCACAACCTCCAAACCTGCTGATGTTCATGACACTTCTCAGCAACGACGCCTGACAGATGACTCACCAAATCTGAACATGGAGTCACTGAGAAAATGTCAAGTTTTGTGGTGGATATGATTTTTGTGCAATGGCTGACCTTTACTCGCCATGATAATCGTACGTGGGGAAAACTACAATTGGAGCTTTCAGTCATCTGGAGTCGCAGATGGTAAATCTGCTGTTTTTTGTCATCATGGCTTCAAAGATGAAACTGAAAGTTATTTCTTGAGTGCTAACACCTGTTTTTCAGTTGGAAGGTGCAGGATCAAACCAACACGGTTGTTTTACGGTGATTAATTAACATCTGGATACTGAAACTGATCGTCAGAGTCCAAACAAACCTTGTGACTACTTCGATCTTGTGCCGCTGTGTTCGCATTTCTCTGTACTCTACTGTGGCTTCTCGATCTATGTGACTCGGTGATTAAGCTGCAGGATGTTGTGAAATAAAAGATTCTAGTTCTATCAATAACTGTTCGCTCGTCATCTGAAAATGTCAACTCTGCTAAAAGTAAATGATGATTTCTATAGAAATAACAATAGGATGAAGAGGAAGAAGCAATGAACATATTATGCAGCAATTGTGCCGGTTGTTAATTCAAAGTTTCCTCAACGACACAACGTGTTGCTCTGATTATTTACTCCAAAGATGTGACAGATAGAACAGACCTTGATGCATCTTGTGGTCAAATTAGTCACCGATTTAGTCACCAGATGACAGAACAAACAGTCACCTTGCTATTTATATCTGCAGCATTTGCTGTCTGTTGCAATGCATCTGTTGTTTTTCAGAGAAGGTCAATGATATCTTCCATAAAAGTGTTAAAAGCGGGTCCAAAATCCATCCAAAACGAAATTCACACTGGTTTCCAAGCAGAAGTGTGGAATTGCATTGGTTTTTCTGCAGACTGTCTAACTTTAATTACGTTTCTGTAGAACGTTTCACAGCTTCCACGTTAGTAACTGGTAAGCTGCTAAAAATGTGAAATGCTGGCAAAAAGATTAGCTCCGTGGTTTTTGTTTTCGTCGTGGGTGACTCTTCACTCCTCATTCTCTCTCTGCTGTGTGAAACTATGACTGGAACAGGTAAACAGACCCTTATGGAAATCCAGTTCCACATGCATGAGAGTCTGTTTGTTGTGTGAGCCTAAATGTTGAGTTTTACTGTTCATATTCCGTTTACTAAAAATGATCTTTGTTTGGATTGGACATATACTTTGCATTCCTCCCTATCTTGCCCATGTTTTCAGCTAATTAGTCTGGTGCAGTGTGGCCCCGGCTGTGGCTAGATCAGAGGTTAGCAGACACCTTCCCTCCACCACGACTTCGCCCCAGGCGCTTCCTCCCACCCTGACTTCCTCTGACAAACATAACTTCCTGTAAGAGACAGAGGAGAAATTAGTCAACGTGTTCTACAGGTTTCCCCCAACTAACTGACAAGCACGTGGAGCTCTGCGTCGAGCTGTCAAGCCGAAGCACAGCAGCTGTGCTGTGCTGCGCGTGGAGGCTTCAGGTAAAAGATGCTCTGCGTTTTGGGGTTGCTGCTTTCAATTAGACAAAAAAACATTTATGGGTAGACAATTAAAAACAATACTCTAATGCCTCGAGGCCATGATGTGATCACTACAGAGAATAAAACAAGTCAGTTAAGGAGAAAAAAAGCTAATATAACATGTTCTCGTTGTCACAAACGTCATTTTTCATCCACCGCTGAGCGAGACGCCGATGCAAATCGCCGGCTTTCATGGCGCATATAAAAATCTCGACATGGCTCGGTAGCAACATCTCACCTCAAACGAGCAACGAAAACAAAAACACGGTGACAAACAACAACAGATTCTACTGCTAGTGCTGCTCCATAATCTCCCACGCCGCAGTTAACCCCAGTAAGGTGGGCCTGTCAGGTGCTGTGAAACACTCTGAGTAAGTGTTTAGTCACTGACGGCGAGCGGACACATGAAAGACACAGGGGTTGTTTCATTGTTTGCCAGCTTTATGATTGTTCTCTGCGTGAGGAATACGGCTCAGCACAGAAACAACATCGTAGCACGAAAACAGAGTGCTCCTTCCCGAAACAGATGAAGTCACTGAGAGGATAGTAGGATCCTGAGAGGAACGGTTGTACATGTGCACATGTGACTGTTTAGTGATGAAAATGTGAGTCAGCACTGGGTCTAATCTGATTAATCCTAATTTATTTGTTGCCTTCTACCATGAACATAGAGGATCTATATGACTTGGCCTGACACTGGATTACCAACCCTAGTTTTTGGACTGAGTGCTGACATCTTGGTGTGAGTTTAAAAGTTTGAAGCTCTGCTAACTCACAATCTGGCAAAGTATGACTTTGTATTCAAAGCTGTAAAAATAATGTGCAAATACAAAACCAAACAAACACAAAACGTGACTTTATGGATTCACATCATTAACCAGCACCGTCAGAAAGTCTGGGTGGCTGTCATCCCCCTGCAAACACTGTGTTTTAATTAGTTATGTGCACAACAATGAAGCTGTGTTGTCAGGTTTTGAATAGACACCCACACGTTAGTAGGATAAACTGATTACTGTTTTGGTCTTTTAATGGGATTCACACAGAGAATCACTGGTCCTGTGCTTTAAATCACATTTAACACTAGTGCTGCACATGATTCAGCACCAGCGTGCAAACACACACACACACTCTGTCGTCTTCCCTGGATGCACGGGCAGGTTTCTACATGACCTCCCGTCTGCTGTGTTTTGACTGTGATCCTTCTTGCAGAGGGTCTGCAGGCCCGATGCTATCACACTGGACACACAGGAGATATACGAGGACTGACTTCAGGACACAAAACCCCCAAAGAACGACCACGTGTTGTCATTACAATCCTCTGAGACATTAAGTCATCAGTAAGAACGAGTTATTCATCTTATAGGTTTGTGATTACAGTGTGTTTATGAAGCTGTCTTAACTTTTCTCCTTTCCGTTCTTTTCTTTCTGTTCCAAGTTTACTTTCTTCTATGTCGACAGAACCGGTTTGTTGCAGTAGTTTAAAGGTCTCTCTGTTGGACTTTGTGTCTTGCCAATAAAAATATTGATGCGCAGGCTTCGCTGACACAAACCAGTTCTTTCTTTCTCTTTCCCTAACCCTCTTCCTCTTCGCCGAACAAAGCGAAACGTCGGATAAAGTTGTTTCAGCAACAAACAATGAAAGTAAGACAGAGAATAATGAACTATGTCTCAGTGGAGAACAATATCGACGTATCAACCTAAAACGTGGTACACTTGTGGTAGAGAAGTATGGGAACCAGAGAGTGTTAAAGGTAAAGAGTTTCATTTCATTTTATTTCATTTAAACAGAAGTTTATACACTAATATAAAGTGAAAACGAACTAAAAAATCATTTCAATAATTGAGTGATCAACAAAACTGTTCAGGACTTCTTTTCTCTTGGTCTACAAATAAATAATTTTTCTTCTCTTATCATTGAATAATGAGGAGCGGGAGTTTTAGAAAAGACTAAATGAATGTAATGTTTATTTTTGAAGCGTAATCGTGGGGCCAAACCACACTTTAGGGGGTTTCAGTATGGGTGAGACAGTCTTTGTGGTAAAGGCAAGTGTCCAAAATCATGATTCCCTCAAAACTGTTTGCAACACACCTCTAAAAGTCCCTAATACTCGCAAATTTAACCTTTCGCTGACTCTACTCCCAGCTTTGATTCAGTGAAGGCTAACATCAGTTAGCCTCAGCACACAGACAGGTCCCACCAAACGCCGTTAAACCAGGCATCTGTTTCCTGACAGCAGTTACCCGGCTCAGGACTCCTGCCAACCAGCGAATCTGCAGCAGGACTGCGTTGTGTTTTGAAGTCGATCGTTTTTTGTTGTTGTTTTTGTCACTGCACATTGTCGCAACAAGCACAACACCGGTGCATGTCTGTCAATGCCTCACATCAGCCTGCCAGTCAAAAAGCAGGAAAAAGCAGAAAGGGAAAGACAAAACCAGGTTAAACACTCCCAGGACTCCACCTTTTTCTCTCATTTTCACTGGCTGAGTTGGAATTAGACTTTAGACTCTCATAACCGTGATGTGTAGATCATTTAGGCACATAAAAAAATTAAAATAACTTAATTACATCCTCAGTCTTTCTACTCTATCAAACAGTTAAACAGGACATTAAACTAAAATAGATAAATATGTGATTCTGTGCAGCTTCCAAGGTCATGAATGAACTGAGGTGCTCTATCATGCACAGTTACCCTTTGACCTTTGCCCCCACCTCGATCGTCAGCCATGAGACAACTCATAGGTCCAGTTGGGGGTTAGTGGGGTCACAGGGTGCAGATAGTGGAAGCTCATCGACCTCCTGCAGCTTTAATACTGACATACAGAGAAACTGAAACTGTCCACTCAAATCACATCTGGAGAACGCATGGAGGTGGAGGAGGGAAGGGTACAAGGGTGGAGGGAGAGACCAAGAAAATACAGAATGTGAAAAAAAAAAAAAAAAAAGAAACGTGTGTGTACATACATATGTGTGTGTTTCCTGAGGCCCAGCAGAGGAGGGAAGTTCAGCTGAGCTATTATAAGACCACAAATTATGGCTTTCCACAGCCAGAAATCTCCTCTTCTGGGGCCTCATCAACTGCAGAATGAGGATTTTACTCCAAAAAACCCAAACACATCTACACTGGAAAAATGGCGCAACCACAAAATCATTGCTCCGGATTTCAGGAAACACAAAGAACCTTCATGAGAAAAAAATATTTTGTGGGCAAATATTTTATTGATGAGCAAAAAATGCCTAATGGGGCCTTTTTTGGCCTCTTAACAATAAGCATTAGTTATTTTTTGAAGTACAGCGGCTGTTTCTTGAGAAATACATCATCCCTCACTTTCACCACTGTGCTTCTCAGATGTGTTACAGCTCGTGTCAACACACGAATCACGCACCTCACACAAAAAGAAAATGAGATCTTCAAATGTACAATTAGAGTCCCGCCTTGTGTGCTTTTATTTTCTAAAACCATTTTTAATAGATTAAATAGGTTTGTCTGCTATAGGTTATATGTGGAGCAGCAACAACTAAATTGTGTAGTTCCTCCATGTAGTTTGGCACAGTCAGATTACAAAACAGCCTGCCACGTTTTTCTGCATGGACATTATATGTCTTTCTAGTTATTATGTGTCTCATTGTGGTCTAATTTCACAGTTCTTGTCTCCTTGAAGTCATTTTGTTGCAGCATTGCATCTCTTTGTGGCTGTTCCGTGTCTGTTTTTGTGCAGTTTATGTGTTTAGTAAAGGTTCTGTGCCTGTTTGTGCTCTTTGTGATGCATTTTTGCATCTCTTCGCACCCATTTTGCATCTCTTTGTGACCGTTTCATGAGATTTTCTGTGAGTTTTGCATCTTTTTGCAGCTGTTTTGTTCCTCTTTGCATTTTTGCATCACTGATTTGCATCATTTGCATTTCCTTTGTGGGCATCAGCATCTGTGTGGCTGTTTCATGTCTTTTTTGTGGCCATTTTCATGTGAATCATTGTCATCTTTTAATTGAACGTTTTGATAATTTTGTATTCCATACAAGTTGGCAATGACTTTCATAGTGAAATGGGGCAAATAAAGAACAAAACAGACAGAAAATAACAAAGAACGAAGTGAAAGGAAGACACAAAGAAACTGAGAATATAAACAGAGCCATGTTTGAAGATGAGGGAGGTCTGGTTCTGAAAATGTTCACAGTGCCGAACAATGCCGTTGTTGTGAGCATCGACCATGAGATCGAACCTCCGGGCGTTTCCCATCAGGCTGTCAGCCCCATCCTGCGGCTCGGCCCTGGGGAAGAGAAAGGGACGAGGAGGAACGGACACAGAGCGTTCCTTTCTCAGCCACATCCTGCTGGACAGACTGGCCTTCCCATGAGCCTTTACACTCCCGGGTCGTCTTTGTGCACTGACAGGCATGCTGGGAAATTCAGCATCAGATTCAGACAGACTAGGGTGTTTGGCAATAATGCAAGCACAATGAGGGATTCACCGCGGCCGCAGACACTTAGTCAGTCTGTGTTTGAAACCGCGAATGTCTTTATTTCTATTTCAAGAGAAACATGAACTCACTTTCTTCCCCAGACTGATGACAAGTGACCACACAAGTGAACTGTACCTTAGCAACACATTTGTATTCTCTTTTTATGGAATATTAAATTAAGAGAAAATTGATATATCTTGCAAATTAGCTGTCTTCTGTTTGGGTGTTGTTTTAATTTGTTTTAATTTAATTAGAGATGATGTTCTTGTTCAAGAGAAAACTATTTTAATTAGCAACACAAATTCTTTTGACTGTGCAGCTTTGATGCGGTTGCGTGTTCACATTAATTTATGTAGAATGATTTTGGCTTTGTTGCACTTTCGTCATGTTTTGTGGAGAAAATGCTGCAAAAGTCGAAAAATCTTGACCTTTCTTTCTCAAACTCAATCAGTCATATTTGCAAATATATTTTAATACTCCAATCAGCCACTATGTTTGGGACATTCTATGTAAATACATTTGATTATCAGCTCTGTCACTTTAGCAGGTGTCCTTCCTTCTATTCAGGGACATTACTGTACCCGTAAACTCTAGTGTCTATCACAGCAGATAAAAAGGTTGGCCTTTGTTTCAGTGACAGTGGATGAAACATCTCTCTGTTGGCCAACAGCAGAATTACTGAGCCTCAGAGGTCTTGTGGTTCATCTGAATTCCTCATGAGGAATAATCTAATTGCGAAACTCCTGCTGCCATCAGCGTCTGGCCGGCACAGAGGCCACACACAGCGGCACAGTGCTGCATTACTAGCCTGTGGACAGCTTCACCGAGCAGCACACAAAGGAGATCTTAATGTTCCTGTGTGGGATATGACAAAAGTGGTGAAGATACACAGCTTTCTGTCCTTCAAATGCAGGTTTTTATCATTCCTGGAGCAAGAATTAATCTAACTGCACCCTCTATATTAAGAAACTAATAACTGAAAGTTATAATGCTGCATAATATTCAGCTCCATCAAGTGGAAGTAAAAGCATTTCCACTTTATTTTAACGGTCGCAAAGAAAACTATCACTAAAAACTGGTAGGCAGGAGGAGGTGGAAACGCTGGGTGTGGTTGAAGAGATCCAGGAGATGGAGAGACTCGTTTTTAGACTAAAGATGAAGGAGGAATACTATTTGGAAAACTGGGACGAATGGACGCCGTACAGAAGAACGACTTACGGACTTTTGATACTTAAAGTGAAGCACAGTTGCTCTTCTGGTCAAGAGTAAATGTTCTGATTTGTTTTGATTTTAAAAAATCTAAATGAAATCAAGCGAAAATCTGCTTTAACTTTTATTTCAGTACACAGCAAGTTCCACAGAAACTCTTTATGCACAATACTGCTATAATACTATATGCAAGATACAGTGTTGTATCAACATGTGCATTAAAATGTTAAAATACTCAGTATTAAGAGAGAGGAGGACACACCTGTGAGGCTGTGTGAGTAAGTCTTATTAGTCTGTGGTGCGGCAGCTGGAAACTGATCCTACATCTGTTGCAATTAAGTGGGAAAGGTTTGGGTTTTGAGTCTCCGGTTTAGATAAGTAACATCCTGAGTGAAAGAAAACTTCTCACCAGCAAAAATAATGATACAATTTAATTTTGAAAAACAAGGGAAATCTGCACCTCGGTTACAGCCAGTGCAAGTCGAGGAGAGGGTTTACAAAGACCTCGCTGACTTCAGCAGCTGTTTGGCATCAGTCAACCCTGCCTCAGACAAATTATACCTCTGTGCAGTTTATCAGAAAACACGTTCTGTAGGAAATTCTGCAGGATTACGCTGTGTTGCAACACATTTATTAATGACAGCTCAGTCAGAGGGTGGTTGGGTTGGAATGTAGGTGCAAAAAACCAAGATAATACTGTACTGTCCTTGAATGCAGCGCAACAGAGCTGCAGCGAGCAGACGCAGCGTAAAGTCTGCGCACAAAGGCAGAAAGTGATGCAAGGAACATGTTATTAATGTGTGAGAGACTCCAGGAGAAGGTTTGCTGCAAGTTAGGATCACAAGATATTTACTGTACAGCAACAAAAATAAAAGGGACACAGTTAAAACCACCTGTGGACTTACTTTGAAATGATGACTTCTCTTTTATTTTTATCTGTTTATCTGACAGTGACATCTTCACTTATGACATCATGTCTGGTTTTATTTGAGTATTCAAGCTGAGTCCATGCTTGTGCAAACATTCGCACCTACAGGCAGCACTGTCATCCTGTCTACACTGAAAACGTAACAGAAGAACTCCTGAAATGACACTGCGATCCAGACACAGCGTGTTCTGCTGAGCAAAGATTATTAAACACTGGGTTCAGCAAAAACAGGCTGAGTTCATTAAGCTCCCTGGATTCATCAAAAGGTGGACAGACAAACCTGTCATTACGTAAAACCTCAAAAGCAACAGTAATGAGGACTTTTTAATACTTGATGTGCACCACAATGCACTTCAAATGAAGCCTGATGCATGCACTAAAAGTCAACTTTAAAGGGAACCTTTGAAGAGGCAAAGAAGAAGTAGACTGGGGAATGTTTAAGTGTGTATTGGTGAGTTTCATGAATACATAAAGCCCTGAGTTGTCCTGGTGCAGGGCTGCCGTGCGAACAGGTCTCCCTGCTGTAACAACAAACCGGAGTCCCGCTGCGTTTGTTTGAGGCGGAGGGAGAGAGGGGCTGTGAACTTCAGACGTACGAGCCGAGGAGAAAAATGCCGGACAGTCGAAGGAAAAGGGGCCCCGGGGTGCTGCAGGGGCCGCCACAGGAAACGGGTGGGGCTCAGTGGGGGAGAGGGTGATGGATCGGCAGCCAAGAAATGGGTGGAGGTGGAGGTCGGAGTATGTGTGTGTTCTTATGAAAACTGCAGTACATTAGTTTTACAGTATGTTGCTCACAGTCTCCTCACTTGTTTCCTTTCATCTGTCCTCAGCCTGTCAACCTGTTAAACTGTTAAATAATATATGGAGGGTGTGATGCCATTAAAAAGAAAATAACTGGCTACTGGACGAGGCTGTAAGTCAGTAAAGACGCTGAACTGATTGTTTTATTAATTTGTATATATATCAGCATGAAAGCATCAGCGTCTTAGATAACTGTGGTTTGTTGTAGCTGATGATTATTTTCTTCACACACTGATCAATTTTCATGACAACAGATTTTAAATATTCAAATTGAAATGATCTAACCAAAAAAGCTGTACATTTATATATCTGCCATATCTGCTTCATTAAACAACAGCTTTCTCTAATCTAATTTCAAAATAAAAGCCCTGACTGTAGCCGCTACAGCTCACCGGCTCCACCCACGCTGTCAGCGTAGTTTGAAAGTGACCAGACTCCCGTTTGCTCAGCCAGCACTAAGTGACTGGCGCTGCCAAATAATTGATGAGTCCAAAGCTACAGGCTCTGCTGTCTGTTGCATTTGGCAACAGGTCGACGCTGTTGGAGAAAGATGACTGAAAATCTCCTTTGTTTTGATGAGAACAGTTAAGAACACACGGTTCCTACAGATGCACGCATCAAAGAGGCAGTAAGTCAGTTTTTTACTGTCTCGCAGCACAAATAGACCGTAACATGTCTGCAGGGGTGGATAGGGTTGTTTGTCAATGCCAGCGACTTATTGATTACTTGCCAGCAGCTGAGATTTCTGGCACAAACTTTGTTTCAGAACAAAAACTCCATTGATTCCAGCCTCACTGTGAAGACAATAAAGTGAAGCAGTTTTATTATTCTAGTATTTGGTGATCTATCACCTCCTCACTTGATGTTTCTGTTGGCTCTGAGCTCTGATTACCTTGTTTACTGCTCTGCGTTGGAAAAGTTTATTGTGTCAGCTGGAGACGACGTTCATGAGATCACATTTTATTTACTAATAGAAAAGAGAAGCGTCTATTTATCTGAAAAGAAACCCTGTGGAACAGAAGCTCACCCGGATGTGCTGCATAATGTGAAATACGTTTGGTTATATGATCATCTAGCTACAAGTCAAGTCAATCACAGTGAGTTATCAGCTGAATCTGCAGCTGCCCTCTGCCTTTACAGTGAGTCTCAGCTCATTGTTAAACGTCCACACCATGACTCCACTGTTTTGCCTCACTCTCACCACTCACAGTGTCATTTTCAGCAGCAGAAAGCTGCAGATGTTTTCAGTGAAAAGGAGTTTTTTTAAAAACCCACTGAACAGCAGACATGTTAAGATTACCTGGGTAACATATGATCTATCCCCAACACACCTCAAAGAGGCTGTTCAACAAACAATGAAAGGACGAATCAGTTGTTAGACTGATTGAGACTGAGCGTGAGTCACGCTTTCTTCGTGCGCACAGCACATATGTGTTTACATCAGCATTTTACGCTCCAGCACAGAACAGGTGTGCACTAACATCCTCACACAGATCGTCTCCCGGGACAACATTCACAGAGAAATGGTCGCCTCTCCTCGCTCCACTTCACACCTCCTGTTGCTGTGGAGGTCAGCTCCAAATATACGGTAAGCCAGAAGTCCTGCACTGATATAGCCTCCTCCCCCCACTCGTCCCAAATCCTTTTACTGGAAATAGGAACCTCGTCTTTCAGGCTGTCTGGATCAAATCGCTGCTAGAGTTCGTGGAACAATGTGAGGAAGTTCACTGGAAACTGGAACAACCTCACTGAGCTGCAAACCTCCCTGCTTCATGCTGACAGAAATACGGCAGGATTCACTTTTTATAAATAATCTATTATTTCCCAAAGGAGAGATTTGTCTTTTAAATGAGGTTAGAGAGCGTAATTGCTCCTCGGTACAGACAACACTCATTCAGGGCTATGCTTAGCGCTCAGTTTATTTCTATTTCTACTACTTCTCTGTGTTGTTAGAGATTTACAGCAACTTTTGGGAAACAAACAGGAGGCAGATCTAACTTACTTTACTCTCTTCTACTATTATTTAAGTTCAATTCTACTTGAACGCAGCTATTTCCTCAAATCCTGTATTTTTTGCATTATCTTTGGTGCTATGACCTCCCCCCTCTCCGTGTGCTGCAAAACAGTAGAAAGAGAGTGCGAGTTAAGCTGAGCTTTTCCACTCACCGTTGAAGAAGCTTTTGACCTTCAGGTACCCGACGCTGAGGCGGAGGACGGAGAGCTTGTCCAGCCGAGCCCTGACCTCATCGGTGAAGGGCAGCAGGCTGGTGAGCTTGTCCAGTTCGCCGTTGAGCCGGTCGCGGTGGCGTTTAGACGGGTTCGACTTGATGCCATCGGGAGGTGGAGGTTTGGGGCTGCAGATACAGAGACACAAACATAATGTAAATTTGTAGGAATTTATGGACAAAGGTGAATGAGCCAGGAAGGTAGAAAACTGAGGAAACTTATCCAAACAATTTCCAAATCTCAGCTTACTTAGTTTAAAAGGTCAGTTTCCCATGAGCATCAAAGCTTTGGATGGAGATTGGAAAGGTCATGATGAGACCAAGAAACAAGCTTGAGGCTAATTGTGTTCTGTATACTAACGTGCGTTTGTGCGTCACTGCAGCAGCAGCTGGGACACATTGAGATGACACACAGATAACACACGAGAGGTACGACACACAGGAGCAGCACAAGGTGCAGGCGTAATGAAACACATTAAAAAATGATCTGGTGTGTTATTTTATCGTCTTTATTCTCCTGCAAACAAACATTTAAGTCATATGTCAACATTTTGTTTGAAAAATGAGTTAAAGTATTAATCAATTAGCACAATAGTTGATTATTAAATATTACGTTTATTTAATACATCTAAAACAGCGACAATCAGAAAATGTTACCAACACTTTATCGCTTAATAATTATGATTAATTACCACATATTTATAAGAAAAATCTAAAATGTATGTATCATGGGAAAAAAGTTACAGTTACATTTCACTGATGCTCTTTGAATGACATCATCTCCTGGTGAGTAACAGTAACGGATGTAAACACGCAGCCATTTGAATTTTCTTTTGCCAGTTTAGCATAACTTTGGTTAATATTTGCACTAAATTTGGGCATAAACGTGGCTGCTGACAGTATACAGAGCTGCACATGACCATCGTTTCCTACTATCCTACGTTTCATGTGTGAGACACACAACCTCCTTAGTTTTCACCGTAAGTAGAAATGTCTGTATTCACACTATCAATATAAGACGTTTTCTAATCTAAATAAATAGTTTTCTCTTGCTGCTCCTGCATGTCGGGGATTAAAGAGTTATCTGAGTGGAAAACAGCGAAGCCCAGACCAGCTCGACTCTCCGGAGGCTGAGCCACAAGCTGTCTGGCTCCATCCACTGTTGCCGTGGGAACCAGGCCTGCAGACTGATGTCACCTGTTCCAGGACTTGTTTATCGCCTGTGCGTTGAGCTGTGCTCACACAGTTTATCTACATCAGGACGGATAAACTGCACGAGAGAGAGAGGGAGAGATTTTCCATCACAGATGAGATTTCCACCGCGGGAAATGTCACATTTATTTACACAAAACATGAATCTGAAATCACTGCAGCTCCTTACACGAGTTTGACGCAGCAGATTTTGTTGTTTTAACTTGTGTAATGCGGCAAATAAGCCCTGATCACTGCTTGGCTGCAGGTCAGCACCGTCAGGTCAGGTGAAGCTCAGCGGCATAAGTCAGGTCTGTATCTGTTAGTGAACTCTGGTGACCGGCGGTAAACCCAACGGCTTCTCATCTGTAACTCAAACCAGACGTTCCCTGCACAGAGGAGCTTTTCTTTCCTACAGAGAAAGGTGTGAATCTGCTGAGCACCTCAAACTGGCCCCGGAGATTAGGTTGGTGTGGGGTTCACTGGGGGCTTATCTTATTTCTGCATTTTACTTCTTCAAATGATTTGTTTTGAATCATTCTTCTTCTTTACCATTTAATTCCAAATCGGCACTTGTTCACTTCCACAGAGTCATTTCAGGTCATCATGAAACGGACGTAATAATAGAAACACACTTAGTTTAGCTTGTGCCACACAGTTTAAAACAGAGACACCTGTCATCCTCTCTTCTTCTTTCCACTTGAAGACATTTTCCAGAGAGTATGCGTCTTATTTCCCCCTAAAAGTAAGTAGCATACTGTGCTCAGCGGCTGTCAATCACAGCCCAGAGAAGCTGAAACACAAATGAAATCAAGCCACTGTCTGTAGAAATTAAAGCAACAGAGGCAGAAATGATGCTGAAAATACAACCCAGACGCTTGTATCTGAGCATGAAAGTTTATTTTAGAAATAGTAATAGTGCTATGCAAAGTGGGAATCACTGACTAGCTTTTTCCAGGCCATGTCACACATTCTCCATCAGCGTGTGGTGTTTAACTTTAAGCCAACATTCATGAGGAGTTCTAGTTAAAATTATAACACCTACTGAGTTCACATGTCAGCTCAATCTGTGTAACTGTGCACAAATCAAACAATGAAAGTACTTGGAAGAAGTACTGCAGGCCTCAAGCGCTGACTCTTTTGTTAAAACACTATTAGCTTGAACATTCACGATTGAACAAACAGATATTTATGAGATGGAGACAGTGTTCGTTACAGACATGGAGAACCCTCAGACTGCCTATCTAAACATGGACGGGTCATCAAACAGGCCTACTGGGCTCAGGCCTGGAAGTATTTCATCTTTAAAGTCACAGTGTTCCACTAAAAGACGCAAAATGTTCATAAAAAGATGCAAAATGATCCCAGGGAGACAAAAACCAAGGAGTAAGATACTAAAAGGACTCACGAAGTGACCACAAACAGTCCAAACATGACCTAAAAGAGTCACATGACGACCAAAGATAGACATAAAACTATTCCAGTGGGTCACAAAATAACTATAAATACACAAAATTACTTCAAACAGTCGAAAAATAGCAAAAAAAGATACGTGATGGTAACAAATGACAAGAAATTATTCTAAAGGGACTCTTCTAAAGATATCCAGAAACATACACAACTTAATAACAAACCACAAAAGGAGACACAGAACGACCATGTAGTCATTTCTGTCTTTCAGCGGGGCAACAGGAGGCAAGTGGGGGGTATTTTATCACAGTCCATCCACAGGGTAAAGAAGGTTATTACAAAGAAGTGACCTGCCAGTTCATCAATTCATCAATTAACTGAACTGAACTGAAATAAATATATATCATGAATGAATTGATTTTCATATGTGAAGATTTCTGTCTTTTGTTGGTCTTATCTAATCTGAATATTTATGGGTTTAAAACAGTCTCACACAGAGCTGCTGCCTGTCTGCTGGTTACCAAGTTAAATCAGCTTCAGATGTTCCTGCTGATGACTCCACTGGGGGTTTCAGGTCAGGTGAGGCCAATCGTGAAGCTGACTGTGTGTGTGTGTGTGTGTGTGCACCTGCATAATAACTGCATACTTTCTAGGCACTGTGGCTTTGGCCCTTTAACCTCCTGATTACTGCTGCTTTCAAGTGTCTAAATGTGCAGCCTCAAGTTGCAGAAAACCACAAAGGCCCTCAACAAGGGGTGTGAAAGTAGTTAGGACGCAACGCCTCAATTATGAACTGCTCAAAGGGCACAACGTCTTCCCTTATGTGCCACATACGCATGTAGCTCCGCTGTATTTACAAGTAACGTCTCAGCAGATAACTTTGCTCCTGAAGAGGAACAAACAACCGTAATAATGATGCAGAACAACTCATGATAAGTCTGCCTAAAAAGACTTCCTCTTAAAATGACTCCTTTCAGATGAAATATAACCAGCAGCGCACTGCTTTCTAAAAACAACCTTTAGGGGCAAACGATTCAATAAACGATTTAAAAACCAGTGTGGTTAAAGAAACAGATTGAAAGGAATGAGGACAGAGTGGCTGTTCAGAGACGGATGTTTTGATCTGCACTTGTAAGGTTTCACTGTGGTTAAAGAGCACCAAAAGGCCTCTAAATATAACACCGAGAGGCAGAACAACTCGTGTCTTAACTATAAAACCAGACTTCCTGTGAAATTTGAAATATAACAACCCACGTGGTAAACATATTGAACATCGACTGTTTTAGGTATAATTTCAGGTGAACTGCTCTCCACTTGTGTTAGGGTTAAAACACATTTAAAAACTGCTAAATGTCTAATTTCACGTGTTAACTTGGTCTAAAATCGTAAGAAAATAAGAAAAATACGGAACAGGAATGTGAAATGTGGGTTATCTGCTCTGAACCAAGACTAAAATACCTCTAAACAAACAGCTCAAGCTTAAACTGTATTGCAAAAGCAAAAGGAATGTGTAAATGTAAAATACAGTAAAAGTCACTTCACAGTGATTGTACTGCAAACTGTAACACAAACGTGTGAATGTGAACATTGGCCCTGACGAAGCCCTCCTTCCCTCCCTCCTGTAAATAAGACATCTGCTTCCAATAATACCCCAGAACACGACATATCTGAAATCGAGGAGCGATGGCTATCGCTGCATTCCTGACCGGCACAACTCCCTGCAAGAACAATGAGCGGCCAGTGTTGTTGCTTCTCTCTATCTACCAAATCTGTCCTGGAAGGGGCGTGTACGTACAAGTGTGTAGACGAGAGTGCATGTGAGCGTGGGCTTGTGCTGGACTTGAAGAAACACTCCCCTGTGCTCACACAAAAGGCACTTTGTCTCCAACGGGGCAACGACACCTCAGCAGAACAAAAGAAACTAAATACGATTTTGGCATCTGTTGCACGCTGGAGTTATGATACGGGACCAAAAGAGCACATGAAGAGCACGAGAGCTCCACTGATATCAGGCTCAGGAAAAGACAATAGCTGAAAGTTTGTGCCGATTTAACTCACGTCTGTGTTGACACAAGCTAAACACTTTTACTCTCTGTTTAACTCTTTGCCTAAACTGTGCCTTCAGTTTCATATTTTACTTCACACTACGCTTCACAAACATTAGCGGTGTGTGAACAACTGTGTTTTTAAAACGTGTATTAAAAACTGTTAACATTTATTAAAACATAAATCGTGAGCATGAGATGTTGTTAATTTCCCGTGGTTCTCACAGGTCTGTCTGATTTACTTGCAAACAAGTTATTTGATGCATAAATCCAGTTAAGTTTAAAACTCAAGAACATATTAAAGAAATGATGGCTTAAAACTAACAAAATGTATATAAGTTATTACAATTTTAATCCCAGGTTATTGTTGTAATTACAGCGCTCCCGTGATCTACATCTCTAATCTACATGATATTGAATGATGATGCATGGTATTGCAAACACGGAAATAAATACCAACAACTGCCCGGTGGCTCGGTTACATCACTGTGTTTTGACTTTGGCCGGGAAGTGAAAGTTGGGACACGAGGAAAGTCATGAGAAAAAGCAGCGCGTCTCCTGTTGCAGGCCTCGAGAAGCATCGGCGTGACTCTGCTAAAGTCACATCCACCAAACCTAAAAACACAACAACACATGTCTACAGCATCTGGACATTTTATTCCAAATGAGTTTGGTCCAGTCGATTAAATTTTTGCTGTCAAACAGCAATCCTCTGGCACTTAGATTAATCTGCAGGCCAGCGGTGAACATAAACAAACACAAGTGCATGCATGTCCCACAGTTCACCTCTGTAACAGAAGAACAAAGGTGGATCCAGACTTCTTTCATGTCTTTTCAAGACGTTTCATCAGCTCTGCAGCACAAATCCACGTTTCTGTTTTATATCACTGTCTTTTTAACATTTTATGATAATGGACTCTTGTTTAGACAGCGAGACATTTCTTCGGCTCTCAGAAAGTGTAACTGGCATTTGGTGTTAATGTTTTCATTGTTGTTGACATTTATGACAAACAACTCACTGATTAATGAAGAAAATCATCTGCATATTGAATGATAATGAAAATAACTCTGCTAACACACACCAGGTGCTCTCTGCGATCATTTTAACAGTGATGGGGTTGTATTGCTAACATTACCGTGCTGTTTTAAAGGTCAACACAAGCTAACAGAGGCAAAATAAAAGGGAATTTTATTCTGGGAGCTTGGTCTCTCTCTAGGGTCCCTCTGGGCTACTGTAGAAACATGGCAGCATCTTCAAAAGCTAACGGATCCCTCTAAATCTTGCACATGGAACCTACACAGAAACACGAGGTCAGCAGTGCTGTGGTGCTGCGTTTTATTGCTGTGCCCATCACTGTCTCCCCAGGCTCGGTGTTGATGCTCGTATCAATCAGTGCATGTCTAGATTATTAGTTTCAACTTTAGTTTCAAGAAAGAGTAATCTTCTGCAGCGTACGGGGGATTTTCAGCAACACTTAGCCAGCGTTGTCCCAGTTCTGTGTGGAGGAACCTTGGATGTTAGCTGGACCTGTCGTCAACACTGGCAGACGCCACACGCAGCGCTGCACGAGACAATCCTCACAGACCACCATCAAAACAGAGACGCTGCAAAGCTCTTGACGGGACACCTGCAACTGTTATGGAAGTGAACTGGCACCTGTTTGGAGTCCACAATGCACTTCCTGTCATCTACTCTTAACTAGCCTGCACAGAGCCAAGAGCGGTAACTCCACCCAAGCACATTTGGGACGAACTCTGAGTCAGACTTTATCACTAAACATCAGTGAATCCCTGCAGCCAGCATCCAAAAAGGCTTCCCAGAGAGTGGAGGACAAGACAACCACAGTCAATCATGACTACAGGGTCATTAGTTCTGGTTGGCTGCATACTTCCATCCATGCAGCGTGTGTATGTTCTTGTAATTTGAATGTTCTAGTTTTACAGTGCAGTGCAAACACTAAGGTAAAACGCCTCGGAGCAGACTGCTGTAACACCGCCTCCAGTCCAGTCTGTGGCTTATGCAGACTCTGTCACACACACACCAATCACCACCCCTCAGAAGAAGAGAAAGATAAACTCCCCGAGAGCAACTTTTCCTAAAAAACCAAGGCGAGCGAACATGGCAGACTTACGTAACCGTTTGCGTGAGACAGAACTATGTTAATTTGAGTCGAGGGAGGGAGGGAAAAAACAACCCCCCCCCAAAAAGCACACAGAGAGACAGAAGGAAAGACGGGCCAAAAAAAAAGTATGTTGTGGCAGTCGGAGGAGGAGGAAAAAAAGCAGAGCGAGTCTCCTATTACGCCATCCTCCCTTCCTCGCTCCCTCCCCTCCTCCCTCCCTCGTGGAAACATTGCGTGAGAGCGCTCTCGCTCCACGTCCTGATTATGATTAATGCAGGTAGTACCACACACACACTGAAACCGCGGTTCTGGCAGGGTTCTGACACGGTTCCCTGCTTGGGCCTGTGGTTCTGTATGGAGCAGTTAACACTCTGTCTGGCTGGTTAAAGCTCTTATATTCTGAAGCACCATTATGATCTGGGATAAACCACTTTAGCTTTAGAGAACATCTCTGGAAGTTCTCTGTAGCACTGTGAAAGCTCTAAGAAACCTCAGTTTGACATGGTTCTGCAGATTACTTCTCTAGGAAAAACACTTTTGTATAAATAGAAAGTATTGGTGCAATAGATTTTATCTATAAAGGGTTGTGTGCAGAACCGTGAAGGTTCTTGGATAAACTATCCAAGTTGAATGCTTAAGAGAACCCCTCAGAGGGCTCTCTGCAGGGCCATGAAGGGTCTGTGATTATCTATCTGAGCACATTGCTTTAGAAGATCTTTGGTAGCATCATGTAGCTCTAAATGGAACAACGGAAGCATGATGCCTCAGAGAACAGCTTTTCTAGTTCTCTTTTGTGAACAGAGAACTAGAGAGTCATTCTAAGGTGTTCTTTATTGCATCATCAAAGTCTAAAGAACAATTTGAACGTGTATTATAGAACCTCCATAAAGGCAGCACCACTGAGAGTCAAAGAATCTAGTGGAACTTCATTCTTTAGACAACCTAATCTAGAAGGTTTTTTCTATCACAATTAGGGGTTTATGAAGATATTACAGTCATTTACAGAACCTTGCTGAATTTCTTTACAGCACAATTAAGGTTCCACAAAGAACTATCTACCTTTTGTGAGGGGTTTCTTATTTGAACCAGGAAAAACTATTTGGGCATGAATTTCCTGTGTACCATCAAAGACGTTCTTTACAGCACAATAACTAAAGGATCTATGGTTTGTAACGGTTCTGTTATGGTGCAAAGAACTGCTGTTCTCAGTTGCTTTACTAGCACTGATTCCCAAAATGTGGTCCAGGGCTTTCCAAAGTTCCTTGAGGGCGTTCTAACTTGCAGCCCAGGGGAATGAAAGCTGTAATTAACCCATTTTACTAATGTGCTACCAAGAACTTCAATAAAGAACCACTGCAGGTTTCACTTTAGGCCATGTGTGCACTGCACAGTAACTAACACTGCATTTGCATGCAGCAAGCAGAACAGCAGCGGTTCTCAAATTGTGGTCTGGGGCCCTCCAGGGGTCCGTGAAGGGGAATCTATACATGTTAGATTAAATCACAAGTACAATCCTGACGATCTTACTGATGTGGGGTTTCACTCTCTCCGCTGTTAACCTCCCCGCCTACAGAGCACACTCAGAACCAAATTCACTCTAAATAATAAATCCCAAGTCAACGCACTCACTCAGAGAACGTTTCCTCAGAAGAGAACTGAGCTGAATGAGTTTCCAGCATACAGAGACCATTTGTCTGGGAAGCCCAGCTGTCTGAGATGGTTTAATTAGATTTAAATAACACTGGAGCAACAGTTTTCTGTATTTTCCATGGTGGATTGGCCTGCAGTGTTGTGTTGGACTTCAGCACTCCACATTACCTCGGTCTCGGTCTGGCTGGCCAATGTTGCACAACCACAGCAGGGAAAATAGAATTTATGGTCGTATGGGTTCAACTCGGGAGAGCAGAACTTTTCCCCTCCTGCACTCTTATTACCGTGTAATAATGCAGTGTGACTAGTGTGGAGGTGTTTGCACAGCTGTATCCACCTACAACAGAAACCCAGGCTGTGTCTATAAGATCAATACAAAATAACACATTACTGTGCAATTAAAGGATTATTAACGCAAAATGCCTTCATACAAAGATGATATGTCAGGTTATAATTCGCTTTGGACGAACAGGGGAGTAGTTTTTACAATGAAGCACGATGGTACTACAGAAGTATTACAGTAGAAGTACAACAGGCACCACACGCATTTCAGGCGTATCTGTGCCACATTACACACACATAACCACGAGAACACAAAGCTGTTGGATACGGTGAAGCTGCCGTGAAGTTCACACACAGTTACTAATATCTGTTCACTTACATTTTCTGGACCGGCTTCTTCCGTTTCTTCGCCGCGTAAAGCGTCGTGTTCGGCATCATGGTGCCGACCAAGCGAATGCGGGACAAAGTGGCCTTCAGCCGGGTTCTGTGTGCGCGTTAACGAGTCCACAAGAGCCCAGGACAGTCACATCCCTCGAAAGAAGCTCAAACCACGAAACAGAGAGTCACGGAGTGAGCAGAAATCCCCCTAAACGCGCCTCGGCTGCGTCTGAGCTCCAAAAAAAAACACTTTAGTTTTCTTTAGTTACTCCAAACACGCGTAGCACGTTAACAAACTGTTACAACACGTCCTGTTCTTCGCGTTTAACGACTTCCCCGCCGAATTTACGGTGAGTACGGCGAGTTGTGGACGTTAAAGCAGCTTTAAGAGTCCTCGGAGGACTCGGAGCGCGTCCTCTCTGTGCGCGTCGCCGCCGGATCTGATTTGACATGGCCGCCGCCGACGCGCGCTCCCGCGGCGGTTTGTGTGCACGTGGACTTGTATCGCTGCAGCGCGGGGGCGGAAATATTTAAGGTGGACCAAAAGTGGGCCAAGTGAGGCGGACACCGCAGACGGTGATTTACCGCAGAGCCGCATTCCAGCCGGGAAGACCTTAAGGAGTTAAATTTCCCAACGTTATTCTGTTAAATTACAGTTTTTAACCAGGATGTTCACATGATGATGATAATAATAATAACGACAACCAATGTAATGTGGGACAATGATGGAAATAAATGTTCTCACATTAACACATTTACACTTTATGTCCGAAATTCATGAACCAATCAAACAACAACAATAATATTAATAATACACAACACAGCTGTCGCTTATAAAATATACTGTATACTTACACTTATTATTGTTTATTGATCAATGAGAATAATCTGTTTACAGAGTTCTTTAAATTTTATTTTTCATACAAATAGAACAGAAATTATTCATGTGTACATTCAATAAACAAAAACAAGCATCACATGATTAATACAGAAAGTTATTTTTAGAATTATAACAAAATTACAAAAATTATTTACACAAAATAAATTCAGATTAATTTATAAATTATAAAAATTTGTTATAAATTTAATTTAAATTGTTTTAAATATTAGCATTAAAAATGTAATTAAAATCCATTTACAATAGTATTTATTAAATGTTACAAATACATTTAAATAAATAAAAATGCAACGTGTTTATGAATATGCATATGGGAATATACAACATGTAGTTACAAATAATTTTCCAATACATTCAAATAAATGTATTAATATGTAAAATGAATAAAATACATTTACTGCAGTGTAAATAGATTATACAAATATTAAACAAAATTCAAATCACTTAATAAATAAAAAAACATTGACTATTATATTTATATTTAATACAGATCTACTTACATTTACAAATGCCACAATAAATAATAATAAAAAACTACTTTACATTAGCATTAATCCTTTTTTTTTTTACAAATGACTGTATAGAATGAATGTAATGTTTAGTTGTAGTATTTAATTCAGTCTTTTTTGTCCACAATAAAATGAGAGTAAAGTCTTTTCATACTTCTCCCTTTTGGGTTTGAAAACACGGGTTTAGAAAAGTGTATTTAACTTTAGCATTTAAAAAGTGTAAATGGACTCAGGTGTGTGTTACAAGCTCGGAAGAACCTAAACTGCTAATCATTTTGTCTTAATTTAATAAGCATTTCAGCTCAGGGACAATTTAACCACCGTCCCAGTTTGATGTGTTGTTGCTTCTTCCTTTACGAAGCTCTGTACTTTTCATTTGCTGTTTGTTCCTTGGGAATCATAGGAAGTGTTCGAGGCCACATTGGCTTCAACTGAGCCTCCTCAAGTCCTCTGAAGGCCACATTGTCATGCTGGAGGATCCAGAGCCTGAAACTGATGTTTGTTTATATGACTTTAAAACAGCTGGAAATCAAAGCTCTTACCTAAAAGAGACATTTGGAAGATTTTCCCTGGACTGTGCTCCCACGTCTGGGGAAAACAACGTCTGACATCAGTTACGCTTTGCTTGACGTTGTAGAAACACACGATCTGGCTGCACAAACTGTACATTTGTCACCCTGACTTGGTGGTTATCTGCAGGTGAAGGTTCACTTTCTTTCCCTCGTTGCTTCATGTTGCCAGTGCTGGCAGGAAAGGTTTGTTGTTACAACGTGAAACGGCCAAGGTGCACGTCCACATTAATTCAATGTTTCGGTCATTTGGCAGTCAGTCACCGTGTCCTCCCACGCTCCCTCAGAGTGAGGTGAACTGGCCTGTGCAGGGTTGAGAATCTGAAGGGTTCCTGTATAGTTCATTGTATTCAGTGCAGCCAGTGTCAGCGTAATATATCATGGAGTCTTTGTGCTTTGTGAGGGACTTGCTCCAGCACGCCGGGGACCAAATTTACAAAACCAAAAGGCACACAAATACTCTACTTGTGTGATCTAATTTAACTTAGGCTTCATCACTTCGCTCACTTGTTATCCAACATCTGTGGGATATAAAGTAAACTGGAACTTTTTTGGTTGTGACTTCTCGTAACGACGGCTCGCGTTGTGTAACGTGCTGCTGACTTCCAGGATCACTGCTGTAAATAGGAACTGTCACACATCAGGATGGAAACAATGACAAGAAGCAGCATGAAACACAAACTGCCTTTGTCTTTTTTTTTCAGACCTGCTTTATGCAACAACATTAAGAAAATACGAGCATTGTAGCCCTGTAGCGCCGCCTTTGGCCAATTAGTGTACTGAATGTCTGAGTAAAAGGGTTGATTTAAAGTGCAGCTGATTTGTGCAGTGTTTGCTAATAACAATCATTTACTGAGACAGTTATGTGAACCACAGATGTACCAACACTGATCTTTCAACCCACTCATCCGTCATGTTGGACAAAGAATTAATGTTGAATATTATTAAATCAGTTAAAGCTTTCCTCTCGTCAGTGTTAGCATCCCCAGCTTGTGAGCTTACTTTTTACAGGCATGTTGTTTTCTGCTGTTTTCATGTAACATTAAGTAACAGTCAAGTGGTCTCAAGTCTTCATGTCACATTAAACTGAGGCTCGAAGTCCAGGTTTTTGAATCCACAAATGATTAACTAACAAAAAACTATCTGCTTTTTTGTGTACGGTTTGCTAATATGTCAAATGAGTGACTTTAATTACAAATTTGTAAATACAAAAAACTAAAATTCAAAACTGCATTAATGTGATGATCACATATAAATAAATTTGACTTAATTGTTGCTTTTATGTTTAGAAATATATTAAATGATAAAAGCTTTTCAACTAAAAATTTGACACACTGCACCTTTACTCTAAACCAACAGAAACAATCTGCTGCTTCACACATCTGCTAACCAATAGCAGAGCAGAACAAGGCCAGGTGAACTGAGCCATCGATGTGCTTTTGCAACTCTTGCGCTTCTACGACGTGATTCATATTTAAGCAATGTTGTTGTGGACTGTGCACAATATTTGAATGATTATGGTCACAGGTTGTGATTCATGCCAGCAATGTGTTTGTGCAAGAAGACGCAGCGGTAGAAACAAGGAGGCTCTCGAAGGATTGTTATGATGTGCCACCCTTTGAAGCGGTTTCCCTGTTTCCCCTGCTGCGTACACGGAAGAGTCTCATCCAACATTGCACTCCTTCACCCGCAAGCCCCCGCTCACCTTCTACACGGGCGTTGAGCCTACATGCATGCAGCGACCTCCAACAATGCCCACGTTCATGCTCCAGCCTTGATCAGGCTGTGCAAAAAGGGCTCATGTTTCACTTGATGCACTGGACTCAACTTGATGGCACAGACCCACGCTGCACCTGTCACTTCAGCTCATGTGCCCCTTTTCTTTACTGTACCCACTGTGAGTGATGGTTCCCTCTGTCTCCTTCGATCTGTACTTGGCCGCAGCAGTTGTTTTAGTTAACAGTTAATGAGTTCACTTCAGGGCTGATGGGAAAATCAAACTACGCAGAGTTTACGTGGCTGAATGGCTGAACTGTAAACCACGTAGCTGCCCTGTGATGTTAGTCATGACCCTCTCTCTGCTCTGAACTGTGCATTGTCAGCGACGATGAGGTTCATCATGTGGGGACCATGAATGTCTGTGGAAACATTTAAAGGCGGCCCATCTGATGGCTGTGTGCAGCTGAAGGAGAGCACCGGCTTCTCCTTCCTCCTTGTGATGACGATCATGACACCTGACTGACTGATCTGCCTCCATTATATAAACTATCTTGTTGTTTTTCTTCCTCCTCATTAAGTCGCACTTGTCATTTGCAACGATCTTTGCTTGTAACCGGCTGGCAGCGCTGAGGGGGAACTCTTGGCATCCACGTTGCCATGGCAGGACGTTGTGTTTAACGCCAAACACGGGAGTTACAAGTCAGCAGCTATCCGCGATATGCCGCCCTCTGGCCCTATAAATGCAACCTTTGTTGAAAATACACCCTGTTTTAATCCACCTTGGCTTGAAACCCCAAGAGTCTGGCAGAGGCGCTCGCTCACTTTTCTTTATGGGATGTTTTTTAAAGAGCCACAGTTTTCTTCTCCTGCAGCTCTGTTGTGTTTTTTGCTCCTTTCGTTTCTATGATTTTGACAATGACTGTTTGATTTGTGCCTGCAGAGTTTAAATTTAATGACTTTAAACACTAATGGATTTTATGCTCTTAATTGAGATATCAACAGAATGATTTATAGCAGGCAATTAAAACAAATCATAGTGCTTTTCAAAGGATAATAGGTGACTGAGGCCTTGGCTCACAGCATGATTATGACTTAGTGTTTTTTATCAGTGGCAGCAGCTGAATTAAAAAATGACCTGAGAACGGAGGGGGGGCCTAAAGCTGGCAGTCCTCGCTCCTCGTCATTAGCAGGCTTCACGACTAAACTCCACCAGTTTATATATAAATGGCAGCACCAGAATGAGCCTGTGAGCTGCGGTAACTTTCCACTGTGCCACTGCAGGCTGCAGCAGCGTTTTATTGCCACACACACACCGAGAGGTGGCATTTACACGGCAGTAAACGCGCTCCCAAACTCTGACTACAACGTGAAAAATGTCTCCTCCTGTCAGGTTTTTAAGCTTTATTTAAATCACACACGCCCTTTGTCAGCATGAGGGCTATGTGTTGCCCGAAGGCACCTCAGAAATCAGGCTGCGTCACCTGCGCACCTCACCCTTTTCTGCACAACTGTAAAAACCTCATTTAAATTTTAAAAACTTAAATATAAAGAAACACTTCATGGAAACTGGCGGCTCCAGCTCTGTCCACAAGCTTTTCGGTCTTGTGCTGTTTTCTCCAGTGATTGAATGAAATCTTCATGCTACACTACAAAATGCTTGGAGAACTTTGTGCCAACAGTGTCTTTATTCAGACAATGCTCCCTGTGCACGAAACCACCAACATGAAGAAACATTTTAAAACCAAAATGCTAATAGGATGAGATGAGATACTGTTGCTACCTAAAAACATTTTATGCAGAATAACCTCATATCTCTGAGCTGGTGAAGTGTAGGAACATGTTTAGCTCATGTTTGGCTGGTTTCAGGTGTCACCGATGGCCGACAGAACCTTATTGCCGTTTGGTCGTTCTTGGTACTTTGACACGTGTCCAGAACTCAAAAAGGATCAGGTCAAAACTTTCAGACTTCCAAAGGTCTCAAATTAGCATCGGGCCACCGACAGGCGCAGGGATAAAGGATGTAGATCATGATATGATTAAAGGTCACAGCCACTAGAAATTACAGGCCTGCTGCAGTCATGTTATTTTCCATGTCAGGCCGGTCTGGAAGGGCTCGGACCTGCGGCTCATCCTTCAGCCCTGGTTAGCGGTGAAAGCCAAGCAGCCGGAGGAGACATGGCAGGCTGCAGCTCTGGTTAATAGTCGTATCCGGGACAGGCGTGTTCTGGTAAATTGGTGGCAGATGTTGGCGCGTTTGGATACAGGCGAGGGCTTTCGGAGGGAGAGCGGTTGGTTTGTACCAAACAGTGGAAGGGAGGAATTAAAACAGCTTTTCATTACAGGAATCTAGAAATGTTTTTGTTTACTTGCACCTATTTGACTGAGGTTTGATGCCTTCATCTTATTTCTTTCACTAAAAGAGGAGTTTGGAAATTTGGAGATTTGGACAGTAACATGTTCACATGTTGAGCTGAGACACATACCAAGAACTGCTGCAGTGCATGCATTAAAGGGCCATTTCAATCAAATCCCATCAAATATGCAGCTCACGGGATATTATGACTGGAAGCTTTTTATCTCGATGGATTTCTTTCATCTCCTTCTTGTTTCAGACATAGAAATCAGTGTCGAAATAATGATCCCAGCAGGGTGTTGCTTCACTTGGAGCCTCATTGCTCCTTTTAATCAAGTCAGTTCCCTTCCATTTTTACACAAGACATTCTCTAACTTTCTGTTTTGATGTTGGTGGTGGAGACCAAAATTTCCCAGCTGCTTTGAGATCTGTTGACAGTGAAGACCGCAGCTTATGATTCACTCTGGTTTCATATTCACCGACCACTCGCTGAGTCCCGGTGACCTTCACAGAATCATTTCCATTTGTTTATCCACTCATTTATATTGAATTTGTCACCTGTTTATTTATATCTCGATCTCAACATCTAGCTTCCAGTCACCTCAGTGAAGCCGCTGAGTCTTTTCAGCTTTTCAGGTTTATTTGCTGTGAGTTTATTGGATCTCACTTTGGCGCCACGTGTTGTCAGCATGTAAAATAATAAGTCCAGCTCCAGAAATAACATCAAATGTCCAGAAATGAAGCAAACACCTTTTATTTTAGTTTGATTCTTTAATGGGAACTAAAAAGGGCATCATTAGGACAAATGTGTTCATCTGTGCGTAATCTGTGACCTTATAACAAGTTTAAACAGAGAAAATCACAGAAACTGGAGTCAGGAGGTTTGAACCAACAATGACTGCATTTTTCTTTCATGAATACGTCTTTGTCCTTTATAACTCTACGTTGCTCCTGTTTCTTGTGTTTTAGTTTAGTTTTGTATGTTTCACAGTGTAATCACTTCATCTAATTCTCAAAGGAGCCACTCTGACAGTCAGAAACTCGGTAACTAACCCAACTGTTAACTGTGAACTGTCATTTTGTGCAATTAGACGGATTAATTAGCGCATAAAGTTAAGCACTTTCTCACCCTTTTACGAGGCCTCTGTGGCTGAAAGTATTTTATTTCTGCTCTCCTCTTATCAGCTGATGTTTGTTAGTTGAGTCTGTGTCTTACAACAGTTTGTGATTTGTTTTTATTGTGCTTTTCTAGTTTATTTACTGTGGTTTTATTGTTTTTTATAAGATGTGTTTACTATGTGCATACAGCTGCCTGCAGACCGAGTTTCACTGGTGGGAAACAGGAGTCGAACTGAATTCTGACAGATTATAGTGTGGATTTCTATACTGGGGGAAATTCAGACATGAATTCATTGTGTGCAAAAACACAGGAATCAATGTAAGTAAAACTTTAATTCAAACCAAACTGGAAACCTAAACTCTTAGTTTTCTCCACGCAGTCCTGCTAATCCTGCTTTTAGGGTTCATAAAACCACACAGTCTAACGTTTAACTACAGTGAACTACAGTCATCTTCTTCCACCGTTCTGAAAACGTTTCTAGTTTTATCAAAGAAAAGCAGAAATGTTTTGGAAAAGACTTGTGCAACTGGAGAAAAACAACATTTCAACACTGTACTGATGGCATCTTTTTGCAGTCCGGTGTCACATATCTGTGAGGAGATGAGTCACTGAGAGCTGTTAGGGATTTGGTTTTCATGACCTTCACATTAGTCATTGTTTACAGGATTAGGCTGCAGAAGTTGACAGCTACATGAAACACAGAGATAATAATCCTTAAAGAAGCACAGCACCAGTGGTATTAAATAACCAGACGTGTTAATAACAGCTAAAAGATTAAGTATTAAAACAGACACAGTCTTATATACCGTAATATGGTCGCCGACCATTGCACGAAGATAATAGCTGAGACTGAACCTTGTTAGTCACTCACTCTTGTCTCCTTCTTCAATCTATAAAGACTATTGTTTCTAAGGAAATACCCTCAGAGATAAGAGATATGCTTGTTCTAACATCTCAGGTAATCAGAGGAAGCACAGCCTCGGAGGCCATTAATCCTTTATATTTTCATATGGATTCTCATTTTAGTTTAGTGTGTTTCCTGCACTTATTTTGTGTGTTTTAAAAGCATTTCTTTGTACAATGTGCTGCTTTGAGTATAAAAATGTGATTTTATAGGATTTTAACTACACTTATCTACATTTATCTGACATCTCTAGTTACCTTTCGCAGATGTAGATTCTTTATAAAAAAAACGTGTTATTATGCATGAAGCAGCTGTTAGTACATGAAATGTTTACAGGTTGCTGAAATGGTACTTGTCTTGTCTTTTATCTGCTTGTAGTGATTACAGCATAAATAAACTTTTTAGTTGTGTTTAGACATCAGCACTAATGGGTTAAGGTTACCAGTGGCCTGCTTTAAAAGAAATAACAAAAAGAAAATCTGTTTGTTAATGTTTAACCAAAACCACAATCTTTCCCAAACTTCAACCAAAGTGCTTTTCGTTGCCTAAATCACAGACGTGATCACGTAAACCTCTGGCGTGATTACATCTGACTCCACAGTGTGATTGCGAAACTGATTAATAATATATTCACATCATTTCCAAGAAACCTGTTCACTTTGCCAAACTATCACTTCATCAGATCCAGGGACTGTAAAACAACGACCTGTCCAGAGACGGAGCAAAGGGTTGTCCAGGGGTGGCACAGCCCCCACACTTTTTTAGACTCACCCCTGCACCTGCTTCACACGAATTCTTTACTGAACATTTACTGTCACAGAAATTGATCTGACTGCTGTCGAGAAGCTGAAGTAAGGACGAGGACACACAGCAGAAACACGTGAAGTTTTACCACCTCACTGACAGACGTGTTTGCTTGTTTCAGGAAGTATGTTTCAGACTAAATAAAGATACATTTTTTGTTTTTCCTCTCACTAAGTCGACTGTAATCCTGCCAGTCGTTTCCCTGTCATGAAATCGTCTGGACCTCTGACCTAACAGCCTCCAACCCTGTATTTTAACCCAACAGCCTCTGAAAACCTCCGTTCCTATTTATACCACACACTCTCACAGCTGAAAATTACAGCTCGTTAGACCAGCTCTTGTGGCGCACAGTCGGCTTGTTAGCAATTTGTTTGGGGTAAGAGTTATCAGGCAGCAAGCTGCACATGAATTTGGATGTGCCTTTGATGTTCACTGTATGCAAATGAAAATCACAAGATATTCAAATCGTTGTGCAACATCTTTATAACATAGAGAGTCCTGTGTGAGAGGTGTCAACCATTTTCTGTACAACTGTTGGGTTTAAGGCACAAAAACCTCATGAATACTAATCTGACTTCCAGTAAATTTCCTGCGAATGCATTTGTATTTCCACAAGGATGAATGCTTGATGAGCTCTTGACCTTTCTTGCGTTGGCATCAAGGGGAGATTAAAAGTGCTGCAAGTATCTTAGTTGTGCATGAGTGATAAGCAACTGCTGTAATGGAAAAAAGGAGTTGACGGCTTGGCTTTTTAAAATGTTCTCATTTTATTATCCTTGGTAAAAGCATGCGGTGCGTTTTTCACCCATTTTTCATCCAGTGGATGTTCTCAATCATGAGCTTCAGCATCAGCCAGTTTCTTTTTTAGAGTAGAAAGAGAGAAGAGAAATGCAGAATACGCAGCCGTCCTGTCAGCAGCAGCGTGCAGAGGGGTCACAAATTAAAATAAAAATCATTAGAATATATTAAAATGATCAATAACGCTTCCTGTTACTCCAGAAAGCTGTCAGAGTATAAACTACAATATTTTCTAGCATAAAGTGTCGTGTTGGTCCTGGTGCTATGGTTAGAAGTCAAAAACAAGCTCTAACCAGACAAAATTTACATAAAGCTGAACGTGACATCGCATTTTCTGATGCAACTTGCAAATAAGCTTTTAGTGCAAAATCCACAGGTAATTAACATCAAAATCTGCAACTGTAAAATACAAATTCATCATGTCTGCCAACCAATAGTGACTAATGGACATCAAAGCTTCAGCAGGAAGAAAAGCTAAAGTAAACGGCTCATCATGACCCACTCACTGCGCTTGTCCACCAAACACTTGAGGTTTCGACAACAACAGCAACACAAGTACGCAGCTGAACAAACTGCATTTCACTCTAACATTTTGATGTTAGAGGAAGAACTGAACCCGGACTGCTTCTGTTTTCATCTGTACGACGTCTAAAAACAATGGTTGTGGTTTTTATGGTGCCTTGCTGCCTGTCATGGCTTCAGTATGAGCCGGAAGAACAGGGAATGCCATGGAAGTCAGCACGGCACTTTTTCCACTGCAAAATAATACAAGAAATCCGAGCACAACATTAAACACAACGTAGTTCAACATGTAAAATAAGCACTACTTCCATTGTCGAGATATCTGCAGCTCCTTCATCCTCTTCTTCATGTCTTTTAGAGTTTAGTATTAGATCACTCACAGATATACAGCAGCTTCTTTTTGTCATGGTGCTTGTGCTTGTGATTGTCGCAGCAGGATAATCTACACTGCATGTGCTCATGGTACAACAGCGCCTCACTGATATGCTTCCTAGTCATGGCGAAGGCGTGTCTGAAGAAAAGTGCTGCTCACTGTGAGTGAGACCTGGCTTTGAAGCTTAATGAGCGACAATACTGTCAACAACTTTGGGTGTCCCTGAAAACAGAATGAAACTAAACTAACTAACTAAACATGGCGTCCTGAGAGAGGCTAATGTTAAGATCAGAAAGAATGGAAACATAAATGTCTAAAGGTGTCTAGATGTGGGTAATGACTTGAGGAGAACTGAAAGTGTTTTGTGCCCTGCTGGTCGTACGCAGGACTGCACCTCACGCAGCATTAATTTCTGACTGTCTGCACAACTGATGCTCCAAATCAACGCAGGCTATTTAAGGCTATCTAAACTTAGGACTTTCTGAATCCAGATGGACGTGTATAATTCCAGACATGTATAAACAGGATGATTCAGAGTGAACTGTAAACACAGCACAGCAGATACTGACTTCTTTCAAAACGTGTGAGGAAACTGCAGTTAGCGTTGACTTGTTTGGTGATTGAGGCACTTGATGAACTTCTGGAATTTGGAATGAGATCCTGCAGATACCTCCACAACTTTGGCACAGGCAAAAAGAAACTATAAACACTATCACTTCATCTCTTTCTTGGATGGTCATGAGAGGAAGTGCTCAAACATCCAGAGGTTATCTCTCTGGCTCTGGTTAAAGACGAGTCTTCACACACTGACGCCTGGGAGATTAACTCTGCCTCAGATCTTCTGTTCTGCAGCCAGCTCCAGAAAAATGACAACAACAACAACAACAAAAATCATTTAGAAAGAGTTTGACAGAAAGCTACATTTTTTCATCTCCCACTTCATTCCTCAGATATCCAACACCCACGCACTTCACTGCTCCTCAATATCAGGGCTGAACATTTCAGGGGTGTAACTCTGGAGGTTTGTCTGCACAGTCTGACACACACACACACACACACGCACACACACACACACACACACACACACACACACACACACACACAGATTACTAAGACGGTGGTTAGAAACCAGAAAAATAAAGGATCTACAACCTGGATTAACAGTTCTGAACAGATAGACGTGGACAAATTATGAAACAGTAAGTGGTGTCCACGCTGGCTACAGCAGAGCAAGAAGCCAGTCTGAAAGACATCAGTGCAGCCATGTTGTTTGTGCTCATTTTGTGGCTCTTCAAGGTTTTTTCACATGTTTGTTGTAGTTGTTCCATAGCTTTGTGGCCATGTTGTGTGTCTCTTTTTGTTGCTTCTTTTTTTGCACCTTGCTGTGGTTGTTGGTTATTTTGTGTCACTGCAAAAAGATCATTTATCACATAGGAGTGATTCTGCATGAGTACGCACTGCTAACGTTAAGTAAGAAAATGTGTTTAGTTGGGTGAATTGACCCTTTAAATGCAGCAGTAACAGCCCTCCAGCCTCAGTAGATGCCACAGTTGTGCTCTTGAACAAGACACTTAAATTCCAATTAGCTCGGTGAAGCGGCTATATGGCAGCAGCGGGCTGTGGTTGTATACTGTGCAGCTCCCAGTAGCTCACAGCAGAGGGCTGTGGTCACACTGGGCAGCTCCCAGATCATAATGTGTGGAGCTTTATGAAACTGAATCACGACATTGTTGAGAAAGAGTGAATGTGCCCGGCAAACCTCCCCTGGATAAACAGGGGTTGAATAAAAACCTCACTGCCAACCTGGGAAGTGGAGGTTTGTTTTCATGTATTTATTTGGAAGAGCTTTCAATCCATCATCCTGCTATGTGACTAACCGAGCATGCTGGGAAATGTTTTCGTCAGTGGCGATCCTTTCCAAACCCTGGAGATTTGATGACTCATTCCCGGTCGACATAAAACCGTCTGGAAAATTAAACTGGCGTTTTTGGTAAGTGATGAAATGAAAGTGTTTAATGACTCCTAGAGGAAAGAAACAACTGATGGTGGTGGAAACGTTTCAGCTCAAACCAAATCTAACCAAAACTACCAAAAAAAAGGTCTGTTTGGACAAACCTCTGCCCTGTTGTCATCCGTCTTTCTGTCAGAGAGGGATTTAATTTGACGAGATGTGATAAACACGTCGGGCCTGAACTCTGTCAGGTTGTAAATGTTTAGCTGTGAGCTCACAGTAAAAATGTCAGCGATGCTCATGTGGTGACTAACAGCTCTATCATAATGTATCTGTGCCGGCCAGCCTCTGGGAGTTTGGTTGCTTATGTGTTGGTGGGATATGACACGTCCAACATGGAAACGTTCACATTTCCTCCAACTCATGACTCAAACTTCACTCATTAGAACCTAAGTATATGTTGAAATGTGGTCATTTAAAGCTGTTAAACCAGGTTTTCTGACTTACAGTGGGGCCCTACAGTCGGAAACCACGGGAAAAATGTGATTATTTTGTAAAAACCTTGAAATAACCAGAAGATTTGAGGATTTAGAGACAGTATAAGTTCTAACATGCAAGACTCTGGTTTCTAGGTTGGATAAACATGTTTGAGCACATTTGTGGCATCGATTCATGACGAGACTGAACGTTTCTAAGAGGCCGGTGGATGGTAATCATGGATCAGTTGCAAAGCATTTTCTGTCTCCTGTCGTGCGTCCTGCGTTTTACCATGAACCATGAAACCACTCCAATCCTCTCCCAAACATCGGGCACCAAACGTGACCGCACCATCGGAAGATCAATCCGTTGAGCTTCATTCGCTGAGCGAGGGGCAGCACGATGACACGATGTCGTGACCATCTCGTCTTTGCATGCTTCCCATCCCGTACCACCGCACACTGACAGATCTGGGGTCACTCTGAGCAGAAAACGACTCTTTTCTCTCTTTTCTGCTCTTTATCACTTTGTTTGTCTAGAACGACACCAGATCCCTGCAGCATAACCCAGAATCGGACACGTTTATACAACTGTGTATATGCACTGTAACCAAGGTCTTATTTAGAACAGCTCCAGAGCCCCACACTGGTATTAAACTATTACAAATGACTTTATTGAAAGGTTAATGTATTACGCCTCAGGAGTGTTTAAACGCTCCACAGATGACGCTGAAACACATTACTGCCGCCTGTGTAAATGTTTCTGATTCAGATCATCACTGGTTTGTTTGCGTTGTGTTTAATCCTCACCATTGCTGACTGAACGATGGAACTTCCCGGCTCTTCAGAAAACTACAAACATGGAGATGATACTTTCTAATAGCAGCAGCTCGTGACCCCAGTGTGACTCGCTGGTTGTGTTTGGTCTCATCTCCAGTGTAAAAGGAGGAATGTTCGACACCTTTGGGAGGAAGCTGGAGCCACGAGCTGAGCCGAGACTGTCCGCAAACATCCCCCCTTTCTCCAGCTTTACTCGCACGCAGAAGTGCAGCTTCAGCCCCTCGTCCCGACATTCTCAGGTGGTGACTTCAGAGTAAATGGTGAATTTGTTTCTACAGTTGTGGTGTGAAATAAAATCCTCATAAGACCTCTAGGTTTAGGTTTGTTCTAGAGATGGTTAAGGTTAGGGTGGGGGGGCAAAGAAGTGAAATATGCCAATGAACAGTGTTTGTGTGTTGGCCCCGGGCCCTTGGTTTTGGGGGTCGGCCCCTGGGACGGACTCCACCAGCCCAGACACACACACGTTTGACAATATGATGAGGAACGGCTCCAAGTGACCTCACTAAGCGGGTTTGAGCTAAGAATTGTCCACACGAGTATAGAAAAAGATCTTCTATGCACACACAAACACACACACACACAGCTCGTGTCTGTGTGTGTAGGAAAGTGGTGATGTTAATCAAACCCAGATGAGAGAAGAGGCCAGACGAGTCATAGTGTGTCTGTGTGTGTGTGTGTGTGTGTGTGTGTGTTTTGGAAGGATGTGTGTGTGTGGGGGGGTCATTAGGACTACACACACACACACACACACACACACACACACACACACACATATATATACATGGGCAATGTGACAGTGGCTTCTTATGAACTCAGTCACCCCTTCAAAATAAAATCTGAGGTTCGTTCTCCGTTCACAAATAATGTGCTTGTTTTCTTCTCCAGGACTTTCCAGGACCAGACTCAAAAAGTGAAGGGTGCTTGAAATACATGTTGTTTATCCTGTCATTTCTGATTTAACAGCATTTGGTCCCTGATGTGAGAAGATAAATGCTTTTGAATCAGACATGTGCAGTAACTGATATAAACAGGCAGCTGGTGGAAGGAAACAAGCAGGTTCTGGATAAAGGGAAGAACTTAGCGTACAGAGCACGTGTTGAATGAAGTGCAGCACATTATGCCTCTCTTTTATTTACTGATATTTAAATTAGTTTTTAAAGTGGGGTCTGAGTGTAGAGGTGCACAGTGAAGTGAAACGTCTAACTGGACGTTTCATCTGTGGCTGGAAAATCTGGAGGAAAGTCACTATAGTTCTGCCTCTTATATAATAATAATATAACAGATGCGTTATTGATCCGCTCAGTGAAATACTTGAGGACAGGCAGCTGCATTTTAGGTGCTAAGGGTTCAGGGTTCAGTGTCTTGTCCAGAAACACTTTGACGTGTGGCCAGAATCGGAGGATCCGGGAATCGAGCCACCAACCCTGGGGTTTGTATACAATTTGCCTTGCAGCTGAGCCACAGTCACCCTAAAGTTTTTCTTTTGCAAGATAGCCAGGAGTCAAACCTAGAATCCGCTGATCACTGAAAAAAACAAACTAAATATGACCACAAATTCCTAAAAAATGGCCAAAGAAACACAAAATGGCCACAAACAATTGAAAATGTCTCAAAAAGATACAAAATGATAGAAAACACAATTTAACACTGGTCAAAAAAGACACAAGATAAACACAAACTGTTGGAAAATGACCAGTAAAGAGACAAAAACAGAAAAACAAGTGGAAAATGGCAAAACAAACGAACACAAAAAACTGAAAATGACATAAAGGCACAAAACAAAGACAGAAACACACAAAATGTATATAAAAACAACAAAGAGACAAAAACAGAGAGAGGTCCTCCCTCATTTGTGCTCATTTAGATCTCTTTCAGTCTGGGGGTTCAGTGTTAGAGGGGTTCAGTGTTAGAGGGTGGTGGTTCCCATCCTGGGGACTGGTGGAGACCAAAACCAGAGCTGAAACTGTTTTCTAGATGTTCCAGTGTTTGCTGCTGGAAGGACTTTGTCATGTTTCCTTTACAGAACCTCATCATCAGCTGTGATAAAAACAGGAAGGGGCTGCAGGAAACAATCAGAGTCCTCAGAGTTTTAAGTTTAATACCAGGCTAAATACGTAAATCAACTGTTGATAAACCTTCACATCCTAGTACTGATGTAGTGGGGCGGCCGTGTGGGGAACTGGCCCCTGCTGAACCTCCCCACCTGTGAAAAGGACAGTTGAGAAATGACTCAGGTCTCCAGGGAAATTCACAGCGTATTTCATCTCTTTGATCTCTTTCCTCCACACAGTTGCAGCTCATTCTTTCCTCGGCTGCTGCAGCTCTACACCATCAGCTCGGCTCAGCACAGATCTATAATCTCACGGGTTTGTTTTTCTACAGCAGGCTGTGCTGAATTCAACCACTATGTCGCACATCTGCAGCACATTTGTTCACACTTCAACATGCTGAAGTCACTATTACTAGTTCCTGTTGACTATGCACGACTACAAGTGCTGACATCTCTCAGTGACCCATGTTCTGCAGAAAATGACTGGTTGATATGATTTTTTTGTGATTTCTAAGTATCGTACGAATGTCCAGATAAGACCTGCTGATAAAAGTGACCTCCTGATAGCGTTGTTGATGATGACTTTGTTTCCTGTGACAAAATTCTCAACATAAATGCTAAAAACAGAAAAACGAGGGTAGTAAAGGAAAAAAAAGGTGTCAGGTTAATGTTAATGTTGATGCACTCACACGTTATCACAGTGTGTTAAATTTAAACTTCTGTTTCTGGTTTGACTGAAGCTTTAGTCACAGATTCTCTTGACAAACGTGTTTCTAACCTTATTTAAAAGAGCAGCAGAATTGTCAAACTCATCAAACAGGGACAGTGATGAAGTTCATGTTTCATGAACATGTTTCAATTAAGAGCTTAAAATCACAACTCATATTTACAGGATGTGTAGGATTAATTATCATCTGTTTATTTCTGCAGCTGCTCTAATGTGCTTTTATCACACTAATTTCAATCTGCATAAAGAAAAGCTGTTGCCACATGTTAAATATCTACACTTTTCAGAGCACAGGGAAAGCTACTAGTTGTAATTTGATGTTATAGTGTTTTAAAAATGAATGAATGTATCTCTTTTCTTTCTCTTTGTTTTCTTGTTGCACTTTCCTCCTCTGAATTTCCCCGGTTTGGTGTTAACACCTGCAGACCTGTGGTGGTATTGCACCCAGAGAAATTATCTTCTGCTGATTACAAAGCAGCAACATTCAACCATCTTCAAACTGTCGCGTCACTCATTCAAATCACTGATGTCATGAGTCCTCATCAAACTGATGATAGATTAATAACTGCAGCTGGATTGTGTCTACCTACAACTGTCTGACAACAACAGAAGGTGACACATGTGGAGGAGGATCAGTCACACCCTGAACATCCAGACAGATTTGATAACAGCTGCTGTGTTAATGGTCTGACTGGTCGCTGTTACTGGGAGGATGTTCCCTCATTGACTTACAGAGGAATCAGGAGGAGGAAACACTGCAAATCTCCACAGACGACTTCTTCTGTAAGTTTTAAATGTGCAAATATGAGTGTTTACGACGTTAGATCTCTCAGTTGGCATAGCAACAACGTCTGTTTTGTTTTTATTTCTCTCTGTGCTGTTGTTTCCCACTCACACAATCACCAGGCTTCCACAGTGACTCAAATCTGAAACAAATCCCAGACACTTTGGCAAGATGTTTGTATCCAAACTGTCACCAGCTCTGACCGACGGCCCAGAGGAACAATCACATCAGTAGTTTTCCAGTTGGACCACACACGCTCAGATCAACTGTCCTGTGATGAAAGTCTGGCTGCAGCAGCAGGACTCTTCCCGAAATCACGCTTTGGATGGAGTCTGTTAGGTAACGGTTTACAAGAAGGTCTTACTCATCATCACGTAGACAGATAGGAGAAAAACAAAAGTTTTTTTTTTTACTTTTTCCATTTCCTGACGGAGAGTAACAGGAGCGTCACCACATCAAGGTGCCATTAGGGTCAAGTTGCTTTTAGGAGCAGCAGTTGGTTACCTCTGGCTTATACAGTGCTACATTTCACTACTAACCTTCAACATTATCAGAAGATATGAAAATTAGCTTAGAAAATTTTTTTTTTATATATATAACATTTTCATTTTCATAAAATTAGATCATGTGACTAAATTAGTTTTCTATAAAATAACCTAAACGTGATTTACTCAGATGTTTTTCCTTTTTACTCTCTTGAAAGTTCAGGAATTGTTGTACGTTTGACAGTTTTGTTATTATCATGATTTATTTCCTAAAGTGATTTATTGGGTAAAAGAACAAAAAATTTGTGAGCAAATGTTGAACTGTCAGTATTTATGCTGCCACCTGATGGCAGCTCTGCATCTCTCTTTATATTTAACAAAAAAAGCGATATGACATAGTTAGGCAAAAATACATTTGATATGAGCTGCGGCGCAGTCCATATCGCAACATGCTTCATTCTTTCTGCACTGACTGAGAATGAGGTTTTTGCATTTTGCATTTGCCTCATTTCCTCCATTCTCTCTTGTAAAACCCTGCTAACACATAAATGCATTAGCAATAATATAATAATAATAATCATACATACGACATAACGAGCTTGTGTGAGTAAAACCACACAAACAGACGAGCTTTTATTCAGCACGAGTGGTTTTAGTTTTGTTTCTAATCAACCAACGCGAGATCACGGACGTATCGCGAGACAAACCGTTTGAACAGGTGCATTGTGGGAAGCGGTCTCTGACGCCCCCTTTTTTTTAATCAGTTTCAGAGTTTTCCTGTAAATATTGTGAAAAATGTCAGAGTCAGCCAAGTGTATATGATTTAATAATTTAAAATAAACACTCCCACCTACAGTAGTTAATACGGACTGTGACATGGAGGCCGGGGAAGGTAAAAGACTTTATCGAGCTAAATCAACCAGAGGAGCTGATGCTAAAGCTAACCTGGCTAGCTTGAACTGCTAACGTAAATACACCCGCATCTGCGGTGTTTACGTCGCGACATAATTCATCCAGTTAGCTGCTCGGTTGTGAGTAAAAACAGCTGCGATGTAGCAAGTTAAACACGGATGTGTCAAAGCTGTAGCAGGAGATTTCAGCCCAGTAGACAACATTTAACTGGCTAAAATGTCAAGTTGCGCTGCAGCTCCTCTGAATCCCAGATTATTTATTATTTTATCAACTAAAGATTAAATGTAATTCTTCTATTTTTCCATGTAGTTTCTGGTTACTTTACTCTGCTTTATTATTTATATATAAAAAGATATTATTTTCTCGTATTTGGTACCTGATTCTTCTTCTGTTTAAGTCATGAAATTACAAATCCTGCAAAACATAACAAAGCAATTTTACTGTGTTCCAGTTTCCTGTGAGGTTAGATGGTGGTGGGAGCTTTTCTCCTCACCAGCATCATTTTATCACATTGATTAAACCCTATGCCACTGTAAAAAAGGTTGTGCTGATGTGCAGAAGTTGTAGCCAGTTTCACGATCAGCTCCCCTTCTGCCAGGTGTCAGCAGTGCCACACCCACAGAGGAGATGAATGGAGCTGGAAACTTGATGGATTTCCTGGATGAACCATTTCCTGACGTGAGCACGTATGAAGACTTCCACACCATCGACTGGCTGAGGGAGAAATCTAGAGACACAGATCGCCACCGCAAGGTTCCACTTTTCTTCCTCACACATGCAGAGAGATATTCTGTTGTATTCTCTGTACCTGCTGCATACAGTTCTTCACCTGCTTTCATTGTTTTGGCTGCAACTCTTATCCAGTTTTTCTTTTATCAGCAGGTAAAGTCTCGTAGCGGATAGTCAGCACAAACTGTGAATGACTAACATTAATTTGTTTCTCTTTCAGATCACCAGTAAGAGTAAAGAGTCCATCTGGGAGCTGATCAAAAGCCTGCTAGACGCCTGGTCAGGATGGGTGGTAATGCTGCTCATTGGGCTCCTCTCAGGTCAGTCAGGGAACAGAAACAATAACACTTGACTGCTGATTTTACAGTTGTGTTGTGTTGAAGTGCAGTGAAAATTATAAACCACTTATTGACATCAAACAAATCCATTCAGCAAATTTGGATTTCATTGATTTTTACCTCACACTAAGATGAAAATGTTCAGTATTGAAAAAATCATCTGTGATTGACAAACGTTGTGTACTCACATGTTTAGTATTTTGCAGGTACATTGGCCGGAGTAATCGACCTGGCGGTGGACTGGATGACAGACCTGAAGGAAGGGGTGTGTCTGTCGGCCTTCTGGTACAGCCACGAGCAGTGCTGCTGGACGTCCAATGAGACAACGTTCGACGACAGAGACAAATGTCCACAATGGCAGAAGTGGGCCGAGCTCATGACCGGACACACCGAGGTCAGAGGCTTTTGTTCAGCAGAAATGTGGAGAAGTTGCTTAATTACTCATGTACTGGTAACACAGTAATGTTTTTGTGACTGTTTATATTAAACATTATTCTGTGTGATGTCAGGGAGCTGGAGCCTACGTGTTGAACTACTTCCTGTACATTCTGTGGGCACTTCTGTTTTCCTTTCTCGCGGTCTCACTGGTGCGAGTCTTCGCTCCCTATGCCTGTGGTTCAGGGATCCCAGAGGTACGATATCAACTGATGTGAAACACATCACAGGGATCCATCCAAGTCTATAGTAGGTCTACAATAGACCTGTTAGTCAGACACTGTTTTCAGCACAAGTTAATCAAATTCATCACCCAAGACACAACCGAGGCCTGTTTAAAACAACTACTGCTATTCATTCAACTCATTAAGGCATCAAAAACATGTTTTTTGACTCCTTTTATTTTTTTATGTCACTGTAAACTGAATAAATTTAAAGTTGAACCTGTTGGTTATTTGAAGATGTCAATTTGTTGTTTGCGTCTCTGTGTAGATCAAGACGATCCTCAGCGGCTTCATCATCCGGGGATACCTGGGCAAATGGACCCTGCTGATTAAGCCAGTCACCCTGGTCCTGGCTGTGTCCTCGGGGCTCAGCCTGGGGAAGGAGGGTCCTCTGGTCCACGTGGCCTGCTGCTGTGGAAACCTCTTCTGCAGCCTGTTCTCCAAGTACAGCAAGAATGAGGCCAAACGGCGAGAGGTGAGCTGCTGCAGTTCAGCTTTTAGGAAAACCCTCTTCAGTCTGTGCTTTTTACAGATAGTCAGATAAAATAAAAATAAAAGAGACTTAAATACAGATCACCAAAGGTCATTGAGAATATAAGATATTTTCATCAATGTTGATTTGTCTGTGATGGTTTTTATAGAAAACCCAAAGTGAGAAATATATAATGAACAATAACAGATTTTATATTTCAGCTCATTATCACAACCTCGTCCATCACAGTTAAACATGTAGACAGTAGAAACGTCTTTCTCTGTACAGTAGTTGGCTTTTAGTTTCATGCAATGACAGATTTCCACAGTGTGTTTTTTCTTTCACAGCTTTTTTCCTTCCTGATTTGAAATTATATTATTCTATTCTATTATTCTGTTTCTTGCCATTATCTCCATTTAGTAAAGAAGCAGGTTGTTTTCGTTTGCTAATAAGATTAGATTTAAACTATGTCTTTATTCTTACAGTTTTCTTAAGAATAAGGTGAATTTCTGTTTCCTGCAGGTGTTGTCAGCTGCAGCTGCTGCTGGAGTGTCCGTGGCCTTTGGAGCACCCATCGGTGGAGTTCTGTTCAGCCTGGAAGAGGTTTGTTTATTCAGTGACCTGTGACACCTGCTCTGGTCAGGCTTCATGTTTTTGTTGTCTTCAGTGTAGCACTGCTGCTGTCCGGGGATATACTTAAAGTCTGATTTGTTGTGGTCATGCCAGCTGAGCTATATGTCAGCACTCACAGCCATCTCAGGTATAAGTTCTCTGATGTTTCTCCCGCAGGTCAGTTATTATTTCCCTCTGAAGACTCTGTGGCGCTCATTCTTTGCCGCGCTTGTTGCCGCCTTCACGCTGCGCTCCATTAATCCGTTTGGCAACAGTCGCCTTGTGTTGTTCTACGTGGAGTACCACACTCCCTGGTACATGGCAGAGCTGGTCCCCTTCATCCTGTTGGGAGTGTTCGGCGGCCTGTGGGGAACCCTCTTCATCAGGGCCAACATTGCCTGGTGTCGGCGGAGGAAGACCACTCTGCTGGGGAAATATCCGGTCCTGGAGGTCATTGCTGTGACCGGTATCACTGCTGTGCTGGCGTACCCCAACCCATACACCCGCCGCAGCACCAGTGAACTCATCTCCGAGCTTTTCAACGATTGCGGCGCCCTGGAGTCGTCACAGCTCTGTGATTATATTAATAACCCCAACATGAGTCGGCCGGTGGACGACATACCAGACAGGCCGGCTGGGCCTGGGGTCTACAACGCACTGTGGCAGCTCGCCCTGGCTCTCATCTTCAAGATCGTCATCACCATCTTCACCTTCGGCATGAAGGTCAGTTTGAGAAAGATGACGAGAAATGAGACGTTGTTTGCAGTTTCAAGGTGACAGAGCAACTTCATTTAGTTTAGTTAGTTAGTTAGGTCTTTGAAATCCAGACTTGCAGAGTTCCCTCTAGTACTTTACCTAAAGAAATGTTTTTTTGTAACCGTTCTTTGAAGTTTGATTTTTTCTGTTTCCTTTTCAGATCCCGTCAGGTCTCTTCATTCCCAGCATGGCGGTTGGAGCGATCGCCGGGCGGATCGTGGGGATCGCTGTAGAGCAGATGGCGTACCACCACCACGACTGGATCATTTTTAAGAACTGGTGCCGGCCTGGTGCAGACTGCGTCACACCTGGTCTCTACGCTATGGTGGGAGCCGCCGCTTGTCTGGGTGAGTAGACACAGTCAGGATCTTTGTCTGCGAGAGTTCAGGAGAATGAAGACATGTGTAAATCTGGTGTAGAATAACATTTATGTTATAATGTGTTTGTTAACGTTGTAACAACTTCTGTAGTACTGAAAAAATCTTTCTAGCCCATGCTGGTTTCTGTTGTTGTAGAAACTCCAGTGGCACATTGCGGGAGCTATATTTGATTATTGCCCCATTTTCTGTTATTTAGTCTGTAAAAATGAAGAAAAATGTCCGTTCTCCTTCAGGTGGGGTGACCAGGATGACCGTCTCCCTGGTGGTCATCATGTTTGAGCTCACTGGCGGGCTGGAGTACATCGTCCCCCTGATGGCTGCCGCCGTTACCAGCAAGTGGGTGGCGGATGCCTTCGGGAAGGAGGGTATCTACGAGTCACACATCCAACTTAACGGCTACCCCTACCTGGACGTCAGGGACGAGTTCACCCACCGCACCCTGGCCACCGATGTGATGCGGCCCCGCAGGAACGACCCCCCTCTGGCCGTCCTCACCCAGGACTCCACCACGGTGGAGGACGTGGAGACGCTCATCAAAGACACAGATTATAACGGCTTCCCGGTGGTCGTGTCTCGAGAGTCGGAGCGGCTCATCGGCTTCGTTCAGCGCCGGGATCTGACACTTGCCATCAGTAAGTTAGTTAAACAGGTTCAAGTTTGTATGTAGAATTAAAAACTGCTAGAACAAAGATGTATTAATGTGTCCATCCACAGAAAACGCACGTCAGAAGCAGGACGGCGTGGTGAGCAGCTCGGTGGTCTACTTCACCGAAGACGCTCCGCAGCTGCCGGCCAGCAACCCGCAGCCGCTGAAGCTGCGACGCATCCTGAACCTCAGCCCCTTCACCGTCACCGACCACACGCCCATGGAGACGGTGGTCGACATCTTCCGCAAGCTCGGCCTTCGCCAGTGTCTGGTCACCAGGAGCGGGTAAGAGTGAGAAGACGACGATGATGGTGTGTAGATGAGAAGAGTGTAGATCAGTGACCTTATTATCTGTCTGTTCAGGCGTCTCCTGGGAATCATCACCAAGAAGGACGTCCTGCGACACATGGCTCAGATGATGAACCAGGATCCTGAGTCCATCATGTTCAATTAGGAACTTTGATCAACAGTGTACATAGTTGAAACTGGTGCAACGCTACTGTACTGCAACCTGTGAAAAATCCTCCCCACCTCCTGACAGGCAAGTCCCAACCCTGTAGTAACCACGACAGCGCTGCTCCATGTGTTTTCATAGTACTTCTACTTTAGGGGTTCATCGTTTTACTATTTCAATCCCTCAGAGGACCAGCTGTGTGCAGACTGAGAAGAAAAGTCACATGTTGCCAACGATGTTGAGAGTAGAGCATGTGTTTAGAGTTCAGTTTGTTTTTGTCGCAGCTGCTTTCTGCTTCTGGAAGAAAGTTTCTTTTGGTTCCAGTAGCTGCTGCAGCTGTTCTTTTAGCACTGCAGCTCAACTGAAACATCTAACAAGCCACATGGAAGGGAAAAACAGAAGCAGTATTTACTCCTTCAATGCAGTTAAGCATTTTGAAAGTATAAGTGTGGGTGTGGCTGACAGGGTTTCTGAACAGACAGAACCAGTTTGCTAATAATGTCAGGAGACGTGTGAAAGAAACATTACAATGAGTTTTTATTAGGTTAAGGAAACAAATGAAGTGTTGTTATAAAATGATCTTATTGGATAAGAGTGAGTTTAAAAATATTGTTTTAAACTGGTTATGTTAGTTCTATCAACTGTTTTCCTTTAGTCAAGATGTTTGTTCATATCTGTAAAGTCTTAAATGTTCAGGTTCCCTGGTTCAACTCTGAATATTACGTTTTCTGCCTGCAAATTCTGTTTTACAGGTTTGTGCCATTAGTTTAACCCAAAGACGTTTAGTTTGCATGGATTTAAAATACAGAAAAGCAGCAAAGTAATTTATCGACTGGTGATCTCGACAGGTGAGTTGGTTTAGGAAAGGAAAGGAGTAGGAAAGATTTAATCTCTTATCTTTACCAAGTTGTGTGAACTAAACTTCACCACCATCACTTTGAAATGCATTGACAGGAAAACAAAGGTACAAACTAAGATTAGAGGTGAACAAAACTTATTTGATGCACACATCTGAGTGATAGAAGAATCTGTGACACTCAGTGTTTCATTGATTTTAAATAAATGTGCTCTTAAGATAAACGTCTACAAGTTTGTAGGCGTTATTTTGACCATTTAAATTAGATTTTATTTAGTGACTCCTGCACTTTGTGTTTGTTTATGTGTTGCTGCCATATTCATATTAATTATGTGTAAATCGTACGATGTATGTTTCTGTTACCTCAGCCACTAACTGACACTAAATGTTTTTACTGTATCTGGAGACGGTAAATGTGACAGGTTAAAATATCCTGTGACCCTCTAAGAGCAGTCTGACGCTCATAACCCTCATGCTGCCAAATATCACAAAAGCACATTGACTAAATTCATCTTCTTCTTCCTATGTGTTCACAAATTAAATCAAAGTAGAATAAAAAGGTTGAAATGAAAGCTAAATTGTGCTGCACACCAAGTTGACCCAAATGTCAGCAGAAAATCACGTGCGTAAAGGCCTTTTCAATGAGTCGACATGTCTGAGAACCTGTTTTCAGACAAGCTCCCAGTGGTACTGAAAAGCTCTTGTTACATAAGCTAACATAACTAACTGCTGTACGTCTGTGTTTCTGAAGTTCATATTTCCACACAGACGTGGACAACGATGCTTTCAAGCTATTAAAAATATCAATACTGCACAAATTTGGGTGTTTTTCACTCCATCACTCACTTCGTGTTTGCTGCAGTGAAAACTAACTTCAGTCAGTGGAAACTTTAAATCAGTCTCTTCATCTCCTTCTTGTTTCTAATGCCAACAGAATGTATTGCTGTATATACTGTATGTTGAAGAGTTATCATGTTCACTCATTGATTTTGTCTGATGCACACTAATGTTGAGCCCTGGTTGTTGTTTTTTTTATTTTAACTCTTAAAAATGTATCTGAAGCTTGATGAAAAGAGGTATTTGCACTTTCATTGTTCTGGGGATGTATAAATGAAGTGGAAAACATTCAGATGAATAAACACGGTTCAATTTGCTTCATTTTTATGTATTTTTTACACAAACAAATTTAGTTTAATTGATAAAACAGTTTTTCTTCAGACATTGTAGTTTTTATCAAACAGGAATAAGTAACTCAGCAGTGGATTGATCCACGACGATGACGACCTCCTCATGACTTTAGTGGCTCTTTACTGTCAAAACTCATCTTAGACCTTTACGCTGCAGCCAAAACCTGCTTCATGTATTTGTTTTACTAACAAAATGAGTATAAGCAGACGTACACAAACATGAAGCTGAAGTAAAAGTACAAGTATTTCCCTGAACTACAAATAGCAGCATCACTTCAAACTGAGTATCGGACTCCTCCACCTCTTCATGGATTGGTGCCCCCTCCCTCCTTCTTCCCAGCTCTCTCCATGTTGGAGTAATACTCCAGGGCCCTTCGCACCGGCTCCAGAATATGTTCCTGCACAACAACGTGACAACTGAAACCCATGAGACAGAAGTATGTACAGAAAGATGGTCTTCACAGTGCAGCGTGCTACCTCCAGACAGGGGAACAGCTTGGTGAGCTCGGTGAAGAGCGGCAGGAGAACGAACCGGATGAAGCTGGTCTGAGAGGACGGTTTGGACACTTTGTCTCGGTCCATGAACGGGGCCACTGGAAGCCCTTTGAGTTTCTCTGTGTCGCTCTGCACGGCGCAACAAAGACAAGACAAATCCAGAAAACAGTTTGCTCTCGTTCACAAGTTAATGTTAAAGTTCATTTATTTTATTCAAATAAAGAGTGTGGCTTTGTGCATTTGCAGTTCTGCCATCTCCCTCCCTCCCTCCGTCTTTCTCGCTCTCTCTGATCACTGATGATTGATCAGTGATCACTTAACTTGAGACTGAGAGACAGAACCTGGTTGAAGAACTCCTGCAGCAGACGGTCCAGCCAGGGCTCGGCCACCGCCATCGGCCTCGCCTCGTTGGAGATGTCGCTCACCTTCACCATGATCTTCATCAGCTGGAAACAAGGATGCAGTTAAAAGATGTAAATTACCAAAGGTTGTGATCTCAGTTACTGTCTATTTACCACTTCTTTGTGGTCGCCGTCGCTGAAGTTGAACACCGGCTGCATGACTTTGAACTTGTTGAGGATTTCGTTGTGCCTCGCCATGTCGGTGGCCAGGATACATCTGTAAATGTGCAGTGATTCGTCGTTTTGAAAACTGCACAAACTCCGCATCAGCGTGAGTGAGTGAGGTGAGGTGCGAGGTCGTACCTGATCATCCCTCCTCGGATGTGTCTGTACTGCTCGCTGCTCAGGTTCCTCAGGATGTTGCACTCGGGCTTCAAAATAGAAGTTTACAACACTTTAGATTCTCTCAAGTCACTTTTTGATTCTCTTCTAATGTTTTTAGGCAGCTCTGCTCATTTTTCATGCTTCACCTTGGACAGGATGCCGAAAGCGACAGCACAGTGGTGGTTCTCCAAGGGGGACATGTCATTATAGCGAAGAGCTAAGTCTGTCTGAGCATTGATCTGTGTGAAACAAGAAAGAAAATGTGAACAAAGGTCTTTATTAAAAGCAAGTTGAACAGGTAGAGAGGCGACCTGGTAGACGTTGTTGTAGCCGGGGTGGTCGAGGTCGTGGCACAGAGCTGAGGTCAACATGATCAACAGGTCAGTCCCCCCCAATTTATTCCTGAGGTCTGTCAGCCAGATAAGCCCGTACATCTGCAGGACGAGACCCAGACAAAATACCTGTGAGCCAGTCTGATGTTCCTCCATCACATGAACTAGGGACCAAATCCAGATTAATACGCCACAGAAAATAGTCCTTCTGTTTATGTGATAAACACTGGTTCTTGCACCTGAGTTTCAGAGAAAACTTGTCCAGCTTTTTACCATCTGGGTGACACAGAAGCAGTGCTGGAAGTTGTGGAAGGGGATGTTGTTGTAGTGGCAGTAGACCTCAAACAGGAAGTTCTGCAGGACCTCCAGCTCGATGTGGAACACTGCCAGGAAGTCCAGGTCGGTGTACATCACCTGGAGGAGCACCAGCATTTCCGCCTCCTCCCACTGCCTGGAAACAGCACCGGAGTGAGAGGAGTGTGTGTGTATGTGAGTCTTTTATGTGGGTCTGCACTCACCAGTTGTCGAAAGTGGGAGTTTTCAGATGCTCTCTCACTTCCTCAGTCACCTGCAGCGAGCTACAGCAACACAGAAAAGACACAAACCTCTAATGTAAACCTCTAAACTCCAGCACAGGCATTTAAAAGCTGAGGGCTCACCTCATGTTGAGGAACTTCCTGCGGACCTGCAGGCGCTCCTCCTGCACGCTCAGCTCGGGGGTCCAGGTGTTCGGAGAGATCTGCTGCTGTTCGTCGTCGTCTTTGAACAGACCCATCCAGCTCAGGTGCTCCACGTTCTGACAGAGGAGTGTGAAATCTCATTTTTACCGGAATAAGTACCACAGCTAATAAGTTATTTTAATACATGTAATTAAATCTACTGATTTGACCGCTGCTTGTGTTTATTCTGTTCTAAGGATCACATTGTAGAAGGAGCACTGATCCAAAAGGGACACAAAGGGCACTTTTTGTCTGTTGGTGGTTTGGTGTCTGATTTTTGTTGATTAGTGTCTGTTTTTTATCACTTTGTCTCAGTTTTTTGCAGAGTTTTGTGTTTGCTCTTGGCTGTTTGTTTTGGTTTGCCTTGTATCTTAACTAAGCTCTACAAACAAAAACTATGAACTGTCACTTCATACAGAGACTCTGGTCCCCTGGCCCGGTCAGTCTGTTCAGTTATCCTTCTGTGCATCACCCAGTAAACACCTTTTACCTGGAATGAACACCCATTCACTCCAGCATTATCCTGATTTAAAATAAGCAGCTATGTGTACAGTGAATTTGTTGTGCTTACATTTTTTGATTGTTGATGGACAGTTTCTACTTTACTATATAGTATTAAACTTGTTGACAAACCTCCAGTTTCCTCTTAAAACACTCCACCTGGCGCTTCAGCCTGCAGATGAAATCTGGAGTCTTCCCCACGTCTTCGATGACTTTGCTCTCCAGATGATGCAGCCTGAAGACGGTGACGTGGAACAACAGTGAATTCTTCTCACGCAGACAATGTGGAGCATGTTTCAGGATGCACTCACCTGTCTTCCATGTTGTCCAGCTCTGCTGACATCGCCACACCTGCATACGCACAAAACACGGAGTGGAGAGAATCACTGAAAAATGAATGTCTGGGTTTGACGAAACCGTCTGCAGCCAGGACTGGGCTGGAAAAAAATGTACCACAAGTTAATGATGCAGTGATTTTGTTACAGGCTGCTATAGATGTGTTCAGGCTGATCTAAGGTGTCACAGATGAGACGCTCACTCTGCAGATCTGCCGCCACCACCTCCAGTCGGTAGTAAGACTCTTCACTGTTGACTTCCAGCTGTGGACAGATGTTCACCACGCTGCCGTTTGTATTGTACATCTTTAGGATGTGTTGTGGTCCGGCCTCTGCTGCCGCACGGAACAGATCTACCAGACAAGAGAGTTCAAGAGTCTAGTTCTCATGTAGTGGTCATGTTTGTCATATATTACTGTTTTTGTCATTTATAAACCACAAATACAAAATATTTGATCGTTTTGGAAATTCTGCTTTTACAGAAAAATCTTTTATTTTACTCAGTTTCAATGTGCAGTAATTAGTGTCTTTACAGGTCAATGGCCTCTGCACATGAGGAGCCAGGAGCTTAGGTGTCACATGGTTTATTCACGATGACAGGAGAAAAGGCTCTTCAACCTGAGGAGCTGTCAGAGCCACATGGAGGTCAGGTCGTTGCACAGAAGCCACAGGAACATTCACAAACATGATGGGATTAAGCTAAATGCTGAAGCGTTACCAGTATGTTGATGTATAGTATGTATAAAATCAGCAGGTAAGACAGTCTTACCTTTAACATCCGCAGCAGAGCAATCTGCTCCAAACTCTGCCCGCTCCAGACTCCCATTGACCATAAAGTGAATGATTTTTGTTGTCATCCCAGAGCCGGGTGGAAAGTGACCTGCTCCAAGAATGGAAAGGAGGCTTTTTGACACTGAGGTCTACATGCTGAATGTGTGAAGGGGGCACCTGCAGCTGACAGAGACACCACCCACTGCCATGGTTCTCTAAAACGCTGTTTGCTATGGTTCTACATAATTAGTTTATCTATCTATCTATCTATCTATCTATCTATCTATCTATCTATCTATCTATCTATCTATCTATCTATCTATCTA
>JAUYWH010000012.1:1234177-1271785 GCA_034779795.1 Ctenopoma multispine | reverse complement strand
ATCTATCTATCTATCTATCTATCTATCTATCTATCTATCTATCTATCTATCTATCTATCTATCTATCTATCTACGTATCTGTTGTTACTCCGTCTGGCCGCCAGGTGTCGTCGTTCTGCGGCGACCTTCGCTGCAGCCTCTACGGCGTCCGCAACGGGACATACATGATTTACTGTTTCAAATAATCATTTCGTCGCCTTTAATTGCAATGAATGGCACGTGTTGGATATTTTACAGACCTGAATGTCTTCACAATTAAATAGTTTAAACTACCGTAAGCGAGCGAGGAACTGCGGGGCTGTAATGTGAAGTAACGGAGTCAGCGTCGCCACTTCGGACTTTTTTTCTGGGAACGCTTCGGTCCATCCGGTGAGTGGATGTATAACCGGTCACCGGATTAAAGACTAATTAATTAGCCAGCTACAACCAGGTAAAAAGTGTTAACGCTTACTGTACTTCTCCCTGAGGGGTTTAACTTAACGTGCTTACTTGGCTAGCTTAGCTAGCACTAGCTTGACTGTATTTTGGATAAAAGCTGGCTAGTAGCGAGCTAGCAGGAGAAGCTAACAGCGACACAAACTGTTTTGATATTTAACGTTCATTTTTATAAACGTGGTGAAGTCAGTTATGGGCCGGTTAGCTTCACTTAAACTAGGCTTACTATCTGTAATTCTGAGCTGCACTTTAGTAAGCCGTGTTTATGCACCATTAGCTGTTTTATATGACCGTTATGTTTTAGTTTAAGTGAGCTGAACTTCGCCTAATTGTCGCTTTTCGGTGTTAAATTCGGTCACAGCAAAGCAACACGGGAGAATGAACGTCCAGACGCAGGATAGCATGGTGCTCATATCACCACCGTTAGCTGCCTCTTAAAAGATAAGAACTGGTGTATAAACGGGGCCAAATCCTGCAGCAGGTCTTGTCAACTGTAAGAGGTTTTCAGTGGACTGAACGTGAGGAGAAAGACCAGCTGGAAGCCTCCCTGTGCTTCTGGTTTCCTGTCGCAGGCAGGAGCAGCAGCAGCTGCAGCCATGGAGGAGGAGATACGCATGGAGTATTTGCTGGAGCAGGTGACGCAAAAGGATCTGGGGAAGAGGCTCCAGGTGGGCCAGGAGGTTGTAGACCTCATCCTGGATGAGGAGAAGACCACCGACCTGGAGCAGGACCAGACCATGCTGGACAGGATGGTGGACGCTGTGGCCAGCTCCTGGGTTAACTCCAGCAACTTCAAGGTGAGGACTCCTTAAAGTCCATTCAAAAAGTAAAGCTGAAGATGCTGCTTTACCGGAGTTTGGTAGTTTGAATCCCACTGCTGGGAGAAATGGAAACAACCCTCCACCTCTGTCACCATAGTTTTAAAAATAACCGTAGAGACTCTCAGCTGCTGCATTACAGCTGCTGCTACATGATGTGAGCACACTAACTAAACCAGGCTCTTTTCCTACGGTGTGTGGTTTTAGAGAACAAGCTGGAATTGATCTTTATTCAGGAAAGACGTGTAAGGAAGGAAATGTGCGACTTTGTGTGGTTGTACAGTTTAGGTACCGCTTCACTTGTTGCCGGTTGACTCGGTCTTCTGGCTCTTGGCTCTGACAGGATCTCTTCCCCTCATGCACTCGGGGTGTTTGTGTGTGTGTGTGTATGTTGGTGGGCCTTGTTGTTAAGCCTCCAGTCAGGATGATGGGGTGCACTGCAGGAGGTAGTTTGACTGGTAAGTCAGCATTTAATACAGATTCCTGCAGGTCTCTGGGAGAACGTCTCCATCAGAAGGTAAAGAGCCCTGTGGTTTCTGTGGTCACTAATAAACTATGAGAGCTCATAAAAATGAAGAGCTGAACTGAAATGATTGAAACACACACGTCATATCACTGCTCTCTGTGCTGTCCTGGAAACACAGCCTCCTTCGGTCTCTGTGCCGAAATGGGGACGAGGCTCCCAGGCGAATGTGACAGTGGCTGTGAGCTTAATTTACCAGCAGCACCATTAGCCCAGTTTCCTTCACAGCGTGACAGAGCCAGCAGCGAGGAGGGGCGAGCTTCACAGTGTTTCAGTACGTGGCAGTCATCTTCATACCTGGCTGTGCTCTAATGTGTGTCTGGTGGGGGGGCAGTAAAACCTTTCTGACGTGTGTTAGGGGTGGAGGAGAGCTGCTTCACACGCTGTTAGTCTAATGGCTCTTGTTAATCGATTCGGGAGCAGTGAGCAGACGAGCTGGGCCTGTCTCGTAAATTAAAAGCGTGTCCAGTTAATGGTGAATGCGAACAGGCTGGTATGTGAGGCGGCTAACGGAACTGCTGATTCACGCTTTACGGTGACATACTGTAAATCAGAGTCCATTATGCTGTGCTCAAAAAGTGTCTTATAAAGAGAGAGTTACGATAGTTAAAGATGTGATCAAATGAAATGTAATGAACCAAACTGTTAGCATGCTGGTCAAACTCATTGTGTCTTCTCTATCTGGATGTTAGTAAAACAAAAATAGATATATTCTTTACAACCGTGAATTAAAGAGACACTGTACAAATATTAAATTAAATTAATTTAATTAAATAACGTAAAATTATATATTAAAAATATATAGTTGATGGCATAAAAAGGTTATATGCAAAACATTACCCCCAGCCACACCACAGAAAAACATGCAACCTATTACTAATTTGCAGTATGTATTCATTAAGAGTTCAGTACTGCAGCTGTGCTGTACCGCGCTGTAATAAATCGGCTCTAAAACTCTCAGATTTATGAATGGAGTTTGGCGTGAGCGTGCAGACCGTCCCACAACAGCTGCGGACACGCAGGCGCACGCAGTGTGTAACGCCGCCCCTCGCCCGGCAGGGGGCGGCAGGAGACGCCTCTGTTTGTCCGGACACGATTCCTCCTCCTCTAACGTGTGAAGAGTGTTTCCCAAAAATTGCGCCAGAGCCTGAACGCGAAGCTCAGGTGGTGCGTGAGTGTTGCTATGGTGTCAGCAGGGGAACTCTCACTACGCGTTCATTGAGTTTCCCAAACCACCCCATGACAAGGACGGGTGCCGAGTGGTCCGGGGGAGGCGTGTTGTCAAATCTGAGCACCGGCTTCAGTCATGGTTTTGTTTAAGTTTTGTGTTTTAGCTCATGGAATAAAAGGTTTTGTGGTTTCTTTACTGTTTCTTGTCATAAAACCTGTTTATTTCTATTATTTTGTGACTTTTTAAGTGAAATCTCTTGGTTTGAGCATATTACCCAGAATCCTTTGCAGCACATATTCAAAATATCTTTATTTCCTGTTTGATGATGACATATAATTCAGAGTTTTTTATTTTTAAGTTATTCTAACACATTTTATCTTGATGTTTGTTTTGTGTTTGTTGCATATTGTGGCTCAGGTGGTTTTACTGGGGATGGATGTCCTGTCAGCTCTGGTCAACAGGCTGCAGGAGAGATTCAGGACGCAGGTTGGGACTGGTGAGCTGCTTCATTTGATTTATTTTTCTGTGTAGTGAATATTTATTACTAAAAACAGATAATATAATGCAAACAGTTTAACTTTAATTCGTTTAAAATATTAATGAGAAGCACCATTCGCTAAATGTATAAGAAAATATACAAATATAAGTATGAAAATACTTAAATGTACATTGTTTTATGTACATTTGGTACTGTAAAGAGTGAAATCTAAATGTTTTGTACAATTTTATTGTATATATTCATTTGATCATATTTTATTTTTTAGGCACTTTTAAAGTCATTCTACAGTTTCTATCTTAAACATATTTATCATATTTGTAAACACTCTGCACTTATATATAAAAATATTTAAATATTTTATAATCTTCATGAGCACTCAGACCTTTGTTGCAAGTTGCGATCATTGTCTTATCTATATTTTTTTAGTGGGTTAATGTGACTTTTATTGCCTTTATTTCATTTTAAGTAGTAGTAGAATGATTTAATAAAACAGACAAAATACATGTATCAAATATAGGATAAATATGTTCATATAAGTTTGTGTGACTTCAATGAGAGATAGAAGATGCTGCATGTTCAGTCTTTGTTGTAAAATCGTAAACGTAGGTTGTCTCCAACCTGTCGGTAAGTTTCTGTTCCCGTTCTCTGTTTCTGCTCAGTTCTGCCGAGCCTGATAGATCGCCTAGGAGACGCCAAGGACCAGGTTCGAGACCAGGACCAAGCACTTCTACTGAAGATAATGGACCAGGCTGCTAACCCACAGGTGCACAGCAGCGCATGCATATCTGGAGGCTGAGTCATGACAACTGTGCTTCTTTCTCTTTAATTTGAAATGTTTCACCGCTCGTTTAAGTAGCTCCTTCAGTCTGGGGAAACTTTATTTATCCTCTGGGGTGGTTTTTGTTTGTCACCGGGACTGAGTAGACTCGTTAGGTGGACTACAGAAAGTCTGATCCTTACTGAACCACAGCAGCATGCACAGTTCTTAGATGGTGACGAACTGTAATAAAAGATTGTTTGTCTGTTTCTGTCTTTTCAGTATGTGTGGGAGCGAATGATGGGAGGCTTTAAACACAAAAACAACAGGACCAGAGAAGGACTCTGCCTCTGCCTCGTCTCAACCTTGAATGTGTAAGTCATAATATCTTTTAACAACAATAAATTAAAAAGAGTTTGGTGTCAGGCTCAAAGCTGCTGTAACCTGTTATGATTGTGTGATTCTATTATAAAGTGTTGAATGCTGGTATTTTAACAAAGTGTGTATTTACATTTGGTGTATGTGGTCAGTTTAAATTCATCGGGTGGTAGAACAGACTAAACAAGCGGTATCTAAAAAAACTTTGTTGCATGAAAAAAAATCCAGCATTTAATAACATTTCATAATAGAAGTCACACAGTTACAACAACGTTGAGCCTGACTGCTCTTAGGTGAGCAATGCATTATGGGATATTTGGTAAATACCTCATTTCCTAAAAAATGGCCTTTCCCAACGCATTGGTTCCACGTTAGATCAGTCAACGTACACTTGTGTCACTTAGTTCCTATTGTGCTGGGAGAGCACCTACACTGAAGTAGGAGCTAAAAAGTCACTGCTCTGATTGTTCTTTGTTCACAAAAAGAAGGGTACTTCCTCCAAAAGTATGAATTATGAAAAAGTTCCTTGTGTCTGTGCAGAAATAGGATCAGTAAAGAATTTAGCAAAGAATAGTTGAATGTATTGTTATTTGTTTTGCGATAATGTTATAATGTAATCAACATGTTTTTTGTTTTATTAGGTTTGGATCTCAGAGTCTGACGCTCAGTAAAATTGTTCCTCACATCTGCAACCTCCTCGGAGACCCCACGAGTCAGGTACGACCTGCTGCTTAACACCTGGACACTAACGTCGTATGTCAAACTGTGTTCCAGTTCATCCTGAAGGTGTAAGCTGGGCGTGAGGTCAGGTTCTGCGCAGGTCACTCAGTTTCTTACACAGCAAACTGGGAAAACTATTTCTTTGAGAGCTGGCTCTGTGCAGGAGAAACAGGAAGCTACAGCAGCATTACTGGTCTTTGACTGCCCCCTGCTGGTCAAATACAGACACTACAGCTCAGCAGAAACACTGTCTTTGTGTTAAAGTCTTCTGCACTTTGACTGTGTGAGTTGAAAATTTACGAAGCTGTTATGAGACACGTGAGCTCTCGCAGGGTTCAAGCCTTGGTTGGTTCTCCTCTCTAATCCTCAGCCTCTTCATCTCCCTGCTCAGCTCTGAAGCCTGTTGTCCACTGACAGGCGGCAGAGGACTATCATCACCGGAATCACGCTTCCTCCTGAGGGCAGGAAACCGTGCCCATGAACTTCCCTTCCTGAAACCAAACATACATTTCTTGCAAATTTTTTCTGAAGTCTGAAGTTAAATCATCATCATCATCATCAAAATGATGGTTCTGGAGGAACCACAGATTGTTTTACTCACAGTTTTGATTACGAGAGGAAAAGTAGAAACCAGCTGGAGACAAACAAACCAAGCAGCAACAAAATCTTAGTGTTTTTGTAGAGAGGAACTTCAATGCAGAAACATCCCTCTGTTGTCTGTGGCACCTTCTCGGTTAACATTGTGGGTTCCTGTGTTGTTTTGGTCCTGTAGGTGCGTGATGGAGCCATGAACTGCCTCGTGGAGATCTACCGACATGTTGGAGAACGAGTGAGGATGGACCTGGGAAAGAAGGGCTTGCCTCAGTCGCGGTGCGTTTAAATGCAGTGGATTAAAACTGTAACTACTTTTATTAGACGTATGTTTTATTTAAATCACACACCACCGCAGCACAGGTGGACGTTTTTCAGATCTGACCTGTATGTAATCCATCAGGCGCCACAATCAACCATCACTTGTGTATTTTTGGACACAGATTTCGGTGATGTGATGTTAGTTTGGCCTATTTTACTGTTCTCTGGAGAGGCTGCGTCCATCTTTCAGAGGACAACTCGTGCTAATTGTCTGTTCCCTCTCTCTGTTCAGGTTAAACGTCATCTTCAGCAAGTTTGACGAAGTTCAAAGGTCGGGGAACATGGTCCTTTCTCCTTTGTCAGGTGAGCTCACATGTCCTGCTCTGTCTTGGTTTTATGTTCTTTTTACCTTCAGGCTGCGCTCCAGTGTTGTTTAATGTGCGTAATGGTTCTGGTAGACCTGTTTCTGTTGTCTCTGCAGCTGTGTAGGGTTGTAAGTTGTTGCGAGCGCCTTTGAGACACCAACATGTGTCACTGCTGACACTCTCCTAGACGGAGGCTGCGAATGTGAAACACTAAATACTATAATCAGCATGTTTCAGCTGGGGAGTCCTTGTCTTGTCTCGGTTTCCACTCTCTGCAGAGGGGTGTGTTTGGCATATTTTAGCCAGAACGAAACCTGAGCTGGTTTCTTTGTGCTGTGGGACTCGAGGAGCTTTCAGGTGATTCCCTGCAGGAAAGTGACCCATTAGAACCATTGGGAAGCTTCACACTGACCTGGAAAAGCAGGGACGTAAGAAAGGGGTTTATAATGACAGCATAGGACAGAGAAGACGGAGAGAAAGGACAAAGGAAAGGGAAACAGGAGGGAAGACAAATAAAGTAAAACTAAATGAGCATCACAGAGAGGAACTGAGAAGAATACAAAACAGGAAAATCTGAGAAACTCAGAGAGGAACTCTTGACTCCAGCAGCCAAGGGACTTTTATTTTGTAGGAGTGGTATCAGCTGTTGTCCCTGCAGTCACAAGACCAGGTTGGAGGGGAAGGGAGGAGTCAGGCAGCAGTGCATCGACTCTGGGCTGGCGTCAGGACAGTTTTTCCTCCAGGAGAGCCACGGGGAAAGGTGTCACCTCATAAAGTCAAGCTGGGTCCCTGCAGGGGGATTTGTCACACGTAAGCAGTCGTATGTTTCTCATTTATAGTTGAAGACCTGTAGCAAATATCTGTGAGGTTTGCCTTATAATCGTAGGAGCTGGTTATTACTCATCACTGTGTGCTCGTAAGCCTCGATAATTACAGTGGAATTGTAATTGGGACCTGAAGCTCAGTGATGCGTGTAATCCTGCTGTTGTGCTCTGCTCTAAAGCATTTAGGTAATTCAAGTTATTTTGATAGAAATGATGGTTACAGTTACTGCAGAATGCAGTTTAGAAATATTTTCATGTGCTGTATGTTGTTAAAGTTTTACTGTAGAAATGTATCCGCATCAGTCTGGTGCCTTCAGGTTTTCACAGTTTGACATAGTAGATTGTTTGCATGAATTGTTAGTCTGGTCACTTAGTAAATAGAAAAATACAAACATTACAAGAGAGCCCATGATGAGGAATAGACTAACTTAAGTTTCCTTTCCTGCTATATATAAAATACTTGGTTTGTTCCTGTTTAATTTTGTACACATGTATAATTCATCAACCAGGACTTGAACTCGAGATGATGTCATTACAGAGCTGATATTTCACTCAGCCGTCCTGTCCGAAACAGAAACTCTTAAGGATGCAGCTTAAAGCTCTGGAGCAGCTTGTTATTCACCGGCTTTAGAATTAACTTTCAACTCAAACTGGCTGTTATCTTCTGCTCTGATCCAGCTCTGTGCTGTTTGATAAATACTGACCTGCCTGAAGTGCGTCACCCCACCTCAGGAGGTCCTGCGGGGAGGCGTTGAGTGACAAGGCCAGGTACTCGCTGCCAGCAGGACTTAGGTTGCACAGTTGGAAACCTCCTGAATAATGAACAGTGTGCAGGGACAGAAAGCGAAAGCACCAGAGTAGGCAGACCTCTGAAAGAGCATTATGAAGAGCTACAGAGCATCCTGCACAGCGTGTCACATGCTTACGGTTAATTTCATGGTCCTTAATAGATCTTCATCGTGCACAACAGAGACACGGTTTTTACAGCTCTAAAACATGAAAAATGTTTCACTGACACCATTGTGCAAAGCCTCTCTGCCACAGCTGCTAGGACACTGTCTGCACTGATATATACACAACAACAACAAGACACTACAGACAACATAACAGGAAAAATCCTCTCCACAGATTATGACACAGAGCAAACAGGAAACAGTTACTTTCCACAGGAACTGAGATTGATGCTAAAAGACAAGTAATCATAGGCTCAAAGCCCTAACTAGCACCCCACAAAAGAAAGGTGCTGAAGCATCGTTGCTTCCAGCTTTTCGATAGGAGCAGGTGATGTTGTAGCTTTCCTGCCTTTACTTACTTCATTAACCTTTTTTTTTCTTTTGGTTCTCTGTTAGTTACGAGTGTTTTGTCATATTTGGCATCTATTTTCTCTTAACTCACTGCAGTCACTGCGTCTCCAGACCTTTGCTCCTGAATCTGCTTGATACGGAAGAATTTTAATCTTGTGAGAAAGTTGAGAACGAAGCTGGATAATTCTATGGGAACGTCCCTCCCACTGTTGTTCCAGCTGGTAGAGGTGTGCTGGTGAAAGACACGGGTGTTTCCCAGGTCATTCACTCAGGAATAAAAAAAAGCTGAATGTGGAGTAAGTCACCTTATTCTCAGAGGTTGTAGAGCATGTAGAGCTGCAGAACGTTTGTAAAACATGCCTCAGTGTTTGATATGATCACGTCAAATTGCAGCAAACCTAAGCTGCAGGTGCCGTGGTGGGAGTGTGAGCTGCTCTGCCATGCTCCCTGGTTTCTTCCCAGCTCAGTGATGCAACACTTTGCGATAGTGAACGCCTCACCTGTCGCTGTTCGTTTTGTGAATTTGCATCACGAAGGTTGGCTGTCGGACTCAATCAGACTCAGAGCTCCAAAAGTTTTTGAGGCGCTGCCAGGTGGAAAACTTGTGACCTGGCATCCGCAGGAGGTGCACAATTACTCACTGTCACAGTTACAATATGTCGTTGTGATAATTAAATTCAGTTTGCAGATGCAGTTTTGACATCTCTTAACACTGGTGTCAGGAGCTTTATTCTTTATTCTTTATTATTATTGCTGTCTGGAGGCCTGTTGATCCTTTCAGTGGTATAGTTTACATTAAAGCCCCTGGGAGCCATTCACCTCCTGAGTGAATAAATATGATCACGTTTGTTCCCTTTCAAATCAGTCTCAGTCAATTCAAGGACAGAGTCATTTCTGCAGCTTCAGAAATATCGTCTAATCGCTCTTTTTGTCCTTCTGCCTGTGTTGTGGTTCTGTTTGTATGCTGTTAAATGTTTAAGAAGATGAATAAAAAGTACGTGAAAGAAAACGTATGATTAGTTTTGTGCTGTGGCTGTAACTGCTGACACTCAATCAGTGGTGTAATGCTGCCACCTTGTGGAAGGAGATGTTTCCTTTGAGCTGCCATGATGCCTGTTTTGGAAAACTACTGAAAGCTGTTGTCACCCTGACCTTAAACGTACAGTTAGATGACTGATGAATGTACAAACGCACACAAGTGAGATGGACTGTGGACGACCCACTCACAGCAGGTGGCTGCTGCACGTGTTGACTTCTTGTATCGAATGAAGTGACACTGTTTGAATTCAGAGCTGCTCTGCTGCCGTTGGTCATGAAAGAGCATTTAAAAGTCAAATGAAGCAGACGAGAGACACGCTCTGTCTCTTCTCTCATCCGTGTAGCGCTTTGCACAGATCAGAGTTGTGTTTCGGTAGTTCAGCCACGTCTGCTGTTGTATTCATTGACTGGAACTTTGGAAATACAACCAAACTAGTCAAACCTTTGCAGCTAGAATCATGAATACTAGAAGACAAAAGGAGTTTCCCTCTGTGGGGTGTCCAGGCACAAACTAAGAGATAAAGAGCTCAGACGTGTGCAGCTGCATGAGCCAGTAATTTCAAATATGAAGATATTTATTAGTGGTTATAAACATATTAGGTTGTGAACAGTATTAAACTGACAATAATGACTATAAATGTAATTTTTAATGTTTAGTTCAAGTAAAGGATGTTTTTTTTCTGTCTCATCAAACTGAATTCACGAAACATTAAACCTCTGTGTGAGTGTTGTATGTTTCGTCACGTCTCATGTTGAGCAGCGGCGGCCTTGTTGTGATTAAGCGCCTCCAGCTGCTGCGCTGAGGGACGGACTCGGGTGGAGGCTCGACGGCTGATATTAACACTGACAGTCGACCGGCTTCCTCTGGAGAGGTGTCTCTCCATCACCTCCTCCCTCCTCCCTCTTTCCTGAGTCATCATGACACCGTAGCTGTCCCTCATCTCTAACTCCGCCCACCGGCTCCACCTCCACACTGAGCTCTGGGGTTCGCTCCCTGACCGACCCCTCCCTCCTCCTGCCATTGGTGCACTCCTCTCTCCCATCCTCCTCCTCCTCCTTTCCCACATCACTTCACTCCATCCCCTCCCTTCCACTTCCTCCACCCTGGTCCTCGCTGTGAGTGTGCGTTCGCTGGAGTGAAGTAGAGGACGAAGACAGAGGGGAACATCATATCGAAGCACATGCTTCCTGACAGGGCGGAGGGGAGGGTAGTGGTTCTCGCCTCAGCTGGCTGAAGAGATGAGATGACCACAGAGGACCGAAAGATCACCTGACTGTCTGCCTGTCTGTCTGCCGGCATGCTGAGGAAACTGGTCTGCAGGCGGATCTGCTCCTGTAAGCTGCTCCTGCTGCTTTCTTTGGATTCAGGGAGGGACTGGAAGGAGCTTGTAGTAGAAAAGAATAGTAGAGGTTGTAATCAATGATGAATGCAGACGACAGGAGAGGGGGGAGGAGGGTGTGTAAATCTGCCGTGTCTCAGATGTAAACACTGTAGGATGATTTCCTGGCCTGCTCTCAGCTGAATTGTTGTGTGGACAATACACAGGACGTGATGCAGTCTGTGTGTCTGTCTCTGAGCAGAGTTAAGATCAGGAAGCTGCAGACAGGACAGAGTGGAGTTCACTGTATGTATGTAGACAACTTTATCTTACCAGCTCATTCATGTACAGACCTGTGATGTGAAGGAGGACGAGATGACAAGTTGCTGTGTGACAACTGAGGTTGTCAAGGTTAAATTTGAAATTTTTAAAAATCCAATTACACAATCTAAAAACGTGCAGCTGTTTTCCTTTTGCTTTCTGCTGCGAGTTTGTTGACAGGACAGATAAACAGGGTGGAGGTCGTGCTCATCTTTGCTATGCTACGGATGTGATTGTCAATGTGATGTCATTTTCTTTTCTTTGCTCACACACCAAAACCGAACTAACCTACGAAGCACAAAATGAAAATGTCTAATAGTTCCATGATGTAGGAAAATAATCTTATTAACTTTCTCCTGTAGAGCCAGATGAGTAGATCAATACTACTATTGTCTGTATGGACAATGTGGAGCTAGCAGCTGGTTAGTTCTGCTTAGCACAAAGACTGGAAGCAGGGAGGAAGCTCACAACTAACCTGTTTTAATCTGTACTATACACACTGAGATTTCCTCTCGATTTTTCTGATCGTCCTTGTTTCCCTGTCATGTTGTGTTGGTGTTAATGTGTTTGATTTTAGGAGACAGGTTTACTTACACACACACACTGTCTCCTTGTGTTGATAGTGAGTCCTGGTGTTGCTCTGCACTTTGATCCTGCAGGGAGGAAAAACTGCAACCTGATGGCACATGACTGAAGTGTTGGCTAAGTGCCCTGCAGCTCTGTGTGTATACCCGCACGTGTGTGTGTGTGTATAAACTTTAAATAATGAAAGAGGATTGATTGCTGGCTGGGCAGATTCCTGTGCTGAGGGGGACTCGTGTGGTGCTCACACACGAGACATTTCCAGACGGCTGTGCCTCTGAGTTGTAGGTGTTACCGTTGTGTGTTTCTTTACAGAACAGTTAATTAAAAAAACGATGTGAAAAGGCGGAGCGTGCTGATCCCTGTAACCACAAAACATACAACACGTGAAGAATGAAGGTTTGAGTTTAGACTGGATCCTCCTGGATGTGTAAATCATGCCCCTCCAGCCACGCTGTGCTTCTCATTGAGAACACAGGAGTAATTGTCCAGTTTGTTGTCGGGCCATTGTGTCTCTGACCTTCTTCGCTCTCCCTGCCATCGTTAGCTTGTTATGTTGGCGACGTAGGAATGTGAGTTATGTCTATTGACCACCAGCTAAAAGTTAAGATGCAGAAATGTCAGAGTCCGCCTGTCTCTTCTGCATCGCTAAGATTCTCCGTGGTGGCATTTTCTCTGTGAATACTTGTTTAGTCATGTGACCAGTCTTTTGTGCTCCTCTTCATCCTTTAGACAAAAACTTTGAGGACGATGACTCAGTGGACGGCGGCCGCTCGGCATCTTCGTCTAAAGGAGGTTCCCTGTCTGGAAAGAAGACGGTGAGCATGGGTTCGTTTCGACGTCCCAGCTCCGCCTCCAGCACCAAGTCTTCAGGTCAGAATCTGAAGCATCACTAACGTTATCGTGTCCGTATCTATGTTCTGCATGCATCGCATGGTAAAACACGGTGGTGAAATCCTTGGATAACTTTTCTTGCTGCCTGTAGGGAGGGACGGGTCTGGTGCTGGAGCCGTGGATGAGGACGATTTCATCCAGGCCTTTGTGGATGTTCCCACTGTGCAGGTTTGTTTTGTTTGCCCCTAACAACGAATCGCTGGCTTTGCAACCAGAGTTAAAATAGTTCCCTTATGATTTGCTTCCTCTCATGCTTCCTTGCTCTGCTCCGTCATTCCTCTCCCCCAGATCTACTCTAACAGAGAGGTGGAGGAGGCCATGACGAAGATTCGAGACGTGCTGTCAGACGATAAGAAGGACTGGGAGCTCAGAGTGGCGGCTGTAAGACGTCCTGACCTTTCTCTCGTCTCATTGTGACGCGTCAAAGACATTTCTTGATGAAGATATTTTTCCTCTCTTGTCATGTTCCTTCAGCTGAAGAAGGTGCGATCGCTGCTTTTGGCCGGTGCAGCAGAGTTTGACGGGTTTCTGCAGCAGCTGCGGCTCATGGAGGCGGCATTCAAACTGTCTGCCAAGGACCTGCGCTCTCAGGTGGTGAGAGAGGCCTGCATCACTCTGGGGTAAGGATCAGTTTCCCATAGTGTCCTGCAGCCCAGTAAGAGAATGTATCAGTCTTTGTTTATTTAATTATTTATGACCACTTTTTTTCTTTTTTCCAAGTACATTTGTTTTGCCTTTCATGAAACTAGCACTGACACATGTGCTCATATCATTGTACAAAGTGGCATCATAAAACCTAAACCTAGAGCCAGAAAGACGACATCTGTTTTATTTTCTGTTCATCATAATGAGCAGGAATATTTTCCTCCTGTTCCACTGGTGTTGCTCTTCTCTTCTACACGCTACACTTGTTTATCGTGCTTTGTCTGCTCCTCTCTCCCATCATCAGCCACCTGTCGTCAGTGCTCGGCAGTCGGTTCGACCACGCAGCAGAGGCCATCATGCCGGCCCTCCTCAACCTGGTCCCCAACAGTGCCAAAGTCATGGCCACCTCCGGCGTGGCAGTCATCCGCCTCATCCTCAGAGTACGTGGCGGGTTTCGTTAGAGGATGTCTGTGTTTGAAAATAAAAGCACTTGTGTAGTTATAGTTAGAGGATATCACTCTTAAAGTCCTGATGATGTTAGATTGATTTTATAACAGCAGAGATTTTACAGACAAATATGATTTAATCCTGCAAATCACATTTCAAGTGAAGAAGAAAACATCCGGTTCAATAAGGACGGATCAAAACTGTTTATGCCGAGTTTAATGTAGAACAAAGAATATTTGGCTGATAGACCCCAGACAAGAAAACGCATTGCAACATGTTGATGAGCGAACACAGGATAGATGAAATCCCCTGGAGTCTAGAGGCTGGTGGTGGTGGAAAATCAGGCCAGGAGAGAAGGATGAACAGTGGACAGCTGCCTGGAGTGTCCCTCAGGATAGGGTGGTGATGGGGTGGAGGAGGGTCGCACAAGCGTAGGTCTGAAAGTCAGAATGATTGAAACAGAGTGACGTTTAAAGAACAGACTCTATGAGCTGATTGGTTTAAGAAAGCGGGAAGAGAGCAGAAATGAATCCCAGCAGAGAGTTCGTACAAAGATCTTCCTTAAGGAACTTTTGCCAAAGCTTCATTTGTCTGAACACAGAAGAAGAAGTGTATTATATTGTGTAATATTGTGTTTCTGATGCTTGTATATTTAAGACAGTTTAAGTCTGGTTCACACTGTGTTTCATTTGTGTTTCACAGCGCACACACTACCCACGTCTCATCCCCATCATCACCAGCAACTGTACCTCCAAGTCTGTGGCTGTCAGAAGGTGAGCAACAGAACTTTTTAAGTTTAGTTACTTTAGTTTAGTTTCTTTTCATTAACATTTTTTTATTTGTTTGTTTCCAATATATGTGTTTATTTCTATTTTTATTATTAATTCCCATTTATTATTTATTAGTTTCTATTTTTTTATATTTGAATATATTAGCAAAAACACATTATTGTTTTTAATATTTATTTAAGAGAGAGATTTATTTAATCTCTAGAGATTCACATTATCTCTTTTTGTTATTCTATTTTTCAAGGTGTCTGTTTGGAAACGTTTTAAAATTAAATGACACGCATGCGAGTCTGGATGTTTTAGTGTGTTGTCAGATCACACTTCAGTTTTTGTTCCTTTCTGCAGGCGCTGCTATGAGTTCCTGGACCTGCTGCTGCAGGAGTGGCAGACAAACTCTCTGGAGAGGTGAGCGAATGGCTAATGCAAGCTTTTCAACGATTAAATTAACATTTTGGATTGAAATCAGCGATTGCCCCTTATTTCAATAATGAGAAATGTGAGAGAAGCCAACAACTTGAATTGTAGAACCAGTCAGACTGTAGATTTAAAGATCTGTAGTCAAACATATTACATCATTTAAATAGTTCTGTGTTGTGCACATATGTGTAGAATAAATATAAAGTACTAGATGTCATGAAATCTGACACCTGCTGGGTCAGGGTCTTTCGCAGCAGTTTCCATGGTGATGCCAGGAGGGTTTCTGTGTCTGCCTCAAAAAGGCTCATTGTCTTTCTGCCTCGATGCTTCCTGCCACCACCAGGGAGAAACCCGAGCTGACCCCCCAGTACCAGGGGAGCTCTCTGGTTCCCATCGATCAGTCAGTGCTTGTGTGTGAGATACTGATTCTATCTATCACCCAGTTACAAACCAGACAATGAGAAATAACTGAGTACTGAAACTCACGTGTAAGACGCTTGCAAGCGACATCTAGCTCTAATAAAAACGTGTTTAATAATTAGAGGATTTTAAAGCCTTTATCCACCACGTCAGCTCGTCGAGTTCTTCAAACACCTGCCTCATGTTGCTCATCTTACTTCATCCTAACAGCTTAATGAGAGTCTGTGATTATAGCTGGTGCTACGTTTCAGTAGGTTGCATCTGACTTAACTGTGAGATCAACATTTGCAGTTAAGAGCAATGTGTCCTCTTTTCTTTCACCCTCGTAGACATGGAAGTGTTTTAATGGAGACCATAAAGAAGGGGATCCATGATGCAGACGCTGAGGCTCGATCTGTGGCCAGAAAGTAAGTCTCAACCTTTAGCTTTACTGATGAACTCGTACAGCACACAGGGATAATTCACGGCTTGTCGTTGCAGGTGTTACTGGAGTTTCCACGGCCACTTCAGCCGGGAGGCGGAGCAGCTGTTCCAGGGACTGGAGTCGTCCTATCAGAAAGCTCTGCAGGCTCACCTGAGGAGTGGAGACAGTCTGATGTCTCTGCCAGCCTCTGATCGCTCCTCGTCCTCCTCTCAGGAGAGTTTAAAGTGAGACACTTCCTCCTCCTCCTCCTCCTCTTTGATGGATGATGTATTGATTAACTGAGGAATATATTATTCTTAAGCACCACAGTACCAGATCCAGTCCTGGATCAGGATAAAGATAAAGGGTCCTGCTACTGTAACTCTTCTTACGGCTGTGTTGGTGGTTTAATAAAACTGTACAAAGAAACGGTGTCTGAAGTGACACTGCACCAATGCTGCTTTGATTTTTACTGTTTTTTACATCAGTCACTGATAAATCTTACAACTTTATACACTAAATCTAAATCATGGAGATAGATCATTAAAATCCACTCGTAGGTTTGGTCTGATAAAGGCCTATAAACACATTTTAATGCAATGATGTAAAGAATTTATTAGAATAATAATAAAAAAATGCACTGAGGGCTGATCAGAAGATTTTTTAGTTCTGTTTTTTCCTCCCTCTGGTTCCTTTTAGTCATCTGACTTGTTAGTAATATTCTCTGTCTGTGCTCCGCATTGATCTTTGTGCTATTTATGTCGGACTAAAACGCTCTGATGTTTCTGTGCCACAGTGTGATACATCAGTGGGAGGGTGGGGACGAGTGATTGTGTCTTAGTCAGTGTTACAAACTTTTTTATTTATTTATTGGGAACATATACTGTACAGTTCTTTGTTTTAGTTTGAATGATATCTCACTGGTTATTTGTAGTCCTTACATGTATATCTTAAGTTGATTTGGCTTTACTCATATTTTTCTCTTCACCTCCTCAGTCGGCCTCTGTCTGTAAAAAGCACCGCTAAGAGCAGCACAAGATGTAAGGACTTTTTATTTCCCTCTCATATTCATTGGCATCATCATGCTGCTGTATAAACCTCACAGGCAAAAGAATCTTAACTCTTAAAGGATCACTATGCTTGTTGTTGCAGCCAAAGCCACTCACACCTCCAGGACGCCCACTGCTGCCTCCACTCCGGGCTCACTGCAACGTTCTCGCAGCGACGTGGACGTCAACGCAGCGGCCACCGCCAAAGCGCGCACACGGATGCCCGCCGTGCCGTCGTCGGCTTCACCTTTCAGCTCAGCCTCAGCGCTTCCCCCTGGGTCCTACGCCTCACTGGGTAAGATCTATGTTCTACGTTTCCTAGTTGTTGCTGTGTAAAAACAGGATGAATGATGTAAAAACCACTGTAGTGTAGATCTGTTAGTGTTTTGGATGTTAGATTAAAGGTGAAAGTTTGAAAACGAGTTAAATAACTACGCAAAATAACCTTTACCTGAAACCTGAGACATATCAATCTAGTCAGGTGACACAGTCTCGATCCGTTGTGCACCACTTTGTCAAACACATCTCCGTCTTAACCCTTAAACCCTGTTGTGTCTCTCCTGGACTCGCCCGCCTGTCAGATGGCTCGTGGTCTGTCAGTGCAGACGGTAAGCTCTGTGTGTACGTATGTGAACAGGGGAATGAGGGTCCTCCAGGCCTCCTTGGTGTGTGTTTTCCCCTCATCAGTGCTGGTCATCTGTGATGGAAGTGTCAGTGCATGGACTGTCTATGCATGGTGTCCTGTAACCTTTCTCCTACACGGGAAAAAAAACTATCAATGTGTAAATGATGGGTGAAACGCTGATGTAGTAGCGTAAGGTTTGATTTAATCATCATCAGTATTTGATGCGACATCTCTCTTGAGGTCAGTAGTGACCTCTTTGCTCTATGTCAGCAGTTCAGCGTTTGTGTTGGGTCAAAGTTCCCAAATTGTTACACAAAAACAAGAAATCTCATCCTCTGGAGCTCATCTCGCCGTGGTCCAGCTTCACATTCTCACAGTGACTTTTCACTGTCGTGTACAAGGTGCATAAGTGAAAAACCTAAACCGCTAAACCTCCGAGTTTAGTTCATTATTTTAGCTTTACCTCTGTAATTATATAATGTTTCATTTGGATGCCTCCAAATACTGCACTACAACGTGCATTTGCACCACTCGCGTGTGAATTTACAGCTGTAGCCTCTTCTCGCTGATTCTCTCATTGTGTTGTCGCTCTCGATGATGTTAATCTCCTGTAGTGTCAATACTTTTAAGCACAAACGTGTACTTACTAATTGTTTTTAGGGGGAAATAAACGTGTGCAGGGTGAAGAAACGTTATCTTTTTTTATGACTTTCATGATTTATGTATTTTTTAGTTAGAGATTGGAGATTTTTAGGAACGATTGTCTTCATACCCTGTTTTCTGAAGGCTGATAAGAGGACAGCTAACAGCAGTTTTGTTTGGTGAATTCGTCTGGGCGCTGAGTGACTTGTCTCCTCTTTCTTCCATCTCTTACTATTCCTGTTGACTTCATATCCTCTGTCACGTTTCCCCTATGGTCTGAACCGTTCACCCTGTTTCTGCATGACAGGATTGTAGACAGTATCTACTTCAAAACCAGCAGCAGTCTTCATGCTTGGTGTTTTTTTTTAAGCTTTTGACAGTTTCTCTCTTTTTCTCCTTTTCTCTGCACGTCTCTCGCCCTCTGGCCCTCCAGGTCGAGTACGAACCCGCAGGACGAGTTCAGGAAATAGTCCGTCTGTGACAGAAAGCCGAGGCAGGAGCCGAGGGAAAGTCGTCTCGCAGTCTCAACGTGAGAAATCTTTTGAAAGTTTTGTGTATTTATTCAAACTAACTAAATAAAAAATAAACTTAGAATGATGTGAGCTGATGTATTTAAGTATGTCCTTGTGTGTTTCAGCCGGCAGTAGGTCAGGTTCTCCTGGCCGACTGCTGAGCTCCACCTACGGCAGGCTCCCCAGGCCAACGATGGGCACCGCTGCTACATCTGTTGCCGCCAACAGCACCACCACCAGTCTGACCGACAAGGGCCGGCCACGAGGCCACCGCAGCCAGGGCTGCAGCCGAGAGACCAGCCCCACCAGATCAGGCACGGGTAAGGAGCCTGTCGGACCACGGGGATGAAAGAAGGAAGACAAATTCTGTTCATCATAATAGTGAATGATAGTGAACAGCCTGGCTGTATTTTTGAAGGACTCACTCATTCCAGCCTCATTTTAGATTCTGTTTGGTCTGTTTCTGTAACTGAGACAGGACTGTTCACTGAGATGTAAGGAAGAGATTCTCCTTTTTTATCCTTTAAAGAAGACAATTAGAAAAACTAGAGCTAGTGTGTCTAGTGAATAGTCTATATACACAGTATTTATGAGATACACCTACTAGATAAAAGTAAAGTATAGAATTGCTGATTTGTTTCTCGGTTGTATGTCTTTTGTCTTAAGAACGAGTCCTGTCTCACCTCTTTTGGTGTATTTTAAGAGAAACATATGAAAGTGTTAACATCACAGAAATGATTTTACTTAAAGGTAATTAAATGAAGTTTAAGTCAGAATTATAAAAAGAAGCAGTAACGTCAGCTGAGTCAAGGTTGAAGCGTAAGCTGGTGAAAATATAAATGTTCATGACTTAAAGAGCGACATAGTGCATCAAACTGAGGTCTCAATCCGTCTGAGATTTTAAAAATGGAAACAGTAGATTTCCTGGTAAAGAGGGTTTAATGACATCTAGTAAACCTCTTACATGTGACTTTCATTTACTTTATGGTTGTGGGTACAAATGTTTGCAACCTCACCCCCAAGAAAGCAACGTTCCTGGTTCCTGTTTCTTTCCTCGTACTAATACCTCGTACCCGAGTTGTATCCTCCTTCCTCTCCTGCCTAACTAACCATCTCTGCAGAGCTTCAGGTGTGTCAGTGTCTGGCTGGATGTGCTACAAGCTAAAACTCTCCCCCTGCGCTGCTGTCTGTCTGTCTCTGTCCATCTGTCCGTCTCTGCCTCGCCTCTTTAGCCCGGAGTCGAATCCCCCGACCCAGCATGAGTCAGGGCTGCAGCCGCGAAACCAGTCGCGAGAGCAGCCGTGACACCAGCCCTGCCAGGGGTTTCTCCCCCCTGGGTGAGTATGTAAAGAGTAGTGAATGTGACATCTGGAACTTTAGACAATCAGATGGAAAATAAATTGAATGTAAGGTCCTGTGAAACACACACTAAGAAGACCTGTAGTAAAGAATCTGCATCCGTCATTTTAACAACTCTCCTTTCTCTTCTTACCCTGAACATCTGTGTGACAATATCACTGTTCCTCCTGCAGGATTCTCTGCATGCTCTGTATCTAAATGTTCAGACTCAGTTGTCTAATGTATTGGTCCATCAGCCAACACATGTGTGACAGTAGCACTGTGGCACTTTCTCCTGTTGTGCTCTGACTTTACCTCCTTCACCAGCCACTCGCTGTCACTCCCGTTCCACCAGCGCCCTGTCCTCTGCAGAGTGCTACTCAGGTGATGATGAGGTCTTCTCAGGAACCACATTTACTCAGTTAGCCAGATAAAATGACCCCCCAAAACTTACTGTCTCTGTTTCATAAACAGTTATTCCAACGTACTTCATATCCACTTATCTGGCCAACTGAGTTATCATATCGTTTTTTTAAGCCTTTCCCTGCATGGCTGAAGTCAACCTCGAGTCTGTTGTGGAAATAAACTGTTAATTTATGTCTGCTGCTTTTAAGTTTATCTGTTAGGGCAGCTGGTCGCTCAGATAGAACCTACACATCAAACATCAGCCTGGTCTTTGCAATTACACACGAGCTACTTGTTGATATATTTACAGATTGTAACTTGTGAAGATTCGCTTCTGCTTTTACGTTTGTCTTTATTTTGCAGCTTTATGATATTTTTGCATTTTGTATTTATATTTAATATAAGGGTTGATTTAAGATTTAACAAATCTTAAATCATTTAGCTAAATAATAAAAATAATAATCTAAATGTTGATTGCAGTTGATAACACTGCTGATTAATAAAACCCAACCTAAGAATTTACGCAAAACAAAAACTGGACCAAAACACTCTTCACTCCAAGTCGTATCTATTTATTTTGTCGCTCTGATTGACAATACATTTTTAAAAAGTATTCAAACACTATCATATCTGTTCAGAAGTGAAGAAAGCATTGGTCCTTTTCCCTGTTTTGTTTTCCAGTTTAATCCTTTGCTGTCAAACTGCACCTTAACACGTGAACTGTGGTGTTTCACCATTTTAACACGCTTCTCTCGATCTGCTAACGTGTGTTCGACCTTCTCTCCTTCAGATCGACTGTCCCATCAGGCTCGGATCTCGGCCTCCGTCAACGCCATGAAAATCCTCAACACGGGCACAGAGGTTGAAGCTGCGGTTGCAGATGCTTTGGTAAGAATGACTGTGAATAAAATAGGAATATAAATGATAGATTTGATTTGTCCTGCAGTAATTTTCTCTGTGCTCTTTTTTCCTGGACTTTGTAAATTTCAGCTTTTAGGAGACTCGAGGAGTAAGGTACAAACAAATCTGCCTCAGAGCTGATTCAGTGTCTCAGTGCATGCAGAGCATGAGCTTTAAACATTCTTCCTCACATTTTAGACGTTTTTGGCTGTTGATTTTCTACTTATGAGACTGTCTGCCATAAAAATGTTTTCTAACATTATCGAGACAGATTCATTGTGTTACTTATCACAGACTGGTGTGCAAACATTTTGAAGTGAAGTAAAACATGAGAAATGTCCAGTGTTTCCATCAGGCATCGTGTCACCTCATCCATCTCACACCGCGTCATCAGAAATCTGCATGTGGTTGAAGGCTGTAGCTGCATGGTACTGTAGATCTGCTCAGTGCAGCAGATTGGCATGACTGCTGTAGAAAGTCAAACCCTGCTGCTGTTTGTAAACACTGTCAACATCTCTTTTTCCTTTGTCTTTTTGTTTTGACTCAGCGTCGGCCGGTGAGGCGGCGGTTTGAGTCGCCGGGCATGTACTCGGACGACGACGCCAACAGCGACGCCTCCAGCGCCTGCTCGGAGCGCTCGTTCAGCTCTCGCAACGGCGGCATGGCGCCCCACTACCTGCGCCAGACGGAGGACGTGGCAGAAGTGCTCAACCACTGCGCCAGCGCCAACTGGTCCGAGAGAAAGGAGGGGCTGCTCGGACTGCAAAACCTGCTCAAGAGCCAGAGGATGCTCAGGTAGGTTTATTTTATGGTGGAATATATTTCATGAAATAAGAGAATAAATAAGCAATAGAGTATCTTAAACTGTTTCATACAACTGGAACTTACAAACTGTAAGTTACTGTCTTCTGTTCTGGACCAGCGTTAGTAATTTTTAATGTTTGTAACTGATTTCAATCATTTGATGATTGATGTGAAAAGAAAAATGTGCTGCTTGTTTTTCTCCCGACAGTCGTGTGGAGCTGAAGAGGCTTTGCGAGATCTTCACCAGGATGTTTGCAGATCCTCACAGCAAGGTGAGATCCGATCCAGCTTAAACCTTTGTAACACAGAGCATGTTCCACACAGAGCGGGTCACTGTGACGAACACGTGGAACCTAACACCAGAGACCAGAGAGTGAGAGCTGCAGTTTCCTACAAAGACTGAATGAATCTCATCGTTTGGTGAAATAAATGATGATGCAAGTGATAGATTTATTTTAGAATCTCTGCAGCTGGGGATCAGTGTTTCCAGATTTCACTGCTCACGTGTCAGAGCTAATGACAGGACAAACTAACACGGTGTGTTTTTTTGTTGCATGCCTCCTTGCTGCTGCGGACTCTAACAAACAAACACCAGAGAGTAAGTGTTTACTCACCTTCTGATCAAACCAGCTGCTCGTTGTGAACAGTAAACTGTCCTTCGAGCTGCACTGAAATCAAACAACACCGTGAAGAATAAAACTTACTGTCCTCTCTTTCTTCCTTCTTTCCTTTCCTACCATCCCTTCCTCCCTGTCTCAGGTCTTCAGCATGTTCCTGGAGACTCTGGTGGACTTCATCACGCTGCACAGGGAAGACCTGCAGGACTGGCTCTTTGTCCTGCTCACACAGCTGCTGAAGAAGATGGGCGCCGACCTGCTGGGCTCCGTCCAGGCCAAAGTCCAGAAGGCTCTGGATGTCACCAGGTTAGCAGGAGTAATGGAATCCATCCATATGAAATATAATATATTTATATGACATTTCTTATCTTACCAGCGATGTGTCTGTCTGTTTCTGTAGAGAGTCTTTCCCGTACGAGCAGCAGTTCAACATCCTGATGCGTTTCATCGTGGATCAAACGCAGACGCCCAACCTGAAGGTGAAGGTGGCCATCCTGCGCTACATCGAGGCTCTAGCCCGTCAGATGGACCCGGCTGACTTTGTTAACTCCAGCGAGACGCGCCTCGCCGTCTCACGCATCATCACCTGGACCACGGAGCCCAAGAGCTCAGACGTCCGAAAGGTAGGACAGCGTGGCAGCGCGGGGTCTCAGTGCCACCTCCATTTTCTCTCTGCACACAGCTTTCCTTTTCTCTTTTTTTCAGTTGTCATTGTGCCTTTTGTTTATTTGCAAGTTTAGTTGTTCTTTGTTTCACTTTTTATTTTCACGTCTTGATTTTTTTTCTCAATCGTCATTTCTCATCCACCAACTCCCCCAGACCCTTCATAATTGGGCAGGGGAGGATTTCTCAGGCCGACCCAGCACCGTGGCCTCTTTGCCTGGGGAGAGCAACCAGGAGGAGAGGTGCAAGCAGGTAGAATCTCCATCAAAACGGCATGACCCAAGTGTATAACCTGCTCTAATCCAGCCGCACAAACCCAGGGAGCTGCTGTCAGTCTGTTCAGTCATGTGGCTGTGAAACGCTCCAGATAACACTGGACTCTGTGACTGCTTTTTAACACTAACTCTGGGTTCTAGGGTCACGTTAAGGCCCTGTTTTATACTCATATCAGTAATGAGTATAAAAAACAGGGAAATGGACAGTAGATGTTTCAGTTCTGAGACTAACTGTGCTGATAACATTTGCTTTTGCAGAAGAACTGCTGCAGAGTTTGCTTTTACTTTTCATCTGTAAACCTTCATATGTTTTCTTAATGCTGAAGAAGACTCAGTGGAGCCATAATTCTGCTGCTCGTTCACTGCAACAAACATGTAACAGTTCAGAATTACACACTTGTTCTCTGGCCTCATTCTTTTTCTGAAATGTGGGTCAGTATTAGGAAACTAGACTAGGATCTGACTTTTTTCAGGTTTCTGCACAGATCAGTGACTTTAATCCTGTGCAGAGTTTTTTTTACCTATTAGCCAGTGAAGTCATTTCATAATGAAGGTCCTGCAGTGTGAGAACCTTTTAGCTTGAGTTTTTTCTGTTTCCTGCACAGAGGCAGTGAAGGTGATATGTGTGATGTTGAATCCTGTCCGTATCAGTGGGAAAATCTGTGTAATAGGAAAAACTAATTCACGGCATTAAAGATCAATCAAGAGCTTTTTACTGGTTGCAGGAGGAATTCACAGAGATCGACTGACATTTTGTGGGTGTGTGTGTGTCTGCACTTTCAGGCGGCCCAGGTGGTTCTGATCGCCCTGTTTGAGCTCAACACGCCGGAGTTCACCATGCTGCTAGGAGCTCTGCCCAAAACCTTCCAGGACGGGACCACGAAGCTGCTGCACAACCACCTGAGGAACGCCACCGCTAACAGCGGGATTGGCATGGTAACACACACACGCACAGCTATCTTTGTGGGGAAATGCTTTACTTAAAAGTAAAGAACACATAACAGTGGCCAACTGGAGCTCTGTGTCTTGAACAAGGACAATATATTGAAGTTTTTTGTAACTAATGATGGACGTTTTCCCAGTTTTCTACTATAAATTCAGAGGAATAATTAAAAAACGTTAAAATAGGATGTGAAAAGTTTTAAAGGTTAAAATAAATTAATATAAAAAATACAAAACTACAGTTCTAAAGTAAAGTAAGATGTTTTGTTTTGACTATGTGTTTAATGCTAAATTCATGTGTTCTGCTGATTTGCAGGTGTCTCCAAGTAACTCAGCAGGTCGGACGCCTCCTCGACAGCCCAGCAGCCACAGCAGCCCGCTCACCTCACCCACCAACTGCTCCCATGGAGGCCTCTCTCCCAGGTACGCCACATTATCGCCCGCGCTGCCAATCTGCACCTAAACTCCACAAAACACAGATTTAGTTCAGAAATAAAACTTCAGCAGGTGGGTTCAGTTGTACATAGTTAGAACTAATTGAATTCTCAGATGTTTCAGATCATTATCTGCGATCAGTCAGTTCTTTATATTATGTCTGAAAATATCAGGCCTGCTTTTTCAGTCACTGGCATCTCTAGTCAAACTACATCTTTAGTTTCAGTCCCAGACAAACATATTTTCTTTTTTAGAAAGCTACAGCACAGGCTCTCCAGTCTAAACACCTGCTAATCTTCTTCACACTAGCATCTTTACTGCATGCTCCTGGTCCATGCTAACACCATACTAACTCAGACAGACAGCAGTGCTTCTCCTTATCTTCAACTTTTCTCACATCTCTATCTTCTCTCTGGGCTGCTCTCCTCCGCTCTGCCTCACCCTCCTCTTCCTCCCTGGCTTGTTGCAGTCGGCTGTGGGGTTGGAGCGCAGACGGGCTCTCCAAGTTCCCGCCTGCACCCTTCCCCTCCCCTCTTCCTCCAACCACTGCCCTCCCTTCCCTCAAGGCCCTGCGGCGAGCTTACTCACCCAGGTAACCCCACTCCCCCTTTTTTCCTCCTCCTCCTCCTCCTCCTCCTCTCTTTCTTACAGGGTTTCACAGTATTCCTGTGGGATCTGACTTAAAAGTCCATAGTGACCTCAAATCATATTTTTTAAATACAACTGTGCACAAAATTCTGTATCCACCTATTATTATTATAATATACAGTATATATCCAGTGTGTATATATTTAAATATATGTATATATATCAAGCATTTGCTCAGTGTTAAGAGAAATGTGTCAGTAAAGACAGAAATTTACTTCTTCTTGTTGAAAGTTGACGTTTCTCTGTAGTACCTGAAGAACATGCTGTGCTGTGAAAAGCTTAAACCTCTGACTGATGAACTGTGTCGTCTGTCATCACTTCCGCTTTGCTGCAACAATTTGTGCCTCCATCTGCTCAAATTGTTCTTTACTGTCCACCCTCTTACTTTGTTTAACTCTGATTTGTCATCACAAACTAAAGAGTCTCAGGTGAGGAAATGTGCAACCTGTGTATTTGTGCTTTACCTGCATGTGCTGTTTGTCTCTGCCTGGTGTCTCCAGCAGAGCAGTTCTAATGTGTGTGTGTGTGTGTGTTTATCCGCCTCTCCAACACTGCAGCATGTTGGAGTACGACAGTGAGAACCTGAACTCGGAGGAGATCTACAGCTCTCTGCGCGGCGTCACCGAGGCCATCCAGAACTTCAGCTTCCGTAGTCAAGAAGACCTGATGGAGCTGAGACGGGACGGCAAGAGGGACGGCGTGGTGAGGAGAAAGAAACTACTGACGTCACGATTTATTCTCACAAGAGATGAAGCTCAGTTAATTGACTACACGTTTACCATCTATGACTCCAGTATGGAGTCAGCGTCCACAGTGGAGTCTCAGTTTTTCTTTGTAAAAGAGATATATTTACAGATAAAAGTAGAAAAAAGTTTAGGAAGTAACAGTGTCTCCAGAGGTTCGATATTTCTAGAAAAGGAGCAAGATATTTGACTGTGGAACAGGCAGCTGCGACTGAGTTTGTTGGTTTATTTATGCATTTAGATGAAGAAAGGGAAGAAGTATCTTCCGAATTTTATGTTTAAAAGCTAAATTTCATCCCAAAAAGGAACAATCTGGATTAAAATACAAAATCGGTAAACAAATCCACAATATAACTTCACGAAGACACTTGTTTGAATCAGGATTCTTTTTACTATATTTAGGGATAAATAAAAAGTAAAATTTCTCTTGTTGCCTCCGGTTCCTCAGTCAGGATTCGGTGCGTCCTCAGACTCGGACTCTCGGCACGGCGGTGATGTGGTGGAGGGCGGACGCACAGCTCTAGACAACAAGACCTCACTGCTGAACATGCCTTCTCCGCGGTCGTTCTCCGGCCCCCGCTTCCGAGAGTACAACCCGTACAACTACACCGACAGCATCAGCACGCTGGACAAAGCTGCTCTGAAGGAGGCGCTGTATGAGGGCGCCGTGGAGCAGCTGCGAGATGGTGAGATTGGTGTGAGTAGTAATCAAGTCATGTTGTGTCTTTAAATGAATGTTCTTCATTTGTCTTGTTACCTTTTGCAGTGCACCGGCAAGAATGTGCTGAAAACAAGTTCCTGAATCCCAAAGGCTTCCCTGGTAAAGACATGATGTTTAACTGAGTCCTGTTACTAAACACTCACACTAACATTTGATGTTAGTGTCTTTAACATGCTTCTCTTTTTTTTTTTTTTTTGTCCTTATCCACGCAGCAGGACCGGCCGAGCAGCTGGAGCTAGTCGGGGGGCTGCTGAAGGAGCTCTCCCAGAGTCAGTCAGGGGAACGGGGCCCCGAGGAGCGACGGGGAACCCTTCTGGAGCTGCTGAAGGTGGCCCGAGAGGACAGCCTGGTGGTTTGGGAGGAACACTTTAAGACCATGTTGCTGCTGCTGCTCGAGACGCTGGGAGACAAAGATGTGAGGACACGAGGCCTGAAAATTTTTTTTTAATTATCATCACATTTGTTGAAGACGTTTTACGAATGGGTTTCTTCTCTCTCAGCACACAATCCGAGCGCTCGCCCTGCGTGTCCTGAAAGAGATTTTGAGGAATCAGCCAGCCCGCTTCAAGAACTATGCTGAGCTCACCATCATGAAGACGCTGGAGGCTCATAAAGACTCACACAAGGAGGTGATTGTGTAAAACAACAACGTGTAATTAATTTTGAATTAGGAATGTTGTTTTGATATCTTTTGGCTTCTCTAGGTGGTGAGGGCAGGAGAGGAAGCAGCCTCTGCAATTGCAGGCTCCATCCACCCAGAGCAGTGCATCAAGGTCCTCTGTCCCATCGTGCAGACGGCTGACTACCCCATCAACCTGGCTGCTATCAAGATGCAGACAAGGGCCATTGAACGCATCACAAAGGAGCCGCTGCACCAGCTGCTGCCTGATATCATACCTGGACTCCTGCAGGTGAGACATGCTGGTGACATGCCAGTTATTCTGGCCATAAAACAATTTCTCCCTTTACTGTTTGCTTTATTTATTGTCTGTAGGTCAGAGAGAGTTAAAAACTTTGACGACAATATAACAAGTGAGAAACAAACAAAAACTACAAAAATGAAGAGAAGTGTCTTCGTCGTTTTAGTCAGTGTCATCTGCTGTTTCAGGGCTACGACAACACAGAGAGCAGTGTGAGGAAGGCCAGCGTCTTCTGCCTGGTCGCCATCTACTCTGTGATCGGAGAGGAGCTGAAGCCTTACCTGGCTCAGCTGACAGGCAGCAAGGTACGCTGACTCCTCATGTGCTTTCACAGCATTTCATTTGTAGTCTGAAAAGGTTGAGACAGTCATGATCCTTTATCTGATTTCACTGTTTTAACCAAATGTGTATCCGTGTCAGAAACATAGTTCCAGGACTTGTTGTAGCAGCTGCAGACAGTGGACAGTGGTGCAGCTGCAGCTAACTTCCAACATTTCATCATGTTTAGCTCACAGACCAGAGCAGTCAGAAATATTAGTGGTAGAGTAGCAGAGTAAGTACAAGCAGCTTTTAAAGCTCAAATCTAAAGTGATGTGATTTCATGGCTGCGTCGTTTGCACCAGTTTAACCGAGTAACACAAGTTTGAACTGGAAACTCTGCTGTGAGCGTTTCAGGGAGGGTGCCGTCGTAGCCTCAGAGGCAGAGTCCTTTAACCCTCCTGCTGTTTCCCTCCTGCAGATGAAGCTGCTCAACCTGTACATCAAGAGGGCCCAGACCTCCACCAGCAACAGCAGCAGCTCCTCCGACATCTCCTCCTACTAACTCCTGCAGCACACGCGTTTAGCTTTACCACGAAACCATTTCATTCCATCGTCTCATCAGAAGATGGCGATTGTGATTATGTAGATGTTCTTCGTAGGACCAGGGCTTATGCCAAAAACCTTATCTTCCCAACCAAACCTTTCATTCCTTCAGCTGCTGATTGAAGCTGAAGTTGTCTTGAGGAGCTCATGCCGTCACGGCTCCAGTGTCTGGATCATCTTCTCATCATCCTCAACACTTAGGTTCATTATTTAGAGGTAAGGTGATCCTGGCAGCGGAGACATTTCCTAAAGAACCGGGCCCTCTACCTGAACCTCTTCCTTTTCTTCCACACTACCGCTAGAGTCATGAGCCTTAAACTTTATCGCCCGTAGACACGCGTTGGAACCAACGTGATCGTAGAACTGTTTTTAGAGGCTGTGTGCCTGAAACCAAGATCACCTCTTCCTACTCGCTCCTCATTCACCCTCACGTCGGCTGTACAGGCTCTGTTTTCCTCCCCCGAGTAGGTTTAAGGAGATCCTGAAATATTTTTGGAGGTTACTCTGGCGTCAAGACCGTCTTCGTAAGCTTTTAAGGGAGTCGTGGTGAGTTTGCAATCATGGGAGAAGAGGCAAGTTTTCGCTGAGTAACTCCCCTCCTCTCATTGGAGGAGGAAATGTGTGTCCATAAGTATTTGTAATGATGTTTAGTACCTTTAATCCACTTCTCTGAACAATGTTTTGCTTTGACACATCAAACCTTATCATATATTGAATGTAAAGAGCTTTGAATGACTGTGGATCTCACCTGTTTTTCCTCTTCCTGAACTACTGCCTCATTGGTGGATCGACCTTAAAGGCTTTGGGATATTTTTCAGTTTTTAACACGTGCATTTGATAAATTTTGAGCTGTTCTGAGCAGTTAAAGAAAGCGGCGCTGCAGCCTTTAAAAGGCTGAACTCGAGGGTGAATTTGAAGATTAAGCAATTAAGCAAGTGTCAGTCATCCAAAATGTGAAATCCAAGTTCATGTGAGTTTATACTGAGCGATCATTTGGCTGGCCAATGATTTTAAGCACTACAGTGATTTTAAAAGTTTTTTTTATATATCGGGCCCAAGTACCAGCAGAAGAAGTGTTATTTAAGAATAAAACAAATCCACAGGGATCAGTGGAACAAAGAAGGACTTGATTTGGTCCCTGTAATGTTGATCACATTGATTTTCTTTAAAAAAAAAAAAAAACACACAACAGGAAGTTGGAATTTTTTTCATACTGAATTGAATATCAAAATTAAAATATGTGATTTTATTATCATTGATTTGACAGCTGCAAACAGCTATGAGGACTGTTGTCAGGTGGTCAAACAGTCCAGCTCGAGGTAAATGATCTAGGCAGCTTCATCCTGCATAGTGAAGTGTAGACAGGGATCAAGTTAGACGTTGAGTTGCATTCCTATAATTGTTTAGAGCTAGCATTAGCTTTAGTAGCTAAACCACACAGCTGTCGAATTTCAAAACACTGCCAGACCTGACATTGATTAATTTAACTATGGTTTAGTTTAATATTTACGGTAAAAAACATTTAATTAAGAATATATAATAATATATAATTAAGTTACACAAGCCATCACATGCCTACTATCCTATTTGTGCTAAGTTTTATTAGCAAAGTACAGCAACCTCCACAAACCTCCTCTTGATGGTGAGGCGGCTCCTGAAATGATTCAAGGCTTTTAAAATTTAAAAGAATGTTTTAAGCTTCCTGTTGTTTATTTTTTAAATAGAAAATCAAACCGATTCATCTGTTTGTCATCTGGACATATTGGCTGTGATGACCTCAGACGCTCAGAAATAACAGTATAAATACAGTAGGAGAATAAAAGAACCACTGAAACGACAGCAGCGATGCTCTTTCCTGCCTTTTTTAAAGGATGTGAATATAAAGGAGTTCATCAGTGTGTTTTTAAGGCTTGAGAATCCACATGCTGTCAAGTCAAGACTACTATTCCAAAAAAACAAATGTATGTTATATTAGATTTAAAATGTAATCTAAACGTCTCAGAAATCAGTATTTATTCATGACGGCTTTGATAGTAGTGAGCTAATAATCAGTGGTTTATTTTTAGGTTTGTAAGTGTGTAAGGGTTTAACAATTTAATTTGTTTGTTCCTTTGTATCAGTTGTTCCTAAATTGAATGTAAGTCACTCTGAGACTTGGACCTTTTAAAATGTGAACTATTGTAGCAGATGACAAATGGGCAATACTTAAGAATCGGAATCATGAGATGCTACTTAAAACAAAAAACAGTGCGAATTGACTGATGAATTGTAAAACGCCAGCGTTACCGTGGTTCACGTTGGAAAACAAAACGAGTGTGACCATCATTAGCAATAAACTCTTGAGAAATCCAGCCTGGATTGTCACGTCGAAGCACTGTAAATACCCATAGTGTTCCTCCTTTGAGACGCTCTCGCTGGTCAGTGCACAGAAGTGTCATTTTTGTAAAGTGCACCTATAATAAAATGTCACAGCTGCTTATTATAATACTAACAAACGCGCCTAATAACTCCGGTGTATGTACTGTATCTCTGCAGAAAGGTTCAGGTACAGTTATGTGATGGAAACAAATGTAATGACTCAACACTGATATTATTGTAATCCTCTGACTGGTTGAACTTTCCTGGTGCTTAACTCCACCCGTCTGGCACACTAGACAAGTCCAAACAAACACTCCAGTGGAGAGTCAAACAACAGCGTCACATTTTTTGAGTGTGCCTTTAAACAACAGTCAGAAACTGTAGTTATTTCTTTAGTTTGACCTTTTTAATGCAACGTTAGTGGAAGTGATGTTTGATTTGATCAGATCAAGTTTATCTTAAAACAGTGTTTCATTGCTGAGCTGCAGTTTGACTTCCAGTAAACTCTAAAATGTTTTTTTTTGCACATAATGTGGACTGACGAGCAGTATAGAAAAAACCTGTTTGAGTATCCAAACAGACACCTTACTGTTGTTTTACGACACACTTGAAACATTGTGAAGCTGTGCTTTGAGATAAGGATAAACTTTGACATTTTGGGAAATGCACTGATTTGTTAGATCAGATCGATACCAATCTCATACTTCAATGCTAAAAATGAAGCTGGTTGTTTAAATTATTAGGTTGGTCTTGTCCTCTTTGACTTTTTAAAAAACAAGATGGTCCCTGTGTTAATTTATATTTGGTTATAACTCTCATGTCAACTCCTAATATCTGATTTTAAGCGTAATACATCTTTAGATTGCTCAGCCAGTCAACAGTTTACAGTATTTACTGTACAAAAAGTGTGAAACTGGTATCGATTTATGTAAAACTCTTAACAAGAAAGTGAATATTTCCCATGATGTGAACTCAGAAAGTGAAGATTCTGTTGGTGAATATTTCCAGGCCTTATTTTATGTCTTTAAACACATCACTCGGACTGTTAAACGTACTGTACCAGTGCCCGTTGTCTCTTCTCTGAACTCTGGACTGAATGTTGCTGTCAGAAGCCCTGAAGCATATCGTCCAGCACCAGTGGTCCAGTGTTAGCCTGCTGCGGTTGAGGAGACTGAAACTCATTTCCCTTTACTTTAATGTACAGTAAAAACTTAAAGCTGCAACTTATAAACTACGTCTGCATGTGAACGTCACAGCGTTGCTGACAAATGTTGTTGGTTTCACAAAAGCAGTCGAGCAAAAACTCTGAATTTGAAAACGTACTTTTGATTTCCTGAATGTGTGCCTTTGGGTTACGATTTCTGGCAATATACCTGGTTGTTCTGTACAATACTAACATGTACTAACACTACTATACACTGCTTCTTAAGGTGGACTTCAGTGTGAGCACATGACGAGATGCAATGCTGGTAATAAGTGTCAAGCCATAGGTGAAATGGCGATATTTTCCATTGATACCTTTTCCAGTGCATGGCTTCCCTTTGTTTTAGTTGGTTAGTTTAATTTCATGCTACACAGTATTTATATTGTTTTATTTTCCTGTGTATGACTGTATATATTTACATGTTTGGTTCGCTTTCACCTGTGATAGACTTTGCAGAACTTGAAATAAACTTCTGTTATCTCGTATCGTCATTTCTTTCTGTCGATTCTTGGTTGTTATGAGAAGATCGTCATAGTTTTTCTGAAGTAACCTACATTTTTGTCCTGGATCCTAGAATAAAACAGCATTTTTTTGGTTTAAATTTAAATAATAATCTGAATTTTGACCTTTTTTTAAAGGGGTGCAAGCCCTATATTGACTAAAACATGCAGTATATCAAGTAGTTAAAACAAAAATATCAGAACCATATATCAGTTACTGTAAATATTGAACTGCAGAACGAGTACTTTTACTTTGGTAAACATTGAGTACTTCTAAATAGTTTTACTTACATTATCAAGTATTAATAATTAGTTTTCATGCACTGCATAAACCTCATACTTGTACTGAAGTATCACCACCAGGTGGCGCTCTCAGCTTTCTCTGCACCTGTGATTATTTCAACAGCTGTGCACTGTGGATAATTATTATCAATAATTGTATTGACCATTTAAATAGTTTTTTGTTTGCTGCAGGTTAAAGTGTTTCTCTTTAGGTACATTTAGTGAATCCATTGCTCGAGGACACTTCAGTAGAAGCATGTGGCTGCTTTAGAAATCAAACCTGTGACTTTATTTCTGTTGCAGGACGAGGCAGGATGCATCCATAAAGCACAGGGTTTGACAGACAGGGACAGCTCAGCTCAGAGTGTCAGACTCAGAACGTCAGCATGCAGGTACAGACGAGTGTAGTGATCATTTTTATTCTTCTCAAATATCTGAGCAGCAAAATGTGTGTTTTGTATCTTTGCCTCTACGGAAACAGTTTCTATAAATGAAGTATCATGGAAATATAAAACAGCACCTCTGCTGACAGCTGGAATATCACAGTGAAGCGGAAATTAATATTAATGTAGCTTATAAGAAAAAATAATAAACGAATAAAAAAGAACGGAAACCAGTCAGAGAAGGTTGTTTTCAAGTTAAAAGGTTAAAATCTGGGTAAAAACGTTTCAGCTATATGAGTCTAATGTAGTAATTTATAGGGTAAGAGCCTAAGAAACATGGTTATGCCTGTACTTCTTTACTAAAATACTCTGTTACAAGTACAAGTACTGCTTAAAGTACGTAAGTATGAGCAGCAAAATCTAATTAAAATATCCAAGTAAAAACATTTAGTTCTTCAGCAGAAGTAGTTAGCCTAGTGGTTCTCAACCAAAGGTTTGGGTCCCTCTCAAGGATCACCTGGTAAATCTGAGGGGTCATGAGGTGATTAACGGAAGAAAAGAGAAATTGCATTTCTGTAATCTTTGCTTTTGTTGCAAAAGTACTTCAGTATTTAAAATGTTGCAGAGTTAAACTATAAATTACAACGAAATGGACGTAATTGTGCTTAATTAGTTTCTTTTTGTTTAAGTTAAGTCAAACTCTCGTCTATAATAAGATCAAAATAATAAAGTGAAAGCCACCAGTCAGATTTCTGAAGGTTTCAGGAAGCAGTTCTCTTATCGTCGACATTGAACAGGTGAAATGAGGATGTTTGTGGTCAGACGTCCCTGCAGAGCTCCGCTGGTCTGATCAGACCATATTGGTGATAACAGATGATCAGTCTGCAGGGCCTCGCTCTTTAGTTTACAAGCTCCACTCCAGCACTGTATAAATCTTTAAACACGTCCCCTGGATCGCTGGCTCCTAATGGGGCGTTTCATTCGTAGATCAAAGCTGGTCGTGGGGATGGTGCTGCAGCCGTGGAGGTGGTGGTGGTGGTGGTGGTGGAGGAATCCTCCCCACCATCAAACACCCAAAATGGCTTTGTTAGCATCTCTCAGCGGTGGCCGCGTGTCATCGCAGAGGCCTGCCTGTTTCATCAGTATGCACATGCTGTTGAAAATTAATTTCATTAAAGGCCCTCCATTTGCAGCCCCCACCCCTTCCACCTCCACCTCCACCCGCACAGCTCCTCCTGTTTAAAAGCCCTCATAGTGTATGATTAGCGCGCATTTCCCCAACCTGGCTGGGAGTGGCGGCTGGGTCGGGAGGTCGCACAAATGAAAGAGAACAACTTCATTGTGAGATGACTGGCCCATAAATCATCGGCCGTTTTCTATAAATCACGGCAGATGGCAGGGAGCAAGCCGAGGCTCATGGGAGCTCGTTGCGGCCCCTGTGCATGATGGGAAGGGCCGGGCTTAGCTGCGGTGGAGGCTGGCAGAAGCGCAGGGTCAGTTCAAGTTTGCGGATGCGGAAGACGTGAGGTGTGGTGGAGGCGGGCCAGAGGCCGGGCCGACACTCTCCCCTCCCCCCCCGCCCATGCAGCTCGGGCCAGCCTCACCTGATGAGATGCAGACCCTGGAGGTCCACGTACAGCACCTCACCAGGCTGCCCTCCATTTAGCAGGTCTAATCTGCCTGCTTAATATGGAGACAACTTCATGCCCCCCTCGTCCCCGAGCTGCACTGAGACCTGTCAGGTTGACACTAGATGTCCGCCCAGGAGGGGAGATCTGCCAGGCCGACTCACACCTTCATTATTCATCATGATTATTTAACAGAACAGGATTCACCTGCACTGCAGCCCGGCTCCGAGTGTGTTCAGTGGGCTGCGTCGTGTTTTAATTTCTACATTTTCACACGCAGTCAAAGTGGAAGTTCTCCTCCTGCTTTAACGCTGTCGTCAAGAGAAACGACCCAAATGTTCTGGTTTCACTTGTTAGAACAACCAAGCAGAAAGAGTTCCAGCTGCTTTGCAGGTTTAGATGCAAAAACACGGAAAAGTCCTTTTGCTTTTAAGATTTATTCTCTATGTGAAGCCGATCACTGGTCAAACCCACATAGGTTTATTTTAAATTCAATTGGACGAGTTTCCAGTGAAGTGTGTAAGGCTGAAAGTGTCTGCATGACCGGGTTAAACCAGAGAAATAAAGCTGCCTGCTTAGAACATTATTCTGTATATATTACGATAAGCACTGAGTGCAGCATGAAAGGGTTAATTATCAGAAGAATGTGTTGGATACTCAGAAGAGAAATTCTGCTCAAATTCTCTTCTCTCCTGTTAGTTGTTGTTTTTTTGTGCAGCAGGTTTATTATTGTTGTTCAGTCGACATGTTTCATCTCCAACATTTAATTCCAATGTGTGTTCACCTGAAGCACTGTACGGAAGAGTTGTTCGACCTAGGAGCAGTAGAGGGAGCTTCAGAGCTGCAAAAGCTGAACCAGTGAGTTAGATCATTTACCTGTTGATGCTAAAGTTTAAACCCTATTTTTTATAGACATTTGGGATGTTTATTGAGAAAACAGCCCCCACTTAAGGCCCTAAAGATGATGTTTCCTCAGTTAAATACTTTATTTTTCTGAATTATTGCTGTACTTTTTATACAACTTGAGCCGACAGTTTAAGGGAAACTTCATATCTAGTTCCACTTACATGCTTGTTCTGAAGCTTTTGACCATATCGAGATAAACTTTTCATCCATCTTAGCATAAAACCAAACTTGACTTTGTTGCTTTCAAACGTTAAAATGTTTACTAGATGAATAAAGGCACCTTGCAATATAAAACTTGCAGTGCTGTCAACACACTGCACAGCTGCCCTGATGTGTTCCTCTCAGCGCAGGAAGCAGTTTTTGTTACCGATCTCTGTTCATCCTGCGAGCTCTCGTCACAACACCAGGTTTTTTTTTTCAGGGCTTATTTAAGGGAGAGATAAAAGACCAAATCCCAGTTAGACGTCTGGTCTAAATTGCAGCCTGTTTTTAGTTTGTTTTGCTGAATTCCAGAGTTTTTACAAAGACAAGAGAGGAGCTGTCTGTTATTTCTCCACTGCACAATTTAGGAGCACACAAGACTTTGAGTTTAAACAAAGACAAAGCTTCTGTGGGTGTTTTTTTCTTCTTTAGAAATGTGAAGATGCTCGTGTTGAACCTTAAATCACTTGAGACAACTTTATTTCTGAAACGTCACACTCGGTTTCTGTCTGACTTTATACAGAATATGTAATGCAGTGAACTGAAGCTTTGCTCCTCTTTGAATTGAGGCTCATGCACACTGTGTGAAAATAGATTTTGCAGGTTCATGTAAAGACACCTTGGATTCCTGTGCACTTCAAGTGTTGGTACTTGTTGATAGGTGGGTTACAAGATGTCTTTGTGAGATTTAGACCTAAAACTAATGAGATTTTCATATGATAACGGTTATGGTAATGACGTATTCTAACTGGGCTCTGTGACTTTCAAACATCACCACAAGTTAAAGACAAATGACCTTGAACAATATTTAACTGCGTGCATGCTTTAGAAACAAGTTTAAAGTGATGTGGTGAAGTCCAGCCTGTCACTGGACTGGGACTGCGTCTCTTGTTCGTGCATGTTTGAAGCCTCTGTGTTGTTTGAACACATAACTCTGCTCTTCTGCTGTGAATCAGGGGAAACGCAGAATTCTCCACATTCATGTTTTCCTCTGGTATGCTGCACTTAAAAGCAGCAGCGCCCCATTAGCCACTGCCCTCTTTTCTTTTTCCTCCTCTGCTCTTCATTATGTTTTCTCCCAAGCTGGATCTTTTCCTTCCAGCTGGCGCCCAACCACCCGCGT
>JAUYWH010000012.1:1186667-1234059 GCA_034779795.1 Ctenopoma multispine | reverse complement strand
CCCCCCCCCCCCCCCCCCCCGAGACATGCTGAAACGCTAAGAAAGAAAATCGGACTGAGGCGAACAGGAACATTTGTGGACCTGTGCTGGAGTTCAGGTCTGACAGGGTTTTACCCCGACAGGTGCTGTGTGTGTTTGTGTGTGGATAATCAGCCGTGGTGCAGAGCCCTCGACGTGCAGCAGCATCTGTCAAACATTGTTTTGTTCACACACAGAACTAAATTTAGTTTACGTTAATATGTTAGAAGATACCAAACCTCTTACCCAGTGAAATATGAGGATGTGTTGTCATACAGGTCATTTTGTTTCTATTTGTTCTTTTCTATTTTGCACATATTTGGTAGTTTTTAGTTCGTTTTTGGTGATTTTTGTTTAACAGTTCGTGGTTATTTTTGTGTTGGTCATTTTGCATCTTGAGCTGAAGGATGTCAAAACTGGGAAACACAGGTTTAGCTTTTTTTAAGACACTGTCAGACAGTCTGACAGTGAAACCCGAGCTGTCTGACGCCTCTGTCGTATGACAGGTGCGTCACTTTTCTTTTTTCTTTGAGCATTTTGATGATCCGCAGGGGGCCAAGGACACAAGCAGCTTTTCAAGGTGGACTCTCTCTAACAAGCCAGCTCTGGGCCTCTGTCAACCCCCCACACCCCTGCATCTCTACAGCCGGCATTAATGCAAATTATGGTCTGATAATTTAATAACTTTGCCGGCTTGATCTGTCCTTTTTATTACAATTATCATCAGGCAGGGGGTTGCGTTCCATCATCAGAAAATAAACACCATCGATCATCCTTCTAATGATTAGCCGCTGACAGACTGAGCTACGCTTTGCATAAATAGAGTGTAATGCGGAGCTGGAGGGGAGAGCGAGTGTTTTTTAGATGTTGTCTGCTAACTTTGGCTTCATGTTGGGGTTATTCACCGTGCTGATTATCACAGCAAGGCTCTCTTTATGTTGTGGAGAGGCGGCGTGGTTCACAGCCAGCGAGGAGAGCCGTTTCTTAAAGGATTACGTCAGTGGAGACTGACTCCAGCTCAGAGCTCGGAGCCAAGACATGCAGCCGGGGCCTGTTAAGTCGTTCCAGAAAAAGGCTGGAAGGTGCCAGAGCCATACACGGAGCTGGCACCGGGTGCTGCCTCAGCATCAGGGCCTCCTTCTTAATTGCAGTGGAAAATGATGCTGCATTTCCCGCCTGTTGAACCAGCTTGTAAAGAAAACAACCCCCCACCCCCGTCCTCCTGAGAGAAAAGGTTGATTTATAAACTGAGAGTCTGTAGAATAATCAGGGTTTGGGGGCTTTTTTGGCAGAATGTAAGACCATTTTCACCACGGGGAGAAAAACATTAGCAAACTTAAATCACCATTGCATCAAGTGGTGAATGTTTTATGCTGCGTTCTCTTTGTGTTGGCACAGCCCTCAGCACAAAAGCCTCTCTGAACAAGGTGTACCAACTTTCTTCTAGTCTTTGGAGAAAATCAGGCATTTATGATTCATGATTAAAATTTCTGTGTTCACTCCCTGCTAAAGGATTGTCTTTGGCAATGATGGAGAAAGGAGGGTAAGGGTAGAAATTGAGACACAAATACTCACTGAGCAGCCGGTGTTAACTCACAGGGCTGCTTTGTTCTTCACCTTTTGCTTTTTAGCTTTGAAACAGCGAGAAGAGATGAACTCCCCGTTAGAACATGTTTTCTCTGCCTGACCACAATGGGATACCATCCTCATATGGAAAAAAACCCTTTCTTCTCAGGATTTTGAAAAGAAACACACACCATCGTTACCCTGTTGACCGTTCAAACCAGATCAAAGATGGCTGCAGCTCAGGTTCAGGTGTTCTTAGGTGAGGGTTTTGCAGTGCAGTGGATGTTTGCAGGGCTACAAAGGAACGAACGAACGTGAAATATGCTGGCAACATCTACTCGGCAGTATTTGTGAGATTTGAAGCTTCATTTGGAAAACTGACGGACATTTGGAATGACCAGCATGTTTGAAATTAGACTGCAGACAGACTGGGTCCAAGCTGTGTCATATGTGTTTGTGCAGTGAAACGACAAAACAGCCGAAGTTTGTGACTTTTAGCATTTAAATCTAAACTGAGCCTCCGCTGTAATGTTTGTGAAGTTGTTTGACCGAGACTGTCTGTCTTTTGCTGTTTTGACCTGCTGCAAACATGATGCATATACAGGCACCAGCTTCTGACAGAGTTCTTGAGTTCTTCAGTTTTTAATAGTTTATGGTATTTTAATGTGTGTTTTCTGTGTTTATCTTTGTGGCCTTTTTTTTTAAGTTTGCTGTTATTTTATGCTCGGTCATTTGTGTCTCTTCTTAGTCTTTTTTTTTTTGCCAATTCGGTATTTTCTGGTATTTTTGGGCATCTTTTGAGTCGTCATGTATATCTTTTTGGTCATTTTGTGTCTCTTTGGTAGCTGTGATGTCTGTTTTGGTGGCTGTATGGGCAGAGAAAACTACAAGAGATGGAAAATGGCCAAAAAAAACCCTACAGGTAACATAACGACCGGTGTCTCTTCAGTGTGGGGACATAAATGTAAAGAAGTGCTTCTTATGAAAGCTGAGTCATGTTATAAACATGTCAGGAAGAGGTGAACTGAGTTAGAAGAGAGTGAATCTCTTTAAGTAATACTTCATACCTACCAGCTGTGAGAAGATCAAGTTGTGTTCAAAGTCCCATGTTTGTACTGGCCCTAAACCTGCCTATCTACCTATAAACCCCAAGTGCTGATGGTCTCACCCAGTTATTGGAAAGTCATCTCCAGGAGAAACATGGTTTCAGATGGAAATGTTTTGAAATGTGGTTGAAATAAGCTGAACTATTATGTGAAAAGTTAATTTGTATTAGAAGCTGCCAAATTAATCTACCGCCAGATGTGTGCACGTGTCAGTAATCACCTGCTAGATGACACCTGGACTGTCCCAGCATACGTTTATTGGTGTGAATCCTCAGAGAGGGTGGACCGGGTGATGAGGAGAAGAGGGCAGAGCGATGAGAAGCTTTAATGAGGACCTCCATCCTCAAGCCTCCCGAGAGCGGAGACCTGAAGGGCCTGGTGAGCAGCAAGGTGGCGGCACTGACCTCCCTCAGCTGCTCCCGGGAACTGTAACTCCCCAAAACCTCCTCTAATCCAGAATTGTGACTAAAAAGTTGAGCAATGAGGAACTTTATACATCTGCTTTTTGTCACCTTTGTCATCTGTCCACTAGTGACTAAAAACATTATCAGGCAAGTAAGAAATTAGAATTTATCATATAATTTTATGAAAGATTTTCATGTGCTTTAACTACAACAAACATCTTTAAAGTAAGTCTGCTAAAATCTCTCTGCTAAAATAAGTAAACAAGTTGCAGGGTAGTGAAAATGGCTGTAGTCTTCACCTACAGATAAGTGAAATAGTGTGAACACAACGACATTGAAATTAAATATGACCTAAATACAAGGTTGGTCTGCGGAGGATGGTCTGCCTACATTAAATAGACCTTTGACATTGACAAAGGTTAATAAAACTACAACAGTCTCTTGTAAGAAGTAATTACAAGTACTCTAAAAATATCCAAAATACTAAGTAAAAAAAAAGGTGAGTGCCATATTTTCTCATTCTATTTCCAAATTTGTATTGCAAACAGTGTGGTAAAACTTTATTTATAAATCCCTTCGTCTGTCCCTAAGAGTCCTTGGGCAAGACACTAAACCTCTGCCTGTGCAGAAACACCAGCTCCCTGCCTGAAATCTAAATGAGCATCTCCTTAGTAAGGTGTGTGTGATAACATGTAAATGACGGTGGAGACTCTGTTTGCGTGAGATATCACAGATAATGATCGTCACAATTGTTTTTTAAAGTCTCTTTGCTGTTGTTGTTTTTTTTTGACCATGATGAGTCGTTAATACACCAAATGTCTCTCAAACAGATGGAATGTTGCTGGAAAACAGATGTTATTTTGCATAGGAACATATCATGAATATGCATGTTGTATTAGATCAGGACACTGAAGGCCTCGCTGATGATTGGCGACTGAACAAAACACTTCAGTGTCTTTATTTTTCTGGTTGCTGTGTTATTATTTAGTTTTTTTATGTGGTATGAGATGCAGATTATTTTGTTGATTAATTGTTCGGCTAATCGGTCGTGTCCAGGGACTCACCTTCAAATCACGTCTCGTTTGTCCAACATATTGGATGTTTTCTGAGGTAAATCTCTCAGAAAAGTAAAATCTAAGAACGTAATGTTGGAGAAATATGATTTCTTTCTGTGAATCATCTTATGTCCTCTAAAATCTTAATTTACTAGAATTGCTTAAATGGCATTCTCTGCATAAAGTAGAAACACATCCACAGAGCAAATCCTTATTATATAAATTACCAGCATTCAGATTAGATTTTCTCTCAAAGAGTTATTATAATTCACCAAGGGGAGTGAGGAAAACTTTGTTCCGACCTCAAACCCTTCAGAAACGACTTCCTATTTCTGACAAAATAGGAGGGCTTTCACTTTGGAACCGCTCCATCAACATCCCCACCTCATGCAGACCAGTGTGTCATTTAAAGCAGGAAAATCCAAACCTGCTTGGAAATCACCTCATTCTTCCAAGTTCCTTTTTAAATTTTAAGGTCTTATTAAAGGACCATATCAGTGTTTTTGTCCTCTAAGACTCTGCTGTGTGCATGACCTCAGTATGTGAGGATGAAGATTATTCAGAGGGCATTAGTTAATATTAACTAGGCACTGACACAGGGACCACAGCGCTTACTCTCGGCAGGCAGGTGGCCCTATTGAAATGAGAACTGCACCTTAATAATACATTTGTCCCACAGGGGCCACTAAGACAAAAACTGTCTGCATTTCTGGCACTGAAAGGTGCTTTGTCTCATACAAATCCTAATGTGTTACAGACTCTTACAGGTTTGATGCAGCTCTCTCATCCACTCTACAGTTTCTTCCCGTCTTTATGGTTTAATTTTCATGCTAAAAGTATTTGGACACGCTTGTATGCTTGTAGCTGGCTGTGTGACGTGGGATCATTTTTATGCAGATACAAATAGAGACAGACAGACTCCTCAGCTGCCAGTTTGACCACAGTCTTTGGAAATTGATTCATAAATTAATGTCCAGCTACTAGAGGCAGAGGCTGAACTATGGAGTGAATTTACATATTAGTCTAATAGAAATGAATGAGGCATCAGTGACTGCAGAGCACTATCCATCATCTGCACTGACACTGGGAACTGGAGGAGGGATTCAGCCTTGTTAGACTGTCACATGTGTAATAATAACACAATAATGCAGAGCCCTGGTAATGTGATGTGGTGTCATCAGGAGCGAGGAAGGAAGAGCGTGGTGGAGGTCAGAGAAGAAACTCAGTCTCCTTCACATCAGAGCACATCTACTGCTTCGATTGTCAGAAGTCTAATTGAGCTGGCAGCCTCCATGTTGGCCTACTCGTCAATTTGCATATTGTCAGCAGTGGCAATTTTGTGTCTGACCGCACAAAACGCACAGCCTCCTGTCAGTGCACTCTACATGATCTGCTTCTACAAAATTATCCTGACAGTTTGTATGGATCTTTAAATGAATATGTAGTTTCAACTCTGGCATTACTGAGTAAATTCTGTCTTTTATCGTTTAGTATAGTACAACCAACATTTTACTTCAACCTCAAAGCTAAATTAGGTTTAATCAACATAATATTAATTCAAACGATACTAAATTATCAGCTTGCCTAAATTAAGTTGCTCTAACTTCATTTGACTTCAGTCCTACTCAGAAATATCCACAGCTTACAATAAGTACTAAATATAACAGAACTCATATTTCATCAATACTATCAATATAGAGAATAATATAGTATGTATGTATAATAATAATAATAATAATAAAAATAAGTCTTTAAGGTCAAAATGCCAAGACGTAGATGTTTAAAAACCCCAAAAGATGCTAAATAAACCAAAATGATGAACAGACCAAACACCTAAAATTACTCACAATTTTTTTATCTAATGCTCTGAATTCTGCTTTATTAAATACCCAGGGAAGACTTGAGGTAACAGCCTGATGCGGGTTTAGTCTTCCCTGCCTAACCACTGTGGGAAGTGACTTGTTTGAAAGATGACAAGAAGTCTAACCTCTTAAGGGTTGCCCTATCCCTGTCCAAGCTGTCACTGGGTGAGAGGTGAGGTTCACCCTAGACAAGTCACCAGTCTATCACAGGGCTGATGTATAGAAACAGACAAACATTCACATTAACACCTACAGACAACTCAGAGAAAATGCCCCTTCAAAATAATATATGAGGTCAGGTACGTCACATTTCCATGACAAACTCTAAACTAACTAACACTAACTACATGTACATTTATAATGCATGAATTTGCTGGCAAAGTGCTGAAACCCATCTTTCATCTTTCTGGCTGATTTATCTCCATCAGTAAATGAAGGTGCTGATAATGCATGATCTTTGCAAGTCTTATCTCCACCTCTTGTTCGGGGCCTGGGGCCTGGATGGATTTCACAGCCCGGGGCTATTTTCTCTCCCACTTCACATCTCTGACAGAATAAGGAATTCCAGTGGCAAAACCAATCACAAACTCAGGATCAAACGTATCCTCGGCTGAATTCCCTGACAGACTAAAATCATTTGTTCGTCTTGCTAACGCTCAGCACTGCGTCCCAGGAACCTCTCGCTCCTCTCAGCTGCTTTGTTTTATGTGGTTTCAGCAGCTGCGTCCTTTGGGCTGCTCTGTCAGAGCTAATATTGAAGTACATACAGGCTAACTGCAGCAGCAGCGGCCGCTCTGCACACATCTAGCCTTTTCCCCTCCTGTTAGCGTCCTGTTTCATCAACTTCTAAGTGAGATTTTACATTATGTCAAGCCTGCTCTTGCTGGTGAGGTAAGACAAGGTCAGAGGAAGTTATTTCAAAGCTGCCTTGAAAGAGGTCGTGCAACGTCTTAAGAATGTGTGGCGCCTCAGTCTGACGTTCAGCAAGAAGGGTTTGAGGAAAGTGCGTTGTCGGCAGAGGGTGCAGGAACGTGGCTTCAAAGACAAAAGTTTTGTTGTTGAATTATTGAAGCGATCAACGATCCTCTTTGTACAGGAAGCTAAATAGAGACGTACTAATAAATAATATTTGCCCAGACTATGGAGTTCAAAGTTGATTTTAACTTTTTGTTTTCAGCAAAGGTTCCTGGTATCAGGTTGAAGGTGATTTACTATCAGGCTGCCATAGACTATATGAGGGATAGACTATAATTGGCTGTAGTATGCTTTATTCAGTAATCTAATTTTATCTCTCAGTATTTTATCTAGTTAAAATGCCATAAAATGGTCTACCTAACCTAGTTCGCTGTCACCTGCACGTGTAATGTCTAGAAACTGGAAGGCAGTGAACACATGATCCCATTACCTAACCACTACTTCTTGTCCTGGAACAAACCTTCTGAGATAAAACCTGAGGAGCAAAGATGGACACGGCTGCTTTTTCCATTCCAGCCGCTGCCTGCTACATCTTTCCTACTAACAATGAACATGTTTGTTTTAGCTGTGACTATGATTCTTCCCTGATCTTAACCAAGCAGTGTCTCTTCCAAAAAGTTTAAAAACTTGAGTACTAGTTTTTAATATCTGAACCAGAATCTTTTTCTACCTTTACGCAAGTAGTGTTTGCATTTAATCTAACCAAGCCTCACAGTGGTGGAAGATAAGTAAGCTTCAGTTTTTCAGTTCAAAGATCATTTCCACTTTCCTTCAACCATCTTCATGGTTTTACCTGAATCTAAAACCTTTAAATTCTCTCATAGACAATCAGGCTAAACTGAAAACACCTGTATGAAGGACAACACAAACAATATTTGTTTAAAAAAATTGATGGCAATATTGTATTTCTTAAAAATGTACAAATTATATTTACATACAACCAGCACAACAAACTGGTGCAACAATACACAAAAGGAAAAAGCTTGAGTCTTGCTTCAGATGTTCTATATACAGCGCTACTCAGTGAAGTCTTCTGCTCTTCTCACTGCAAGAATACAACTCATGCGTGAGCGCATGAGTTCGTAATTCCAGTCACAAATCAAGTCTCTGATGCCTGACATTGAGATGTCACAGTTAATCTCAGCAGCAATGCAGCAATCAAATAATGGCTGTAGACTGTAAACTTGAAATGCTGTGATGACAAGACAAAGGTTTTGTCCTCGAGCAGATATGAGAAACAGGATATAAACTAAAGTTAAGCTGAAATAATTTGCAGTGTACATTTCCAGCATGTTGGTGATGATAGTACATTTCAAATATACAGGTATTGGATAAATACCTGGTTGAAGTTACACGTTTTAAATGTAATCTATGCACAACACACTTTGTTTGGCTGAGCCAGGCACTTAGTAAACGGATCTTACTGCAAACCTGTACAACAACTGTATGACTTCTGTTGTTTACGTGATATTTACTATCTAAGGCAAAAAAACAAATATATGGCTTTTAAAAAGATAGAAAATTGCCATTTTAAATAATTTACAAATTAAATGTCTTTGCAGAGGCTTATTGGTACACAGTCACATCAGTTTTAAGTCAGTGGATGAATGTTGACCGTCAAGAGCTCTGAAGTTCTGCAAATATATTTTTGTCTGGAGTCATTTGTGGTTAAGACATCATGTTGAGGAACTTGTTCTCCTCTGCTAGAGCAGTCAGCAATGAGCTCATGTCCCCGATGGCCATGTTCCCTGTCCCTGCTGGCACAGAAGGCAGTGTGACTGAGTTCCTAGGCGTTGTCATACGAGAGGAGTTCTGGGATAAATTCTGGAGTAGTCCAGGACTCAAGGTTCCTGACATGAGGCTGGAGTGATCCCCATCATCCAACATGCAATCAAAGTCTATCTGCACCTGCTCCAGTGCTGCATTAGAGTCAACAGTCCTGGATGCTCTGTCACCTGCTCTGGGAGACATGACATTATTCTCAAAAGGAGGTACATTCACCAAAGGAGAAACATGAAGGTCCAAGTTCCCACTGGACTCAAATACTTGAATCTGCCCTGTGTAGTACATGGTATTGTCATTAGTGTTGTTGCTGCAATTAAGTCCTGAAACTCCATTCCTGGAGAGTTCTGCAGTAGCATTACTTGGATTTCTTGTTTGCTGCATCGCCTTTGGCCCTGAAAGGCGCCTGTTTATGGATTTAGGTTCTGTTGGTGGTCTCGGTTGGAGATGACTCTGTTTCCTGATTTGAAAGGCATGTTGAGGGGTCATATTACAGTTCTGCTGATCAGAAATCATGACTGATCCATTACAATCCTCAATCTTAACTTGCACAGGCTGAAATCCAGCATCAGCAAAGTGCATGTCAACAGTCTCAATGTCAACTGGCTCCTGTTTGCAGCTGGGGCTTAGTACACCGCCATTTCTTGCTGTATAAGCGGAGTTTCCGTTTTTATCATAAGAGCTGATGCCTTCATTGAACCTACACTGAGAGGTAATTGGTTCATTGAGATTTAACAACTGCTGGAAGCAGTTTTGTTCAGGTTCAGCATTTAGTTGTTTAAGTCTCTTCTGTGTTGTGTTAGTGAGGTTTTGAATCATCTGCTGATTGGAGCTGTGATTGTTCTGAAAAGATCCAAAGTTCTGGTTATGCTGGCGCACAGCCAAATTCCCTTGTACCTGTGGCTTAGAGTACTGCTGACTGGCATCCATGAGTCCCAAAGACACTTTGTTCCGCTGAACAGGTTGGTTGATTGGTAGATTTGCCTTACTGTCCCTCGAAGATGGACACATCTGATGTTGCTGCCCTGGACTCAACACCTGGGTGGGCATCTGGTTAATGTTGGTATTCACAATAGCCATCCTTCTCTGATAGTATGACTGATGCTGGAGGTTACGATTTACTTGGATATCCTGTTGATTGGTTGCATCTCTGTTATCAGTTCTGAAATCATGCAGGTTCAAGTCTCCCTCCGGAATGTCACCTGTGTCCGAAGTGACATTTTCTGAAATACTGGGTGGTCGCAGGCCGTAGGAGTAGCGAGGAAGGCCTTCTGACCGCAGCAAGCCTTGCTGGGAGGGATGTCGGCGGTCTGGTGCAGGAGGCAGACGGGGCTGCATGGTCACCCCTCCACTAAGCGTGCCCATGCTGTTGTAGCGTTGCATCTGAGGCTGGTTGAGAGATTCTATGGCCACACATCTCACAGGGTCACTGGCTCGGCGGGGAATGTTAGATGGGACTTCATGGGGCATCAAGCTTTGGATGATGTAGTTGCTGTTCTGCCTGGAAGGCAGATCTCTGTTGGTGAAGGAGGATGCCTGGGAGTCCCCATGGAGGGCTGAGTTAGTCTTCAGATACATTCTGTCCATGAATGGAAGAGGCGTAGGTGGTGCGCCCCCAGTGGCAGCGGCATATTTTACCTTAAGATGATAGTGCTGGGCAGGAGTCAGGCTAAGGGGGTTGGATAGGCCCCCTCCTCCACACTCTCCTGCACCTCCACTGACTCCCCCACACTGGCTGGCCTGACTGGAGCGACGTGAGATGTCAGCAGAGATTGGGTCATAGGAGTCAGCAGAGCTGTTGTTGCTGGGGCGGTTGGCACCGAACTGCGAGGCCTGGCTGGAGCGCCGACTGGAGTAACAGGGGGAGATGCCTGAGGAGCGGCGGCTGAGGGTGTAAACTGAGCTCAGGGTACTGGAAGTGCTGTCACGGCGCTCTGAAAGGTTTTCCAGTAGAGTCGTATTACCGGAGCTCAGATACCCCAAACCGGAACCAGAGAAGGACAGTGGACCACCCATACTTGGACTTTCCAGCAGAGACCCTGTTAATTAATAAAAAAAAAGTATTTATTAAAAATTATATTTTTCTGAGTTGGTTGATCTCAAACCAGAGCAAAAACTGGGTTGGTTCTTATTCTTTTGGGGTTTTTATCTAGCCACTTTGTCAAATAAACATCCCACTTTTCTCAGTACCCACCGCTTGCTGGTATGGGTGGGAGCTTGGTGCCGAGGACCGGGGGCGTTGGTTTGCTGGCCCACCGACACGAATCCCTCACTGTCTTCAGCTTTTCCCTCTTCAGATGCTCCAGACGCTGGCAGGTGCCAAACTGCTTTCGGATATGGAGACCCACTGCCATGACCCCACCGGTGAAATCTTCAAAGCCCAAGGACTCCACGTAGGGCAGGTCATCCAGTGTGCTGAGGTCCCCCAGGCTTCCCCCGCTGTGCACCGCCATTTCTACTCCACTGTCATTGTTGGTGGTACTGCCAAGTGGTGATGGTTCGCTGCTACATGATGACTGACCGCCAGGGCTGGACTGATACATCTAGAAAAAGGGACGGGAAGATGGAGGAGATGAAAAAGAAGGAATTTTGGAGGAAATGCATAAAAGGGTAAAAGGGAGTGGACAAGATAGAAGAGCATGAGAGAAGCAGTAAAGACACAACTATTTGTTCTGAAAAACAGTTTTTCTTTACAAGAACAAAAGTGGATCAGTGGTTAACATGGCACAAAGAACAGTGAATCACAGAGTGTTTCATCCTCCCCCAGCTTAATTGTAAATAATGAGTGTTTTTGGGATGGGGGTGAAGAGGTGGGGGTGCAACACAGATTACAGGCTGTCTTAGTCTGTCTGTGAATTAGAAATGGGCAGGATGAAAGGCTGCTTGAGCCCGAGCCAGAGCGCCGGGCCAATGATCATGAGATGTGATCACGTTTCATTCTTTAAAAACTGAACCCTGGAGTGTGAAGGTTTAGGTGAGTATGGAGCTTCGCTTGTCACATTCACTCGTTTCAGTTAGGCCTACAGTAAATAGCCTTTGGGGTTTTCTTTCCACACAACATTTATTTTTCTCTCTTCTTTTTTCTTAGTTTCATAATTAATGCAAGTGAAAATGGATAAGCAAAGAAAAAAAATCACTATTCCGTTAACACTTTGAAATCACAGTTTTCTCACATGATAAGAGCTTATTTAACGACACCTAGATATAAAGTTAAATGTCAGACTAATATTTCCATATTTCACTTAAACACTTGATGTCAGCTCATAATTTGACTTAGGCTGCAGTTGTTTACTTAATCTTTATTTATGCCGGTTAAATTGTTGCATATGGCTGAACATAATGAATATCCTCTTTTTCTCTTTCCTAACGACAATAATGGATACACACTCTGTATCACTGTGAGTCAGCCTTGCCCAGCCTCAGTTTCCTCTCAGACTGTAATGTATTCTCTGTTAAAAAGCTGTCTTGATCACAGCTTGATATTTGGCTCAGTTTGCATGGAGCGCCAACACCAATTCCCTCTGTTTGAATATTCATCCTGGGGTGGCTTTTATCATGCTCTGGTTCTCTGACTCTGTGTTTGATGGGACTCTATTGTAGGTTTAAACTGCCCGTGTAGAGAGAACATGACGTATATGGTCTCTTCGATGGACATGCAGAGTCAGTGGGTTGTAGATCAGCAGCTTCCCCTGATTCCTCCCCCAACAAACCAAAATATACATCATCATATGCATCAAGTATATGACGCCATCAATGGACAGTATTTGCCTACATATTTAGTTCACCCAGTTTATGGCAAATTGCTGCTAGAGCCAAATAGCATTAAGTATTCTTGCTTTTTTATTGGTCATCATCTCATTTTCAATGAAGCTGAATGGAACTGATCTGCATAGAAATATAAACGCTGTTTAACAGGTGGCACAAAATGATGAAGGGTGGTTAAATATGGTGCAAAAAGCCCAGGTGAGCTCACCTTAGCAAGGTCTGTCCATAAGGAAAGTCAGGAAAGGGAAAGAAATGAAGAGAGTCAAGCAGGGAGCAGAATTAAAGGTTAAGATAAAAAGACATGCTGTTTTTTGCAGGAGTGATGGCCTTATTCCTCTAACGACAAAATGAAGTTATTAGAATTAAAAGGGCCGCATAGAGTAGTTATATTTGAGTCCATTTCTCTGCAAAGAATCACTGGTATGGTACTGTACAGCTGTAAACAATAATTATTCACCACAGTTATAGAATTAATGTATGTTTCTTGTTGTATTCTTTTTATTCTATAAAGTTCTGTGGTTCTGTTTTTGCTCTTTCGAACTAAACTTGAGTTGAACTGTATTAAGCGATCTTACCACAGAGTTTTCTGTCTTGATTGATTTGACGTGCAGGTAGTCATCCACACCCCTTGGGGAGCTGTGGTCTGACATTTTGTCCTCTCTCTGGATTCTGTCTCTCGGACCTGTCTCGTTCTCGCCGTTCTCTCTGGGCGCCGGCGGCCTGGGCGGCAGGTCACTGCGCTGCTTTTTGGTGACGTGGGCCTCTGGGCCGTGGACCGTCTTCACGTGCTTCCTGAGAGAGCTGGGATCTGTGTAGCGCTTGGTACAGCCGGGGATCTTACATACATATGGTTTCTGCAGACACAAAGAAAGACACAAAGACGTGATGGATGTTGCTTGTTACTTGACAATAGATTCCTGTTGAAATAAACCTTTAATTTGTAGCTAAATGAAGTACAAGGCCTGAACAGGCTTAACAAAATAACATCTGTCATTTCAAAAAGGGAAGTTTCTGATGTAGGTTGTGTGTTTATTAAGCAGCAGGTTGGAAAATGTCATCTCAGGCACTCAGATTTTTGTATGTTTTTGTCCTAATTTTCTGACATGTCTTAGAATAAATGATGTATCCTGTGCATCACTCCGAAATAAGCTGTCGTTTGAGAGTGTAAGCATGCTGGTTTTAGTTATTGTTTTCCTTTCACTGAATTAGATTTGACCTGAGTACGGTTAATGATGGCGTGCAGGTGCGTGTGTGTGCGGTGTGGTATAAAAGCCTCAGTGTGTTTGTGGGTTGCTGCAGTGACTGTGAATTCCCACTCTTGGCAGCCTGCTGATGGATAAGCAGGGAGGTTTCTGACTTGCTTCCAGGTTTCATTTTCTTTTCGCCGTCTGCAGGTGGTCCCACTCCCACTTGTGCTCATTATGTCTACACCTCATTATTTACTCACAAACGTCTTGGTGCGCAGAAGTAACACACAGACCCTGTTGTCAACACCTGTACGTGAACAATCCTCTCCTCATGTGCCTTTCTATGCAAATGCAGTTTGGGCCACAGTTCCCTGCAGATAAGGGTAAACCCTGTCATCCGGCAGTTTTTCCATCTTGGCCACTTCAGATTTCCGCAGAATTTCTAATGGAGCTGTACAAGTGAGTCTTTCTTTGTGATGTCCTGTGTGTGAGGAAGGACAGTGGTGCTGGGCTGAGGAAAGGTGAAATGTTTGCGCACCTCGTTGGAGTGTGTTCGGTTCTGGTGTTTGGCTCGGTCCGACGCGTTGGAGAAGGCTTTGTTGCATCCTTCGTGCTCGCAGACATATGGTTTCTCGCCAGTGTGGGAGCGCAGATGAGTTTTGAGATTCTCCAGACGGGAGTAGGCCTTGGCGCAGCCTTCGAACTGAAAACAGAAAACAGACATTTTTAACATCTCTTTCAAATAGAACAACAATTCTATGTAGATCAGATCCAGACAAATAGCCAAACCCCCAATTAATCAAAGTCTACAGAAAATCTGCACAGCCTGTATTTGAAAGGATGTTTCTATGTGCTCGTGCAGTTTGTGTCACAACCAGGACACAGAGAAAAACTGTGGTCTGGTCCTTGAATTTATGATTGTGTTCTGAGACACAGCAAATATGATGCAAGCAACAGGTTGTTGGTGTTTTTTTTGGATGCCAGTGCTTTCATGCTGTTAGCAGGTTGTTTCATGTACGTATGTCTGGTGTCCAGGGTGTAAATAGAGACAGTTCACATGATTTATTAATTTAGTGGTTTTTACATTGTTGGGTTGTTTGAGAACTGATGCACTGAGTTATAGCTTATTCACTATTTTATATCTTTAAACAGCTTGATGAGCAGTGTAGTGATGAGTCATAGTTTAAGTCACTTTTCAAGCAAAACCTTTGCAGCTTTTCTCAGCTTTATGTTACTGTAAGCTGAATATTTTCTATTAAACCACATTTTAATGTGACTAATTCGGCTGTGGGATCATTTTGCATCGTTTTGCTTCTTATTTTTGGTACAAACGTTATATTTACTCTAGTTTTAATTAATTTAATAGTCATTGTAAGATTTATAAATATGAAAATAACCATGTGAACTAATCATTAAAGGATTATTACTTAAACATAATTAAAAACGTGCAGTAGTATGTGTAATATCTATGTAGAGAGTTTCTGTGTTTAATATCTTCAGTATCTACATATACAGAAATGTGTATAGTGTTTAAAGAGTGTGTGTTGCCGCCCTCCAGGGGCTCGCTGGGGCCCATGGGGGCACCGAGGCCATCCGTTACCCACCGTGCACTTGTGTGGTTTCTCCCCTGTGTGTCGGCGCATGTGAACCACCAGCATGTACTGAGCTTTGAAGGGCTTCTGCTCCCGCGAACAGTCCTCCCAGCGGCACACAAACTCCTTCTTCTCTCCGTGGATGTGGTCATTATTGATGTGCTGTGGGACACACACACACGGAGAGAAATAAGAGGATTTCTGGAGAGAGTTGTCCACTAAGAGGCTCTCATGTTGTTGTCGGCAGGATTTTTCTGCAGAAATCCATCTTATCAGTGTAAATCTCAAAGGAAGGGTGCAGCGGAAGAAATGTTTCAGTCAGACTAATTAGGCCTGTGCAGATTCTTTATATCAGCCCAAATGAAAGTCGAGTTTAAGAGTGAAATCCAAAAAGTCTCCCACTATTTAAAAAAATCTAAGTTTTTAAAGATAATAGGTATTTTCTATAAAGTTAAGATGAATTTTATCTTCTCCGTGTTGACCTGCTTCTTCTCGTTTCTTCCCAAATTGATTAGAAACGATGAAATATTCTGCTCTACAAATATTTTTTCTCTCTTTTTATATCTGCCTCTACAGTGAATACAAGACATCTTCATGTATCAGGATCTACATTTGCTTATGTGAAAATGTTTTAACTTAATGGTCCAGGTAAAAATTTGATCCATCTTATGGATTTCTTCTTTAATTTTTTATTTTCTTTAGTACAGAATATTGCACCACAGATTTTAATTGTGTCCTAAAACTTTATTTATAAAAACCCAATCAACATTTTGGAAAACACGCTCATTCTTTTATTCACTTTCTACGAATCAGAGTAATAAACATGTTGCTTTGTTGAAGCAAACAGAAAGAAGAGATAATATAAGAGATCTTAATGTCATTGTTGCAGGAACAATGAAAAACTGTTCTAATTTTAGCAGAATATAAAAACAAAGAGTGATACATACAAAGTATGATACTATCGACAGAAAGAGGGTGCTGTTCTTTCAGAGCAGAGTTAAATGTTTCTGTTAACCATAATAATCAGTGAAATGTCGATGGAAAATATTAAAATATTAAACCAGCAGAGCTTTGCCTGGGACAGAGTAGGAAGTAAGGGAGTTTATGGGGGAAAAAGGTTGTTTTAATTTATAGAAAACACAACAACACTGTAACATTAGTGCTGATAATTATCTCTGTTAAAGTCAAATGTGTTTACGGAAGCTTCAGAATTATGTTTAAATATACCACACAGCAGCTTTCAAAAGGGACAAACATTCACAGAGCTGGTTTGAGATTTTCTTCAGACACAAAGAAGAATTTGATTATAATGACTAAACGACAGCAGGTCCTCACCGGCCCCCCAGACCATCACTAATCCCCTCACCCTGCCCCTTTTTTCTCTCTTTGCTTCAGTGGAGGTGTGGAATGTTTAAGATGCTTTCCACCAACGCTCTGCTTGTTGTGAAAGGAGAAAAAAGTGAAACCGGTGATGGTTTTAGAGGTTAGATTTTCAGACAGAGGAATCTTAACTCACTTTTTTAACAGAATCCTGAAGAAAGCAGCATTATTATAAAATAATTAAAAGATGTCTGCAGTGTGAGCTGTGTTAAAGAAGAAAAATGCAATAAAAATAGAAAAAAACGTATTAAGTAATGATCTGACAAGATCATAACTTCCCCTGAGTTCATACATAGAGGAGGAGTGTTGGATGTTAAGGATTTGTATTGTATATGCTTACACAAGTGACCCAATATATATATTTATATATATAATATGTGAATCACAAATGTGCAACATGAAATGTCTGAAAACACCAAAGCTGAACTGAAATGATCTAGAATCAAACTCTCGATAATTTCACTTGTTAGTTTGTGGAAAGTTTTTTATTTGCAGTACGTCACAGACACACTCCCACACTTACATGGACCAGCTGGTCCTGGGTGTCGTATTCCTTGGTGCAACCCTCCCAGTGGCAGTTGGTCTCATAAACTGCCTCAGGTTCCTGCTTACATTCATCCCGGTCCACATCGTCCTTCAGGTCCAACAGGCTGCCGTGATGGCTCTAGGGGGAAAGTCCAGATCAAAGATCAAGATCATCTCTTAAATTGTCTTTTTAAAATCTGAATAGAAAAGTAGTTACAGCACAAAAATGCTAAATGTTTCCAAACTGACTTGCTTACGTTTCTACTTCTCTAAGGGGAACGTTTGCACCACGCATGTGAAACAGTTTGAACACCTAAAGTGCAGCTGTTCATATGTTTTACCTGGTACGAACAACAGAGACAGTAAATTACAGATTTGAAGCGCACACATGTCCATCACGCTTCACTGAAGTTCAAGAGATTGTTTTGATAATCTCCACCACAAACTAACACACTTGACTTTGGTTTACAGCTGCTGGCTCACCTTGTATTTAGGCAGTGTGAACGTAAACAGACCAAACACCAGAATCTCACAACCTGAACTTTGAGTTTCTGTTTCAGAAGACAGAAAGTGAGACAATGTCAGACTGCAGCGCTCTGCTACAACTCCTCATATCTGCTGCAAAACATCTGTAGACTTAAGTTTCTGCTCGATTAGTCTGCAGCAGAATGTCAGAGGTGGAGTTCCCTCATTGACTGCAAGAAAAAAACTGAAATGTTCACAAATGTCGCGCAGTAATTTTCACAAACCTGCACCTGAAACCTAAAACTAAACCCTAAACTTTGCAACTGTCACAACCTTCAAAAAATTTCCAAAAATGTCTCAGAATAAAAAATAAAAATAAAAAAGATTCTGTTATCAGGACTTTACTTTGCTAAACTTTCCACACTTTTTAAAAACGTGTCCAGAAATGTCCTCACTTTCCACTTTAGACGCTTCTCCTGCTCAGTGTCTCAAACTACAGACACATATGTATGTTTAAGACAGAAAGTGACGCGTAGCTTGTCCCACCGAGCTTCCTCTGCGCCTCCACCAACACAAAGACACACACTCTCGCACACAACATGCTGACTGCAGCATGTTTGTCTCTGCCCCACGCACGCTATCTTCATCAATTCTGGTGGCCCCAAGACGATTGCTCGCTCCGCCGTCCCCATGCATCAAGCCCAAACCTGCCTCGCTATCGGAGAGGAGCTGCAAATTTGTCAAAAGCAAGAGAAAAAGGCTCCTCAGATGATAATAAAGCCCGGCCAATATTTCATGAAAATGAAGTGCTCTGGCACAGTTTACAGTGGCCAGGGAGAGAGAGGGAGACGGGGGGGCAGGAGGAGCAACCAAACGAATGGATGCAAAGCTCTTATCATGTGGAGTTTTTCTTTATCCGAGATGTGTTTTCCAAGAGGGTCACAGGAGGCTCCGGCTCCCTGGAGCCATGAGTCATGCCATGGATCAGGACACAAACGGAAATCGCAGAAAAAGACACGCAGGACGTCAACACCTGCAAATCCCAACACTTCAAAAAAGTTCCTTATCACTTTGGATGATCTCCTGACTTTTCCTAATATCCTCATTTTCTAAAGATATCCAGACCTTTCAGAGAAATGGCCCAACTGGTCAGGTGCAGTAAAAGACGTGTATATGCATGTGCAAACATTATTTAATGTGATTTCTTTTTCTCATACCGGTGAACATGGGGATGACGACCGCAGTCCCTCTGTTTCTGTCTTGACCTTTGACCTTTTGGTGATCATGGGGTCAACTGTGCTGCTGACGGCAGAGTCGCTACCAGGGTTCTGAGCAAAAGAGCGATGAGAGCAGTCAGAATGAAAATTCTCAGATCTCACATGAAAACATTTTCATAAATCTGGAGAAAGAATTTCAGACTTGATGGTGAATACAAATATTTCTGTATACACAAATATTTAAAGTAAATCTACAACATATGGGAGTCTGTGGCTGCCAAGTAAAACATTGAAACTGAAAATGAAATGAAAAAAATGCCTTTAAAACTGTTGATTCCCGTAGTAATTACGTACTTTCATCCTGTATAATTAAACACTGGCAGCCACAGACGTCCATATAAATGGACATTTTAGTACAAATAGTTGTCCTTTATGTTGCTGCCAACTCTTTTTCTTTTGATTGGTTCATATTTGCTCTGATCTGATGTAAAGAAAAAGAAAAGATAAACTACAGATACATCGTAAGTGATTAGCTTTGTCTTACACATTAACCATCAGCCATAATTTGACCTTCTTTATTGTAACTTGACTTCATTGTTTGGAAATCATTCTGCACGTCTCCACCTTCCCGTGCACTTGTTGACCTTTCTAACATCTATAATTTCAGTTTGAGTCAGAGATTACACAACGTGCTGACGGGATAAGAGAGAAAAAACAAGCTGGGGCTGTGTAGGCGGAGGGAAATGATGGTTCTCCCTCTAAACCGTCTCCCCCACTGAGTGTTTACCTCCGAGGGGACGCTGCACACTCATTGCACGTGCTGAGGTCCGCACCGCAAATCATAACACCAGTACACTGTGACCCATCGAGACGAGTGACGGTGACACTGACTTCAAAAGACAGCGACGAACAAAGTCCACACTGAGAACAAACAGCTGGAAACTGGAAAAACTAAATTCCAAGTTTGGCTAAATAGTTGATTCACCAGTTGCCAGAGGAAAATACATCGAGAACAACAAGAGGGGATTTCCTTCAGATGGAATCCACAGAATAATAATTAACATGATGGCAGAGTCGAATCATTAGAGTGTAAAATACACAAAGAGTTATTTCAAAGATTTTACCCACATGATGAAGCTGTTGTATTCTGACTTATTTTGACACTTAGATCTTCTGAAAATCAGCTGCTGAAAAAAAACATTTTTTTAAAATTATTTTGTAAATTTAGGTTCAGATTTCTCTGACGTTTGTTTGAATTCCAGTAAGTTAGGAGGAATATTTCAGTTTATTCCAGCTGCTTTCAAGTATCTAAAATTTCCTACAAACATGCGACAAAATAAAAGGCTGTAAAGTCATTCAGCTGTCAACACACTTTTCTTACTTTTCATTACAAGATTGGAAAGTGTTCGATATGTTTGTCTTTACCTTTGACGTCAGGTCACTGTTGTGGGTGGAAGCAGTCAGAGGGGAGAGTCCGAGGCCCGACTGGTGGCTGGAGAAGCTTGGCGGAGGCTGGATGAGTGGTGGAGTGTGGCCGAAAGCACTGAGCCCCCGCTGCTGGGAGAGGAGCTGCTGGTAGGCCATGGGGTTGATGGGATGAGGGAAAGGGAAGGACGGGCTGCAGACAGAGGAAAGGAGAACCGAATGTGATGCTGGTCCTGCTTATTTCACTGATATTTGTTAGGATTATTATTTGAGTGGTTAGTTATAGTTATTACATGAAGAATCAACACATGGCAAAGTGAAGTAGACAAGAAGAAGAGGGTAGGAAAGAGAACGAGGAGATTAAAATGGAAAAAACAATGAGGTGAGGAAGGAAATTATGAGTTAGTAAAGAAAGAAGAGGCCAGTAAATAGAAGAGAAGCAAGAAAAAGAACATAGAAAAGGATGTAGGAGATATGTTATGAAGATAAGAAGGGATCAACACAAGGGAGCAACACAAGGAGGTGATGAAGCTCACGTGTTTGTATTTAAATTAAGTTAACTTCCATGTTTTTACAGAAACAAAACTCTTTTAAAACTGAATATGAGACTTTTTAAGACATATTTTGTGTGTGTGTGTGTGTGTGTGTGTTAAGGCTGGTCTCTTCAGGTGACTTACCTGAGCCCGCCGACCGACAGGTGTCCGTAGGAGCTGCTGGCGGCCGAGCTGGAGCGTGAATTGTTGATGTAAGCCACCAGAGAGTTGGGGGAGGTGCGGATCATCGTCTGGAGGTCGATGCTGGCGTCGGACAGCGGCGAGATGGACAGGGCCCTCTTCCTGCTCAGCCTGGGTGTGATTCTGGGACTGGAGAACCGCGACACTGTGGGCGGACAGGTGAGTCAACAGATGACGAGGACACTAGTGACTCGATTCGCTGTTTGTCAGCTGTCGTTTTGACTTCTCTGATCCTGCAGTTAGCTGCTTAAATCGCTCTCATGAGCAGCGCTGCTGTAAATTTTCTCCACGGTTGCTTGAAAGCATTCAGATTTTTACAGTGCAAATGCTTTCACAAACCCATTTATAAGTGCTTTCAGTCAGAGATTAATTTTAGGAAAATGCAATAGATGAATACCTAGAATTCCTCCATGAATCCCAGATAATAAATCAGGTTATTCCCCAGGTTATTGCATTTTAAAAAATGCTATTGTTTATTTAAGAAGAACAATGCACAACATATTCATTTAATCTGCAGTGCCCAGGCAGACTCGATTAGATATCATTATTAAAACCAAAATGAACAACACAGACTAGTTCCCAACTAGTCGTCCTAACTTTGGTGATGTGAAGTGTAACCTGAAGAATTTCTGGACAGATTTCGATTTCAAAAAGCCACAAAGGTCTCCACAGATAATAAATGTTCCACACCCTCGATCCTGATTCCACATCCCTTCATCTCCGATCTCACCTGTGAGACTCTCAATCTAAAAGGATGATCCCTGAAAAATCGTCCCGCGTCGTTCGCTTGTTGCTATTTCAGGATGGAGGCTTTAAAGTGTTGAGGAGGGAGAGCGCTCGCTTTGCTCCAGCTGGGATCAGCGTGATTGATGCCACCACAGCCTCCCAGCGACACCCGAACCCCAGGCACAGGACAACTCTATCAATAAGCGCTCAGGATTGATTCACAGCTAATACAGTAAACAATTTGTTTGCAGTGATGGAAACTGAGTGTGTCAGAGGATATTACAGAATAAACTAACATCTCGTGGAGGCAAGACGTGGCACAAACAGCAGCAGGAAATCCACAGAAACAAAAGTCTTCCAGAGAAAGTGACCTGCAGCTGGATGAAATTTGTGCCGGTGACATTTTTTAAAAAGTTTTGAGTAAAACAAAGACAAATCACTGAACCCTCCTTGCAACCGTCCTGTCATCAGGTTTCACTATTTGTGTCTCCAACTCTGTGTCTGTATGAAAACAAGTGGAGCCGTGCGGCTCTGACATCTGCCCACATGTGGCGACCCCATTAAGATTCAGACATAACTAATCAATCTTCCCACAATAATTCTCTGTAATTACTTCAGATAAACATCACACAGTCTGGTTTGTACTTCATGATGTTAAATGAGGGCAATTTACAGAGAATTGATCTCAACCGCGAGGAAAAGTATGTAGACCGACCTGATCGATATAAGCTCTGAAATGTAAATTCAGACAAGGACTTGAGATTCTACTTTAACAGTCTGATGGCTCTAAACATCCAGTGTCTGGCTCGTTTTGCACATTAAAAAGCTTTATCACAGCTACTGTTTCCTCACTGGTGGCAGTAATCTGCCTATAAACCTAACAACGCAAAGAAAAGAACGAAAAGACAGAGAAGAAGAGGAAGCAAACAATGTAGGTTTGTTTATTTATTATTAGGTTTATGCAGAAACAAAAGCGTTTAACACTAGTTTGTATGAAAATGTCACACCACCAGCCAGTCTCTGTAAACTCACCGTGGACTTAGAGAGTTGGAGCCACAACCACATCTGGTGTTTATCAAACCTTCACTTCCTGTCACATGCTCACATACAACGGTGAGAAGCTGATGTATAATCGCTCCAACCAATTAATGTTTCTAGGTGAGTCTTTGAGTAAAAGTCTCCAACATCTGTTATCAGTTTAGACACTGATGCTCTGAGATCTGAGGTCGGGTGGGTGGTGGGGGGGGCGTCTTTATCCTGTGACATATGGAATTTGAATGAAGATAAAACAAATCCACAGAAGCAGAAAACATCAGCGCTTGTTTTCAGCTCAGGAGGTTTATTACCAACAGCACTTCCATTTGGGCGGCTGGTGTCGTGGGACACTAATGTGGACATTTAACCAGCTAAAGTTGAGATGGTGATGGGGGGTGGAGGGGGACTGGGTTTTATTTATTTATTTATTTGTTATCAGTGATCGCGGCAGCTCGGACGAAGCCGTTCAGGTCTGGCAGCCGTATTCATCTCTGTTACTTCCTCTCACCTCTGGGGAGATGTGTTTATTAATGTGCCACTTCCCCTGATAAATGGACCAATGGAAACGCTCGGCTCGCCTCGCTCGCCGATCTCCCCCACCCTCCCCCGCTCAACCTCTCCATTGTGATTTATATCAGCAGTCGCCACTGGGAGGGCTGGATGAGAGAGAGGAGGAGTGCGGGAGGAGTGATTTGGAGAGCGAATGAGTGTGTGTAAGTGTGTTCTGCAGCCCCGAGGCTCGTGTGATCTGTTAGAAACCAGAGGGTTGCTGGTTCAAACGATTCCATGGCAGAGAAACGCTCCTCACTGTGGCTTTAAAAACTTTATACCAGCGTTTCCTGCATTTTGCATGCAGTCAAGAAATACTTCATTCCAAAGTATTAACTGCAAAACATTTGGCAGCGCACAGGAATAATAACTAGCAGAATAAGCAGATGCACAGATTTTCCACATTAGACCCATGAAAGAGGACATATGAAAACAGTATGTCTGAGGAAAACTGTCCCTGTGACCAAAACTCTGTTGTGCATCTGTGTGCAAACGTGTGTGTGTGTGTGTGTTCTGGTGAATTTCATTTTCTTTGTTTTGAGTCAAAATAATGTTAAAGATTCAAATAACAGGTAAAAGTGACTGGATTTCCAAACGTCATCAGGCAGCTAGTTGTAAAAAAGAGTTTTATCTGTGTTTTCATTGAATGAAATGTGATAATAGTGGAGCTCAGGTTGTTCTGCACTTTTAAATAACCAGGCTCAGTAGATGTGCTGGGTAAAGTGATTATCCTACTTGCTCTCTGCCCTTCTCACAGCCACATCCAACACTTTCCCTCAATAACTTAACACTGACATTTTGGCAAGACAGCGCCAAATGTGCTTTCCGTTTGCTTTGGCCTCAGCGCCTGCACAGTGTTCGGGACGGCTGGAAGCTAAGTTATGACAGCTTTAGTGAGCCCGGCAGGCCGGCTTTGCGCTGTTGGCAGCCTGCCGTCGCTCTCAGCTTTGGCCTCCGACATCACAACACAGCGGGCTCATTCACAACACGCACTCTGTCTGCTGAACCTGCAGGGAAGGGTTTAACTCAAGCTGACGGCTCATTCAGCCACTGAAAGAGCTGAAGGTATTTTCCCTCGTTTAGATGATGGTGTTTTGAACTAAAAATGCTGCTCAACGTTAGCTTAGCTCTGAAAGTCAAGTTTGTCTCACAGCAACTGTAAAGCAAAATCATCTGGCACATTGTTGAGTCACGGCAACTAGAGTTCTTTCTAGTTAGGTTGAAACGTTTCACTAATCGAGTGTAGTTTGTTAGTGACCACAGGTTGGTCTGACTTTACCGTTGCCCTGAATAAGCTCATTATATATTATGCCATTACAAGCCACAATTACAGCGAGCACTAATGCACAGTATGTGAACTTCAGGTCATGAGCACCAGAAATGTCCTTAAACCCGATTCACTAAGAGGAAAAGTCACTTCATTGTGCAGACGAGGCGGATGTGAAGATGAGACGTTGGCATGTAGAATCACAGAGACTCTCACATTAGAGTCTCTGGAGTTCGTCTCCACCATCAGTCTCCCTCTCAGACGGGGCTACCCTTTTAAGGTGGTGAGCAAAGAGCGGGATCAAAGTAGGCATTCATTACATTAAATATACCTGCTGCACTTAATGTTCCCTGCGATGGCGTGCACTGGAAATGTCACAGCAGCACAATAAGTCGTCAGTGTTTATGGAAAATGCTGTGCAGTGTGATACCTGAAGGCCCTCGGCCGTTTGAAGTTGTTTGACATGAAAAATGTATACAAGGCTTTTTTTTGTTATTCATACGCCTCTCCTGTGATCTTTGTTTCATCATCCACCTGGACTCGATACCTTGATAGGAATTTCATTCTCCTTAATCAGTATCAAAGCAGCTCACTCGATAGAGCAGGGTGGGCCGGTGGAGATCACACCTTCCTTTAACTGCCTAACCTGGGAGCAAGCTCCCGTGTTAGCTTCATAAAAGTGAAATTGTCCTTTACTGGTGCAGCTGCATGACAAACTGTCCTGACATTCACCATTGGATACCAGAGGAGGGAGTCTCACCCTTTTCTTTCAGCTGTTTTATTTATCTCTGCACCTACTGCATGTTGTAATCGTCACCAGCATCTCAGTTCGGGTGTCAAGTTTTTCCTGTAGAGCTGATGAACGTACATGGCTGCCTTTTAAGAAGTCAAATGGTGCTTTAAACCCAAAGCCGACACACACTGTTAGTTATAATCTATTGATTCATCTAAAAGCATTAAAACAAAAAGTTAGTAACAGCTGTGAGAACATTCAGCTTTCCCACTTAGAACCTGTTTGTTCTCTGTTACTCACCATCAATGGGGGTGATATACTCGGACAGGTGGGCCCCTGCAGTGGCTCCAGCCCCCTGCAAGAGTAGTTCACTATAGGGGCTGCGGTGGCTGGTCATCAGGTGATAATACTCAGCCGGAGTGGCCCCAGGAGGAGGAGGAGGAAGCCCAAAAATCCCATGGTCCTTCAAATGCTCATGGGCCACTGTAGGAGGAGAGAAAGGGAGGAAGAGGATGAGCAAGGATGGATAGGATAAGAGACAAAGAGAAGGAGGATAGAAGTATGGAGTCGATGACTAAAGACGGAGGGAGGGATGTGGGGAGAAGGGAACATTCCTGCATTCCTGGTGTGTCATGCCTCTTGCTGAGGAGATCTTTGAATAGAAGGGTCACTGGTGTGCAGTGGCCTGAATCAGTGCTCCCAGCCTCAAACCCACATTGTCTCAGGCTCATAAGGAAAATGCACAATTAGTAGTTTTTTTTAAATACTCTAAAATTAAAGGATTGATCAGAAACGAAATACGCCGTACTCAAAATCTGCATTCTCAATTTATCAGTTTTATGTCAATGTTAATGACTTTTATAGTAGCAGATATAAGCGTCTCCCCATGTTTCAGGGACAGATCGTCGTGCCCTTGACTCCTAAGTGATGTTTCAGACGACATTATGGCTCAGGACATAACAGAGAGCAGACGCTGCGCTTACGGTGACTTCATAGGTGAAGTAATTACCCTTAGATCTGCCTTAAAGGATCAAATTTTCCCCTTAAAAAGTTCTCAACAATTACAAAAGCAGTTCATAAAAACCAGAGCATTTTTCTAAATCAAGTGAAACTCTGATGGGAAGTGAGACAGGCAGCAGAAAGAGACTGATGTAATGTTGAGATTTAAGTTAAAAAATCTGAATGCATAAAGTCACAGGTGTAAAGCTGCACTAATTCTCCAGATGATGACAGTGTAGTATATTTGTGGACAAGTAGTGAAGGAAAAGAAAAGGTCACCTGGAACACATAAAAGCCGTCCACCTCGTCTTTAAGTGAGCCATTTGCATTCCCCCCACTGCAAATAGTCTCCCCATCTTATTTCTTTTTGCACAGCTTTATCACAGCCAGCTCTCAGGTGCAGCCGCTTATTTAAGTTTAAAAGCGTTGCCACATTACCACTGACGGACTGTAAAAGAAGATTTATACGCCGTCCCGTCACCTCGCTCTAATCTGTTATTGTAGCACAGCGCTGAAGAAGGAGTTGTCATCACATCCTGGTAAATTTGAGACTGTGGATTAAGTATTTGCCAGTTCTGTTTTTCTTTTATCAATTTGCACAGATTTTGTAAAATGGCCCCTTCTCAGCATCAAATCACCTTAAAGGGCAGGTCAAGGTTCTTCTGCTGCAACGCCAGTTCATGTAACACTGTTAGTTTCACTTTATTCCAACAGCAGGGTCCAGATTCACTTACTGAACTGTCTGATGGCAGTAAGAGGACGGACACTGCTGGTGAACTTACAGTCTGCTGGGCTGAGTCCTCGGGCTGCCGAGATCATGGACAGGGTGGGGCTGCCGTGCACAGTGCGCAGGTAGTGCTCCATGTGCGGGTTGACGTACGGGTGAGGCGGGCTGAATGGGGAGTCGCCGTTTGCCACTGCAGCTGGCGAAAGGCGGATGAGGGAGATGTCAGATATGACAGGGCTGCCGGCCAAACCTGCAGGTCTGAACAAGAGGGAGAAAAAAAATTAGTTAATGATCTTTAACAGGTTTTGCTGCTTGGACAGAATAGAAACCGGTAAGAAAACCTCAGTTTATTCATGATAATGAAGAAATATGTCACAGCTCACTGATGTGTTCTGGATAGTGTCTGGACAACAGAGGAATGACAGGTATCTGACTTTGGATACACGATAGCCTGTTTATAGTAAACATCTTGAAGCTAGATGTTCTGCATCCTTCAGAACCCGAAGATCTCCACTTTACATTCTGCACGCCATCAGCAAAAAGCGTGTTTTGACACGACCACCTGAAGCACCTTCACGCTCGTCAGCCTCCTCCAGCAAGCGTCTAGCGTAATCTCAACTGCTAACCTGATCCCCTGAGCCTCCACCTCTGTGTGTACACAGACGGCGTTGAGAGTGAGATCACGTCTAACAGGGTTCCTCTATCGAGCTTTTGATCTGGGAGAGTCAGAGGAAGAGGTGAGATCAGGGTCACAGAGATGAGTAGACAGGGAGGGAGGAAGCGTTGTGTGGCGGGTAACCACCTCCCCAGATTACTCATGTATCCACAGGGCATGTGTCGGTGTCGTTTAGCGGTGTTAGCTCATCTGGAGAGACAAAACACTCCGGGGTCAATCACGGGACGACTGTGAGTTTTGAAAGAGGAGCCTGATAAAGGAATTTAAAATATGACACCTTCGCCTTGAAGAAGGTTTATATCTATACTTCCTGATACAAACACAAGTGCATCAAACTAATTAATTTTTTATTGATGTACAGTAAAGCTTGAATGTCTTGTTTATATAATCACCTTTCTGTTAAGGTTCAGTTCAGATTGATACCTTGACATTTTGAAAATGTAATCATAAAAGCTGATCTGTCTTTTACACAGGCACCAAACACAAGTCACATCCTTGTTTATTATTAGTGACAAAATGTGTTAATCTCATGTTTCAGCTGCAGAAAAGAGTTTGTCAGCTTCAGACTTGCCTCCAAAACCACAGTGCCTGTGTGCGTAAACCTCACACGTGAACAAAGAAACCTTCATCAATGACACGATAAACATGTGGTTTATAGCACATTGTTGTCATTTAATCTCCAGTTTGTATTTTAAACCCAGATTAAGTTTATAATTCAGCTGATGTTTCAGCTCATAAATCACCAGATGTTAGTGTCGGCCCATCCTAAAATCATTTGTGTCTCTCCTACGTGGCTGCTTCATTAAAAATACACTCTCCATCTCCACCATCCGACATCCAACAAAGGCGTTATTATTACCTCGAAGCCAGGCTGCTGGATTGCATCACAAGTGAGCGAATGTTGTTCTTTCTCTCCGTGCAAAAGATAAAGATCTGATTTTCCACCTAAAACATAATCAGCCCCCTCAGTTTGGTTTAATAATTAATGCTCTCATCATGTAGCAGCCTGCAGGTGAGCTTTGTCTGTCTTTGAATCCAGTCTTAGAGGGTTTGTTGACCATGATAACAAGCTTCTCCAACACTCACACTCAGAGTCATAGAGATAATACATATTTCTCTCTGTATATCCAGCGTGAAAAGCTTTGTTTAGGCATTGTGGAGAAGAGGGCACACTTAGGAAATGATCAGGGTGAATAAATCATGTGATATTCAGAAAAGGGGGCAGGCAGTTGGTGGGTTTTCTAGGCATCTGCGTGGCGCTGGGGAAGCACAATGCCCGACCTTCAGAGCGTAACCTGGTTTGGCGCCAGGCAGCAGGCTGAAACAGGAGGGAGCTGTCCTGGAGACTCAGAAACGGACCGTCACTAACACATTCACCCGTTCGTATATAAGAGTCAGAGTGGCTTTTGTCTCCTGAGCAGGAAGCTTGGTTCAGTGGGACTGAAAATCAGCCACGTTTTCAACCACATTTCCAGAATAAAAGACAAAATAGATGTTTTCTGATCTGATACCTCTATACGCAGACGATATTAACCTGTTCCTTCCAAAACAGATCACAGCTGAAGAACTGTTATTGTCTGTTATATGTGATAATGTGATAATGACTAGGATGTGGTAGGCAGTGAAGGTTAGAGAAGACTCATGGTTGAAATAATAACTTTAATAAAGGTCTGGTCATAACTCATATGACCACTAGAAATTCAGAAATTTATTTATCCAACCTACATTAACTGACTTGTTTTCAAAGAGATTTCTGGAGAGAACAGTCTTTTAAATGTACAAAGCAGGTCAGCCGAGGTTTCTCAGACATTTCTGTACAAACATCTTTGAATTAAATCTTCAGTATTCGTTAGTACAACCATCCATAAGGGTTTCATTCAGGTCAGACCTGGCTTACATACGTAAATACTAAACATGTTTCAGTTTATGTAATGTCTAACTACATGTTCCTGTATTTAATTTCTAAAATGTAAAGGTATCCACTCTTCAATAAAACACATCTGTGATGTGAAATGCAGGCATCTGAGCAACGTGTAGCTGAAAAGTCCCACAGTTTCCTTTACATTAAATTTCTACATCATGCCTCTCGCACCTCTTGGCAGACATTACCTTATTCTCTGGTCTTTTTACTGCTGTTTATGTTTTTTAATGACCTAAACTGTGGCAGGTGCTAACATGATATCAGTACCATTACTGAGGTGTATGACTTTATGGCCATGTTTAAACACATACTCAGCAGCACAATGACTTCCAGGCCTCAGAAACACAATGAAAACTTACAGTAGATCTTTCAGTTGCCAGTTTGTGATGCCAATTTTTCTGTTCTCTGAAGTGGCAAGAAGACGTAGGTGAACCCTTTGGAATGAGCTGCCGTCATTGGTCATAAAATGTCAGCAGAATCAACAGAGTAGATTTAATGTTAAACTGTGGAATATGACACAAGTGTAGACAACCTGCAGGTCACCAAACAATCCAATATAAAACAGATGTACCATAAATCCCACCCTTATGAATCCTATAATATTCAGTTTTTTATAACTTGTTGAGCGTGTTGATGGTTCTTTAGTAGATTAACCCGTTTTTTAAAATAATGACAACAGCAAGTTCAGTCAACAGCGACAACTCGCTGCTAAAAAAGTTCTAACTTACCCAGTGATGATAATTTAGTACACTCAGATGAGTGTGGAAGTTCATCATTGTTTGGGCCTGTAAATGTGCATGTGCCACCCCTTGCATGTATTTAAGTAGTTTCTTCTAGGGTTTGTGCTGCTGTCTGAGTTGCTGTGTGTTTTGTTAGTTGTATGTGTGCTTCTATGGGTTTTTCTGTGTGTGAGTCTCTTCTCTGCGACACCAGAGATGAATTACAGTGTGACAGTGAGTCTTGTCTCCGGTGTCGGGCTGAGGGAGCTCTCTGATTTAGATAAATCACACCGTCCTGTGTGCGGCTGAATAAACTCCCACTGTAGGTTTATGAGACTGCCGCGTGAAGCGGACGCCTCAAACTTAACAGGCAACAACCCCCGTCCTCCCGTCTGAACTTGTTCACCGCTGTGCAGAGGGAGAAATGACCTAGATACAAACAAACAGATCACGGTGCTGCAAATCATGGCCTCCTTAAAAAGTCGTTTCATCATTTCATCCTCCAGTTCTGTCCTCAAAGGTGGACAGAGATTCTTTATCTAAGAACAGCCCAGGAGTTTCTATGAAGCCTGAATTTTTTATCTTCACTTTCAGGAAAAAAATGTCATCAACTTCTCCTTCCCTCCTCAAATTTCAAACTTCTACCTGTATGGTACCTGTATGAAGTTGAACCTGATGAGCTGATATGACCTCCTGCCTCCTTTGCCACCCAGTGAGCTTTGACGGGAAATGCGGAGCTAACTGATTACTGTCTTCAAGACAATTCAATAAATGCAAACCTTTTATATCTACCAGCTTCTTCAGCTTTTTCTTCTGTGCCTCACCCACTTCCTCTCCACCCCGTTTCTTTGTTTATTCTGTTTTATCATTCAGAAATGCCTGAGAACTTACTGTTGAGCAAAAGCTGCTGATTGTGATGATGCAGTTTGTGTTCGGTCCGATCACTGCTGCTCTTAAGACGGCAAAAAGATTAAATCTCCCTTTATGTTTTGTCCATTTATGCAGGACGTTTAGACAAGACAATAAACATTTTAAACAAAAACTAGGAACTATGACGTTTCTATTGGTGCCGTGAATAAACCTGCTTGCTAGGAATTTTGTCCTTCTGCAGAGAAGCCTCTTTAGACCAGAACTCCGAGGTAGGAGTTTAAGTGCCTAGACCAGTGACAGCTCTCGCTTCAGTTTTTTTCATTATGGTGGTTTCCAGTCTTGCTCATTCCACAGAGACGCCGTCACAGAGTAGGAAGTGTTTCCCCCCGTGGTCTCCCTCCCACCTCCTTTGCAACTTCCTCGCCTCACTGTCATTTGCAGGGAATGGTGAGGGAAGAAGAACTGTCCTCAGTATCCAGTGGAAGAAGGAAGGAATAAAGAGGCTTCCCCTCGGCTGCTTTTTATGACAGGCTTGACAAAATAACCAGCCCTCTCATTATGGTATATGCAAACAATGATAAAGGGGACGGCGCGGAGATGTCATGTTAAACAATCAAGGAGGGGACCTCTGACACGCTGCCACGAGTGTATAATAAAGTGCTGCACCAGGCGACAAATGACGCCGCACTTAATTTGCTGCGCAATGTTCCTGTAATTAGGTGAATTTGGCACAGGCAGGGGGGAGCGACAGCTAGATCAAGGTCTTGATGAATTAGGGGTCCACTGTCAAGATCAAATCACATTAATCAAGGTGGCCAAGTCTGTGGACAGCCGTCCCCCTCGCCTCCCCCACCCTCCACTTTCCCAGCCGGCGTGATGAATAGCCCTGCTTCCGCCAGGCGCGAAGTATGCATCACCATCAAATCTGTGAATTTAAATGTAAGAGTACTATTTGGAGATTTCTATTGACTTTTTTCGTCCTGGCACCGCTTTTTCTTTTGTGATAAAGTAACTTTGACTTAACTTCTTGCTGTTCTGTGCATCATAATCGTAGCAGCACTGTTTGCATTCAGGTGAACGTAGAGGTTGGTAAATAATGCAAATGACTAAATGGAGGATAGAATTAAATCCATGTTGTACCAGTCTTTTCCAAGTCTTTACTTCCAACAAATGTTGGAAACTCTTATTTCATGAAATTCTATTCCCTCATGGAATTGGATTTGTTCAAACTGTTTTCACAGCACTTTAACAACTTCTTGTACAAAAACGAAACGAGGCTTAGAGTTAAATCTTGACCTTGGAAATGACTGAGACTGCTGAAGAAGATTGTGTAATGTGATCCAAATGGAAAAGCTAAACAAGTTCTCAGCCCCTAGTTCAAGATTTAAATCAACAAAGCAACATAAAAAGAATCCAAAAAAAATCTCCAACATAATTCAGGACAAAATCACTGATTTCACATTTTAATAAAAGCAAGAAAAACTAAAGCTTCTGGATACTAAAAACGAATCTGTAAAGTTGGATTTTGCACAGTTATGACACATTTTCTTTTCTTTACACACTGAATTTCCCTCAGGAAAATAAATGGGATTGCATCTCTTATTGAATCCCACAGCAGCCTGGAAGTGGGACTCACCACCAGCGCTGCAGCAGCACATGCAGCCCGTGCTGTGACCTCTATACTCTGGGAGTTTAATTACCGCTCTAGCTTGGGGGCAACACAGCCTGCATCACACAGATTAGCTCCACAACAAGCCATTAATGAATATAAAGAGGTGCTGGATGGAGGTTAGATGTATTATGTCATCAGTGATGGATCTAGTCCTGTTGATCACTGCTAATGGAGCAAGCTGCAGATTGATAGAAGCCAACTGGCAGACATTCAATTATTTTTTTGTTTTTATTTATCTGGGAACAGCAGTGGACATTTATGTATGTATTTTATACTTTTGTGAACATTTGTAATTTCTTTCTATTTCTTTCTATCGTTTTACTTTGTATTTGTTTGACAGTTTTAATTATACATGAACAACAACACATACATCATCACCAATGAAACCAGTCGTTTCCAACATTTTTGGCTTGAGATTCCTCATCCTTAATGGCTCCAATAAGTTGAGTTTTTGTTTCATCCTCGGAGGGTTGGAGGCAAAAGAGCAAAGCTTGCCCACATAATCAAACTGTATCGGAAACAAGGACTGCAGAGGGGAAATTTAGAACCAGCATTGATTATTCACTTTGGAAGCCAGCATGTTGTCATCTGCTTTTGATATTGAACTTGGCGAACACTCAGCTCTCATCAGCGCCCGCTAACATACACTCACAAGCAAATCCTCCAGAGTTAAACAAGAAAAACAGCCTCTGTGCTGTAGATTCATAGCTGAAGATGAAATAATGATTTGCATCAAAAAGAGCTGACGGCTTTAGCTTGGTTCAACCTGTGTGTTACTATGACGTGTCGAAACCCTTTGAAAAAATATTTACCCAACAGTGAAAAAAAGGCAGCTTACCCGTGCATGGCGTGCAGCGCGTGGGGCTCGTAGTGGTACCGTCCCTCATGATGGCGCATGTCAATCGGGATTGGTGTGTGGAAAGCTGGGAAGATGTGGTGGGGGGCTGCAAGAGCAGAAAAGCAAAGAAGAAGAGAGAGTTAGCTGAGCAAAGGGGGGAGGAAGAGGAGACTTCAAAAAATTTTCAAAGGCAAAAGGGCTACAATAAAGCAACATGAATTTCAGAGCAAGCTGAGCACTTTCGTGTAAAATATTGGCACTATCACACAAGAGAAGTGGAATAAAAAAATAATCAAAGTCGTCCTAAGAAATCCTACATCTTGAACATAAAAGATATCCAACAGGGCTTTTGACAAAGACCTGCAGTTAGACGCTCTTTGAACTAGACGGGATGATGGACTGTATGCAGGGAAGCTGCAGCCCCGACTCAAACCGGGACTGACAGCGCTGGGAAAAGCTTTCTTCTGCTCGCACTCTTCCCATCCAAACAGCCTGAGTCTCCTCTGGAGCTGCAAACAGCACAGCTGGGCTCACAAAACACAGCTAAACCCCTGAGTACATGCACACTGTGTCAGCTGTAAACACGATGGACATGTTTGATTCTTGTCTCTTCTGAGTTTCATGGTTCTTTTCAGATGTAATTACTCCCAAAAGTGAACCTCTGGTCTTTTCTTTCTAGGTGTGAAGAGTTAGATGCATCGTTCTCGAGATCTGTTCATCACCAAGGTGAGAATTTTACTCAGCATCAGCAGTACAGCACTGAGTTAGGAGGGTGATGCACTTCAAGCCTTTAGTGTGCACATGTGAGACAGAGGTGGGTTTTCGCATTAACACTCCAGCATCCTGCTGACCTGTGTTAGCATGCTAACATTTGTTAATAGCACTAGCACACAACTGAGGCAGATGGGAATCACATTCATTTAGCAGATATTTGACCCGAACATTCTGACGTCATGCTAAATAGAAATGTGGTTGATGAAAAAAATCTCTGCTGGTTTCCTGCCAATCTGCCAATAACTAAACTAGCTGCACCTGTTTTATTCCAAGAGAGTTTTTGTGCACATAATACAGCATAAAACAGGTGTCTGCAGGCTGACTGTCTTTATGCTAAAAGCTAAGCTAATTTCCTGCTGGCCGTAGCCCCACATTTAGCACACAGCCGTCTCAACTGTGGTTTTTTTTTTTTTTTTTTTTAGAATCATTGCTCCTGCATTTGTTCACAAAGAAATGTATCCTGCATATTTTTGATGTATTTGTTTTGCAACATGAAATGATGTAAAAAAGGTTAAAGCTGCATTTCTGCTTCTAATTTAACTTCTCTTTGTTTAATAGTCGGCTGTTTTTACAAGCTTGTGTGTTTCATCGTGCGTCCTTTTAATGGCCCTTTTTATTTTTAATTAAAGCTTTTGTTTTCCTTTCATGGATTCTTCTCGGATCTGGGAGGTTTACCCAAAACATTAGAAATAATTAGATGTTGCGATAACACGAAACCGCAGAAGATGCCATGTCTTTATTTTACCGCCGTATAAATGAAGCCTTTGGGGGTCTTTAACTGAGTTTATAGAGTTATGTTTCTCGTTAACATTTTTCTCAGGTTTTTATTTTGGAAAAGCTCCATGAGGGCATTGCCTAATCCTGCTCCTCTCTCTTTATTTCTTTGTTTCCCACATTACATCCTTCCTTGCTCACCCTCAGTACAGTTTTCCAATCCTGTTGTTAATTGCAACCTGGTGTGTCTCGTCTGCGGGCTGCAGGATTGGAGAGGACAAGAAGAAGAAAAAGATGGAGAGCGAGGAGGGAGAGGTGAGCCAGCTGATCTCTGGACTGCATTAAAATTCTTCCCTTGTCACACACACATGCTCACACACTCTCTAGTGGGAATCTCGCCAGGGTGACCTGGGATTTTGGAGCGGAGGGGTCAGGACCACGGATCATTATCTGTTCTCAGGCACGGATAACGGGGCCTCCCGGGGTTCCCGGGGGCCTGGGACCTGTGAGTCAGCATTCCAGGCCCATTCCTCTAACTCTACACCCTGACAGCCTGACAGACAGGCACAGTCCCCGCACGCCTGCAGAAATAGCTTCTTTACTTCATTTTTCGTCTGCTCAATGCCACCGAGGCCACACGAGCTGGATTCCTTCTGGTGACAAGTTTGTTTCAACATCGCCAACATTTTTTTGTGCTGCCTTCTGAGCCGTGTCAAATCAGAAAATAATTTTTACTTTAGTTAATTTACTTTAGTTTAATTTTTTATTTTAGTTTTTTCTCCTCTTCACCATCACTGATGATTATTTCAGTTATGTTTCCTGGATTGTTCCACACCCAACCCGTTTGCTGCCATTTAAACAAACTGCTGCTTTCCTCCTTTTGAGTTGAGTTTATTCAGGCTGATGTGTAATCTGGCTAAAGAACGAGACTGAGAAACGTCAACTACCTCTGGATGCAGATGATCTCTGTTTGATGAGAAAGCAAATGCAGGGTTTTGTAATAGTAAAAGTGGGATTTGTACTTATATCCCCCCACGTTTATCATCACCTTTTGAAATATTGAACAGTTATTCACAAGTTTTCCTCAAACAATTAAACAAATGCCAATATAAAAATAATCAGTCGACTAACTGATTAATTGACTTTTAGATCAACAGATTACAAAGATACATAAATGAGTAGTAAATTTAGAGTTCTGTAAGAGATGATACCAGGTGGATGTCGTTAATTAAAGCGCTCAGCAGCACAGCAGCTCATCAAAGTCGTGACTGACTCAGGTTAAGGTTGTAACCCGGCCCTCCTCTCTGCAAGAGGTTGTAATGGAAAAAGCCTCGTGGTCGTGTGTTTAATTGATCTGAAACGGTGTAATAAAGACGCCACACCTGACATGCACACAAGTCAGACAGCAGGAGAAGCATCAGCTGTGAGGGGAGCGAGGGGAGCGGAGCAGTGCTGTGGTTTCACCAGAAAACACAAAGATGTATGACAGCAGGGGGAAAAGTCTATCGCTGTATAACTGTCCTCCTGTCTGTATCAATATCTCTGCTGCTAGTTACATCTCTCTCTGTTCAGTCCCAGTTATCACACCTCTCCCTCTTCTTATATCTACTTACAGTGGTAAAAAAATGATAATAGCACTGAAACCTGCGGGTTTTCTGCATTACCTGACACCCTGACATTATCTTGTAGGACACCTTGATAAACTAATCAGGATGCTCTGTATTTCACTGAGGGGAGATGCTGGTTTGCAGTTCTTTTAATGCCACATGTAGCGCTGTGTTCTCTCTCATAAAAACACTGCTCTGCACCTGAAGACCACCTTGACGCTCCACAATGCTACTGGGAAAAAGTTTTGTGGACTGATGAAACTAAGGCTGAATTTTTTGCAGCAGTATGCAGTGTAAAAGGAATTTTAAAACTTTATGTATTTATCCTTCCTTCTTTCCTTGCCTTCCTTCCTTTCTGCCTTTCTGCTGTATGGCCAAACTGACCGTTCTCTCTGTCCCAGACATTCTCTATTGTAATTTGGCCCCAGTCTGGTATAATTACTCCCTGTCTGACTCCATATACTGTGTAGGCTGAGTTGAGTCCATATGTATATGTAAGTGTGTGTGTGTGTGTGTGTGTGTGTGTGTGAGACTGAGCTAAAGGGCCCCATTCAAAGAGCAGCTCCAGTTAATGCACCATTCATAACAGTTGGGGGTAAGTTATAAAAGGGGTGAAGGGGGAGCGGGGAGACAAAGAGCAACTAAATCTGGGTCACTAAAACATGACGGTCGGAGTTACCCTGTGGAGAGGAAGAAATCTTCTTTGCTTTTTGAGTCCAAGCAGAAATGAAAGCACATAAAGTAAAAGTTTTCATATTTATGTGTCTTTTTCTCCAGTTTTGTGGCTTTCAAACTTTTAACAGAGTCAGAAATTAAATATACTTTAAATAGTTATCTTTTGACTTAACTACAACAGCTCTGTAAGACAGGTGGTGGATTTATTTAAACACTCCCAAAAACAGGAATTATTACAGAGGCATGTGTGAGCACGGAGGTTTCTGGGCTCAGATTGCTCAGCAAGAATGACCCTTCTAGTTTGGAGACGTTGCACCTGGAGGAAGTAATTCAGCAAATCACTGTCAGGGGATCCATCCCCTCTTTCAGTAAACCAGGCTGAGGTTTCCTCTGCGGGCCTGGGCTCAGGCCAGTCAGCACAGCTCTGGAGTCCTGGCCAGGGGATTGACCAGGCAGGCTTATTCCATCACCGAGGCAGCTCCATTGTTCTGCCGGCACAGGAAGAACAAAAGGCGAGCGCTCGTGAGAGTTAAAGAGCCACATTTACCTGATTCTCTGGGCCCTGATCCCCCCTGGGCGTACACAGCGCAAGGCGGTGCTGCTGTGCCCCCGCTTAGGTTCCAGCCATCTATTAGTCTTTGGCTTGATAACATTTGTTTCACTGTCTGAGGAATACTGCAGTGTTCTGACTGCAGTTTTTCACAGTCAGCGTCATGCAGCACTGCTGCAGCCTGTTATCTTAATGTTCATAAGCTCAGTTTAGCCTCATCACTTCAGGATGAGACTTTTAGTTCTGATTATATGAGACCAATTTCCTCAGTAGCTGGAGTTTGTAAATGTTTTTGGAAGGACTTTTCATCCATGTTGGCTTGAAATCTGAAGTTTCATTTCTCCACCTCTTAAGTTAAGGACGTTTTAGTGAGATTTTCAGCTCAACTTTTAAAGTTCATTCTTGACCATGAAAATGTCAGCAATGTTGTTTCCAACGAAAAGTATTGTTTCAAAATGCGCTTCCTGGCTCACAGCTCCTTACTTCCTGTTCATCTCAAAGGTGTTGGATGAGGTTGAGGTCGGGGGGATGCCCAGGCCTGTCGAACTCTTCCACACCCAACTTGGAATTTCTCCTTTTCACCTGGCTTTGTGCACAGTGGGATACACTTAGCCGGTTCAAGACGTTTTTGGACTTAATTCATCCATCTATCCATCTATAATGTCTGCTCACTATCCTGGACAAACGGGTGCGTGGCTGCACTAACATGGCCCCAGTGGCAAACCACCACAATAGAGAGTTACTTATCAGGCTTCGACAGCTGGGCTCAGGCCACGTGCTAATAACCTCCATGCATCACCATGCTGAAGGTGAGCGTGCAGCGGCTGGCAACAACAAAACACGGCAGGGTGCAAGGTAGCAGCTCTGATGGGCTTCCTCTGCTCGCCATGCAACAAGCAGCATGTTGTTAGCATGCTGTTTGTGTAATTTAGGTACTTAAAAGACTGCGAGAGTTCAAAGACTGATTGCACCGTCGAGTAATCAGCCACCTCCAATGCATGGCTGATTTATCACCTCCTCGCTTAATAGCACTGCTTAACACACAGGTTTGTCCAGATTAAGTAATTACCTTAAAGCAAAAGTTTATTATCTGCTCCGACGGGCCAGTGATAAAGGCGCTCTGTCGAGCAGAGCCAAAGAAAGGGCTTGTAGCTGGTGAATAAGAGCGATAATTAAAATACAATGAATTAAATTGTCGCTTCTGGGGCTGTCACCATGCTCCCCAGCTAACATCCATATTACCCCGCTGGCACCCTTGCTAGGGGGGCGCCTGGGATTATGCCTCGCCCCGGACTAGTCGAGCTGCTGAATGGGAAATTACTCCAAAGGGCCATCTGTAAATTAAACAAAGACCTAGTTCTTCTCCAAAATGAGGGAGGAGGGTGAGAAGAGGGGGGATAAACCTGAGCTAAGAATAACACCTGAGCACAGGCGAGTCAGTTTTACACATTAGCTCTGTAAGGTTCTTGTTGTGATGTCTTAATGAGGTGGAGGCCTCTGCAGATACAGATGCTGGAGGAGGGAGAGAACAACGGGAGAGAGAGAGGGAACACAGGGGAATCTTTTGAACGATGCACTGCTTCTCCTTCCCCGTGGTGATGAATGCGTCACAGGGGGAAGCAGAAGATGTCTTATCCTGCTTCACGCCGCTCACCTCACCAATCCTGATCATCACAGAGGAGGCCCAGACCTCCACTTCGATCTACTAAAATAGATAGAGGCCTGTGCTGTCGCGTCAGCACTCTGCTGCCTCCCATGTCGACTAACGCTCCGCTGCACGCCTGACACAATCTGCTGAAGCAGGATTGTCTCTATTTTCTGACCCAGATGCTCCCCTGGTTCTGTTTTCCCAACCAGCTTTATTTTATTGTCGCCCATGTTTGTTTGACATTGTGCTGTTGTGTGTGACGGAGAGCAGGCCCCTGGCTGACTTCCTCAGTCCTCTAAAGATGGGTTGGACCTGTTTAACTTAAATAAACATCTTCAAACAGACACACAGAGGGAGCATCAGGAAAACGAAAGAAGTCTTAAGTGGACCTTATAAACTTTCGGCGTGGGCTTTGCGTTTACACCGTGTCACGGTCATGCTATGTGTTGAGACATACTGTACCTTAATAAGAACATTAACATTTGATTCCTCAGTGGACAGTGCACGGTTTAAATTATAGGCAACTTGTGATTTAGATCTATGATTTGACATGTCTGTGTTTGTGGCTTTGTGTTTTGACTCTCTCAGTGACTTAATTCACCTTTCACCTGTTACCAATGTAACAAAGCAACAACAAAACAATTCAGCTTTTATTTTGAAGGCCGTTAGCGCACAGCTGTAGCCACTTTCCCACATGATGAGATCCAGTACATATCAGAGCCTCATGTCGGTGTCCACAGACCGCTGCCTTTATCATTCAGCTCACTGCTATTTTAATTTCTTCATTTATCATGACCCTGTAATGTAAACTCCTCTTTTAGACATGGAGACTCCTAAATTCTTGTGTTTTGCTAAAGTAAAATCAGAGGAACTACCCCTGCACACAGACAATCTGTGGACTCACAAGAGTCAGAGTTCATGTGCTCCCTCCCACCACCATCAATTTGGACTCTACTCCAGCTTCCATGCAAAATCCTCTTCACACACACTTCTAAATGACCTTTCCTCAACAATACTCCTCACTCCTGCCTCCTCCTCCTTTTCTCCCTTAAAGAGAAGCATGTGGGCCACTGTTTGAAAGCAAACAATAGAGGAAAAGAGACAAACCTAAAGGGAATTGACTTTTTAATCCTGATTAGAACTTTCCCACTGCTGGCTTGCAGATCAGACTGCTTAAAAGCACTTTTGTATACAGAGTAGATATGAGTGCAACTTTTAATTATCTGTGATTCCTATTTTTGGCTATTTCATTAATGGAACTGAGCCAAATAATGAGAGAAGGAGCAGAGAATAATAAACCTAAACTCTGCTACAATGCCATTTTTCTCATGATCAAATTCAGCGTTTTCTTTGTGTTCTCGAACACCAGAGAAGGGGAATTACAGCACAGAGCTTTTCAGCTAAAATTACAAGATCGGGACTCTGATTTGTTTAGACGTCTCTCACCGCTGAAATATCTGCCTCGGTGCGATGACACGTTACAAAAACTCTCCCATAAACAAGCTCCTCAGGAGTTCATTTGGGTTTAGTTTAAAAGCCTCGGTTGGCTTGTAATTAAGCAAAATGAACCAAAGCGTTTCATAAACACAAACTTTGCCACTAAAGATTCAAACAGAAGAAAATGGACAGTGGGTGTGATTAGACCCTGTGAGACACTACCAGTCCTCCTTCAGGTGGATCTGTCTGATAGGCTTCCAGCAGTGGCCTCAAGACCACGTCCACACTAAGCTGTCATGTGTCATGTGTTTTCCTTTGCGTTGCCCTTAGATCAACACTGAGACACAATTTATGGTTTGCTGAAGAAACACATAAATGTCTGTGTCACTTTGCAAATGTCAACAATGCGTCACGTGGACCTGAGCGTTGAGCAAGTTCACTGGTTGGGCCAAATCCTCCGGGCAGAGAAAGAACAAACTCCAAGCCACCCAAAATGTCTCCGATGTGTTAACCAAACCTTTCCAGCACTGTAGAGCCTGTCCTGTCACAACAAGAGAACTAAATTAAAAGAAAGATCTAAAAATAGTCTTAACCAGTGAGCACATTTTCCAGAAGTAGCTTTTGTGTGTCTGTTGTTACACATCATGCCAAAGAACCCAGATCCCGCTGTCATGAAGCTATTTGTCTGTGAGTAAAGACAGCTGCCGCAACACGGAAAAATAAGAGAGGAGGAGGAGTTTTATTAGACACAAAACAGTGTAAGAGGCTGTGCTCGTTCTAGACAGGGAGTTTCAGCAGCAACATACTCCTGCATCTTCTCCCCAGTGGGCCACCTTTGACCTGCACAATTCAGCCTCTGAATAAGGATGGTGAGGGCCACAAAGCCCGGCAAACAGAGCAGTGCGTAATGATAAAGTGCTTAGCTGGGGAGAGAAGAGGAGGCCGCCTCACACAATGAAAGCACCGCGAACAATTAGATGCTGAGTCGCATCTCGTCTTGCCTCAGCAAACCGGAACAGGGCAGAAGCATTTGCAGAAGGAGACGCGGGAAAACAAGGCGAGCTTTAGAAAAAAATTTTCATACTGTGGAAGGGTCAAGCACCAGATTTTAAATGAAGAATAGTCCCTCTTGAAATAGAACAAAATACTAAATATGAACCACCTTTAAACTTTGTTCTCCCTGCATAATGCTGACCAAAAAAACAAAGCATCATTACAGTGATTCATCTTAAAAGTCCTGTCTAATGAGTTTCCTGTGACTGTCCTTATTAAGAAAGAGATGGTGTAAATGAGAGCAGCATTAATATGCATATTTCCTGACCTTATTTCAGTCCTCGCTTGGCCTGGTTTGGTGGCTAATTAGCTCATACAAACGCCACCAATGGCTACAAGACAAAGCACATCAGGACAGCAATTAGTCTAAAAGAGCTATTAGCTTCCTCACCCGATTAGAGGCTCTGCAGGAAAAGTGTACAACAGCTCGAGAACAACAAATGCAGGACAGAAAATAAACATGTCGCCTTTAAAACTAAAAGTTGGTGCATTTTTTTTGAGACATGAAACACGTGGAACTATTTAAAGAAAAACACGAAATGATTAGTTATGCTCTAATTTTCATTCCTGTTGTTTTTAGCACTTTGTCTACAAGTGCAAACAAACAGTCAAAGAGATATGAAGATTATTCTGAACACTGTCGTAACTCAGATCTATGCCATTAAAAACATGCTGCCAAGAATACGGTTTCGGTCCTCAGTAATGTTAATCCTTCATCACAGCTACAGTCATTTTTCGAGCAATTTCGGAAACCGGGGGGGAAGCCCTTCATTAGGAAATGAGAGCTCGGCTGAGGGGATTGTTCAAAGAGAGGAGGCCTCCTTCCTCCTCCAACAGCCCAGCGGCTCGTGAACAGGGACAGGAGGCCGCCTGCCGAGGTTTCACATCGGTCCTTGTCGTCACTCAGGCTCATGTTATTCCCGGAGCTCTGTGTGTTTTCAGTACAAAGTCTTGTACCAGCAGACAAGCTGTCAGCGGTGATCGAGTTTCCCCATCAGTAAAAAATGTGTCATTACACCCACTTCCCGCTGCTTCCAGGAGCTGGAGGTGGATTGTTTTATGACTTTATTGACTCGTGACTTAGGTTGATGACTGTAGACTGACCCAAGCAGCTGTGAATGGCCACAGTAGTAAAAGTCCTCTGGTTCAGTCATCTTGACTTTCCAATAGGCGAGTCAACTTTTCTCTTGGGGGTTGCATCAAAAAAAAAGGAAGAAATGTGAAGTAATAAAACGCTGAAAAAACTCACGAAGAGCGCAAATCACTTATTTGTATCAGATCAACTTTTAATTTTTTACCTTTTGGGAAACTAATAATGATTCAGAACGATACTTAGCAACAGCAGACATGATGGTGTGTGATTAAAGCTTTAAACTATTCTTTAGTTAGATTTTTCTGTTATGATTATCTACGACAGGCATGCGGATGATAACATTTTCCCAGAAAAAAACAGTTTAGAGGTGAAGTCAGATGATGGGAATATTGTGAGGAAAATGGAGCAAGAAATCCACACCCCCCTTTGTGTAAGTACAAAGACTGAGTCAGTCAGTCAGTCAGAGAGGGAGTGGATGCAACACTGTGACTCTGTGTGGGTTCAGTGTTGAAATGGGGGCGGTCACCACAGTAACAAAGGGCGGCTGAGGAAAAATAAACCAGAAGAAGATGCAGAAAGGTAGAAAACAACCAAAAACACAACCAGCAGGTACGGAAAGCTGGTGCAGTCGTCGGGTTCATGAACCTGTTTTTACAGTAGATGTTTCTGCAAACATCTTAGCTTGTGTTCACACCTCACCCATCTAACCATCCATCCATCCATCCATCCATCCATGCGTCTGCACATATGCTATATGTGCTGCCATCGGTTCTGTCAAAGTAATGCTAAAGAGCTGATTTCCAACCCCAACAAAAGCTCTTTTATTGAGGCTCTAATCACTTTCATTGCTCTCTGGGTGTTGAACGTGAGGCCGGCTAACGGGGAACCACTTACTTCAACGCGTTTATGAGGGGAAATATTTCTGAATGCGGCTCAATGTTGAATTAAGAAAAGAGCTAAGTCATAAGTTAGTGTTTTAACAGTTGCTATGGGCCAGTGGAGATGCAGACACGGCTTTGGTGTTTAGGGGGAAAGTTTGCAGCTTTTTGGAACGTAACACTTCTCAGTCTCTCAGACCGGAGCTTTTAAAATCCATGAATGTGACAACCTGGTGCTTTATAAAGATTTATAATCGCCAGACAAACACCAGACTGTGTGTTTATCCTCATGTGCAAGCTTTGATTTCCACTGTAGCCAAGCTAATTAGCTGTTATTGCTAATCTCCAGCTGCTTTCTGCAGCACTTACAAGGCAATTAGTGTGCCTCTTCTCATTTCACTGTAACTTAGTAAAGAGTGTTGAGGCTCATGCTTCAGGCCTGTCACTACCTCAGACTGTGTCGACAAGAAATGTTTGGTTGGTAGCAGCAACAGCAACTGACCTCTGGGACTTTTTACGTCTGTGCACACAAAAGTAAAACAAACAGGGGAACCAGCCAGATCCAGCAAACGAAATAATCGAGTTTTAATGTAATGGTGATTCTGGCTACACTGCCATATTCTCAAACGATGAACCAAACAAAACGAAACCTGAGGGAAACCATTTGATGATCCGAACACACATAACTTCTGCCAGTGACATTATTAAGAGGTGGTGAAAGACTGTTTCCTGAGGTGTCTAAGGTCAGTTTTCTGTTTGCAGTAGGCTGGTTGAAAATTTTACTTGAACATGCAAACTTCACTTCAGATTAACTAGTAACATGTCATACAGTGCGCGTTCAGTGGGAGGTCACCGTGAGCCTCCTTTATTCCAGTACTAGAGGTAAAATAGTTGCCCTGTGTTTAAAAAGGGAAAAGGTGGCTTTGGGTCGGGACATGAAGGGCTGTAATGTTTCCACTTGTTCTGAGACCAGAGTTATTTTTCCTGGGAGACTCTCTTACATACAGCACGTTGGAGGAGGAACTGGATTTATGACTTGATTTGGACTGTTGTTGTGCATCATGTGCAACATTTTTATGATGGAGGTCACATTCGGAGTCATGCGAACATGTTTGTGCAACAAGTCGAACGCAGAAAGAGAAACAGTGCAGAAGTTCGTAAATATTCTGTTCGTCTGCCACAAATGTTGTAAAAACAAATCCCAATGTTACTACATGACATCACTGTGAAATAGGACAATTAATCAGCGCAACACAATGTTAGAGTAAAAGAAAAGTGAGTCTTAGGTAAAGTTGTAAGAAATACTTTAGATGTTTATTATCTTGACTTTAATATGGTGCTTTACTTTGTTTCACGTCAGGAAAATTTAATGCAGTGGTTTTAGGGACGTTTGCAATTGTCTCATCGCAATTTCTTTCTTGTTTGTTTAAGGAAAGAAATCTGGATTTTGGACAAACAGAACATTACAGGGGCTGTTAAGACCGACTGTAATCTCCCACAGACTTTCTCATGTATCAGCTCGCCTTTTCTTTCTTTCTTTTCAGAGGTGGGATTAACAGCAAGTGTTGACTTCAGGAAATATGACATTAACAGCCATGAAGGCAAAGGTCAAAGTTCATTATCCCGCACAGAGGATGTGATGTAAACGATCCTCATGCTTTTAAACCACCACGTTCCTGTGACGGTTCTGAGAATCTGTTTGACTCATAGCTTCATCGTCTGAATCACCCTCGTCTCCCATGTTCCCCAAACTAAGTCTCTCCGTACTAGAACCATTTGTTGTTTGTCTGCTGTTGTTTCAGCGGTTTAGTCTCAACGTGCTGCACGTTTTGATGCAGTTTCTGTAGAAGAGGTGGAGCAGGGTGAGACTTAATATGGAGTTGATGTGAGGAGTTTTTTTAGGTTTACTTTATGTGGCTGGTATTTGTCTTAGACGCCAGGGGATTTCCATCAGCTGGCAAAGAGAGGAGTGAAGAGGAAAAATGTCCTTTGTCTGATATGTCATGGTTTAATTACAGAAAACTTCAATTTACAGTAACTTTCCTAGTTTCCTCCTATGGCCTAAAACACCAGGGGTGGCCCTCCACACTGTGGTTTTACTGGTCAGAACCATAACAAGCTGCTAAAACCTAAAGAGAATTTAATGTGATGGACTCGGGTGGAGAATTATAGTGTTTATTAAAAAGAGTCTTCATAAACCGAGGCCATGAATGTAGTCAGGATATAAACTGTTGGCTGAAAAACGTAGCAGCTCCTACGTGTGTTGTAGAGGACAGTAGACTGAAGCTCAGTCGTTGTGTTGTGTTGTGTTGTGTTGTGCTGTGTGTGGCTGGATGCACAGTTCGGATCAGTGGCACATGTGAAGTCTGACCCGCTGTGATGAGCTGTTTGGTTTGGCGATGCCGCTGCAGGAAATCATACATCTGTCATTAAACTCACTTTTCAGTCTGTTCCAACAGCAACATGGTAAATTTTGTTGAAAAGTTAAATGTTTTTTTCCACATTTATGTTTCAGTATCAATACGGTTGGAATCAATTTTCAACAGGAAGCAAATTATAATTACATTTTAAAATATGCACCGACACATTTGATCTTCAAATCACCAAAATTATATTTCCTAAGATCCTCTCATTCTGCAGCTACTGGTGTAAAACCCAAATGCCCTCATCCTGAAGCCAGAACTAAATGAAAGTAGATGTTGCTGCACATATTCTTTCATTCACGACGCGTTTGAGCACAAAAACAATAACTGACATCCGTGAGAAGCAACAGGACCTGCTCACAATCAGTCAGATGCACCTTGTTTCATCGGTGTTTCGAAAAAAATACCACAACAAATAAGTTTTAAAAGCATATATCAACATATCCAGACATGCAATAAACACACAGAAACAACAGTTACAGAACATTTTTCATGCACCTGCAGTGTCGGTGTGGATTATGTTATTCTGCTGTAGACAAAGACAGTTGATTTTAGTGGTTTATTTAACACACTGTGATCCCTCTGATCTGTGAGTGCACTGCAATGCAGCGACACGTACGCTGATCCCTCAGTTTGCTTAGTAGGTCACAAGTTAAACTAACACATGCACACGTGCGCACACGCACACACACACACACACACACACACACACACACACACACACACACACACACACACACACACACACAC
>JAUYWH010000012.1:1072136-1186567 GCA_034779795.1 Ctenopoma multispine | reverse complement strand
CACACACACACACACACACACACACACACACACACACACACACACACACACACACACACACACACACACACAGCATTTCCACATTCTGCACCTTCAGTGTTTTCAGTCTGACTCGTGCAGATGTGTCTGGGCTCCTACAGTCGTACCAGTCTGAGTCGAGTCTCGGTCAGCGTGTCCCACGCCCCGGCCTGTTTATATAAGACGCTGCAGTCCATCCTCCCACCACGTCCTCTGCTGCCCCCTCCTCCAACCCCATCAGTGTGTTTATTATGGTTAGTGAAGATCTCTGGTGCCTTCAGACAGTGAACTTAAAGGAACGGTTCAGAGCAACTTTCACTGTTGAGGTTCACGTTCTTCCAAATAAAACAGTCACACAGGGACCGCAGTCTCAGAATAAAGTCACCCAAGCTCAGAATTCACATTTACTGTAAAAAATGTTTATGGAGAATAACTTGAGTTTGTGTTGGACCGATTGATATATCATGTGGAGTGTTTGGAAAATGATGGGATCCACCTCTGTTCCAGTTTTCCACATCCCAATGTGAACTGTGCAGCTGTACAATTAAGCAATTTATATAACTAGTATATTCAGAAACCGATCTCTGTGGTTAACTACATCTAGTGTAGCTCGGGAACATTTGATTATATTTTGATTGAGTGATATGATCAGAAGCTTCAGTAGTACTGTGAGGAGCTAGTGGTAAGATTGTTTTGGCCAGAACCAAAAGCACCTGAACTGTTCTGTGACCGTGCCTCATTTGAAGAAAGAACTGTCGATCATCTGTTACCAGATCCACGGTTTATGCAGTCAATTGATGAGACATGAATGAATATATTTGATGTAACGGTGATGCAGTCGCACGTCTTTTGCAGCAGTTGTTTTATCCAAAATTATGGATAATATTCCAAAGGCAAAAAGGATTTTGTGTCGTCTGACAGCACTGACTCATAATGCGGTTACATTTATTTTGTAGAGTGCAACATGGACATTTTGTGACACTGTGACTGCTCCTCATGTTAAAATCTGCAGCCTGCGGAGGCTCGACTACCCAAGTGCCTGTGTGCTGAACCAAGACAAACCTGGGACCTGCCCCTAAACCTCAGAGGCCACCACTCAGGGGGCGGAGAACTAATTTGCAGTCTGGTAGACCAGGAAAGAAGGGATAGCACATAGAGAAAAAGAAAAAGAGGTGGGGGAGTTTTGGCTTAATCCTCTAAAACATCCATATATCGCTCCCAACCGCTCACTCCCCACAGTTGTAAATCTCCAGGAATGTAGCCTGTTGTTTTTGGAATCAGTGCAAGCAAACCTTAATGGCTCTGAGAGATTGATGTCTGCAGACGTTGCCTAAAGCTTGCGGTTGCATATTTCAGTGCTGGGACAGCTTCAGTCAACCAGCGATATTTGGTAAAATGCAGAAAAACCGCACTTTCATCCTCGGGCCTGGTGAGTAGTGAGAACCCAAACACCATTTGCTTTAACACGAGGGCCGACGATTCAGTGGAACTAGATTCAGCTACAGATGCTCACACTCTTACTTCCTGATTTATAGATTTTCTATTATTTTTTTCTCTGTCTTCATTTCTACTAAGATGATTAGTATTCTCTTGACTTTCTGTCCTAATATAAGAAGGTTCTCTATAGGCCATAAGATGCTTGTGGTCCTTGGGTCACGTGGATCCATTTCTAAGGCATGTTTTAAATTCCTTGTTAGGCGTTTAAAAGTGTAAAGCTTCCGCCATTGAGTATATTTCCTGCAGACTTCTTTTTATTTTTCCGATGCTTCTGCAGTGCTTGTGGTTCATCTGGGATATCTAGGCCACGATTTCACAACTCCTCCTAATGACTGTTCTCCAAACAACCAACAACTAAAGAGACACTATTTTTAAAGCAGATTTTTATCCACTAATCTATCTCCCACCTATAAATAGTCAACATATAATGAAAAACGTTTCTGTTTTGGTTCAGTATCTAATCTTTAGGTTTCTTAGAGCAGCCTTTTTCCCTGAGTGAAACTTTAGATAAAACAGGATGAGGGCATCTTGGAAAGTCATCAAGCTAAATGTTTACAAAGAGCCACAGAAAAGTGTGTGTGTGTGCGGAAATCTCATTAGATGACTGTGTATGCAGGAGGCTCACATATAGGCTCTCATGTGGAAACAGCATTTCAGAGAGTTACCGTGATTACTGGAAAACTGCACTGTGCTCAGGGGCCGTGCTCGGGGGCCACACTGAGCAAAACCATCAGAATCAGCCTTCGTTTCTTTTGTGTCACTTTGTTGTTGTTGTTAAATTCTGATGAGTTTTGTGATGTGCTTTTGCTAGTTCATGATCTGGACTCAAACAAAGCTGATGAGAAATGGTTATGGTTGAAGATTCAGTTTCCTGCAGCGCTGGAGGAGAAAGGGGAGACTAGGGGAGCGCCATGGCATGCAGATCATGAATAGGCAGAAATAACTGGATAAACCTGGAGCAGGAGTAAGATCTGGGTATAGTATGGGTAAGTATATTAACAGCCGTCTATCGTTGGGCTATGTCACCAAAAAACTGACCATCTTCTCTTCTTCTGCTGCCCTTATCTAACCCCTTGCATGTTGCATTGGTCTGAGGAGCCTCCCTTCTACTCCCCCAGCGAAGCCTTATGTCTGATGAATTTCATTTCATTAACATCCAGCCTGGGTGTGCAGTGCAGTTAGTGTGCTGTGATATATTTTATTACGTCATAACATAGCACCTTTCTGTCAGTTTCAGGAGTGTGGATCTTGTTAACGACTAAATAACACGTTTCTGTCACATTTGGTGGTTTTTAGCAGCACACTGCAGCCATGCAGTCTCAGCTGACAGTAAAATGGCAGTAGTTTGTGTGTAGAAAGGATTTTGTGTTGTAGCAAGCCTGTGCTAATGTCAGGGGGGTATTTTTCTGCTCCTGCCTCCGTGGGCAGGGCCTCATTTAGGCAGCACAGAGGCAGGAAAAGAGAAAAGAACTGCTGCCCCCTCTCCTCCTCTTTCTTCTTCTTCTTCTCAGGAAGATTAGTGGCCGTCCTTTTGGAGTAGGAGGTGCACGCTGAGCCCTTTTCGCTCGCATTTTTCTCTGCCAGTGGGCCTGACCCCCTGAGTGCTCCCTGTGCAGCTTGCTAGCTTGTGGTGGGGGCCTGCGCATCCAGCCACCATCAATTACTCACTATCCGCTCGCCCCCACTTTGCCGGCCCGATAAAGAAATCTTTCCTTATCACTAACACACCTCTCTTAAAATACTATTTACACAGCCGGGCCTCCGTCTCCATTCATCTAAATCAGAGGCTTTTGTCCAGAGCTCAGGATTCATCACAATCAGACTAATCCCACTGTTTCTAATGTGAAGCCTGGTCACCAATCTCTCAGCTCCAGTTTGACTCACTGCCTGGATGAGACCTGAGGCATATGTCATTGTTTGCTTTACGCCAAAGCACCTTGAAGAAAGCTTGTTATTTACAGGGCTGACCAGTGGAATTCACGGCCTAAACCCTGTCAAATCTCTACTGCACACTGCAAGTAATACACTGGGACACTTCAGCAAGACGTCTAGACCTGAGAAAAGCGCCGTCTTGTCACAAATCGTCAGTTATTAATACTGCAGTTATTAAAAAAATTATCTTTATTTGTTCACGGATATTTTCTGTAGATGTCACCTTTCACACTCCTCTGATGTTATTATGGTGAAAATATGATGAATCTATTTAAACATTTAAAATAATTTTATAGTTTATGTAATATTAACATTTTAGACTAAAGCAAATATCACTGTGAACTTTTACACATACACAATGTAAACTGCACCTGATATTAAAATAAATAAAATGTGCAGATTACTACAGTCATTCTGTACAACAGGGCTGGGTAGGATTGATCTTTATCCATTTACTGTGCAACGGAAATAAAATGATCCAATCACAATATGATTCTCCAACAAGTTGATAAATAGAAATATTGACAGTTACCCTGCCTTTGTGCTCAGTATTTCACTTGAGCCATTAACCCTCAGTTAGGGCACCAACATACAATTATTTCTATTATTGATTAAGCTTTCAATTAAAATGAAAAAAAAAAAAAACAAGTTTTCAGAGCCAATGATATTCAAATGTATTTTTTGACCAACAGAATCAAACTGACAGAAAATTAATCTGCAGCAACAATCTACTGAATGTTGAACTGGCTGCACTCGACTTGAAAAGTACAGCGCTCCTCCTCCTCCTTCTTTCCTAAAAAATATTCTCACGTGTGATTTTTGCCCGACAGGAGAGATATACTAAGCCTGTTTAGGTCTTCCGCCCCCTCAACCCCCCACCCCGCGTGCCCTGGGGCAGCCTAGGAGGAGCTAAGTACTTAGGGTCTCTCCCTGTGGACCAGCCAGACTCAGCAGAAAGACCTGGGAGGCTGCAGGAAAGGAATGGAGGGAGGAACTGAGGGAGGGAGTTGTGAGCGCTGAGCGCGGCACATCAATCTCCCTCTCAAATGACAAACTCACTCTCAGCAAGATGTATGTCATGAGCCACCAAAGCCAGTTAATCAAATCATTAGCGGCACCCAGTAGTTTCCTCTGGCCTAGTTTACAGACAGAGAGAGGAGAGAAAAATACACAGCGAGCTCTGGCTCAGACCTCAGACAACTCAGCTTCCTCTGAAATAGTCACTAAAAAGAAGTGTTTTTTTCTGGAGCTTCCGATCACATCACATGGTTCTCATCAGCACATTGTTGCTGTTGTAAAAAAGATATTCACATTAAATGGCTTCTAGTCCATATTGGACAAGACTAGTCGAGGTTCAAATTCCAGGTGTGACCTCAGTAGGTGAAGATCATAACTGAAAGCTCCAGAACAGCCACTAAAGGGACCTTAAGGTGATATTGTTTTTTCACTGCTGTTTTCAAGATCAACAATGAACATTAACCTGGAGACAAAATGGATGAGACGCCCTTAAGTGCTCATAGAAGACGGACATTTGTTTTATTTTATTTGTTTAAGAAAAAAAATCTTTTGTTGAATCTTCTTGAAAGTTGTCTCAACTAGAAAGAGAGATTTCACCTTTAAAAGCTTCAAATTGTCCAAACTGGATGAATATCAAGAGTTCAGGCGAGATTATTTTCTTTGCTCTGAAACTCTGGATGGATTTCTCAAAAGGCAATAACTCTAAATTTAACCAACACAACAGAAATTAGATGTGAATTTAGACATTTATAAAAAGAGGGAAATCTTTATCCCTAACACAGGGCGACTTTTATTTTCAGAGGGCCTGGAAATGACACATACATCAATAAAGCTTGGTGGATTCTGTCATTTTCCTGCTTTTCTCACCAGTATTCTCACTCTAAATACGTTTGGTTATTACGAACGGATTTGAAATCATAAAGGTTCCTGAGATGGCCTGAATGTGCACGCTGTAGCTCGGCCTGTGTAAGTAGACAGATGCACGCTGTCAGAGGAAATATAAGCGCTCATTTGAATCTATTAACTGGGCAGCAGAGCGCCGGGCTCGGCCAGGAGAGGAGAGGCCCAACAAACCTGGCGCTGCTGGGGCCGACTCTTGCTAAATGACTCTGAACTCGGGTCCAGAAGTCACAGTGTGAGAGTTTTTTATTTTATTTTACAGCCTCAGCCACTGCAGGAAATAAATTTAATTCATGTAGGGGGTCGGAGCTCATCCCACAGTGGACGAAACAGGAAGACGAGTGATAGGTTTGTTCATCAAAAAGGAGCAGATAGGAGCGTCTGGAGCACCTGGGTCCTTTCTAATTGACTTGGAGCGCGGCAAATTCACTTTTTAAACAAAGCGACTCTCACTTGAGCTTCATTATATGCGCACCCCATTTCCATAGGCCTCTGGGAACAGGACCTGGGCTGCTCACATAAAATAAATGACCGCTCCATGATAAATGGTTCTATTAGCAATCCAGATTGTTAAACTGTGATATAACAGATCGGATAGGGGCGCAGGGGCCCATTCATTTTCCTCCCTTCTGCACACATGCACCGCTGTAAATAGCTTGTTTTTATGTGTAAATAACATATTAAAACTCGGCATTAGCCATGTCCTTTGATAGAGAGGAAATTGTTCTAAATAAATAACACAAGACGGGAATATAAAACAGGGCGGGCTGTTATATAGCATACTGGGCATGGCTTAGGTGACAGGAATTCTGCAGCCAACAGTAAAACATACACTGACAATAAAAGCTGCCCCGAACTGCAGCAGTATATTAGAATTTCCTGTTTGGGAATAAGCTCTCAGGTTCAAGGACCTTGTCTCATCTGCCTCCCTCTCATGCTGCATATTCACTTATCAGGAGCTGGCAACAGGAATAATAACGCATATTACCGCAATAAGTAATTGCTCTGTCTCGACGTGGTGGCGGACAGGTTTGGTTTTTAGCACCGAGACTCGAGCCTCTTCGCCGATATCTGATTGGTTGAGACGGGAGCGGGCGGGCGGCCGTGAATCGGTGCTTGTTGTTTATTTAAGATTAAAATATGGGGCTCTTCCACAGAGCTGATAGAGAGGAAGAATTATGGAGGGAATTTTTATTTTAGGTGTGAGAAGATTAAAAACTCTTTATAAATATACAATAGAGGTGAAGTTCAGCTGAGGTTAGGTTTAGGGTCAAAGGACTGAGTGTTGTGAAATGAGTAAGTTTTATTCTTTTATTTTTGTTTTTTTTTCAGTGGAGCTCCCGTTTCATTGTCAACAGGGGGTTTATTTGCAGCTTCAGCTCAAAACAAACTCCACTCTCAAAATATAACTACGTGTGTTCCATTGTATTCTCAAAATATTAATATAATACTCACTGCATGCAAATCTTCAGTTCATCTCATCATCACAGATCAAAGATCAGCTGTGATTGGGATTTGTGTCTTGGTGACTGATTTGTCTGCACAAAGCAAATTTTTGTCCTCTTTTTATGTTGTTGACCAGTACACATCTCTGTGAAATGAGACAGATGTCAACTGAGAGAGGATAAGCCACACAAGTGGGAAGACATCCTGGATAGAATCTGGGTTTTTTGGAAAGTGGTCAAAACATGTGATCACTAAAGCGTCCTGAGAGCTGTGCTTTTAAACCAATGGAGGGAAAGAGCCGACGCGCCGCTTTGTTCAAATATTGAAGATCGTGTAAAGAAATAGAGCAGCGTGCATGCCAACTCCACATGTAAAACTGTCCTACATTGATATTCTCTTATCAACAATTAATGTTTGATTTCTTCATCATGGCAGGCCACCAAGTTCTGTCACCAATTCACTGACTGTATTTCCATTTCAAAGGTGGCCTGTCACTCTGCATCCATGTCACTCTCTCAGACACTGTGCTGCTCCACGGGCCTTTTTTTCCCAGTAATTTATCTCTTTTATACTCTGGAGGTAAGAACGAGGTCTTTTAACCTCATTATACTGAGCTTTCATCACACGTTCTCCATCCCTGCTGCCGCTCATGTCATCCTCACCTCCACAAAAATACCTCAGCAGGCCTGTCGTGTAGATTAAATGTGGGTTAGTGCTTCGACAAGTCAAGCTACAGTACTGTAACACTGCTTTCTCATTTTATTGCTGCTCATTCTGAGCTGTAGATGATTTTTTCAAAGGTTTAGAGGAAACTGGTGGTGTTGAAGTGACATCAAGAAGAAACTACAGTACATGTTAAAGGTAACGTCTTCGCATTTACACTCTGTACAGCTCCAGAGACACGTTTCATAAATTGGTCAAACAAACCTAAAGGATAAACCTGATGGGTGATAACGGAAGACATTCTGCAGTGTTTCAGTGCATCTTTTATTGCCACAGATTGTGGTTTAAAGAAGTGAAATTTATTTGGTTGCAACAGAAGACAAACTCCATTAACTTCATTTATCTTATGAAAGATTCAGATTTCTTACATATCTTAAATCTGGGTTATTCTATAGTGATGTTGCCAAGTTCCCAGACTTATTAGTTACTTTACTAGAAAATAAAAAAAGAATTAATCCGTAAATCCAATTAGTTTTCTGGTGAAATTCCCACTTTTGGGCTTAGTTTCCAGCTTTGTTTCCTTCTTAATCAATTAATGAGTGTTTCTTCATAGTGGCAGGCCACCAAGTCCTTCATTAATGCATAAAAATGTCACTAAATCACACGTTTAATTTTCATTTCAAAGGCAGCCCATCAATCAGCATCTTTGTCAATCTCTGAAGCTCCATGTCGTCCTCAAGCTCCCCCAACCCCACTCCTTTTTTTTCCTTTTTTGCTTTATACTCTGGAGGTAAGAACAAGGTCTTTCAGGCTCATTATGCCAAGCTTTCATCACACATTCACTGACATCTTTAAAACATGTATTCTCTCTTTCTGCCTGTCCCTCCCCGGCATGAGAGGATCTGTGCTACTCTTCATTTAGTTCAACAACACAAACACTCGTTCTCACCTGCCCCGACCCCCCTCCCTTCTCTTGTCATGTTATCTATTCATCAACGTTTACAGGCTGAAATGGTGCCACGCTCCTCGACTGTACAAACCAGGCCTTGATGCTGGGGCGATGCGCATTAATGATGCTCTTTCAAGGCGGAGGTATATTTAGGATTCTTATCAGACATCTACTGTAAGTCACCTCTGACTGCTGCTGGTACCTTATCAAACCCAAAGAGAGCCACGAGCATCGGCTCCCAAGATGACACTTTATCTTTGAAATGCATATTTCATTGGTCATGTTCGTTCCCCCTTTGCCCTCTGGCTGAGCACCTGCAAGACCTCAACTCATTCAGATACACAGCACACAGAGGTCCGGAAGGCATCTGGGCGCAAAACTCAGATCCAGTATATATTCGGAGAAAGTTTTAAAAAGCGTGTTACCTCTCGACTCTGAGGGTGAGGGTTTCTTTGGGAGGTCGTCAAAACTGCTGCCGTCCATTTTGTCCTTTTTCTCAGCCGTTCTTGACGCAGATGTCTCCATGGTCTCTGAAAGAAAAGGAACACAAAAGGAGCTGTTAATGCCAAACAAGTGGAGTACACTGAGAAGGGCCATGCCAAGGAAAGGAAATGTTAATTCAGGATGAGTACACTCAGGAATCACTCAAGACACTTTCCACAAGCACTCAGGGTACTTGGATGTTACTGCTCAAGAGCTTTAATGAAAAGGCTCAAGTGGAGTGTGATCTGAATGAGATAGATACCAACAGAATAGTTGGTGTCTTTTTAGCCCAAAACAGTTGAGTGTGACAATTGAGCCCTGACTTTGGAAAAACCAACTTGACCAAAAGGTTTGCCTACACTTCTTACCTTACACTACTTGACAGGCCAATCTTTAGTTGTATATGAGGAAGGCTGCTAGATTGTGACTGAAATCGATATTCCAGGATATATTTACTCAGATTAACCAGTGTGCCATGTCTCAAAGTTAGAACCCTGCACTGTTGGTCCATTCATAATAAATGAACAACACTAGTGTGATGTGCTCTGTGCCTGTCTTGGCACACACAGTGCTCCGTCACTTGTTTATCTATCCTGAACCCCTGCCATTCACAACTCAATTTACTTTCTGGCAACAGGGACGTGGGGGTTGGTGCAGGGGTGTTGGGGGTTAAAGGGGATGGGGGTGAGGAGGTGGGGCTCTTAGAATAGAATAGAATAGAATAGCTCACATGTCATCAGAGTTTATTTGACTATTGACCTTTCCACCACTGCTATTCAGACAGACTTTGTGGCTCGAACAGTTAGAACAATACCACTCTATCTTTAAAGCTGGAACTGAACTGAGGAGGACTTTAAAGCTGCTTGAACTGGATCCCTGAACTTCTCCGGACTATACCCAAGTGACCAGCATGTGAGAACGCAAATGTCCAAGTCAGTTAGCTTGAAGATTACCTGCATATTATCCTGCGGGCTCCCTACTACAAAGTCCACTCACTGTACAAAGTGAGCTAGTCTGCATTTCCTTTCAGTTAAGCTGATCAGCACAACACGATGATGCAGATGATAAGGAAACTTACCATTAAGTAATCAAACAGATAAAGGTAATGAAATATCAAGTCAAACAGGGCAGTGAGGGTAGATGTGTAACTTAAGATTAATACACAAGATTCCTTGTCAGGAATTTAAAATAACTCTACCCCAGTTGCAGTAACTGAGTTTCTTGTTCACATGACAATTAAAAATTCACTATGCAGGAGTAAGTGGGTTACTTAAGTGCATGTAAACAGCCAGTGCCTTTACGTGACTTATGCTCGCTCATAAAATTCACAATTTAGACTTTTTATTGCATTTCCTTGGAAACTTTGACTGAAAATAACTGTTAACTGAGTCATTGGCACTTTCAGGAACCAGACCTGTGACCTTCTGTTTAGGGCACAGCCCCCGTTACACCACTGCCTAGCCACCCGACCATTGTAGGTCACACACTTCGAACGAACCAACAGTTCACTGAGTTTGTAAATTACCAAACCGAGTTTACAGCCTCTTCTGCAGCAAAGTTTCTGACTGACAGCTCGGCCTGGTGTCTTTATTGCTGCAGATGAATGTGTAACAGGTGTGAGAGGCCGGGAGTGAAGCCTCATGGGAAGCCCCTCGCCACACACACACACACACACACACACGCACGCACACAAATCTCCTTTAGTTGAGGTGATATATGAGGCACATAATGGCAGTCTTTCACACTTGCAATCCTCTGATCTATCCTCGCAAATCATTATTAGTCAGGCTTAACATTTGTGTTCACACATTTAGCAGCTTAGTGACTGGTGTTAAGACTGTAGCCTGAAGAAAAAGTACAGTATGAGACACTGCTTGTCCTCTGATACACGTCCACAACAACGTTAATTTGTGATTATTTTGCTTTTGTGGCTTTTCAGTTGTATTTTGGACTATCTATGTTGCATCATTTTCGGTCAACAGTACTCTTTTATTTATGGATACCAGTTGCCTATTTATTTATGTATTTTTCAGCACTATCTGTGGTTGTACTATATGTAGTACTACGGTGTCTTTTAAAAAAGAACTATACTAGATGTCCTATGTATGTGTGCAACTATACCTGTGCAACTTGACTCTTGGCATTAAATTTATGAAAGGAGTTCAATTGAACTTGCTAATTCTCTCTCTTATGAAATAAATATATATATAATAACACATATATTGGTTAAATGTTGTTTCTTAAAGCAAGTTTGTTTTAATTGCTGTTAGCACATAAGAGCTACTGTTAGTTAAAAGCTTGTCAGTATAAATAAAGATATAAAGTAAATGACTACTACACACTGTAATTAATACATACTGGTCAGCTTGTTGATATTTATTTATTTGAGAGTTAGCTTAGTGTGCAGCGCTAAGGATTTTTTTGTTGCTAAACTTGCAGTTGAGCCTACTGGTCACTTTTTAAAAACATTTTTAAAACACTGTAGTTCGGGTGAGTGGAAATAAATCTTATTACCTTTATAAAATACAACCTGCTTAAGTAAATTAGCAAATAGGGTAATGGAGAGTTAGACAGTTAGCCAACTTATCCTTTGGCATGAATGTAAGCGTTAGCCCTTAGTGGCTGATTTAGCAAACTGATTAGCAAGTTCTTCTTTAGATCTAGTATTAGTTAGGATGTTGTACAGTCTAAGCTGTTGTAATGTGTGTCTGAATTGGTGAGTGTCTTTTGCTCTGAAGTTTATAGTTAAGAGTATAAACTTAATTTTACTAGTTTAAGACTGGTAGTAAAGTAAGGTTAGCTAGAAGTTAACCTAGCAACGTTTTATCTTGTTAGCTTAGTCACAAAGGGCCGGAGACATGGTGACACAGGCGAATGGCTGCTCTAAACCAGTAAATTTACTTGTAGGAGTCACTAACAACCAGGTTAGAAGCTCAATAGCTCAGTTAGTGGTGTAATTAACCATCACCTCCCACTGTTGACTGTAGGCTCCTTTTGAAAAGGCTCACAGTGATTCATTTGACTATAATGGCCAACAAAGAGATCCTTACAATAAGGTTATTGAAAGGAACTTCAGAGTAACCCTCACTCCCCCTTCTCTGCCAAGTCATTGTGCTGAAATCAATGACTGTTTGTTCTGCCGATTCATCCTTTCCCTTTACTTAAGTGAATATTTGTCTATTTTAAATCAATGAGATGAACATAAACTCACACTGCTTTTCATTAGTAAGATTACTGCTGTTTATGCATAAATTAAAGTAGTGCTTGTTCTTTCTGCATGAATGTCACATATACAGTTCTCTTGCTTTGCAGAGACTGCAGGGAGGCTGTTGATGCAGCATGCTGACTTCACCCTGAAAATATGAAAGTAAGTCACTGAAAAATAAAACCTTCGACTTAACTAAGGGCCCACAAACACTCACAGACACACATCATCTGTATTAGTCCTGTAGAGGGCCACAGCCTGCAGTGAGAGGGTTTTCCCTGCGTCAGGAAAACAAATGTCTCTGCCTTCTAGGTGTAGCTGGCTTACAAGAGTACAGTTTGGCTCATCACTGAATATTACCAGCAGCCAGTGTCCCCCTGAATTATTAGAGCAGCTCTTGTCAGCCAAACAAATGACTCTGTCGAAACTCAAAAGGTCACAGCATACCAAAGTAAAATCACAGAGCTTGCAGTCAATTCTTCTGCACGGCATCTCTTTCGAAGGGCCACTTGCTGGAATTTATGGTTGGGCCCCTATACCTATTCTACTTTGAATAATAGCTATCCCATAAAAGAAGCCCAGGTCAGTGGCGAGTCTAAAATAGAATACGGCTTCAACCAAATGGGGTTGTTGTTTATTGTGCCAGAAGCGAATGCACAAATAGAGGCTAAAAGTGACATTTGAATTTATACCGACTTCCCACACTTATTCCTCTTAACTTCAAGAGAAGCAATGAGACCTAAAATCACCAAACTGAAAGCTGAAAACAGAGCACAAGGGAGAGAGGTAGTATTCCCATGAGGCTAAATATGATAAATCCTCTTGTGTGTGATTTTATTATTTGTTTCACCAGTTGTCCTTTAGCTGATCATAAACAAGAGGACACAGATGGGACAGAGAGGTGAGGAAATGCGCGGAGGATATTATCCTAACCCTACATTTTCTCTAAGAGACTCAGAAAAAAAAAGTCTGTCAGTGTTAGCAGCTTCACACCCCTTCAGCCTGGATGTTCAATATCCTGTGGCTGATCTCCTCCTGCCCTCACCAACAGCAAACAGATGTGGCGGCTGACTTCAGAGGAGAAATCCCCGCTGCAGGAGGATTCAGCTCAGCTCTTTGACCGGACTGAATGAATGAACACCTCCCACCTGTGTGCCACAGCAGAGTCTGACTGCATTCTTTAGTGCAGCAGCAGTGCTTTAAGTTAGCTTCTTGTCATAACCCAAAGATGTTTTATTTCATACTGCACATAAACAATGACTGTAACAGTGTTTTAAGTGGTTAACCAGATCAGCAGGAAACAATCCTCAGTCATGAAATCGTTAAAAACACATCACATCCTCCTTAATTTAGTCTGATAAATAAGAGGATTTGTAGCATTTTCTACTTATTCTATTCTGTGGAGCTTCGAAAAGGAATTTTATTCACTATTTTCACTGTTTTCTGATATAAATCTTCAAAGTGAATAAAAACTACTACTGCTAATGCTGCAGCTCACTCACTTACTTTTTTGGTCTATAGATAAGAGTTAACATTGTAAGTGAAGGAATAAGGTTTGTTTACGTGGCCTAATCCTGATGCTTAAATATTAAACATCTGTCAAACAGAGTAACAGTTAATATGTTTTAGTTCTATCTGTGTTGTTTGTTTTCTCACATAATACAGCTGCAAAATGCAAACTGTGTAAACCCACAGATTAAGACCAGGAAAGCAGTTTAAATCTGCTCACGAGCAGAAAATATTACTGCTTATTTATGATAAACTGCTGACGTTCAGGAGCAGTTTCCAGTTACCTGCTGAACAGCCCTGGAAAAGACCCTCGAATGGAGGCTCCTCTGTTAGACATGAGGAGAGGTTTGATTCATACAGTGTCATAAAGAATATTGTCAAACTCCTGTTCTCACTTCTGACTTCTCACTAAGAGATTACATGCTACAGCTTCCTGAAGTCCTGTCACATGTGTCTCCCCAGCTCTGCATGCTGATGGCGCGAGGTTCACACTGATCACTGAGGCCGACTGACAGCTTTGATCCCTGACCCTCGGCCAAATGGAGCTGGAGCTGAAGCTCGGCCACTCGCTGTTTTACAGCCACAGTTTGGACCAATGACTTCCTGGACTCTGTTAGTACAACACCTAAAGTAAGTTTTTCTTCTTAAACTTTATACATCCAGTGAAGGTTTTGTCCCTTTTTCACCAGCATGCTGCAGCACACACACGGTCTGATTTAATGATTCAGTTCCTACAAAATAATCAGTAATATCAGTAATAAAAGTGTGTGGCCCCTGAACAATTTGTTCACAACAAAATGCCAAACTAAAGCTCTTAGTGTTAGATCGTCTGGGTAGTGGCTTCTTCAGGGACTAAAATGAACTTGTGGACTGTTTTCTGGATGGATTTAAGTTGTTTGTCTGTTTCCTCATCAGATCTATGTTGCATTTGCCGCTTATTTAGCGCAATATAATCATAAAACATCACCTCAGTGCCAAGCAGACTTGAAGTGAAGTGACTTACTCAGACTTCAGTTTTGTTGAATGTTTATTGAATGTGTTTAGCAGTAATAACTGCTCAGCATCGTGACATTAACTGTACACCGAGCATCCAGTTTAGCTTTTAAGGGTAGAACAAATACAAATGATCATCGATAGATGAATTATACACAAACGGAAAAATTGCAGCACTTGTTATACTTCAGTTTACCTAAGTAAGGACCTTACGTAGAGTGCATCTTTGTGATCTGAGCAGTGGAAATCCTGCTGATGACCCGTCACTAACAGCAAGTCACAGACCTCCAGGGGCCTCAGGATGAAGTCTGTCCCCGGCCCCTGATGGGTACCCTCCCTTCCTGGAAATCAAAAACGCAGGGCCTCCAGGGCCCGGACAGATTCTTCCTGACCTCATGGTCTGATTGAACTCGCTGAAAGACAAGGATGAGAGGGGGCTGATTGCTAAAAAAGAACACATGGCCCTGCAGGGACACCACATGTTAGAAAAATTTTTAGAAAAAAAAAAAACTCTTTCTCGTTTCTGAGCCTGGATGATGCTTCTGTGGTCTGGCAGCATTTCAGAGCTTGTTTTCACTTTAGCTGCTTGTCATACGAGGAAGAGGCAGAGGCTCTTCATCAAGGAGCAGCCAGTCAGCTTCAGCGCTGCTAGAAGTGGTGATCGAACGCAGTGAAGCTATCAGATCTGGTGATAACCGCTCTGTGATATCCAAACCAGCCCCAGTAAAGGATGGGAGAGATGATCTGTCCCTCCACAGAAAGCAAAACTCTTCTCTGAGATCTGGGATCATTCATTTTCACAACGTGTCAAAATGTCATCGCGGCCGTCTCTCTTCACAGCGTGGGGCCTCCTTCACATCCGCCCTTCACATTCTCACACACACACACACACACACTCAGCGAGCGGCTGTCAGGCCTGATCGTGGCGTTACCACCGTCCCTTCAGGAGTTAATTAACACACGCATCAAAGCCCATCCCAAAGAGCTCTGGGTACGCAGCAAAGAGGAAGAACTACAGGCCCCCAGCGGCCCCTGGACCTTTGATTTCTGATGTCTCTTGGTCTGTGTGAGTGTGTTTCAGTGTGTGTGTGTGTGTGTGTGTGATGCCGTTGCATTAAACACGGCTCTGTTTTCATCATGTTTTAATTGCTGCTGCCTGATAGCTGCTTTCCCCTGCCGGAGGAAATGTCATCTAGCAGAAAAGTCACTTTTCTGGGAGAGAAGTGACCAGAGCAAAACACAAAATACACAAATAATCTGATCCTGTTTTAACTTTTGAACCCGTTTGCCAGTGATTAGCAGGGGTCAGCGAGAAAATCCAACAGTGCGAAACGCTTCCACATAAAACCATAACAGCTGGATAAATTTATAAATGATAGAAAACAGCTACAAATTATTTCATGCAGACAATGGTTGATATTTGTGCCTGAAAAATAATTCTCAAAATTGTCCATCTCTTAATCAATAACTGACTTGATCATTGGCATTTTAAGTGGTAAAAAAAGATAAATATATTATGACAGGTAATAATTTACATTAAGCAGCCACACTAGTCGTGTCTGTAGTGTGCTAAATTTTATTTACTGACTAGTCAATGGACAGAAAACTAATCAGTAATATATTGATGACTGATTCATTGGCATTTTTAACTAAACGTTCACTTCTCAAATGAGAGTATTCGCTGTTTTTTCCTCAGTCATTTTCACAAAGATTTATGCTTTTAATCAGTTTAACTACATAGTTTTTGGGCCCAAATTTGAACCTGTAGGTTATAACAGAGAAGGAAGACTGAGCTCTAATAACGTACGAGAGCTTCTGTCATCTGTCATCGCTCTGCTTGTTCCTAAATATTTAATTTGTGTGTTTAAGCAGGTTTAGAGGTTTTGGTTGTAAATGCTTAAAGATGCAGGGAGCCTTTCCCCTCAGGGTTTGGTGGATTTACTTTCCTGCTTGTGTAAAGCCACTGATGCCTCTTTTCTCCGCAAAACCCACAAGGAACAACTGCCCCGGGGCCACATGGTGTAATTGGTGTGGACTTGTTGTTTTGTGGGATAAGAGACTTTTGAGTCCTCACAGCGGGGAGTTTTACTCACTTCCAATTCACATTTATCGCACCCTGCAACCGCCTGCATGCCAGCCTCCTTTCTTTCCCTCTCTTTTCTGCAGCGAATCCGTCATTTGCCTGCGTTTTTCAGTCATTAAACTCTCCACAGATTTGCCGGAGAATCAGAGCGGCAATCAGTACTGACGAGCAAACGGGACGTGGGGGTTGTGGGGAGATGTGTGAAAATGACAGTGAGGAAAGGCGCTCGGGGCAGGATGAAAGTGACATCCCCATCACAGGTTTAGGAAGCCCCCATGTCATCCTGAATAATGTGAAGGGCCCCATTATTTCTTCACATCTTTTCACTCCCCCCTGCTCCCTGACTGCTGGAACTCTTCATTGTGCACAATAGCAAATGCACTAAAACTTTTTTTCTGATGCAAATGAATGCAACCAGCCATTCAGCATTAAGAAAATCTACTTGGAGGGAGCTGGAAAGGAGACCTGTGAATTTATTTATTAAACAGGCACCGTTTCTGTTGATTTACTTAGTTGCATTTCTCTTGTTTAACTATTAAAATGTGCTGGTTGTTCCTAATAAGTGATTTAACTTAAATGTGTGTGGCCTTTTGCTGCTGTGCAGAGCTGCAGAAAAATACTTCAGTAATCGATGAAAGTCTTTAATTTTAATGTGAACTCTTCCTTCCTTCCTCTATAAAATAGCTATTTAAAATAATTTAAAGAGTAAAACTCAAGACAAAATAGGGAGGATAAAGGGATAATTTACCTTATTCTGCAGGCTGGTTTAGAGCATCTTAAATATCAGGTTTCAAATAGCTGGAATTCCAGGGGCATTGTAAACCTCAAATAACTATTTCTACTCTTTTCTTACATTCGTTAGGTCATAAAAACGCTGTTCTATCACCAAAAAGTATTTTTAATGTGTTGTTTTAAAGTCCGAAATTCACAAAACGATAACTGCAGTACTTTTCTAAAGTAAAGTGAATAAAGAGGATGTTGTTGGAGCACTTAAAAGAGCATTTTAATTTCACAATATGATTCTAATAATTTGGATTCTTGTAGTGACCAGCAGCAGTTTCCACTCTCAGTCTATATGATGACTCCCAAGTGAGCACATGGCCAACACCGACCCAAACTCACCCGTTTTCCGTCCGCACGGCTCGACCTTCCTCTCGGCTCCTCAGCTTCTGTTCCCCTCTTCACTCTTCTTCAAGTCAAACTTTCTTCTTCTTTTCGTCTCAGTGAGGAAGAAACAAAAACACCACGGTGCAGAAATCCCCTGGAAAAAAACCTGAAATCCCAGCAGCAGCACAGCGCGTATTTTGGAAAAGTATTCCCAAAATGAGTCTGCTGCGCCCCGAGCATGGGCACCGAGCAAGAAGGGAAAAAGTTTACTTCTCTGCGTTTGTCCGCATCACGGGTCCATCCAGCGGGAGGAATAGTTTAAAACGACGCAGAAACACCGGCGAAGTGAGTCTGAGACGTGAGGAGACGCAACTTTTCCACCGCTGGCTGCTTCATCCGGATGCTGCGGAGCTCTGGAGACTCCGGGATGCGCCGTTTTTCACCGCGCCCAGCCCTCTCCCTTCACTTTACCTCTTTCCCTCCTTCTCTGACTCCCCCCAGCGCCCTCCTCCTCCCCCTCTCCCCCCGGATTCAGACGGGACGGACGGACCGGACGAACCTTCCCCCGTCATCACCGCTGATAGAAATCTAATTAGAATGATTTTAAAACACTGATCAGGAGTCGAATATTGATCACTGATTTACAATCAAATAATTCTTCACATGTTTAAAGGCTTCAGGGACTAACATCACCCGGGAAAGTCAAAAATATCCTTCATAAACTTTTACAAAGTTATCAGGAGATTTTTCTGGTCGATTATCGCTTATTGATCATCGCCTATTGTAAATATTCACAGTTTGATGATCCTCCTTTGTCTAATTCACTTATAATGCTATAAAACAGTGAACCGCTCTCCTTCGACCAGCCTGTGAAACATCAACGACCTGTTCCGTTCGTTTCCACTGTGTTGTGTGATTAGTCCATTTTATAAAATCTAGCGTCTCATGTCCTCATGTCCAAGGACGTTTTGTTTAATTTATATTTGTTCTGTGATCACAGATGTCTTCATGTCTGAGATGCTGTTGGAGACACGAGAATGGCCACAAAATATTAGACTACAACACGGAAAAAACAAAGACTGTGAATTTTGTGGGATTTGACGTGTGATTTAAGGAGAACTGGGAGAAATATGAATAAAACTTTAAATCTAACACACTCTGAGCACATACAGGAATACAACAGTGTAAACTGTACTTACAGATTATTTTGTTTCTTATTTATCTAAAATTAACTTAAAACTTAAACTTTTCCGGATTGTTCAGTAGTTTAAACCTGTTTTACTCTGTCAGTTTCTAAACCTGTGTTAAGTCCAGTAACAGCACCCTGCTGTGCACCATGGACTCTCATTACACATGAAATCCTGACATCTAGTGGCACCTTTGGTTTTCTACACGTGTGTCTGACCTGTTAAGTCTGAAGACAGTCAGGGAGTCGTTGGTGTCAGTAAAACCTGTGAGATTAGTGACACAGTGCTTACTAAGCAGACACATGAAGAGCGGCGGACGTCAGCATATGCACAAGTCTTTTGTTGTTGGCTGAGAAATGTGGCCTCTGTGTTTTTGTTTTAGTATTAAACATATGTGCACAGCTCTTTGTGGACGATGTAGCTGTTGCTGGCTGCAGTGTGTGACCCTGTGGACTGAGTAACACTGAAGAGGATGATTTTACACGTGTGCTTGTTATATTCCATAATAGGTGTTTGTTAATGTATTTTTATTTAAAATTAATGCACTTCACAAAACTAGTCCTTTTTTCAGTGTACTGACATATTGTAGGTTACTGTTCTAACACCAATGATCAGTCATGAATTAAAATCTGCTGACACTTTCCATTTTTAAGAAGAAATGCCAAATTTATAAAACTAAACTTTGGGGAAATTAGTTAACAAAAAATCACATCTTCATTTCCAGTACGTTTAATGCAACAGAGCAATCGTGTGATTTGAATTTGGTTAATTCACGTTGTAAATATACAGCAGCTTCACTAGAGTTAGAATAATCAGAATATGTGGTTTATGTGTGTTGGAAATAATTTACTATATGAAATATTGCAGTTGAGTGAGACTGTTCACAGAGAAAATCAGAAAAAACCACCTGGATAAAAGCTTCTTTTATCATTTATATCTCTACTTATTGTACATTTTACTCCAACTAGCTACATCGCAGAACATACCAAACATACGATAATGAATATTTGACTTAATTCAGTCAGATTAAATGTAATCTGTTCAATTATTCAACAGTTAAAAAAAAGCTCCATCTCAGTTTTTAGCATTAAAATACTGTTTATCAGTAATTATGATCCTGTATAATACACTTGACCATGATCACTCTCCTGCCTGTTTTCTACTTTTGATTAATTAAATATTAAATACTTAATTATTATTATTATGAATTACTATCATTCAGATACTCTCAGTCCTGAACTGAGTTTTAAATGGTTTTACTTTGAAAGCTACAGCTGAACAAAATAAATAAATAAATAAAATACACAGTACTGTTTTTTAGGTGCAGTTTGGAAGGAGCAAAATGGTCCACTGACACCACCTTCTGGTGTTCTGTGAGAAACACAAAATTACAGGTGAAGCAGATGAAGACTTATAGAAAAAGAAAACACCAAAGTCAGTCAGAGGAAACTCACAGATCAACTTTCCAGTGTCCCAGAGGTTTTAATATCTATGTTTTACCAGTAAATAAATAATTAATTCAGAGTTGGAATATTCTGACAGTAAAGTTAGTATATTTGTATTTAAATGTAAATAAACACTATTCAAACTTTATTCTTATAATATTTCAATTTAATGTCAGAATATTCTCATTTTATCAATGCAATAATCCAGCTTTATTCTCATAATAACTTTTATCTCCTCTCACAGATCTTAAACTCTATTCGGCAAAACTGAAAAAAATCCTTAAATGCTCTTGAAAGTGAAAAGTGACCATCTGCAGCCTGGCCTGCAGACTGTTTCAGCTCAAGTGCACAACAATGAAATGACTCAAATGAAATGAAAATAAAAACGTAAGTTAGAGCACCGCTGTTAAAAAATGATGGTATCATTTGTACGTCTGCCATATGGAAATAATCCTACCTTTGAGCAACAATAATACAGAATATCTTTTAAAACTATTGCGTGAGAGATCTTTTCCCCATCTTGCTATCTGATACTGATTACTTCCACAGAGCAGCGGTTGCTCGTGAGACATTACTGGTCGTATCTTTCCCCAGTGTGGGAAAAGCTGGGAAATTGGCCTTATTAGGGTTTTATATTCAAATACGTCAGAGTGCTTGGAGACAAAGTTCACAGCTTCAGTAGACACATAAGATGTTGTTTTTTGGGAACATGAACGCAGAACATGTAACTCTCTAAACCCAAAGGGATTCTACCATAATATATATTTAATCTGTAATCTCACGTGTACATTTCAGCAGTGTTATATTGTGACAAAGTGTTGTTTCAGTCCCCAGAGTGCCAGCTACAACTTTCTGCTGTAAGAAATATTTTTTCTTTTGTCATATTTGAACATTGGTGCAAACTTTATCCACTTGAGAAGCAGTTTCTCTTTAATTCTGAGGCAAAAGTTAAAAATCTGACATAAAGTACTCAGTCTTTTTCAACATCTTTTTTATATTATGGGGATTTAGCTAAAATGTAATAGGTTAAACCATCAAGAATAGTTGTTTTCGTTGGAAATACATACAGTATAACACAAACAGGATGGCAGGGTGGCAAAACCACAGTAGAAGGAAGAAGTGACAGTGCTGTTTGCAGTTCCCTGGTTTTCCTGGAATGTAAAAAATTAAACTGAATGTAAATTCAATATAATGAATGAAATATGTGTTCTCGTGCTGCACCAGTATAAAAGCTTCAGCATTCAAGCTTCAACAGTTCTTGTTTTTGACTGTGTCCACATCTGTGCCGTCTCCGTCTCAGCTGCCACTCGTCTGCTTTAGTCTTCAGTCTCAGAAAACACATGTTCGACAACCCTCTGACCTTTAATATCCGCTGAGTTTATTTGCTGCGTCCCACCTCCTCCCTCTCCTCCCCTGCTCTGATGCGTATTAAATCAGATATGCTGAATGAAGGAATAACACCACCTCTTGCTTAACCCTCTGTGACCTCAGGTTTTCTTAAGTAAATTCATTTAGAGCTGAGTCTCCACTGTGTTTGCTATGACTGACCAGCCATCTCTACTGACCTTAATACAGGGGATCAGATTAATATACAGTCCCCACCTCAGCCCTGAGTGTTGTTTCACATGGGTGGGGTGACGACATCAGTGTCAAACTAACAGGAAAGAGGCTGAAGACCTACATTCTCTGAATACAGTTCAAAGGCAGATACAGAGACCACCGGTTGGTCTTCATTAACACCCAGCACTGCGAGTCAGGGTTGGTGAGCACTTTGTTGTGCCTGCAGATCAGCAGCGAGCTGAAGAGTAAAGAGTTGTCGTTTGAGGGTTGGCGCAGCGTACATACATGAGATGATGTCGAGTTACAGTTATATGTATTGATGTCAGGTTTAACTAGATGACAACCTAAAAGATACACTTAAAGCAGTGAGTGACAAAAAAAGATGCAGAAAAGAGAGACACTACTTGACCAAAAAGAAAATCCCTCTGTCTGTGATTCATGTATAAGGAAGGGGGGACATTCCCCTGTCTGTGCCCAGGGGCTCCTTTTCTCACAATCCAATGTCATTGAACAGAAGGCTGTCTGACACTAGAAAAATACCGACTGAAACGTTGGTCAAATGAACATTTAATCTACAGTTATCTGTGTCACAGTTTGACATAAACACAGTTGTACTGTTAGATTCAGTTGATCTTTAACTCTTTACACATCATTGTAAACTGTCTGTGAGTGAAAGTAAAAGTAGGGTGTGTTAAAAAATGGATAAAAGTCCAAAGATTGCTTATGATGTTGAGCGCTTGAACGCACCATTAGTTTTGGTCTATGTGAAGCCTGCATAATTCTAGGATGAGAAGCAGGATCAGTCTGACCATCAAATGCTCCTGAAGATGCAAAAGGATATAATTCAGTTTCTTTTCAACATTCTTGAAAAGATGCAAAACCACCTAAAACAGACACTGTGTAAAAGATGCAGAACAAATTAAAGTTTGTTTCTGAAGTTAGGAGGAAATATTTCTTTCATCTTCTTTCATCGTGCATTTCTTTTAAAACAGAACAGATCATTTAGTTTTGTTAAGATAACTAACGTACGACTTCAAACTCTCATGAGTTGCTCTGAGAAACAGAATGTGTCACTTTTTAAAATAAAATTCAAGGATTACCAGGATGCAAGGTTTTTGATTTGTAAACAGTTCAAAGTATTAGCTCCAGCTTCAGAACACTTCACTCCTTTTCAATTAAAAATAAATGATTTCAGTTTGTTTCTCCGTTAACTGGCAGGGGACAAGATTTTGAATTCCATGTTTGACACTAATAGTGTGACGATCTGTCCTCCGCCTTCATCATCCATTCATCGAAACCAGCAGCCCCAAAAGTTCCCATGCTGTGCAGGGTGCCGTTTGTATGTAAATGGGTATATGATGGTGTGTGTTTGTCTGCTGGCTTTGGGCCAAGTGGACTCAGTCAGTATTTTAGAAATCCATCAGCCTCTGTGCGACAGGACAATGAAGTCGACACAGACTCCCCTGCCGTCTCCGCCTGTCTCACTGTCTAACTGATGACACAGAGTCATTCACACCCAGCAGGTCTGAGGCTGTTTATCACTCTCTGCACTTTTTACTGACAACGATGCCATCTGAACTCCAAAAAACAGGAAGTTGGCTGGAATGTTCCTTCAGTGCTGGAATCAGACAGTCTGAAATCTAGGTCCACTTATCAGCTTGTTCCAGAGCTTTGAATTGTACCACATGGTCTTCATCATCCTGTGGCATATTCCTGGTTGTTTCCGTTTTCCTGAGGGCTTTTAAACCTCTCATCTCTGTTACGTTAAACATCGAGCTTAACTTTACTTACTTGTTCTGGAGCTTTTAATTGGACTAAACGTCTTTAGCAGATGGCAGTCATCAGAAATGTGTGTTAGTCTGGTTCTCATACTTTCAGACCAGTAGGAAACAGGTAGAAATCGTCCTCTGTGTGTCAGTGATGGACTGTATGCTGCAGAATTTAACTGAGTTGCTTGTCTGAGGTCTAACTTATTTGATTGTCTCAGGTGCAGCTTCCATCTCTGTTGATTCCTGTTAGCATGAGCGTGTATAGTATCTTTGAGTTTATGGTTGCTCCTTAGTGCTGAGAATATTCCAGCAATGAACAGCACACACAATGTTAAAAAATTAAGAACACACTAGGAGAGAAATCTCCGTTTGAGAAGACTAACAGGTGTAAACTCTGCTTGGACGGCATTGGCACAACAGCGATTAGTTGTTTTTTACTTGATTTCCATGATAATCCACTTTTTTACTGCCTGCTGGTTTTATTGTGCCTTCAAAAGGTCACAGATGCATCAGCCATTGAGTATTTTTCTTGCTCAAGTGTCCTTGAGCAAGACTCTCAAGCACTCAGCCTGCACAAATTGTTCTGTATAAGAGCATCAGCCACATAGGAAACTAAAAATGTAAATTCCCGTTGGCTTTCGAAGAACACGAAGACGTCACTCTCTGCACAAAGCGTCTAAGGCAGCCGGTGCTAACGGCCTCTGAGCCGATTCTCAGATAAGTCTCTTTGTGCCCATAAGGCCCCAAGGATTGGAGTGTGTTTTTCTCTGGAGACTTTGCGTTCTCATGTCTGACATCATGTATGGGGGCACTTGTCTCAGACGACTGGACGCACGTGGGCCTCTCCAAAACCCAGTGACATGCCAATAATACATGTCAGTGTTGTCATCGAGGACTCGCGGGTTCCACGCTGTGCAAAGCTGAAGGAAAGTCACACTCAACTGATCTGAGAGGAGATGAATGTCAATTGTAGAGTGGGGTCCCCTCGTGGAGGAGCCGTCACATCTGACCAGTCTCATTGCCCTGTTCTCTCTGGGGTTTGGTTCACACTGGTCTTTGTGGTGACTTTTGTGAGAGCTACAGGAGACGAACCCTGCATTGGAATTGTAACTGTGTGGGCTTGGTCTGACATCCTTCTTCGGCCATTTAGAGCCTTTCATGAAGCAAATATTAGTTTAATGTTTGCTGTAAGCTTCATTACAACAATAATACATTTCCGTGTTTTCACTTTAGCTGAGCAACTACTCAAACCACCTTGGTTTGAGAAGTTTCTTCTTGCTTGTGTGATTTTGGAATCCAAACTTTGTTGAATGTTATAAATCAGGTTTAGATGTTTATTTCCTCCACAGCTAGAGAGATTAAATCCACAGTGTGCTGCAGAGTGCAGGAAGAATCGAAGAACGTTCTCTGTTCCTGCTTCTTCAGAACGAAATTTTGTTGCTTTTATTTGTTCAATATAAACCAATTATCAGGATTTGGATTGTTGGTCAGAAAAAACAGGATGTTTGAAGATAGCATGCTGGGCTATCTGCATTTGTCTTTAGTTTCTGACATTTTATTAACTGTGTTAATAGTCTTGGAGGAGGAAACTGACCACAGCGATCTGATGATGAATTAATTTATCACTCATGAAACCTCGTCCTGCCGTTTCCCAGACCTCACTTGGGGAACCACCTGGGTGCTAACTCCACGCTGTGGCACTTAATTCAGCTCTGCTAACATCCTCTTCTTGCTTGTAAAAGTACCAGAAGCGCTTCCTTTGTTTAGACTGATGTGTATCTGTAGGTACCTGTGTGTGTTTTCTCTCCCTGCAGAGTCCAACTCTGTTCATTTGTCACAAACAAACCAGCAGTAATTGCTGCATTGTGTTTTAATTAGATCTGTGCACAGAGCCTTCATTCAAACTGCGCCTTCGCTCATAAAGCCTTCAATCAGCGGCCATTTTATCAGGACTCGAACCAGAACTGTTTGACAGGAGAAGTGGGGACACTCTGCCATCTTATTAGCACCATTGTGCCAACGTACCGCATGGTGGGCTGTCATTCGTGCGGACCGAGGCTGTGAATGACGGAGAGAGGGAGGGAGATGGATGGAAGGAGTGAAAGAAAGGAGATTACAGCCTAGGGATGAAGGCAGGTTTGGCCCCATTGTGCTCTGGAGTTGGGAAACAGTCAGTCTGCAGCAGCAGGGCAGCTTCCGTTCAGCCTTTGTGACTTGATGAGGGGGGTCTGTGGGGAGGCTAAGGGCCCCCACAACTAAACCCGCCTGTGGATTTATAAACACTGGGTGTCCCCTGTCTCATTTCAGTGTCATAGGCCCACCATGGGAGACATGAGATTTATGTGATGTTTCTTTTTTTTCTTACTGTGATTTATTGAGGGGTAGTTATTGAAACTCCATGTGCTCATAAGGTCACATTCAGCATTATGACTGCAGCATTGGTGCAAGAAAACAGTCCAGTGTGAGCGATGGATCCGTGCTGCATGTACTCTCTTTGGCATGCAAATGTAAAAATGTGTTATTCTCCACCTTGCTGATTTCAATCCTGCGTACCAGGATTATTTGTCCTGAAACAACTGCGTCATCAGGCGTGATGGATGTAGCATAGAAACCAAAGTATTTTCACCTGAGTAAACTCAGATCCCGGGTTTCTCGTTCTTTAGGCTGATCACCTGTTTTCAGTTTTTGGAGAATTAAAGATGACTCAAGCTTTTGTTACACTGTGGACTCTGATAATTCAGACACTTGTGGACCTCAGGGTAGGAGACTAATGCAGGAAATGACATAAGGTTGGGACTTGGATAAGAAACCCATCTGTGTTTGCAGCAAATATAAATGAATTCAGATTTGACCATCAGCAGCTGCGGCCACTAGAGGTCAGTAACCAGCTGTTGGCCAAAAACAACACTCAACAGAGATTTACTTCTATATAGATTTTATTTCTAAGTCAATAAAACTGAAATCTTAATTGCTCCTCAGAGCTCTGAACATGTGTAAAGACAATATGCTAAATTCAACAACAATTACAATTTTAAAAAAAATTGCCAAATACCTTCTAAATCTAAACACAGAATACCTGTGCATTAGCTGAAATATACTATGTTCCTGCATGTTTCTAATATACTGTATTTTATATTGTGCAACTTTAAGTTATTTTATAAACTATTTAATGATGAAAGTGTCTAACTACACATTTTTAATAAACAGGCTTAAAGAGAAAAATCTTTTCTTCAGTCTATAATATACATAAAATGCGCTGAGATATTTTGGTGTTTTTTTATATTCAGAAGTTAGACACTGGAACCACACAAGGACTGATATGTCTACTTGTTCTTTTCCAAAGGATCAAAATAGCTGCTAAGGAATTTTCTGTCAGTTCAGTAAATCATGTAGATGAGCCCCAGTTTTTATGATGTAAAGACTCACAGTATAAACGCTACATGTCGTTTAATTTACTGTGTGACGTGCATCTGCTCGGTTAACTCTGGCTGTGACTGATGACGGATGGAGAGTTGTTCTTGTGCAGTGACGTTTTTGAGACGCTGACACGAAGTGCACCGTGAACCCTAGACCACCCCTGCTCATTTATGACAGGTGTATAAATGACCTCAAACACACAGTGTGATGATTACACGGTGAACACCTTTGACCTTTACCTCACCCTCTGGCCTCCACATACGTGAGGGCTCTTCATCACAACCTAACCACTGCTCACTGCCTAACTTTTCCTCCTCTGCGCCTCCCTCATCTATCTTTTTCTTTTTGCGCCTGACAGCCTTGTCCACTTTCTTCTTCTACAGCTTCTCATTGTGTCATTTTCTATTTCTTTCTCGTCTTCTGATCTTTTCACCTTTTCAACTCTTCTGCTTATTTTAGGGTAGAAAAATAAAGTAAGGTCCTAACATTTATAGTAAGTTTTAATACATAATGGTCTATAAAAACCTTAAGGTTTTAGGCCTTATTTTTAAACTTTGAGGTGTCCAGACATGAGGTCACCTGGGGCCAACTTAGTGTTCCCAGGATCAGAACCAGACAAGTTGAAGGACCTTTAAGCCAGTTATGGAATACGTTTGCTGAGTGATGTCAACTGATCAGGACTGAAAACACTGTTTAATTTAGTTGCATTTATTTGTGCATTTAATGCTTTCAGTTTAACCTCTTCCTTTGTATGTTTTTAGCATTTTATTTAAATGTATTGTGATTGAATTATTCTAAACATATTTTTTGTTGTTGTAAATCACTCTGAGTTGCCTATTTCATATTAACCTTACCTTATTTTTCCTCCTCCTCCTATAGCATCTTTAATTTAACCCCCTCTCCATCTACTGCTTCTTTATATTTTCTTTGTCCATGTTAACCTGTCGCCTCCTTTCTTTCTCATTTTCCTTATAGTTAAAATAAAGCAAGCTAAGTATACAGTGTAATGTGCAAGGAGTATTGCATATTCATTACCTCTACCTCCCAGTTAATAAAACGATATTGACACAATACAAGATGCAGATTATGTAAAAAAGACAAACTGAAGGAAACATGCGAGACTATAATGTGTGAATGTGAAATTCTGTGAAAGAATGTGCATATTTTAAAGGTCTATCTTTTGGATAGATTTGAAATGATCTGGACGTTTTCCCCCCACTGAATAGCTTCCTGTGTAAATGAATGCATGTACGTTGTATATTTGGGCAGGGAAACGGGACCCTCATTGATAGAGAACATTTTATACACAAGGGAGAAGGGATTTGAGTTTGACCCTTGGTACAACAAGAAAGTCAGATGACCTGAGAGGTCTAGCAAAGTCATTTAGAGCTTTATAGAGAAGTAGAAGACCCCCATCCATAACCCACAAACTAGTGAAGCAGATAGGAGACAAAGACAATGCATCAGCTAGTTTTACAGCTTAGTATGTGCTAAGCGTGACACTTTCAGGCATTTTAATATAAGTTGTGATAGAAGGAGCAACATTTTCCCCCCGTTAGTGTTTGGTTCAGAATGAGGAGGGGTACGTGGCAGCCTTCACCCCAGGCCACTGTCCCATGTCGTGGGAGTGTATCACATGGCCGCCTGTCTCATCCATCACTGAGCAGGAAGGTGGTGTCGGTATATGTGTGGTTTCTATCTGGACATCACATAAAACATTCAGGAGGAACTTTTTTCAAAACTGGCTGCCAAAAGTCAGCATTTTCTTTTAATTTCACGCCATTAGCTCATATTTTTAATGCAAACCAGCCAAAAACTAAACAACCATTACAAGCAACTAATAGCAGAAAGGTCAAGGGTCAACAGCCGTAACGAAATATCCCTGTGACCCTGCAGTGGTCAAGCATGATGCACAAATGTGAGGAAAGAAAAGAAGACAAGCTGAAGAGACGGGTGGAGGCAAAGAGATTTGTTTTTTACTGCATGACAAGAACAAAAAGCAGCGTAGAGGAGAAATACGTGATTAATGGGGAAGACTGGGCCTGGATGAGCTTCATAAGAAGAAACAGAATTATGTTTAGCTCTCTTTCCGTGTTAAATTAATGTTTAATCTGTTTATTTTACTCAGTACAGCTGCTGCTCCACATTTTGCTACAAGCCGCTCTGGATAAATTTTTAATCAGGCCCCGTCAAAATTTGGATAAGTTTAAATATTAATGCTACATATCGCTAACAATTAGCACTGAGAGGTGGGAGCAGAGATGAGTTTTTTTTGTTACCCTGCCCATCATACCCACACTGTGAATAACATATCTCCACCACCATGGCTCATTCTTACTAGATATAAATGTTATTGTCGAAATTGTCACTTTATCGCATCAAAACAAATCAACTCAACATTGGTTCTGGATGTAGTCTATAGACTTTATTGGTGATATCTCATCTACTGTCTGCCACATCAGAAATGAGAGGGAAGAAATGTGATACCGACTTCAACTGGTTACTTAAAACCAGCAGGACATATATACAGGAAAAGACTTAATATATACTTTTACCATGAAAGCATTTATCATCACTTAGAGCAATACATCTTGTCAGTGCCCTCAGGCAAGACACTGAACCTGTATCGGCTGGTTAGCCTGCGGCGCTCTCTCTGGCGCCTGCTGTCCTCCGGGTCAGCCATGTTTCAATTTCGGCTTTTGTTCGGTTGGCAGCTGATTGGCCACCACAAGATCAATGATATTTCCAGTCTTTGTCTCCACTGTAACAAGACTGGAGGAGGAAAGCGAGAAGGGAAGGAAGGAAGGTGTGTGTGTCTCTGTCTGAGTCTTTGAGATGGTAATCATATTTAGGTGGGAGGATGGTTGTTTTAGAATCAGGGAATTATATCTTCAGGTGTGTGTACACATTGTTATTCTTGTGATCTGACGGTTATTGGAAGCACATGTCCTCACATGGACTGACAAAAATGAGGAAATCACGGACAAGTGAAGGTGTTGTGTTAACTGCCTCTTCATTCTGGTGGTAGTTCAAGATGAGACCTGTGTTGTTGGTGTTAATGGAAACCAATGAAGAGAAAATTTAGTTTTTGGTATGTTGTACCATTGTCAAACCATTAGATATTTGGTTGCAGGTGACGGCGGTTCACACAGTAAGAATATTCTGAAGCTGACCAAAGACACCAGAGGGCTGGTCCTGATGTACATGATCCCAGGCTGTTCGACATCATGTCCAACATTTCCAACAAGAGAAAAGAAAGAAGAAAAAGAAAAAGCTACTCTCCACTAAATGCTCAGCTGCAAACAGCAGACAGACACAGTTGGAGATTTAGCAGCTAAACGGTACATATTTTTCCATTAGAAGTTGATGTAGACTATAAACGGAGCTCTAATGGTAATTAGACTAATTTTAACTAAACCTTAACCAAGATCCTGATAACACCATATTTTTCCTTTATGTATAATTGAGGACTAGATAAATATAAATTCTCAAAATGTTGATTCCTGTGAGCATCTGTAGGGTTACACAGTAAGAAAAGCCCCATCTATTAAGTCATTTCTGTTTATAATTATGTCCCAGAAATGTCTGGGACATAATTATGCAGAAATAAGAAAAAAGGCAGCTCAGTGCACTACAATCAGGAAATTAACATAGTATTTTCTGCGCAGAAAATAAATTAACCTCTCAGTTCAAATGTACTTGATACTGAACTGAGATTATTTCATTCAGTTAGAAATGATCCAGAATTTAACTACAGAAAACAAGCAATTTGTAGTAAAGCTTGTGAAGGTCAAAGGTCATAACACTTTGACAACAGATGACATATGACCCTTAAACAGTCATGAGGAACAAGAGAAGTCCGATGAGTGGAGAAAAGATTTATTGCAGCTTAGATAAGAGCTCGATATGGAAATAATTAGGAATGATTGGCAGCAGACCCGTCAAGCTCTTCAGTGTCTGCAAATATTTGGGGTCTGAAGGCTTCTGTGCTCCTTTACAAACAACAGCTCAACTTCTGCTCAGTGATAGCGTCTCTGTTACAAATCATGACAAATACATTTTTAAGTTTCTACCAGAAATCACAAAAGAGGAAGAATGGAGAGTGCTTGATTTCTTATGAAATACCCCGGAGTTTCATAAAAGCACAAGTGGGAATTTTTTTTCTCTTTTCAGTGCTTCCAATAAAGAATCTTCCCTGCTGAATCATGTGTTCTCATCTGTAAATAAAGACATTTAATATATACAAAACTTGCAGCGATGCCTTGGTAGTCCTCACAAGTTTTCTCAGTTTTACTTGCCTGAGTGCACTTTATCTGGGCCACTTGACCCTGCAGCTGTCCCATTAGCAGCTTGCTGTCTGTCTCGGTTTTGTGGAAGCATGCCATCGTCTTCCTCTGCATTCCAGTCTCTGAGAGGAATCTGTGTCTGAAAAATGTCATCCAATAAAGTGGAGAGCACATGTTTGTGTAAGGAGAGAGGAACCGGCATCGCCATCATCCATCCACCTGGACGTCTGCAGAAGTTGGCTGCATGTAGTCTCAGGCGGGGGAAATGTGTCTTTTTCAGACTCCAGATGCGTCTGAACCTGGCCTGTAAATCAGCACAGATCAAGGCATTTCCTCTTAACCCCCTCTGACATCTATCCCAGCTTTTATTATACTCTGATATTGCTGAAAGCTCAGACGTCCTTTTGCGCCGACGGCTGAGCTCCGCGCTTGATGGCAACATGGCTGGATTCAAATAAGTATCAAGGCAAGTCACATTCCTGACTTAAGAGTGGACAGTGAACGGAAGACGGTTTCATCATCCAGTCAGTCCAAACATTTGATATAGTGTCACAAGGAAAACTAGCCAATGTGGCAGCTCCCACTGATTTTGGTTAACAGGTTAAAACTGCTCCCACTGTAAGAAAAAGATAAATTACAGACTTAATTAGAAAGCAAAGCAGCTTCATTTATGTGGCACATTTCAAACACAGAAAGAGCACGTTTATGTATCACTCAGTTATGTTCCAAAAACATTGGTGATTTCCTTAATAAATCCAGCAGCTGGTAGAACTGGAACAACGAGTTAGACCCAAACCGAGTGGAGCTGCCGTTAGCTTCGATGCTGCACACAGCTGGAATGAGCTTCCCGATGAACTTAAATGAAAAACATGCCATTTTCATGTGCACTTGATTTGTTTCATCTGTTGCATTCAGGGACAAATAAAAGAAGAATTCTGCAATGACAAAAGAAAAAAATGGATTCCAGTTTACTTTTGAAATACATCATTTAGTTTGCTTAACAAACATTTATCATCATGCTGATCAAAAACTGGAATCTACTAATTACCACGACTGGGCTGCATGTTAAAAACACGAAAGAGGCCGGACACTGCAAAACCAACAAGCATTTGCATTTCATTGCAAAGAAAATTTATTTAAATGACTTGTTAAGGAAAAGTTGCTGTGCATGAAAAGGCATCGCCTAAACAATGTGGCTGGAGTTTAATGATATCTAGAGGATCCACTCTTGAGACTGTAATGACTCTGTGACCTTTTGTCTTGCACTGTTATAGCTCATAAGAGCAAAAATCCTCAGCTCGTTCTGTTCAGTGTTTTCGTAATTGTTGGTGTAATGAACATTTCGGCCTGTGAGTGACGCTAGCAGAGCTTTATGTTCAGTCAGCTTGATGTAGGTATTTATGAATTATTGGGACACTGGAGGTGTGTGTATGTGTGGATGAAAAGGTCAGGAGGTCTCCTTTGTTTTTCCTCTCCCCTCATGTTTTTCTTCTGTTCCCACGCCGCGGCAGCGATGAATCACAATCACACGGGGTCACTTTGAACCTCAGTGCCAGGCAACCGGCCCTCTCAGCCCCTCTCTCAGATAGATGCATTTGATGACAACTGGTGCTCCGGTACGTCTGCAACACGCCGCTCTGACATGTCATCGACGTCTGGCCAGCAGCCCACCCTGTCGCGTCACTCAACCTGAGGGTGAAGTGAGGCTGGGCGCTGCCTGATTGGTGGCTTTGTGCGCAGAGTGTAAAGGTCACAGCAGCTTTTTTTTAGAATGGTGATAAGCTGTTAAGTTTGACCTTATTGCTGCACTGGCTTAGACTGACATATGATGTGAAAGGTGCAGGGATAAAAGAGTCTCCTCAACACACCAGTCAAGTATATATCACAGCAACATTTGCATTATCAACTGTGATTAAATTAGTTTGAGACATTCTTGCTTTTCTTAGACAAAAACTAAAACCAGACAGAAGACAAAAAACTGTGTTCAGTCTGCAGGGACTCTATAGAAGGGGTGGAGCCTCATATGTGACCCCCAGTTACATGTGTGTCTCTCTGTGTTTTTCTGTCGTCCTATTTGTTTCATTGTGGTCATTTTGCATCTTTCTAGTCATGTGGTGTTTTACCTGGGCCTTGGTCAGCCCATTTGGCAATCCTGTGTCACATCTGCGACAACGGGAATGCTTTTTTCTTTGCATGTTGGAAACTAAATCCATGCTGCAAGATTTAGATGAGGGAGTGCATAGATAAAGTCCTTAAACAGGATAGAAACATTTATTTTACATACATTTTTATTTAGTTCAATAGTATGTTTACCTTGACTTATATTAAACCTTGTTACTCATTGGTTGACTTGTTCTTAGATGTTTAGTCATGAGTCAAAGTCTTTACCAGTCACAATCTACACAACTTTGGGAACAACTGAAAATACACTGAGTCTGTTTTGGCTGCTGTGTTCACAGGTGTTGGTTGTAAACAAGCTGTTTCCACACTGCAGTTGTGAGAACTGGTTGCAGAGCAGCGTGATCCTGTCCTTGAGTCCCACTGATATGAAAAACAATGAACCCTTTCACTGTGAATTTAGAGTAGAATGTCAGCGAAGCCCTGAGACTGTAAATTTAAATGAAAACGAGCATAACCAATACCTGCTATCATGAATGGATTCCCACTGATTTGATGTCCTGCAGCTTGACACCTGGACTTTTGTGAAAACGTTTGCCTTTGTTTTTATCCCGTCAGGACTTTGAGATATACAGTAGAAACACAGATGCAAACACTGTTCCATTTACACAGAGGACAGAGCTGAAGGGTTGTTGAGGAAGTTCTTAAGCATTTAGCTCACGTAGCACACAGCCATGCTAGTCTACATTAACATTAACATCAACATTAAGTGACTGTCGTTTCCAAAAAAACAAAAGCAGCAGTTGTTTGTTCAAGTGCCACAACCAAAGTATTTTCACGTGTAACCAACAAAGACTAGTAGCTGCATGAATGATAACACCTGTCAGTCAAGAACAAAGGTAGAACCACTGTGACGTATATTTTAGGAGGCTTTAACAAGACAGAATGCATTCTACTTCTGGGTTAACAACAAGGCTGAAATACCAACCAGGGACAGTACATTGCTTAAAACAACTGACGTCCAGGTTTAACTGTACGTCATTTATTTTCAGCAATGCATTGATTGTGAATTTATTTATTTATTCTCTTGAAAAAGAGGTGATACTTATCAAGAATATAAGAATGATATATTTTGATGCATTATCAATAATCAATGATTGCAGATTATCAAACAACTTTGTTATGAGATTGACGCCTTTCGGTTAAATCCTGATTGCACAACAGGATTACAATGAAACGATCTAGCGACATTATGACATGCCTGATGGAGAAAGTTCAGTGACACAGAGCGTTAGGAGGAGGTGGGTCAGAGATGTTTTTATCCATGTTTATTATTGTCCAACAGTAACATTATGTGATGACCCTCAGGATTTTCACTGTCTACAAAAATGACAGAAGAGTCACTGAACCATTTAAAGAATATGTAAATGTGACTCATACGAGACAGTTTAACTTTGTTTTTCTGTAAACCACTGCTAAATACTTTTGTATGCTAATCTAAACTGAGTGGGAAGGGGGGGGGACATTAGGGGCCCACACGCAATTTTCCCCTTTTGAATGTTAATCTGCCCCTAACCAACGTCAGTCAGTGTTGGTTTTCTATATTTTTGTATTTGTCAAAACATACCACAAAGAGACTAAAACCAACAATGAGTTGTGTTAACTCACCGTAACCTGACTTAGTTTATTCATCTGAGCCATTGTTCAAAATGTATTACAAACACGTCACTGAGTCACAGCACTGCACTGGGTGACATGGTTCTTCATTACTAAGCACGTGTGGTCTGCATTTGGGAAACCACTGGCTTTATTGTTTAACCATGAGCACAATCTTTCAGTAACTGGCAAACCCTGACCTCCACCTAACCCTAACCAAGTTGTTGGTGTGGGGTTTTTCTCCTGTAAATGGTTTTCTACAGGACAGTTCACTGAAGGGCAACTAGTCAAGAACATTGCATCTTATCTTCTCTGCTCAGTCTAAAAGGTAAAACATCCAATAAACCCTGGAAAAAGTAACACAAAATCAAGCTTTACCTTTAAAAAGCTGTGAAATTCAGACACCACTGTATCAGATTTCAAATCCAGCAGCTTCTACTGCTTCTCCATCTTTCACATCTGGACAGCACTCAAGTCCATGTCCAAGGCTGTGTGGGGGTGTGGGGAAGGTGAGGGTGTCCAAACAAGAATGAGCGAGTAACCCGAGAGTGCTGACCTGGGCGACGGGCCGTATCGAAGTGGAAGATCAGCCCGTATCGGGGGCGGGGTTATCGCTCCTGATCTCTGGACCTTTTCCAGCCCGCTCCACCTCTCTTGACCCCAAAAGCTCACTGCAGCTCTTCAGGTGTCGGCACTGTTTTTTTTTTCTCCGTGTGTGTTTGTTGAGCTCTTTCAGAAGCCCAGACAAAGTGTGTGGTGAGCGTGTGTGCAAACATACATCAGATAAGAGCATCCAAGGTGTGTGTGTGTGTGTGTGTGTGTGTGTGTTAGATAACACCATCCAGGCTGTGTCCGTATAGATGTCCGGTGATAGCTAAGAGAGTGTGATTTGTGTGCTTGAGTGTAGGATTAGAGGGTGGATGGCTGCATCAACTGTGTGTGGATGCAGATGGCTGTGAGTGTTTTATGTGGTCTGTGTCAGTTCCTGCATGGTGGATTGATAGTGTCCAGGGTTTTAACCTTTTGCCACTCAGTACTAACATTTAGTGGTACAATGTTGATAAAATATTTACTGTATCTAAGTCTTTTTATGTAAGTCTTTTTAGCCACAGGCACTTTTGAGCTCTGTGGTCATAAACTATAGCTCATTGTAGCTTTATGTCAACTGCTTCGTAATGTTCGGGTGCTTGTAGAATTCAAACCTTTCATTTATTTTTGCACATTTTACAGCGTGTTACATTTATTGATGATAATATTTTTAGCCTTTTTGGTTTTCTAGTTTTGACAAAAGTCAATTCAGTAGTTGTTGAGAGACTTTATTCAAGATGATGGCATCAACAGAGTCAGATTCTGGTACAAATGAATGTCTGCACCACATTTTGTAGTAATCCTGCTGACATATTTCACAGAAACAAACTTGCTGTTTTAGTGGTACTGTAGAAAAGACAGGGAATCGTGAAAATCACAGAGATTCGTCCTCTGATATCACTCTGTCTTGATTGGCCAACTCAGCATTAATGTCCATAAAGAGTCTAATGTCAAGTAATCCAGGAATTGTTGAGATACTTCAGTCTGGATCTACAGTTAGTGGTGGACTGTCTAACATCTCTAGAGTCATCTTATAAGAAACAGACAGACTTCTGAATCAAATGCTTTGAAACTTAATTTAATTAACTTAACTTCAGTCTGGTGAGGACTGCATTAGTTACTTCTCCAGTACACATCTGATAATCATAATATAGAAAGTTTGAGATGCTTTTAAAGTGAATAAAAAGACATGACCTCAGTGTCTGTAAGGTTAAGAGCTGAGGCGGCTCATGGAAGACTCGTCATGATGGTCTGGCTCTGCCTCCCACATCCTGTCTGTTTACACTGGATTTTTATGTGTTCTTATTTGCTTTTTATGATCATTTTTACGGGAAGACCTCTCCATGTGCTTATTTTACCCACGACCTTCCATGACCTCCCTTCAGCAAGCAGGAGTTGGACAGTGGAGTGATGCTGGCGCTTCCACCGCGCCTCCCAGGAGGGCTGGCGAAGATTCACGGAGCGGCCTGTCAAAATGTTGATGCTAAATGTACAAATGTTTCGCTCCGAAGTGACTTTAAAAGGGAAACGTGTTTGGGCCCAGGCAGAAGTGATGAGGTGGCGTGGACATCCAGATGCACTCAGCTCCCCTCAGATCAGGAAACAAACGACCGAGATAAGAATGTTGAGTATTTTCTGGCCGTGGATGTTGTAAATCTAACACTGTAAACATAGCGAGCTTCAGCAGGGTGTGTGGATTCCCGGGAGCTCCAACATTTGAAGCCTGGATGTGTCATGCTGTGAGGATAGATGCCAAGTGAGCAAGACCTTTCTCAAAAAAGATTTTGTGGTCCCAGTGGACAACACAATTTTAATTCTTTTAAAGTAATTAAGTTCCTGCAAATGTCACGTCATGACTTTTCTAGTCATCTCATTTCTACGAAATAACTGAAACCACATAAGAAAAAGTTTGTTGCACTTGTTTTGTTTTACATATATTTTGAAAATATATGTTTAAGACTAAATTATAGACAGAAATTACTTAACTGAAAGTAGAAACTTGTGGGAAAGTTGGGGTTGTTTATGATGCAAATAATTATCCTTTATTGTAAATCAATTTTTTTCAATTTTATTTAAACAAATTATATATATTGACTACGCTGATCTAGTTTCACACATCTGTCTTACGTTTTAAAGTTATTTTACTGAATTTAAACAGAACCAATTGGTTTATTAGCCAAATATGTAAGCATTCAAAGAATGCACTGTGGTACGTGTGTCACAAGTGCCGACAAATCACAGCAGCATCTTAGTTCTCTTCAGCCTTCGGTTAGGAATGAAAGATTGAAGAAGCTTCTCTGTTTTGTGAAAAGAAAATAATAATCGGTCGATACGGTATTAAAGATGAAGGCAGGTGAAATGTTCTTATATTCACTTATTAAATACACTTATTAAATAACTAACTTATAGACAAATATGACCTGATAAAAGTCACACTTATACAGGAACAGGGATTCTTAATAATATGGACATGACTACAAAAACATTGTGGTCCAAAGAGTAAAACTGAGATCATGATTGCATAACATTGCAAAATTAAAATACTTTGCACGTACTGCATGCATTTCCTTATGAATGACTAGTTTTTCATTTCATTGTGAGATTGAAAAGAGCCCAGTGGAGGCCACTTGTCTCCCACTTGATCAAATCTCCATCAGTTGAGGAGGTTAGTGTTTAAGAGTTAACACGGTGGTTGGAAGTGGGGAGGGGGAAGGTCAGGATCAAAACTGGGACTCTGGGTTTGGCTTTGAGCTTTGGGCGTCAGCGTCTAAATGAGGGGATTAATTTAGAGACTTGAGAGGGCCTGGTTCCCTCTTGACTGGCAGGCAGCTGCAGCAGGCATTCCTCCTGTTACAGCCCATCATTAAGCACCTCTTAAAACCGGACGGGTCTATTGCGAGCAGCACGCCTGGGCCTCAACCTCTGCTTTGCCCGGCTCAGTACTGGGGAAGGACCTGCTTTTACCACGACTCACTCCATGGATCACCTTTAACAACTCTGCTGACAAGGTTTTAGGCTCTGTGCATTTAGAGCGCCAAGATCCGTGGTTGCTTCACTTAGTTAGCATAAGACATGACGTTGAGGATTATCTGAGAAACACGGCAGTGGAGAAAAACGTGCCTGTTCTTTCCACAGTTTTGACATTTTATGAAGTCGTAAGTGATTTTGAGTAATGTCAACTCCTGTTCTTCATTCCTCGGTGGTGGTGAATCAGCACTGAGGTTTTAATTGTGTGGTTTTTAACACACTTCCCAATAACGTTAAGGCCATTTCCAGAGAAATAGTCTCAGCTCAGCTGTGTGAAGTCATTCATCTTCCCTGCTGATTTAAGTCTTGTCAAAGCGATGGAAAACAGAGGAGTCGCTGTAAATACCCAATAATGTGACAAAAATATCTTTCAGAAAGTGTTTTTTCCCAAACATAAAACCAATTATGAACAAACTGGCCCAGTATGCAGCAGGATTTTCAGCCTGGTTGTTCATGAAGCATGGGGCTGTTCCAACTGGGCATTGTTCAGCCCACCCATAGGAAGACTTCCATAGTTGGCCAATCAAAGCAGAGTGATATCAGGGAAGTTAGGCCTTAAAGACACAAATGAGCCTTTTTAGTCTCAAGGCCAGATGAGCTGTCATAATGTGGCATTAAGCATGTGTTTGCCCTTTTTAGAACTTGAAAATTATAGAATCTTGTATCAGTGAAGCCTCAGAATAAAATATAAACCTAAATTAAGCATAGAAACGGCCACTTTAATTTGTTCTCTGAGTGATGTTCTTATTTCAACATTACTTAGATTATAGGATTTTTTCCTTTGCAGAACCAGTGATATCTGGATCAAAGTTTCTTAGAAGTACTTTGGGGTCTTTTTTGTTGCTAGTGTTCAACCTTGTTTGCTGTGGCAGATAACCCACATGTTTTGTCTTGAACTGCCACAGCCGGCAGGTTTCCCACATCACAACACACAGAGCTGGATCACACAGCTCAGCGGCAGGATTCACTGTGTATCTCAACAAACTCCAAGTCAGGGGTAATAAAACACCAGGGTTCTCTTCAGAGTTTACTCTTTCTTTAATGGGATTCCTTCATGCGTCAAGGGCGTCATGGTCTGAAATGACACCACGCCACAAAACGGACAAACTATTTTTCCCCACATGTTAAAGTTAATTAGAAAATGCACAAAACAAATCAAACACCCTCTAATTAACAGTAAACAGTGAGCAGCACATTTAATAGCTGCATTTCACAACATCTGTGTGTGTGAGTGTTGACTTGCTAAATCGTGTAGAGAAGCATTGTTGGTTATTTTCTAAAGTAATAGGTGAAACATTTGATGGATGGATAGAACTTTACCTGTCCTGTTTTGTCTGATAAACGGTCCAAAAACCACATTCTGGAGTCAGCGTCTATACTTAGCAAGGCTGCAGTTCAGAAAGTGTTAGATCTGGTTCAGGTGTATCAGTGTTTGCTGTGTGTTTTTCACCCCTAATTAAAAAGTTTCTTGTTTTGAAGTCTCACTGTGACCCGGTGATGAGGACAGGGAGACATATTGTACTGAACAGTTCCTCTTTTCCATTGAACCCAAGGTTTTTTATTTTGGCCTTTTTGCTTGGTTGTGGTGCTAGTACTTGGTTACTGAATTTAAAGTAATATTTGGAGCTCATTAACAGATGTTGTTTCCCCAGTGGTCAGAAAATCTAACATGGTCTTTGTGACTGAACAAAGGGGATTTTGAATTAGGTTTGTTGTGGAGAGAGTGAAGGAGTTTTAGAGGAGCTGTTCCTCAGAGAAATTCTGCTCATGAACTGATTTGCCAAAACAAATATGTTTATTCGGGCACTTGGTTGTGACAGGATTTTTTTTTATTTTCTGTTAACATAATGAGGAAATTTCCTTAAGTTACATATTTAGAAGTTAAAAAAATGCTGATACTAACTCAGACAACATATTTGTTTCCCATGGCAGCATAACATCCTCTGTCTTTCTTTCTTTATTCTTGTCTCACTCACCTTCATCTTCCTCTTCTTCTTTCTCCTCTCTCTCTCTTCTTTGTCTTTCTCTTTTTGCTCCACCTCTTTCTCTCCGTCCTATAATCTCTCATCTTCCTTACCTTTCCTCCTTATCTTCCTTTTCTCCCCCGTCTTCTCTATACCTTTTCTTCTTTTCTCCTTAATTTTTGAGACAGCTCACCCTCCAGTCCTGTCGTTTTTACTTTGTGGTTTTCCTTGTTAAACTTGATATATTTTATTTTTTGCTAACTTTTAATAAATCAAGCAGAGGCGGAAAGAGTGTTTGTGAGGAGTGGCTGGGGGAGATTGAGGGGGAGTTAAACGGGTTTTACCTTTGATGAATTTGTCCAGAGGTTAAGTTCCTGAGGTTGGTGTGCATAGAAATCCACAAGGTTTATCTCTGTAAAGGGTCCAGTGAGACAATGCAGATATAGAGAGAGGCGGTGAGGGGCCAGGCGTCCTTCTGGTATAAAGGGAAGGAGGTGGTGGAAGGGGGGAAAAGAAGAAGGGAGAAAGAAGGAGAAAAGGAGAGGAAGAAGATAAACGGAAAAATGGGGGAGGAGTGAGAGAAAGGTGAGAATAATGAGGTATGGGGGCATAAAGGGAGAAGGTGAGGTTAGAGTTTTTTTACTCAAACTGACCCGGCGACCTTTTGGTTACCAACTTGCTTAGACCATCTATCCATCCATCATACTAACTGCTTGTCCTCTTAACGGTGGCGGGAGTGCTGGATCCTACCCCAGCTGTCAATGGGCCAGAGGCGTGGTACCGCCTGGACAGATCCCCGTCTATCACAGGGCTTTGCTCAGACGACTGCTGCCTGAAGTTTCTGAGGCCCTGTGATTATTATAACACGTCATGTTATTAGAGCCAATACCACGTACACTTGGATCCATTTGGATCCACGCTGGTACTGGCTATGATCACACAGAGCAGTAAAACCTGACCCGATTAGACTGAGCACATGAGTCTGGTCTTAGTTTTGTCTGGTCCAAATGGACTCAACACCCACCTCAGCCTTTTTTCAAAGATATTTTATGACGTTAGATAAATGTCACGCTGCTCTCCTCTTTTGTTCCTGAAAGTTATTCTCACGCCTACAAGAATTCACCTGTTGGAACAAATGCGATCTCGAGATTTTAAGTATGTCAACAAACAACAAATGCTGTTGTTTTTGTAGTGAGAACAATCATCTGTACATGATGTTTTAGTCCTGCGAGTGGTAAAAGGATAAGTAAAGGCAGTACTCTCTTTGCCAAGGAGCAGTTGCTCTAACAACACATGCAGGCGACTTACCTCAGAATATAAAATTGTGTAAAACAAACTTTATAGCAAGAAAATGTTTGTCTCAAACTTGTTGTGCACCATCGGACAAGTTGGTGAAAGTGACTTTAGTGAAGATGCACATTGATAAAACAAACGTATTTTGATAAACTGATAGTGATAATAATGTCTCAGAGCGTAAATGTGTCTCGTCAGCTGTGTTGCTCAATTGCTGGATGTTTTCAGTGCGTCACCGATGTGTCGTAACGATTGTGCAGCTTGAACAGAACTGCGTTGTATTTGTCTTACGTGTTGACGCTGACTCACAGGAGCCAGCGAGAAGTCATGTTGAAATACACTTGCGCACATTTGTATGTGTTGCACAAATTGAATGTGAATTCCCACAAAGTCAACAAAAGATTTTGAAAGTGGAGTGCTCAAGATTACATAATCCATGGTAATATCTCAAAAATACAGTTGTTTATGTTTTCTCCAACTGAACCCCACTTCACTGAATTTGTTACAAACAGCTAAAGTAATCCTGCAGTGAACAACATGCACAACCTAATTTCAGGACTTTTTAGGTAACACTTAATTTCACAGGTTCTTTATTTTTTAGATAATTTCCTGGAAATGTTCCTACTTAGTGTTCATTTCTAGGACATTTTCCACTAAAGACATACATGGTTGATGAGGAATATGGATTGTTCGTAGAAATTCATAGAAACACCAACAATAATTCTTAATTGTTAATCAGACAGAAAATGTGCCGTGTGTTTTATTTCACAGGTCCAGGTGGTGGGAATTAGATGTGTTAGTAAGTACAGCTACTGAATTGTGGCACCTATAGCGAGTTTGCATCTTTCCATTGACCTTTGTGTGCAAGTGTGTGACCTGCAGGATTCAAATCAGTGAGCTTTCAACACGTTTTTAGGTTTTACGCCAAGTTCAAAAGCTAATTTCTTTTTCTCTATACAAACACATCTGTAATATGTAGCATGTAGATACACAATGCTGAGTGTGAGTGGCAGGAGGGAGAAGCAGTGGAGCTGTTCTCCACATGATAATCGTTAATGTTTACATAAGATTCAACTGAAGATATTAAAGAAAACAAAATGAATAACAAGCATGACGGCTGTTCTGAATGGTGCCAAATACAAGAAAGGTGAAGCTCCAAGATAAAGGTTTACTTCCTTCTGATTGGAAGCACTGTAGCTGGCTAATGCCTCTTGAATTTGGCTCATTGATTGATTCACCGAATCTCTTTTTTTTCTGCTTCCATTCAAAACACATCAACGATAACATAACCAACGTATTTATGAAGACCAAAAACAACATATAGTCCAGATCTATCAAAGGATATCACAGTAAGTGTCTGACTAAAATGAAGAAGTTAGCTCATCATGCATACAGTGGGTCATGGCAACTCAAGACCCGTTTGAATGTGAAGTGGTTTACTGTGGATGTGTTTTAGTGGCACTTCCTCTTCTTTGATTGCCTGCAGACATCGCTCAGAGCTGCGGCGTCTCAAACAGAGCTGCGCAGTGAGAGTGAAGAGGCATAAAAAACACGGTTCTCTCTATCAGAGTGCAGATGATCCTTTTCAAGTGCTGCCTTTTTGTGTCGAAGAGGAAAAACCACAGCTCTGTTTGAGGCTGCAGACACTAACAGAGTCCAGCTGTGTAGCTCACACAGTCACACAGTGTTTAAAACAAATTGGATCTCCTTGATCCCATACATCACCTCACCTCAGTCTGTCATCATCTCATCCTCCTCAGATCACTCATCCCTCTCTTTCCTCCGGCATGGTGGGTGACCCTTGCTGCAAATGTACCACAGCTTTGAATGAATGATGAGTTTTTTTCAGCATCCTTCTTCAGCAGGTTGAATTATGTCAAAGACGGCTCGTTCTTAAAGAGGCTCTTCACAGTTCATTTTTCTTAACCTCTTCAACCACACGATAACGAGGCTATCAAAACCTCACATAATATTTAAGGCTTTTCTCAAACATCTTAGTTTTTATGTTGGATTATGACTCAACAATCTGGGGTTAAAGGAGGACGGATGGTTCAGCAGGAGACAGAAAATATTGCTGACTTTGTTGAATTGTTTGGTGCAAACCTGACTTAATTAGCCAAAGGAAGTGCTCCTCTAGATAATCAAATTAAAAGCCGTACGTCTCAGTATGAATATGGTCCCTCCTCTGGTGCAAACTAATGGGATGAGCCAAGAGTGTCAGTGTTATCACCTCAGGAAAAGCCTGAAATGTTTCCACGAGATGTCATTAAATTAGACAACTTCAAAACTAGTAACACTAAATTGATATGTGCTTCAGATTAAATCATTTAGCACAAAAGAATCAAGAATTCTCTACATTGGTGACTCGCTTGATGAGATCCAATGTCTTGTAAATCAGTCCCAATGTTTCTATGTTACTAAACTGCAACTGCAATGACGTTTTTGTACCGAATAATCAAAAAACTTATGTTGTGACGCAACATATTTTTTTATTGAATGAATAAAATCACAACAATTTGAATGGGGTGGAAGGAGGGCAAATAATGTGCAGGACTGACAAACCACAGACCCAGCGTCCATCCACAGTCCATTATGAGAATGGGTTTAGGCAAAAAAAGCACTTTGGTTAAGGTTAGAGAATGATTAGTCCAACCATATAAAATAAACAATGTTGAAGTCACAAACCGCAAGCTCAGATATTTTTCCAGACAAAATCCATTGCCTGGGTACATTTAACTTATAAGCTGAGTATCAACGTATTTGTGACTTGTCATTTATGTTAACTGTGAACATTTTGGATGTGCTGTAATATAAAGGTCTTAATCCTGATACTTGGTTTGGTTGGTCACCCTGAAGTCATCATGCGATAATCATCCATTTTATGGGAACCATGCAGGTCACTAAGGACTGAAAAGTTTTCTGCCTTTTTTGCTCCAAGAGAAAACGCTGTGATTCGTAGTTGAGATGAGTCAGTCACATTCCTGCCAGGTTCTGCAGACAAAACAGCATCAAAACAGACGGAAGGATGTATTGTGTTGTGTTTTCTGTATTTTCGTCTTCATGGAGACTGGTGTGTGAAGGCACTTGTAGGATCCAGTTCAAGGCCATCCAGGACACATGTGGTCCCACGCTGGAATGCCCTCACAGCAACACCATTTCTGAGCTCTCAAAGGAGACGTTTGATCAAAGAGTGACGAGTTTGATGGTGCAGGGGGTAATTGTGCTTCAAACATGTGGCTAACGCGTGGCTTGAACTCTGCTTGAACCCCCCTCTCCACTGCAGCGCTGCATGGGAGTCATTAGTGAATGGTCAGAGTGACGGCGAGAGGCTGTTTACGTCGCTGGCGTGCAGTTATATGCTGCGGTGTTGAATGAAACAATGTCTGAACACGGAGAGAGCATGAGTGTTTTGGCTACATCAAAGACATCCGAAGGGGTTTTGACTTTGTTTTCCCGTTTTTTTCGTGGCGGATGGATGCAGCCTTATGCGTCAGACATCAAATGAATTTTTACAAGCATTTATTTCATTGATTTAAGGGTAGTTCCACGTTTTTACAATGTGGGTATTTTGACCACAATATCCATCAGATAGACTTGGTTGCAGCTTTCTGAGGGTGATGTGGTTGTTTTTGGCTTCTTTGCGAGCAGCCAAACAATCAGTCATTCAAACGACAACATTCAAATTATCATTTACAACTGCTTTTACAAAATATCACATTTATTCTCAAATACATACAGAAATGAGCAAATATTCCAGCTGAGTCAGTAGATGATGTTATACTGTAACTCAGAAATGCAGAAGCAGAAATCTAAAACACCTCTCAGTAAATAAAAGCACTGAAACCAGTTTGTGTGCATCAGAAACTTAACATACTGGAAGCCTAAAATCAAAAAATGTCCTTTAGTTCAACAAAGATATCTTGGCATCATAATTATTAGGCATGATGATGATCAGGACTACCCAGGTTTAATAATCTGGACTCATCCTTTAATGCTTCATCATTTAATTACAGCTTTAAGCCATTAGCTCATCTCCAAATCTTTCTGTCTCTGCTCACTCCAGTCGAAGGAGTCAGCACCTTCTAAATCAAACCTTGACGAAGCAGAATCTAGGTTAAGACTGCACACGAGTTGTGTTTCTCCCCAGACCATTCAGTTTCCTGCCCTGAAGGGCTCCCTTTTGTTTTCATATGCACTGTTAATCGATTTACGCTAATCAGCTAATGAATCGTTTAATCCACCAACAGATTACAGCAGCCGGGGAGGCAGGCGGCAGCAGCAGCCACTGTCATCACTTCATCGGAGTCCTGCTTTACTCTGACTGATCTAATGACTCACTCACCTGTGGATTTCACGGCAACGCTTGTGGTTAATCACGGCAAACAGAGTCATACGAGCACAATGCTGTTCTCTGCCAGATATCCCTTACAGCAGTGATTACAAATGATTCACAGTGGAATCATAACTCCTGCCCTGAGCTGTGTGATATGAAACCCTGCAATAATCGTCCTGTAGTGCAGACAGCTGGCACGTCTGATCCCCACAGATTGGTTTTAGTGGCACAGATAAAGCTGATTAGCACCACGATGCTGGTCCCACAGACACCGCTGCCCTCTGGATGTCTTATGAGTGCATTTACAGAAAATCATATAATATATCTTATATATCTTATAAAAGGCTCATAGTCTGCCGAAGCAGCACTTTCTAGTCTCCTAAAAACATCCACAGCGTCCTCTGCTGAGCTAAGCACTAAATTTAGAGGTGACCCTTTGTGAAAACTACATGCGTTGGCAGACATGCTGTCAGTTAACTGCATGTAAATACAGATTGATGTCTTTCCAGCAGCAGGTGGGAAAGCTCAGAACATCTCCTCTAAGTGCAGGAGTTCAGCCGGGGTCATGCTCTCGTTTCTCCGTGCCCTGCTGACTCACAGAGGTTCACTGTAGCTGTGTTTCTGAAGGGCTTTCAACACGAGTTGGATGGAAAATGGCATTTAGCAAAAATTGCAACTGTACTAATCCTCAACATGTTTTTTTAATTTAACGAAATGCTTTTCTACTTGACATCTCACCCTAACGTCTGCTCAGACCTTTCATTCACATGATCTTCCTCAGCAGATGCAGTTCGGTCAGATTTTTCCTTGTGAGCATTTAAGAAATTCTTGCTGTTGCTGGTTTAAAAATGTTACATTTCATTCTTGTCCTTGAAAACAGCAGCTGACAAAACAGTCTCACCACAAGGTCAGTTCAGTAGTTGGATCGTATCACACGATCCTCATCAGTTTTTCTCCTCTTTCTGGAGAACTAATTTCTCCTCTCCTCACTGCTGCATTCTTTCTATCTCTATGATGGGACTGTTTTAAGGTTTGTTGCCCAAACATTAGCCAAAAATAAGACAATGAAGTTGGAGCCGCAGGTTTTAAAACTGCTTCGTTAGTGTTGGAAAGGTTTGAATGATAGAATTTGGTGTGTCCCTCTCTGGCTGGACAAACCGTAGATGTCAGGAGATACACTTGCTGGATGCTCACACCACCTTGAGCCGCTCCACATCTGATACCAGAGCCTCTCTCATATGTCACAGGGTCTCCTTCAGCACCACAGTTTAACCTGTGAAAATAAACATCTGCTTTTCTTTTCTTTTCTTTTCACTAAGCCGCTTTCGTCTGACTCTACTATCGAGTGACTTGTTGTAGAAAATCCCAGTTTGACGGATGTGTCCGATGCACTGTGTGTGTTATTGTAAAGGATTTAGAGAAAGAGGGATGGCTTGATGAAAACTAAAGGAGGTCTTTGAAGATGTTGTTGTCTGAAATCTGCTGACATTTATGGACACATCGGTTATGTCTTTTGGTTTTTAACTCCCAGGAGAGGAAGGACCAGGAGACACCGAGGTCACACTCAAAAAACATGTCTAGCTTTAAACCATCACTCAGTTTAAGAGATGCTTCGGTGGCTTTTTATATTCACACTGACAAACCTCCACTTTAATTTAATGGTAAAAATCGAACAACAAATCTAAAGAAGCGGTAATAAAAAAGCAGTGAAGCGCTTTGGATGGGTACTGGACTCGACTGTTGAATAGTTCTCATGTTTTAAACATCTCTGTGTGGTTTGAGGTCTTGTTTGGCTCAAAGAGGCACACACCGCTTTAGCATTTCGCTTTTTTATCAGGAAGCAGCCGCACGTCCTTTATGAAAATAGGCAACAAGTTGAAAGGAGTCATTTTATCTCAGAGGCAGAAAAAAGACTAAATGAAAAATGAATTTATTTCAGGCTGACATTTTTGGAAGTGCAAGTGGTCTGGCTTTGTGGTTGCACAAGTTGCATCTCAGCCACATCTGAACCGTCCGCTTGTATTTACGCTGATCACATTTCAGGGCTGGAAGTGTTCGCAGCAATCTTTTGGGGCAACATACACAAAGTCTTAATCCGCTTTTTGAAAAACTCCACGGACAGAAGGAATATTGTCTGACAAACTCTAGAGCGATTGAAATATTTTTCTGAGCTATGACTGGGGTGCGCTCGCTGACCCTGTGTCATGTTTCGTCCTGTGCTCATGTTCAAAAAGGCCTTGAGAAAGAAAGTTTGTCTTCAAACTAAACACAGTGAAAAGGCGGGTATCTGGTGTCCTCACTTAAAAGGTGAAAATCAACCTCTGTGCCTTCAACAGAGCTCGCCATTGTTTGGCGATTTACAAAAGCCACCTTGCCTAAGATAGAGTTTAAAGAAGCCAGTCAAGATTGAGTTACTATGTATCTGCCGCGCTGTTGCCAAGTTTTCAATTGTGTTTCACGTTGGTTTTCAGAATGAACAAAGCCTGTTACAGTTAAACTGTAGGTTAAGGGGCGAGCGGAAGGGAACTGCAGAGATGTACAGTGAGATATTTTGGTTGCACATTCTTTAGCTCTATGAAAGTAATCTCAGATCAAACCTACACAAAGGTGACTGCAAGGTGTTTTGACTGTGGCCGCCCCCCAACTCTCACAACCACCACCCACATCCACTCTGTACCTAGTGACGTAGAACCGGACATTCAATCTGAACAAGAGCAAACCATTATTTCAAGGCACAAGGAGGAGGTGGGGGGCCTGTGCATTTTAATAGACATAGACCAAAATCATTGATGTATGAATATTGAGTAACATAGATTATTTTTTGTCTGACACCACACGCGCCGCCACATCTAAATTCATGATGAACACAGACATACTGATGAGACCTTCAGCTTTAATAAACAATGTACGTTGAATTTCAAATGCTGCACAACAGGCAGCAGTCAGCGGGAGGAGGTGATGGTGATTAATGTCGTTTGGCTAATTTAAAGTACACGTTTACAGTACACTGCGTTCATAAAAACTCCAAAAGTTACCCAGGCTGCAGATCTTCTGGTCTCCAGCTACAGATACACCTCACATCTTTGACTGAAAAACACATTTCAGTAATACTTAGTCGTAGTACTAGTATATAAACTGCAGAATAAAGTACTGTATTTATTTGGGAATTCAGGACATTTAGTGCTTCTAAGGTTTAAGGACAAAAAGGTGTAAAAATACAAGATAAATAAATAGTTTTAATATTTAATTTATTGTTTTCATGTCTTTTCCCATGTAGACAGACTATCATCCTGACTGACAGAGCCAATGCTAATGCTAATCAGGACTTAGAGGATCCTGATGGGCCATGAATGAATGAATTCCTTGATAGACTCTGTGATAGATGATTACTGTAAGATAAGATTTTAATGGCTTAATGTTGTAGCTACGTATTAATCTGTTAAGAAGCGTCTTTGGGCTGATTTTATCAGCAGGACCGCCTCTGGGACGCATCAGTTTAATTAATCCCTTTGGTTGTTGTCCTGCAGCCATATGACTGCAGCAACGGCATCCGAGGGCGTCCTCAATCATTTCACGGCCCCACCCCTAATGGTTCTGTACTCCAAAACAGATACTTAAATACCTGGTAGTCACACAAAATGACCCAGTGTAGCCATATCTTTATTTCTATTTGCTTTTATTTATTTACTCATAACATGTCTCAAAAACGTGCAGTAAAGTCATTTTTAAACTATGTTAGGAGTAGTGGTAAAGTTATGGCTTTATTAGATGTAACAGTATTGGTATAGGATCAAATCAACGTCACAATGATTTCGTATATACAGTAGTAGTGATAGTAGCCCTTACACCAATAGTAGTGGCAGTAGTAATAGTAGTACTTAGAACAGTAGTAATCTTAGTGATGCTTATTCCTATCCATTCATCTTTACCCTTTTGCTTTCTACCATCTTCCATTCTTCAGTTTTGCTGAGATCGATTTTCATCCTTCCACATATCTCTTTTATTTTCCTTTCACCAGAAACAAAGTGTTTGACCCATTTTGGATTTAGGAGTCACAGTTTGGGAAACCGATCTTATCTATTAGATGGTGGCTGTGCAGCAATCTGGGCCACTGTATTAAACACAGGAAGGATTATCCGTGTTCAGCAGCCCTTATGCTTTCACATATGACAACAACCAGCTCGAGCAAATAAACAAACAATGCATGTAGACGATTAAATCCACCAGCTGTATTTAATGCACAGTGTCTTAAAGAGGGAGACAGTAACCACGTATTTGTCAGAAAAATTATTGAAAAACAAACTAACTTAGGTTTATTATTTTGAAATAAAATAATAATTTAGGTTTAAATAATAAAATTAGTACAACTTCTGGAATAAAACCACATTTTGTTTTAAATTATAAAACAAATTTCATAATTATGGTTGTAAATAAAAAAAAATATTTGGATAAATCATAAAAATACAAATTGTACTTTTAGGTGAAAAGTTCAGAACATGAGATTAAAGTTATAATTCCAGATGAAACTCGTAATTTTGTATTGTGTCGTACTCTGGGGTTCAAACCTGTCCTGATTTTGTATAAAAGTCATGATTTGCGTCATGCTTTTAAGAAGTAATTAATTTAGGTTAGAATATTGAGATTAAATCCTTCAATTCTGAGTCACGATCGGTTAACATTTCAAATTTATAACATAAAATTTTAATTAAGAAAAGAAAATCATGAATTTAATTCAAATTTAAGTCAGGATAATGAAGTCAAATTGTAAATTTAGGATTTAATTTTAGATTAAAGTAAAAAAAAGAAGATACATTTGAATTTAATTCACATTATAGAGTTTAAATAATATAATTACAATAATAATTTGGGGGTCTTCACAGACATTTTTATTACTGTGTATTTAGTTATAATTTTGGGTTAAAATGAGTAGAAACAATCCAGAATTATGAGATTAAAGTCAAATAGTCTTTTCAAATTCACCTTTTTTTTCATTTGTATTTTAATTAACAAAATCTGTCCTGCAACTGCTTAAAAATGATTTTACCTAGATACTAAAATTAAAGATGGTCAGTTGTGGAAGGTAGAAACTGACGTCTTTAAAGCGTGTAGCACTCAGTGTGGGTATGTGAGTGTTGTTCCCTCTTCGCCACAGTGAGATAAAAACCCCTTCGTGCAGAGCAAGTCGCCTCAGGCCCAACAAAAGCCCCTAATGCAGATTTAGATTTTCAATCCTGTGCCACAATTCTGTTCGCTTTGACAGGTCAACAAGCATCCAACAATCTGTTCGCCTCGCCAAGATTTGTTTTTCCTCGACTTAAATCACTCATTACCTTAGAGGGGGGGAGGGAGAAGAGGAGGTGAAAGGAGGAGGAGGATGGAGAAGAGATGAGGGTGAATAAATGGGTAAATAAACGGAAGAAGGTGCAAAACAGAAGAGGAGGGGTTGAGGAGAATGAACGGGGGCCGAGCATCAAAACGAGGTAGGAGCAGGAGGCGAACGAGGGAGGAGAGACCAAGGAGGAGGAGATGAGTAAAATCCTAATTACAGGTTGGAAAAGTCTAGAAGCAGAGCAGAAAAGTGCCCGGCTTAGGGGCTTCTTGTTTGTTGTGGTAATTATTGCAGCCTGCAGACTGTAACTAATCCATAATGCTCCTAACAGTGGACAAGCCGCTTTTTAGGAGATATTTAACCAACGGACAGTCCTCTAATCAGGTGTTTGTAGGTTTGATTCCCAGTGTGTCTGTCTGCAGTCTACCATCTCACATGGAGAAATGCATGAACGCATTTTTGTTATTTCTGTGCAGCTCCCTTACTTTAAAATGTTCCTTTGTGCTGTTAATGGGTGACTCAAAATGCCAGACCTGTCTAGAGTGTACCCTGCCTCCTGCTCAGTGACCACTGGGTCTGACTCCAGAAGCTCTCGGAGACCTCAGTCAGGACTGGACTGTGCTGAACTTTACCTCGCTGCAGGTGATGAAGTTGGGAGATGTTTTTTAACGTACGATTGACAATTCTTTTTGTTCCTGCTCAATCACAGGAATCCACCTGACCTGTTAATGATGTGCTTTGTGTGTAATGCTCAAAAATTGTGATAATCCTCTTTTTTCATGCTTCTGGAGTTCATTTCAAAGAACTGGAAAACTCCGAACCCGTGACATGTTCTGGACTCCACCGAACAGAGAGAGAAGTCCAACTCTGACCAGTTATTTTTCCTTTTCTCTCTAACCTGAAACGCCCGAGCGTTATGAATGAAAATAAGATTATGGCATCGCTGAGCCGGCGCTCCTTAAGCTCCCCATTTCCCTCCCTTTACCGCTCAGACCCGAGGGGCCCCGCGGAGCCCCTGCCATTCCCACCTGGGGAGAACAATATCCCAAGATCATCTTAGTGTGCTTCCCAAAAGCTTTGGTTAACAGATGGTTCCTCAAATCCCCTGGTTTCCTCTCAGCTTGAACATGTGTTTGTGTGATCCTGTCCTAAAAAAAAACACAAGAGTAAGAGATGTGTTTTGGTCAGTTGCATCCCAACGTTGAGTATTCACTTCCTGACCTTTCCAGTTTGGTTTTGTGCTAGTGTGTACAGACGAGGACACAATTAGAGTCAGACAATGTGGTGTACATTTTTTGGATTTAAAAAAAGGTGCAGATTTTTGTTTTTCATCCAAGAAGTGACAACAAAGAACACACTAATGACAAATTTGCAATCACTTATCAGTGTATCCTCTGTTACCTCTGAGGACAGATAAAACACTGTGGTTTCATGGTTAGTGATTTGGAAAGACCGTCGGTTTTTCAGAAACTGGGGAGTCGAAACTTGCTTGTCTTTTCTCATCTCCTCAAGAGAAAACTGACAACAAAGGAAAAGGAAACTGATGCCAGATTGAGACTGTTCCTCTTCCCCTCCTGGCTGTGTCAGTTAACTCAGAGGACAGCTATGCATAATCATACATCACATCTATTGTTTTTCTAGTCGGGGTTCATAATGTCATATTTTGAACTGGCTGACAAAGCCTCCCTCTACCACCATGGCCTCCAGTTATGATAATTCAAATTCCCAGCTTGGTGAAATTTGACTTTGTCTGCCCTGTTTTTCGCAGGCCAACAAACAGCTCATTGTAATGTTTGTTTGTTACCATTGTTCTACAACATAAGCGTTGTGTTTCAGCCCATGTTATAGTCTCACTACGCTGTACAGTTTAGCTAAAGCACACGTAATTAAAACAAGCATTACACTGATTAAAGGAATGGTGTTTTTAAGCTGTTTTGATGACATCCTTATATCTGTTACAGTACGTCTTGGTCTTTTGAGGCTCTCTCATGTCATGATGCATTTATGCCTGTCTCTCTGCTTGGGTGAGAGAAAGACAATTTCAACTCAGTCAACCTCAGCCAGACGTTACACACAGCACAGCATCAGCATTGTCCCCGCAAAGGTTACAGAGGTTTGCCTCCTACAACATCAGAACAGTTTCACCCATTGGAAAACAACCTGGATGAACGTAAACATGAGTCATGTTCTAAGCCTTACGTTACAGAGCAAAGTGACAGTGTCAGGAATCACTGAGTCACAACAATAATCTAAACATAGAGTGTCTCATAGTGTGAACCCCTAACCTGCAGCTCACAAAGAGTGAAATGTGTCTTAAATACACAGTAACTTTGAAACATACTGGCTTGGTTTAGCTTAGTGAGGCTACTGAACATTTGTATGACTCTCAGCTGAACTTTACATTTGTGGCCCAGATTTCTTACAGCGTATTCGCATTCTGGATGCAATTTGAAAAGCAGTCTTAGAGGAAAAGTAGCTTCTGTAGCGACTAACAGCTACTGTGACAGATGTATGAGGACGTCAATAAGTAATAAGACCAGCTTCAAAAAAAGCCAAACCACTCAGACTTTCTCTGGGAAAATATCCATTGTAGTCAACGTGAAAACCAACAAGGCAAGAAAAAATGTAATGGGTTAAATTACTTTTTTAAATGTTGACAGACTGGACTCAAATCAGGATGAAAGTCTTACTCTATATGGCCAAAAGTACACTACAGTATATGAGCCCTTTTATGTTGGAGCCATGTGTGATAGCTGAACATGTGCGTCATTAATGTGCAGTAATAAAAGCTTCCGTTCTTCTGGCTTCAGTCTTTCCCACCAGATGTTGAACCTGCTGCAGGGTTTTTTCTCTCAGCGAGGTCCAGCAACTGATGTTTGACCGACAGCCTTCCAGTTCATCCTGAAGGTGCTGGATACACGCTGTTGATACAAAGTTGGAAGAGCAGTACTGTTTGAAATATGATAAGTATGTAGACAGAGAAGTTCTTACCTCTTTACTCTTAATGTTTTATTCAAACAACAACACATAAATTAGTCTTGATTTATTCTGTTTTAGACGCTGTGTGATAGTCTATAGTTATAGGAAGTATAAACAGTAGGAACATTCAAAACTCCATTCATTTATTATTTTTTTATTTTGTACTGATTAAATACAATTTGAGCTTGACTTCCTTATCATTCATGCTGCCTGGGAACCTGGTTGAATAGCGTGTGTGTGTGTGCATATACATACGAGCCTAATGAGCAGTGATGAGGGACAAAACACAGCAGGTTGTTGATGATAACTCAGCCCAATGACGACATCTCCATCAGTGAATGCCAGCATTGTTCCTGCTGCTGATTTAAAGAGCTAAAGTTGCCATTGTGAATTTTCCAGGTCACTTCATGCATATTCACTAAAAAGCTTTCTTGAAACAAAGGCACATGATTATTTACATGTCATCACTGGTTTGATAGACTAATTGTGTTGGATGTGCAGTCAGCCTCTCCTTCTCTCATCACTCTTATGCAGCCAATTATTTCATTATCAGCACAGAGGAACATCACCCATGCTGCATGCCGCTACTTACACCCACTAGCAGAACAAAACAACTCCAAATCTGGGTGCAGACTCTTCCACTGTGCCCCCAAACCATAATTCAATTAAATCTAAAACACTTGGTCAAGGCTCCTTTAGCGCAAATTGCTGTATTAATGTAGCGTGGCATGGATGCGATGAGCCTGTGGCACTGTTGAAACCCCTATTGAAAACCAGGTTGCTTTGATGGCAGCTAATAGCCCAGCAGATAATGCAAAGAAAGAAAGAATAGATTAACAGGAAAATGTTCTGCTGATGGAATCACAATAAGTCGTCATGTTGGCATTGTAGCCTGTACTGAATTGTGTACGTCATATAAGAAGTTGTCCTGCCAAAATACAGCCACGATGCACGTCACATTTTTCGTTGCATCGCTCGCCAGATATGGATGAATCACGGTGTTAAGGTGAATGCGAGAAGTTCTGCCCTCTTATTTCACTCACGTCACCATTTTGTACAAATGATTTTTGCATGAGGCTTATTATCTGCATTCAGGCATGTTAACACTTCATAAAACTGCAGTAAGACATTTCAGCCCCAGATATTAGTGAAATGAAATTACACAAGCCTACCTTTCTTTATGTAAACTAATTCAGAGATAAAATCCTCGTATGCTTAGTGGATATTGTTCAAAAACTAACTGTAACTGTAAAAGGATTCAACAGTAGAGTCACACAGCAGTTAATATATTTAAAGAAAATGCCGACATATCCTCAGTGGAGTTTCATATTGAATCTGGTGTAATGAGGAAGGCAGGTGGAGCGTGGCGGTGCTGTCAGTGGAGTGCAGTCACTGCCTCGTCCTCCTGTATCTTTTATCATGGCCATGTATGAAAAGCGATACAGTGAAATCATCAGCGTGAAGGGAAGGATGTCGCAGGTGTTCTGTCATCCCTGACGTCCCCACACCTGCGAGGGCACCGAAGCCCCGACACCCCTCTCATCTTTTCAGCAGCACCTGTCAGCGGACCAAGGCCTTTTCAAAAACCTGCGCTGCTCCTCCAACATCCCAACAACAGCTATTGTTTGTCACGGGCCACCTATTCAAAGCAGGGTGGGGGACCTGTCATTAATAAAAGCTTGCTGTCAGCCGCAGGGCCCTCGTTCCCCAACACAGCTTCCTTTTGAGGTAGGAAGGAGCATAAAGGAATCCAGCTACACTGACGTTACCACCAGAACTGGACACAGACGTGGTGCACACTGTAAAAGATGACACGAAGGAAACAAACATACTGTAATGGAACAATAAACTAGTACTTTTTTGTCTTTTAAGTCTTTTTTGGAAAAATAACTCCACAATTATTCCTTTCATTAATTTCCAAAAACAAAAGCAAACAAAAATCAATAAAACTAATCTCAAATACCAGTTTTTATACGGTATGAATTTTTTAGAGGCTGAGCTGAAATTGTGCTCTGTTCTTCCAGATAAGTGTTGAAAGCAAAGTCTCTTGTCATGCATACCTTTAATTTGCCAAAGTGTAAAATAAATAAACTTATTCTACAAACAATTAGAACATCTGCCTTTCCAAAAATGCCCCGAACAAAATTACTGTTACCGTTAGAAGTAGTCAATAAGTGGATTATAGTGATAATGCAAACAGACTATTGTCTTGAGAAATGAACCACACTGCACAGGGAGAGTTGACTGAGGAGACGATCAAGAAGGAATGCCAAACATGGTCAAGGTGAAGGCTACGAGAGCATCTCCAGGTAGCTTGATGTTCCTGTGACCACTGCTGCTGATATTATTAAGACGTTTAAGGTCCATAGCCAGCTGACCTGGATGTGACCTGGTAATTCTTTGCTGGGTCAGGCGTGTAGTACCTGAATCAGTGCAGGACACAATATAATCTGAGAAGGAGAGAAGTATACTTCTCAGTGTCTCAGTCATAGTAATTTTCCAACTGACCCCCAAAAAACACAACTTCACAAGTTTAATAGGTTTAATTTGAAGTAGTAACTGATGCATGTTTACAATGGAGGGTTTGGAAAATAAGTGTGGTGTAGCATCCCAGGTCCACACTAGTTTGTTTTCTTGGTACTGTCTGATCATTTGACTACTTGTGATGACTATATTTAGTGACACTGGCGAGTACGGTGTTGATATTATTATTAGAAAAAACATGGACAAAAAGAAGACTTTTTCAGCCTTCAGCCATGGGATCAGAGACCCCAGCGCGGGCATGTTATAGCTGCTGCAAAGGGTGCGAAGGATGTGCCAACATGTTGCACTTGGCACGTCCACAGAGACAGAAATTTGTTTTCCACAGCGGCTCGAGTGCAGCCTTTTGTGCTGCGCATCACCCGAAAAGGCTTAAGCTGTCAAAAAATGTTATATGTGTAAGAGAAGTTGGCCTGTGCTCCGGTTGCTTCTTGTGAATATCCATAGCCAGTGCCAGGGAGCGCCGCACTGGGAGTGCTGGGAGTGCATGCGCCAGTAATTAGATGCAGTTTATTGTCCGCACAGGGTCAGCGGAGTGAGATTTTGGGGGCTTTACTGCTGCTTGAGCGCACCGATTCACTGCTGACGCTGATAGGAACACAGCAGGGGGCCACTCCAATGTGTGTGTGTGTGTGTGTGTGTGCAGGAGTACATTAAAAGAAAGAAAGACATCTAACACACACATGCACTCTTACACAGATACATGCATGTACACACACATTATTGTGCTCCCAGTCATGCGATGTCCCATCTCGGAGCATCACTGAATTGCAGTGTGAGGCACAGCGGGGGGTATGTGACATCCTCCCCGCAAAGCTCTTACTCCCTATTTTGTGTGTGTTTTATATGCCCAAGAGAGGGAGGGAGTACTAGTGACCTGTGTGTGTATGTGTGTGAACACATGAAGCCCAAATGCACTCTGGTTCCCGTGTTGATCCTCATTGTCGTCCGCTCTTCATCCCCTGAAAGCATGAGCTGAGTGGAGCTCGTTAGTGTCCTCAGATGGCCTCGCAGTCCTACTCCTCACACTGTCTTCCATATCACAGCCTTGAGGAGGATGTGGGAGACCGGCAGCAGCAGCGGAGGCTCCTCCAGCATCTGCCAACACTCTCCAAAGAGACAGCCTCCTCAAGTGTGAGTCTGGGAAGCAGCCTTGTTGTGCGCTGTGGCTCGCTTGCTGTCACACTTTGCAGCTGCGAGTCCTTGTCAACAACAGCAGGCTAGCAGCTGCTACAGTCCTCCATCAGTGTGTCTGTTCAACCGCTGCACTGCTGTGTTCTCAGAAGAGGTGGCTAAATCTAAAATCAAATGTCAGTCATGTAATAGGTAATGTTTAACTAATGTGTGATTCATGATGATTTAATGAGAATAATTACTTAATAGATCAGCTCAGAAATGTAATGATTTATTTTATCAGTGTTTTGTTTTTGGTTAGCAACAGGAATTCATGGTTACACGTTGCACTGATTCATGCATTCAGTCATCATGTGTCATTATTATTATTTAAACGTTACATAAGTATACCACACTGCATGAGTGTCCAATCAGGTGATTCAGGTGTATTCAGACAATCAGAAACTGGAAGTGCAGGGATGGTTAAAAAACAAGCAGGACAGTGGTCCTCAACAACAAGAGCTGGACACCTGCGGTTCAGTGTTTAGTATATTTACATAAGGTTTTTTACAGTTACAATAAGATTCTTAGATACTTAACTAGAAACAGTTTTATTACAATTTATACTTCTGCATGAAGTAAGAAATGATTTGAGAGCTTTCTTGTAGCAGAAGCCATGGAGTGGAGGACACGGGTCAAACTAGCATCAATGTTGACATTGTATTCAGTTTATGAATATTTTTCCCACTTTTCCTGCTTTGTTTTGTCCTTATTCTAATCTTAACAACGGAGATCAAAAGCTTCTCTGCTGTAACACAAGGCATGCCCACAATGAGACGATGCAGGACAGTCTTTTGTTTTTCTCTTATTGTCACTCTGCGTGCACGCTTGTTTAATATATTGTCCTCCCAATCGCTTATGGAAATTGGCTCATTTTCCGAACATAATGATGAGCTGTGTTGAGTGAAAGGGGCTCTCAGTGCCAGGACTTTTTCATCCTTTTGTCCAAGCAACCAAGACCAAAAGAGTAACGGTGAAAGAAGTGATTTTTAAGTGCATCTAGTCTGCCCCCTCCATCCATCTCCTTTTGCCCTCTCACCAAACTGCCTGCCGATTCTTTCTTTCTCCATTTCTCTAATAAATCAGCAGAAAACAGCCATGACCGCTGCCCATTGTTTCGCCCCGGGTAAACAGTTTAAAATGAATTTTGACCGGCCTGGCCTGGGAATACATTTCATATTATGCATGTCAGCTTTGTACAACGGGTCCTTTTGCATCCTAAAAAAAATTAATAGTGGATCAGGGTATGATGCCAAAGAAGTCCCGGGCAATCAAGTCCTCTCACTGAGCCTGTGGGCCAGACAAAAGCCTCCACACAATCCCGCAGGCGTTAGCTATGCATGCTTTCCAGTTGCCGTGGTTAGGACGGGTCAGTTCAGGGAGGTGGAGGGGGTGTACATGAGGAACGAGGTGTGAGTCTTGTTCTGGTTGGACTGGACTGATCTGGTGATTCTTTAGAGTAAAGTTGATTCATATTTTTCTCCTTTGTTTGAAGTGGAAGACAATGGACAGTGTGTGATGGAGCGACACTAGTTAAACTGTGTCTCTCGCTCACTGCCCAGACTTACCAGATTGTTTATTTGATTGATTGACTGAAGCTGACACACGCCTATCTAAAACTTTCATCTCACTGGATACTGTCTACATTTTGCATGTTCATACCACCCATGACTGTGTCATAGCATTGTTATAGACGTAAAGTGGTTGCTTTTACATTGACACACTTATCATCATTGCAAACATCTAATAATGGAGACCCATCAAAGCACAAATCAGATGATGAAAAATACTACTCTACTCTACTACCCCTCTACGTAAGTCCAGTCCATGCTTTCCTCTTGCGCTCAGACGGACATGTAGTCACACTATGGATGTGCATGTACGTCACTCATACAATGAATGTGTATACTGACATGTTACACACTGCAAAACGTGATGACAATAAGCAACAAGCAAGACGACATGTTTAACATATTCAACAGCGAGTGAACAATCAGTTCTTGAAGTTGATGTGTTGGAAGCAAAAAAGCGGGTAAACATTGGGATTTAAGTGTGTGAAACTTGAGAAGAGTTTGGGACCAAAGAGTCAAGATGGCAACAATACATTTACAGGATTTAAACTCCTTTAAAAAAAAAATCTTTGTAGAAATCCAAAAAAGGCCAAGCAGACAGATCAATTCAACATGGTAACTCAGCCAGTCATTCCTTTCTCTCCATGGGCAGGTGAACATAAACACATGAACAGGTGAGTATTTTCTTTAGTAACAGTCTTTTCTCGATGACGCAGAAGACTGTACACACGCAGGTGTAATAGTTAATCACTGGCAGGTCGTACCATACCAAAGAATAATTTGGATGAATGTTGGTGTGAAAAGTGCAAACAGTGGCAGGTACCAGAGGAGAGGATGGGAAAGCAGACTGAGAGCTGGTTGTCAGTCCTTATTCCGTAGATAATAGACAATCAATTAAAACAAAACTGATGGACAAGATGAAGTAAGATTGGATCAGATTAAACCAAAAAGCCATTACATGATTCAGTCTCTTATCTACTACAGGAGTAAAAGAAAAACATCTTGAGTGTCATGTCTTCAGCTTCAGCTTCACAGCACTGGAACTTTCAGAACTTTGCTCCACATTGATCAACAAACCAAATCATAAGACAATATGTAAGAATAGATTCAGAAAATGACTGATAGGAACTTTAGATAATCTGGTAAATAACTGCATACTAACCACGTGTAAATAATCACAGTAATTACACAGAACGTCTTCATTAAAAAGTACATTAAAAACGGCACGGTGGTGTAGTGGTTAGCACGGTCGCCTCACAGTTAGAAGGACCCGGGTTCGATTCCCGGGGTCGGCCGGGTGCCTTTCTGGAGCCTTTCTGTGTGGAGTTTGCATATTCTCCCCGTGTCTGCGTGGGTTTACTCCGGTTTCCTCCCACCGTCCAAAGACATGCATGTCCGGGCTGTACCCCGCCTCTCGCCCGAAGACAGCTGGGATAGGCTCCGGCACCCCCCGCGACCCGAAATGGATTAAGCGGTAGATGGATGGATGAACCTGTCATACCATGAAGCAATCATGTTCAGATTTGTTATCCTTTAGTAAACCAACAATGACAGAATCATCAGCAAATTTCAAACGTGCCTGCCATCATAAATACTACTGCAGTCATCTGTGTACAGAATAAACAGGATGATAGACAAAACACACACCTGTGGAGAGCAAGTACAGCTTGGAATACGTCACACCAGTGACTCTAATGAACTGTGACCTGTCAGTGGTCAAGTTCAGCCTCTAAGACTTTTGTTTAAATTAAAGATTAAATGTTTTTCAGGAAGTAACTATGTCTGGATAGTATCAAATGCAGAGAAGAGGTGTGTAAACAAGAGCCAGTGTGCTGAAATAACAGGTGTTGAGTGCAGCATCTTCAGCACCTTTTCCTGGTTTATATCCAAACGGATGTGATTCCTATTGGCATTCCACTTGCCTCAGGATGTCTTTAACCAATTTCTCAAAACCTTTTGCAAACAAAGAGGTAAAATGAACTGGAATCTTTTCTAAGATCATTTCTTTTTTTTACTTCTAGCTACAGGGACAATAGCAGCATGTTTCCATATTTTAAGAAGTCACTTTTTAGGTACATCTATCATTTATAGCCAGTATATTATGTGACTTCCTCCTTACCATATCATGTGGTTCAAAGCTCAAGCAATAATGCATCCTAACACTGTATCATTTTGGAATAAAACTCATGATAAGTGGTTTCTGTTTACTTCCCAGTACAAAGTCAGAGTTCAGTGGAGGGTTGAGTCACTTGCTGTGCCATTTGTTTTTGTCAAATTGTGCTAATTGTGATGTTTGTGCAGCCAATATGAAAACTGCGCTTTTCAGAACAATACAGCTAATACGGCTATAGAGAGGTCATGGGAAAAAGCACAGTCTCTGCCAATTAGTGTGTTAGCACTGATTAACCCTCTGCCTTCCACTGTGCAAACTGCCATAAACACTATGAAGGGGCCACAACAGGAGAGCGTGAATGCTGAAATGTATTCTTAACGTTGAGGCAAAGAAACCTGTGCGTTAAACGCCCTTCACTGAGGCCTTTGGGACAATGACACTCGATAAATGCGAAGGCGTTTTGGATGCAGTAAAGTTCTAAGCTCCTCGTTTGTCAAGCATCCCAAGAGAGATAGATTATCTATTCATTTGACGCTTTATGGTTCTCTTTCATGTCTTGTTTGCCCACATTAAAGCCCGGCAATCAGCACCATGTGACGGTTCATTATACTTTCAGGACACTTAAGAGGTTGTTGTTCTCTTTCCAGACCATTGCTTCCTGGATCCATTTGAACTTCTGTCGGTGCAGCGTGTTCCTGTAAAAACCATGACTAATAAGTTGTTATGTACATGCCATTCTGAGGCGAACATCTGCGCGTGCAAACAGGATTCAGTAACATACATCAACACATGTAATTTGAGGGAAGGCTAAGGTTTTGCATGACTTGAAATTTGCATATGTAATTGAATTCAGCCCAATGACCACATTTCAAAATGTTTTTCCTTGTAGGAGTCATTTCCGTCTTTTTGAGGCCCTTCGTAGTGTCTTCTTCACCCGTTGTCTCATCGGTTGCTGACATGTATTACTTACCTACTTTGCGCAGTATTAAACGTAGCTGATCACAGTGACTAACTCCAAACGTGATCCAATCTGCTGTTAACACGTCCAGATCACGATTATGTCTCCAGGTACAGACTGTACTTAGAGTAACTCCAGGTGCAAATGTGTTATCACTTTATTCTGTGTTCTAGCTGAACTCCGAACGAGAGTTTATTCTTAATCCAAATTGGCCCTCAATCAGCTTGGCAACTGTAAACCTGTAGTGGGCACAGCTAAGATGAAAACAAATTGACCGTATTGGTTTATTAACTAATCCTGCACTCTGCATCACCTGGACTCTTTATTAACACATTTCTCACTTTGTCTTTATGACTTGTCCTCTACTCTGGCTTCATCCCACCATCCAAAAAAATGCGGTTAGGTTAACCGGTGACTCTAAATTGTCCATATGAGTGTGACAATGACGGTGGTAAAAGTTTTATCAAGACAAATCTATGTAACGTAGCTGTTTGTGGAATATTTCTGGCATCTTATCAGAATAATTTCTCTATTGACATATTGATTTCCTTAATGTATTTTAAAACACCAACTGTGTCAGATACTAGAATCAGCTTCTTATCTACAGTATACAGCTGCTCAGGATGTGACATACAGGAGTGGGAATGCTTTTATTTTGATGGTGTACACTATGTCCTTTTAAAAATGTCAGTTCAGCGGAAACCAGAGGTGTGTGTCTTTGTGTTTTTAATTTGAGATAACGTCCCTCTGTCTGTTAACCAGGCCCGCTGTAATCGTCAGATTCCCACGCCACAAATGTGTTGACTCCCCAGACTCAATAACAAGATGATTTCTCACAAACCGCTGCTAATTTTCAACAAAGCAGATCTCAAAACAAAAGAGACAATCCGGAGAGTTGGTGACCAACTCTGATTAGCTCTGGTTAACCTTGGAGATGTTTGCTGCAAATGGTCGCAATCTTAATTTCCCGTGAGAAGAAAACTAAATCCAGACAGTATTCACCACCACTCCACATCCAAGTTAAACTCAAACTTTACAGCTCGTTCTTCCTCTTTTCTCTGTTCCATTTTTTTCATTCTTAATTTCATGCATTTCTACTTTTTTCTTTTCATTTCACGTTCAAATTTTTTAATTGCCATTTCTCCCGTACAGATTTTTTCTCTTTTTCTTATCTTGATTCATCGCATAAGAAGCAGATAAAGGATGTGAGATGTAGGAGCTCTGTAGGTGGAGCACAAAGAGCAGAACATAAACCACTTGAAGCAACCAAAATGCCACGGCAATGTTTCACAAATCTACCCCATCCTGGGATAATTGCTAAGAGGAAACAGACTGTGTGTCTGCACACACTCAACTCCACTGTTGTGGTTCGGCTGTGACTTAATGTGGTGGATCTTTCATCGATGTGTCTGTTGGAAAATGTAGTTTAATACTTGCATACAAAACAAAAAAAAAGAGCTTGAGAGCAACAAGAGCTAAAAGTTTCTAGGTTCTTTTAAAGGTAGATTTCGTTTCGCGTGTTTAAATTATCTTTACTTTATGTGTGTGTACTGAACTTGCTGACCTCTCCCCTTCAACCCTGAGGTGAAGGGCTCAAGCATAAATGTCAAGGCTAATTCAAGGTCAAACAAATGTGACCTGATAATCATCGACCTTGTGTCCTGCAGTGTCTGTGCCTGGCTGCATTTAACGAGGAGCCAGGACACGGCGCTCTTCGGCCCATTCAAAGGCTTTTATTGTTCTCTTAACCTGTTTGTAAATTGTGAGCAAGAGCCTGAGACGACGGAGTGAAGATAACCGGAAAAATAAAGCTCTGACACAGGAAACAAGCAGGAAAAAGCTCATGAGATTTATTCATTAATAACTGTTTTCTGTAATGTTTCTCTAAATCATCACTGAAATACGGTTTGAAGAGTCAGCCAGAACTTTCCCTTATTTTCACAGTGTCATTCTAAAAGAAGAAAATGTCTCAGTCCTGCCCACACAGTTCATTTTGAGAAGAATGACACAGAAGACAATTCACTTTATTTTATGAGTACGTCTCTTAAAACAACTGACTTTGGTGTGTAGCTGTTCAGTTTACGTTTTGTAGAAAAAGTAGTGTCTGTTTAAACTCTTTTTTCAGCTGAGGGTTTGGCTAGCTTACAGTAAAAGTCCTGTAAAGAGTACATGAAGCCTGCTGCAGGTCAGGTCAGGTAAGGGCACTTTGTCTCCATTCAGCTAGGCGATAAAGGCCACCGTGTAAAAGGAGAAAGGCTATCAGATAGTTGGGGCCAGCCACCGTGGCAGAAGTCAAGCACTTTTGAAAGGCTCCGTCTCCACACTCTCGGCCTCAGCGTGAGAGAAACCCCCGCATCCTGACAGGGAGAGATGGCTTTTAAAAAGAGCCCAGATTACAGCATCATATAGCCTATAGCCGCCCAGAGATACACCCTTCTTTTCTTCCCCGTTTGTCTCACTTTCAATCGCTTACAACCACTTTTCCGAGCCATGCTGGGCCATTCCATGCACAAGCTTGTCAGCTCTTCAATAGCTTTTGTCTATGTGGGGACTCAAACAAGATAGGCAGCTTTTGACTCCTTCCTCGTCTCTCCCTGGATAAATATTTCACCTGTCACAAAGCCGAGCAAGCTGGGCTCAATGCTGTAGGAGAATTTGGATTGTAAAATAGGGAACGTAAAGCAGGAGGAGATGGAGAGAAGAGGGGGGTTATTCAAGTTCAGAAAGTCTTGATGCTTTTCTTTCATCCGGAGATGTACACACTGCAATTTGCATAGCCTTTCACTCACTTTCTCAACCTGAAATCTCAATGTACTCATGGTAATCTATTGTACAGCCATCTCCGACTTAAAACGACTCCCTGTACAAAGCAGCCTTTTCAGTGTGAGTTCCCTAACGAGTGATGGCATAAAAGAACGGCGTCACTTTATTTTTAGCGTATATAAAACACTTTGATATTTCAAAGCATATACATCAATAATCACCTTCTCTCAACGACAACAAAGAAGTTCTCAGGAAAATAAGGGGCAAAGCGCTCCACATTCTGACATAGGATAATACCAAAATTTGATGTGCAAAAAGCTTTTGCAACTCATCCCTCTTTCTTTTAGGTTTTTCCAGGTGCCCTGAGCTGAGCAAAGAAAAAGGTACATCAAAGACAGGTGTGTTCGATTCAGATCTGGGAGCACATGAGGTTACAGCAGTACTTAAAAGCTGCTTTAGTACAAGAGAGACATCTGACACGTTACTGAGTATGAGAGGCATTGGTTGGAACTGAACCTTATCACTGTTGGTGTTACTTAGATTTACCGCAATGTCATTTGATTCTTCACTGAAGAAGAAATTTAGAAGGCATCAACAAACCTTTGTTTTTATTTAAAAGGCAGAGGTGTCTACGTTGCTAAGATATTTTGTGGAAGTTATTTCAGGCATCCAGGTTCTTGATATGACATTTCCCTTTCATGTTTCCCTGATGCATGAAGCTGGGTGAATCGTCTTTGTAGACCTTCGTGTGGACAAAAAAGTGGCAATTGGATACTCAACAAAAACTACAGCTAACAGCTAACTAGCACCTGTGGGAGAGGAAATATATCTCCCCACACCAGCAGGTGTTGGTAGCCTGTAATCATCATTCAATAAGGGAAAGTGGAAGATCTAGGACTGCAGATACAAGCAGTAAATAAAGCAGTGTTTTCACACCACCATCACAGCTCATCACGCACAGCTTTTAGCTACTTCAAATCAAGAAAAGGCCTGATCAGAAGTTGTAAAGTCCACTGGAGTTGTCAGCCCTTTGTGTTTTGATTGCAAAACAGGGAAAGAAGAAGAAATTAGGAAGAAGTTGCCTCTGTTTCTCTTGTTGTGCACTGATTCTCTAAGCTGAACAGCCAGTCAATGTGTTCTCTCTCAGTGACAGGAGTCTAACTAGTGCGATTGATGCAGGACACAGCATAAAAACTAGGGCAACAGACGTTCGCCAGCAACCCAACAGTTTCGTATGTCACGAGCTCAAGACTGAAATGATTAACAACTTGAAATTAGAAGCACACATTCCCCTGGGTGATTTTAATGTTTCATGTGTTTAAATGTTTTGGCTCTTCTGGGTCACATATCTTTTTACCAACAAAGTTTGAAAGAGTGTATTCAACTGAGAAATTTCCACATTGTAATATACAATAGTCACTAAAGCATATTGAACCAGGAGTTAATAAAGTTATAAAGTTTTATAAAGTTTTATCACTTGACCTGTTAAATCACTGCATGATAGGTTAGCGTTAGTTGGATATTGGTCATTTGTTATCTCTCTATCTAAATCTTGAACTCAGTGAGGCTTGCAGGAAAATAAACTTCCACAAACAGGTTGACTTAAGCATGACCAGAGAAAGTGATCTAAACACCATTCCTTACGTCTTAATTGTCGTCATCTCTGTGCTGCACTCACGTGGCCAGTGACTGTGTTGGCAACGCTCTCGATCCCTTCCAGCCCAGAGGCAAATTTCATTATATTACCAGCATGACTGAGTTACCTGTCGGTCCACCCGGTCCCCCTGTTGACAGACCTCTAAGACTATGTCTAAATCTGGCATCCACTGCTGCCTGACCTCCTTATGTCCAAACTGAGCTCAGAAATGCTGCATTTCTGTCACATAGAGCATCACCTGTAGCACAATGATACAGAGGATTCAACCAATTCAGCCAAGACATAATGATCAAAGAACCACGATAATGATATTTAACCAATAATGAAGAAATCATCTGAAGATTGATCTCTAAGCTTTTGTTCGGCAAAACAATGAATTTGACACTGATTATAGAAGAGAAAGCAAAGCACCATTAAAAACCAACAGAAGGAAATATATTTGAAATTCTTTGGTAGACCCGACAAGTCAAATGCAGTTTAAGCAGATAGTAATTCAGCTGGAGAAGTGTAAAGATTGACATAAAACATAAATTAACTGCTGGTGCTTACTGCTTTTTTCAGTCCAGACATCTTTAACATTTCAAAGTTGAACCAAAACAAGCATCTAAGACGTCTGTTTCCTGCCTGTATCCAGCTGCAAGAACAGTCCCTAAAGACATTGACTCCCAGTTTTACTTTACATTTTTCATTCATTTACATTTTAGTCATTTAACTGATGTTATTACAGCAACACATTCCCAGATCTGAGGCTTTAATAGCATCAGCAGCGAGCAGTGCTGGGGTCAGCTCTGTGACAATAGATTCAGACTATGATTGATGAACACTGTATGTGCAGCAGAGCCATTCCCAAGCTCAGTGTGCTGGGATTCATTTAGCCCGTTGTCTAGGGCCAGAGCAGAGGCCTGTGAGAATGGGGAACTGATTAATAATGTTAGTGAGGGACACTACTAAGGTTATTTTGCATACTTAGAGAGACATTTAACAGCTTGAATTATACATAACTTATGTACAACCACTACCCCGAGGTTTAATGCCCCTCACAGGCTTTGCAGAAATAACCCTCTTATTAGACATGTGACACACATATATGCACCTTTTTCATCCTGTAGCAACCGAACACATTTGTTGTCTTGTACCCCAAAGCAAAATTTGGGCAAGGTGCATCTCCAGAGACACTTAACCTTTTTAATTAAGAGGTTGGACTGGATAATTGGTTAAAAAAGGACCAAAGACCTATGAAAAGGTCACCACAGGTGTCTAGAATATGTTTGACCTATGCTTGATCTGTGTCAGTCGAAATTTCTTCAAGTCAGAATTGTTTTATAATGTCACTTTGGTTCAACAATCAATACAAAAGTCACAAAGCAGCCGTCAGTGTGTGTTACAACAAATCACCTCCATAATGAGAAGCACCTTTGTCTCATTCAGTATATTTTTGACTGAATCCAATGTATTCTTCTTTCACTTTGGCAGCGTTTTACATCGAGGTAAATGGGAGTCAGCATGAGCGCTCTAGTTCAAGGCCTGTGCGCTGGCGAACAAACTCAGCAGTCATTCAGCAGAGCAGACCCTGGATCAGTAAGTACCAATAAACACATAAGAGTGGGTGTTTTCTTTTGAAAAAGTGAAGCAGCGCAGCCCTGACCTTTGGTTTCTTCTGTAAATGGAGGAGTTCTCCGTTAACATTCACATAACAAAACAATCGCCCACAATTACGTTTACTTATGTATTTTTCTGAAATCATTTATCATGGGTTTACAGAGCCAAACACATTGTCTGAGATCAAGACACTAAATCTGGGTTAAATAAGGTAACTTACACAGTAATTAATTATAATAATTTTTTTTGGCTCCACAATTCCTCCTTTACCTGTTCTACATATCAGAATCAGAATAAGATACAGTTGTTGTTGTTTTTTTGCCAAACCGCAAAATACCAAAGTTGCATTAATGTGGTAGTAGTTGGAACAAGTGTGGAGATCAAATATTTGATTGATTTGATTCTTATAGCACACAGTGTAGTTTATGGTGTTTGGTTTAGGTGAGGGTTAGTACCTGAGAAGAGCATGCAGGAGGAAGGTCATGATGCAAAATGTAAGTTGCAGAAATTCTGTTTACAGCACATTAAAGTAGCACCATGCCAGAAACATCATGAACACATTCTTGGTAATATCTAGATTAGTTAATCAGATTTCCTTTATATTATTAGCACTGAAGCTATTAAAGCCTTAAACACCGTTTTCTGAATTTTTGTTTAATTCTAGGAACAAAAACAACACATGCCTTTCAGGAAATTTTCACTTATAAAGCTAAGAAGTTCCCATGAGTAGGTCAATCAAAGACAGTTTGTAAATGTTTGGATAACCAACCATTTACCTCAAATTACATCCAGAAGGTAGATGTGCCTGTTTTCCTACTTGGATGCTTGTAATTATGGACCTATATCAGTTAAATACTGCTGTAGTGGAAAGTAAAACATCTCCCACAATGGAAACTTGAATAATGAGAACCTCAAATGTGTAACCACTGAGTAACAGGTAAGTACTACTACATCTGGTGGAGCAATACTTTGTTGACATTGTGGACATACTGAGGAATTTTTGATGGCAGTTTTCAAAAATAACATCTGCAGGTCCACTTTCAGTCTAATGATCACATTTACAATAACACAACTGAATTTTGGGATGGAAGAAAATACCACCAAATCTTCATTTGTAGAAAGTATCCGTGTCCAGAGCCTGAGATAGTAAGCTGGGGATTAGCCATCTGACTTCATCATTGCCCAGGTATCGTTTGGAAAAGGCTTTCGTTTCACACTTTTGTTTTCTTTGCGGCATCGCTTATATCTGGGAGCCTCTTTTACGCCGAGACCACCACAACTAACCCCAACAGTCCATTCGTCACGCGGAGTCGCATTTCATACCCACGTTCATACCACTATAATGATATCAGAGGAAAAACAAAAACGTATTAGATCTGGTGACAGTTAAACTGACCAAGCTTGTTGGAGTATTGTTTTTGAAGATTTGAGAGGCACTCAATCCTCTATGGTTCCTCTATTTTTCCCTCTATATTTGTCACCATATGACCCTTTTAAGGTTTGGTGTGAAGTCTGAATATTTCAGCTCATGTTGCATCAGCAGTGGCAATAGCTCTCAGAGCTACCTCACCCACTTACAGAGAGATTAACCTTGTCAACCCTCATATGCAGGATGAAAGGAACCATTCAAAGCCTTGTTTGTGCTTTGCCGTGTACCAAATCAATGGCAGTGGTGGGATCAAAAGCATGTTGGATGTGCTGCGGTTTAACGAACGCTCACCTGTACGGCAGACAGCTCCCAGAGCAGTGGCCCAGCTTCTTATGCTCTCTGAAATAAAGAGACAGAAGCACACAAGAGTCTGGACATGCATGTGAACCCCAATGATTGTGTGCGCTGCTGTCAACACCCCAGGGCTTAGAAATGGGAACTGGACCAGAAAGGCAAAAACACAGGGAGGGGAGGAGGATGGAGGATGGGGAGGAGAACCACCCAGGAACCATGCAAGGGTTGGAAAAGGACTGTTCCAAATACGTCACAGTGGGGAGTGCTCACGTTTGACAGTTGTATGGTACAGAGGGGGAGATCTTCTTTTATGTCCAACAGGGACAGTTTAAAACCAGAGTGACTGGATCCAGTAATAAGTCTTGGCACATCCTGCAGCATTTGTTAAGACAGACACCTTTAGAGAAGGACAATTGTTTCAGCTTTCACAATGACATTTTTGGGCAACTGGATGTTCCTTGTTTCCTTTATACTTATTTCTTTAAAGGATTGTTGTGGTTTATTACAGCTTCAGTCTTGTTTGTCTAGATTTATCTTTCTTTTAGATGATACTTGTACGTTTTGGAAATTGATGATTTTTCTTAAAGGTCAGGTGAGCGAAGACATCTTCAAGAAATAGGATAGAAATATGTGTATTGTAGTATTAGTTCAGTCAAGAGAAACTAAATCTAAGTCTCAAGAGTGATTGTTGATAGGTCAAGCAGTAATAAAAGGAAGGAAATGTACAGTAGGTTTGGCTGTGCTCGAGAGTGATATTGACAAGAAACGGGCTAAAAGGAGTGGGGAGAATTATCTGTGTGTTTGTTTTATCACTAGCCCCTTTGCAAATATACAGAATCATTTCAGCCATTGCTAATATAAAAGTAATCTCATTCAAACCGGTAAAACAAAGAATTTGTTGAACATTTCTTCACACATAGTTTGTATCCATGTCACATTGCACCTGATGGTCTCCATCCAACCTCCATCCCGCTTCCTTCCTGTTTCTCAGCGGCTGAGTCTGATGCAGACTGACTTGACGTGGCTGGAGCCTGCAGCGAGTTCCACCGGCCTGCCAACCCCCGGGTCGCTCTCTCAATCGGGGGACAGAGCGGGGGACATGCGCCACGCAGCGCCGAGGAGAAAGATCCCCGAGGGCGCTGTCACTCTGCACAACCCCCAACCCCCCACCCACCTTAATCCTACACCACCGAACAGCCCCCATTTTCAGGGAGGCTTGGGGATTCCCGAGCAGAAGACATTATCCTCCACTGAGAGATCATTTTGTATCTTATGCCATAATTTATGAAAATCTCGTATTGAGCAAGTAATTTCACACATGCAAGACAATCAACCTGCTGTGTGGTTCACGAAGGTCACATTACAAAAAAGGCCGGTCTGCTGGGTATGGCTGCTTAGGAGAAAAAACACAGACCTCAGTGTGAACAGTTTTCTCTGGAAGTGTTTTTTACCAAAGAAATAGGCCTGAAGAAAACTGTTCATAGAGATTTAAGTGGAGGAAAAACATGGTGTTCTTGATGTTCTTGTATGCAGGAAGTGTAAATTCTCTGGACCACAGACAATATATAAAATCTATATGCAGTACAAGTTTTAACGCATTTTGCATTTCAGATGTTTTTTTGCTAATTTGTGCTTGAATTTCATGTGTTGCTATAATTTCTAATTTTGTCCTGGGCTCCTAGTGAATATACTGCACACTTTAATTATCTAAATAAACACATCTCTGCACGGTAGTAGCTAGACAACAACGCTCGCATTACAACCTTTGTCTGTTTGCATGTTTTGTTAAAATCATATCTGCAGGCTGTATATCTAGTTGCCATTCAACAACGCATGACTCCTACCTGCTATTTTAATTATATGATGTATTTTTTTTTTTTAATTTGCTTCTTTACAAAAAATGGAAATCAATACCTTTATTTGCAGCCAATTAATTTATTAAGTTTAATCTTAACTGGTAGGTTCCTCATCTCTTTTAAAGTCAGATTAGCCTAATTAATCTAGTACAACCAAATATTAGCTGTAATTAATTTAAAAGTTGTGGTTAGGGGGGAGGATTTTCTCATGATATGAGTACCTCGCTTTTCACCCAGTGACAGCTGTGATCTGCTCCAGCACTCAGGATGGACGGATTGTTTATTTTCTGCCACTTGTTTACTTACTATTCTATTTATCTGACTATAAGATTCAATTCCTTATCCCAGCACCAAAACTCTATGTCAGGCCTTTTCATTCGGGCTTGTTTTGACATCTCATCATCAGCCTCCAGAGCTGAATTGACTCATTACATCTGCCCTCAGACGAGGCCCTCGGTCCAGGAGATGAGGATCAGTGAGGACTCATAGCGGAGAGGACGGGGGCGGAGCTCACTGTTAGTGGCACTTCATTCATCTGGCTTGAGGCTTGCCTTTGTCTCGATGGCAGGTGCTTCTAATCCTTCTGTCAGAATAGGGCTGGACAAGATGTTTGGACAAGCCTGCGCTTAGAAGCCCCTGTTTTACGTAAAGCAACCCCCCTTGCTCCCACCACAACCACCACCACACACATATTCACCCACCCCCACTCCCAAGCATGTGATATGATCCACACCGCATGGCAGACACATGCTGATTATTATGCTTGATGTGAGTGAATGAATCCACGCCATAGCCCTCCATGAGCTTTATTCATGTCTGCTGCATTTTTAAAACATGTAGAAAAACCACGAATACCAGCTAATCCACAGATAAACTATGACTTTCCCACGTTAAGTGTTGAAACAGGTACAACATACAGTGATGGAAAACAGAAATGATACCAAACACCAACCAGTTTCAGTAAGATAGGGGTGAATGTTGTGGGTTTGGATACAGAGGCACAGTCGTCGCTCCATCTCAGTCCATCTTGACCTTCCCTCAGGCTTTATTTCTTGAAGGTTCCCATCGTGAACTCTTCTATTGACGATTGGCATCTTTATTGTTTAAGTGTCAGCTTGAGATGAGCTGGACTAGAAAGGGCGACTCATCATCGTGCACTAGTACCTCCACATCATCTCAAATCTTGGCTGATTGAATGTGGTCTTGTTGTCCCCAGTAATAATAATACCATTGATTTTGCCCTAAGGGGTCAAGCAATGACCTCTAAAACGCCCTCTTTTGTTTGGTTGACAAAGTTGAAAATCACATTACAAGCTCACCCCTTAATCTGCTGCTCTGTGGACTGAACTGGTCCTGGAGGTCAGGAGGAGATGTAGAGGATACGAGTTCACTGAAAATCCTTGGCAAGTTTTTCCTCAGCATTAACCTGGTTTCTGGCTGCTGATGGTGGTCTATTTTTGGGGGGAGAAAGTGCCGCTGCTTTATTTTGGATTCCTGGTGGCCCGGCTGCTCAGCCCGAGGTCTCCGATAACCCAATTTGACTTGACTTTGCCCGTTCAGGGAGAGCCGTGGCCTGGGGCTACACACTGTTATAATTCAAGAAATACAATGAAGTCAAACATAACCCTATCTATCCACACTGTCACACTCGCACGTATGCACACGAACACTGCTAATTCAGTCCTTTCTTAAAAGGCTCTGCTGAGAGATTAAGGATCAATACATGATCATCAAATATTCAATAATAATAATCAAATATTTATTAGAAAAAGTTGGTAGATCATTGTATATACATAAAAGAATATCATTTGGATACCATTTCTTCAATGTTTTGTTGTATTTGTGCTACTGAAACATGTTTTCAGATCTGAAGCACAGTAAAGTTTACGTTTTTGAACTTTTTAGTACAAATATGCAATGGCCAGTGATTATTTTGTTTTTAAACACTTTAGACTATTACGTAATTGTAGTGTAATTACATAATAGATTCTTTATTAATCCTCTTGTTTGTGAAGATTCTCAGTTGTCCAGGTCGTGGTTATCCCAAAAAGTGCTAGGGGTTCAGGGTTCAGCGACTTGTCTAGTGACACACTGACATGTGGCCAGGAATTAGTAACCAAGAAATGGAAGTTTTATTTATTTAGATTTATAGTTAAAATACAGCTGATTCTTTGGAAATTCAACTGAAACTATATTAATTGTTTAAACTTGAAAAATGACCATAGAAGGTTTTCTGAGTCCAATGAAGCTGATTGTTGATAAAGCTGCCAACCGTCCAAAGATATTTACATTTATAGAAAATTTAAAGAAGCTGTATTTTTGTTACCTGAACACGGACAAGCAGCAACTACATAATAGCATTTTAATCCTAAATGGAGAATTAAAGCAAATATACCCTGTTTTGTAAGACTATGAAGCCATAAAAAGTGTTACTTACTCTGATGTTTTCATACTCTTGATACGCGTAAATCACATCTGTCTGCAACTGGAAAGAAATAGAAAAAGATAATAGAAAAATAATCTTTGGTTCGTGATACTGTGATAGATTTCACTAGTGCAGATGTTGAGATCTGCGATATGTGCATTTCATCATGTTCACACAGTTTGTAACAATTGATTTCCATGCATGTCTCAGTCAGTATTGATTAATATCTTGATCTTGATTAATCACTAGGCGGCCTGGGGGACCAGGTTCAGTGTGTGTGTTTGTATGTGGTACGCGTGTATGAGCAGTTTGGACGGATTTGAGCTGCAGTGCGCTGGGAACTTAATGCTTTATTGAAGGGCTGAGATGTGCTTGCTCAGAGCAAGAAGCCATTGTTTGACTTGGCACAGCTCGGGGCACCCCAGGGTCTGTGCCATGAAAGGCTTTCTGTTAGATGCCCGAGTGCTTATTGTTAGAAAAATTGTCCCCCAAAAATTAGCATAGAAGAATCCAAAATGCATAATGTTCTGCAAATGACAGCTGCTTAGCTGAAACAAAAGAAGCAAAATGGCTTTTGGTTGCGCTGCACTTGTTATGGTAATGAACCCCCCTGCCTGCCTTTATGGGCAGCGCCATACAAATCATGGATTCTTTTTTTATTTTGCATTGTTGTCCCTCACTTTCTTTATCACTGACCTGAAAATAGCCCTCTATTCCAGTTTGTGTAATTCATCTTTTCTCATACAAAAGCTATTTCAGACAATTTAGATTCTTATTTGTGAGCTAATGTCATAAATCCCGGCTCCTTAACTTTACAAGACATTATTTAACAAAGGTTCTTGACTACAAACAATCTAAGAAAACTCACACTTTCTACAAATAAACCTTCTTTCTCACTTAAACAGTCTCAGTGAGCTTAAGTGTTTGACGTTGTGTGTCATATGTAAACTGACTTCCTGAGAAAGAAGGTTTGCTGCTGAGAAAAGGTCCAAACTCCTCTCTCACCAGACCCTGCCGCTGGGTATTTAGTATGCTAATGTATTCTCTCTGCTAATTCAGGGCCGGGGCTGAGAAACAAAAAAGTGAACAGTGAAAAGGATCAGGTTTCAGCGGCGCTGCAGAGAGCCTAATGATCAGCAGACTAATCATGGGACACGTAGAGCAGAACCGGTGTTAGCGTCACTGTCGGGACGGTAACTGCAGCACGCTGCCTCCAGCTTGAAGTCCGTATGTCTTACCGACCAAAATGTTCAACCTGCAGACTGACGACTGAATGTTTGTGCAGAAAGGAAACTGAATCCAAAGAGAAATCTGTTGGAAGAAGACAAGGTTAAGAGATTTATAGGAGTTCAGCATATTGTGCAGTAAACACATTGTCATTTATAAAGCAACTCAGAATCACTGAGCTGAAAATCAACAATGGTAGGACTCCCTGCCTACTGTAAGAGTGGGATTTGAATTATTTATGAAGCTTTTAATTAGTAGATCTGAGAGTGACGTTGATGTTTTATGACACTCAGAGCCACAAAGCAGAGAGATGACGATTTATTGTAGTTTGGCAGTTACAGTGAGAGTAACCAGAGAAAATATCTCTACATGTGTAGTAACATAATATTATTTAAAACATATTTAAAGACATGATGCCAAATGGTTTACACACTGATCAAATCCAGTTTCATCGCCTGTGCTTATTATCAGCAGACAGAGCTTCCCACAGTATGTTAACAAAGCTGATAAGCAGGTCTCCAGAGGACACACAAGAAAGCTGTAAAACTCCTGGACACGTCCCAGAATAAACGCAGCAACTCTCCATCTGATCAAAATATTTTTTTTCTATAACATAGTCCTGAAATATTCTTATTATGTCAGTTCAGGATGTTAATGCTGTGGAGGCCTTAAAACGCTCCTGTTGTTCCACATCTAAAAGTAACTGATAGTTAGAAGTTAGAGGCTGCTTGTTAATAAAGAGACGACAAGATGCTTCGGGATCTGTCTGATGATTGATTGATCGACCACATCGTTTACACAATACACCTCTGCCATCCATCAAAGGAAGAAGAACTAGAAATTAATTTGTGCTGAGTAGAAAATCGGCCTTTAATGTGATCAGCTGACACGAGATGATTCTCCACCCCTGAAACTCCAGACACTGCTGCACTTTTAAGGTAAAGGGTCCCCGACTTTAGATCTGAAGCAGAATTATGTGAAAACGTGGATGGCTCCGTCTCTGCCACGTTCACAATGTGTCTTTATGCCGTTTAGGCCCGTTGCTCAGCACTGAAAGAGATGGGCAGCGTTTGCCTCTTGCTCTTTGAAAATTAAGTTGCCGTTGCACGCCCATCGGCCCATTGTCCACCAAACGGAGAGCCAGGCGCTTGGTATTCCCGGCACAGAGCGGCTCTAAACTTTGGTCTTCGCTGTGTGCATTAGGAACCCGGCCCACTGCCATTCCAATTCTCTCCCTCGCCTTTCCAACTCAATCTCGCACCGTGCCCTCACCGCCAGCACCCTTCTTCATCCAAACCATTTGCCTTTTTACTGGCTTTAATCCCAGAGGACATATTGTTCTAGGTATTCTGAGATATGGGAACCTTCCAGCATCCTGAAACATCTCCGCTACTACATGTAAATCACTCTTCCGGAGGTAGTGCTGCTGCAACGCTGCAAACTTGGTCGTATTTCTTTCATGTCACAGAGGAGGTAAAAAAAAGCAGTTTGTATTTTTGTTTAGTTCCACACAATCATCAAAGACAGCAGAGAGGAGTCTCACCTGTTTTCTCATGAAATGCTCCCTTTCATATCAGCAGTGCAGCTGGTTTCTTTCCCCACTCTCAGGCTTGATTAGAAGGCTGCAGAGGAGAGGCCCGCTCCTACAATATGATGGGGAGAGTCACCTCTGATGGTGATTTATTTCCTCCAAGTGGCATCCTGTCCACAGTGTTTGCTGTCGAAGTCTTGGAAGCCTTTGGCCTTGTGTCTACTTTGTCATCACTGAAGGGGCATATGTGGGTAGCTAAATATGCTTATTAAAAGTAATTGAGTATGGATCGTCGGTATATGTATGAAGTCTGAGGTCATATTTTTATCCACAATTTAACTACACTTCTATATATACTACAAAGACAATACAAAAACTCAAAAAAGTTTAGTCCCAAAACTAAATCTAATACTTATTTCTATGTCAGTTTCTGTTTCTTGTGTACAACATCAAATATTTTCAACTCCACAGTCAAATTTTTTTGAAAAAGTACAATTAACATTACTGTTCAAGATAATTGTTAAATACAGTGGATGAAGTTAAATTTACAAAGCTAAATGTCAAACCTCGTATTAAGTTCTCTCAAAAACAATAAGCAGTTAATGGTCTTTTCTTTCTCCGAGGAAGTTCTGTATTAAATGAGTTATTCTGTAGGTTCTGTATTAAAATAATTATTTATTTTATAAACCTGGGTTACAACGACGCTGTGTTGATTGCAGCTTATTCAGTGTCAAAATCCTGCAGGTCCACATTTTACATCTTGTCAAACACTTACTCACTTTAAGGTCAGAGGTCAAGTTTTAAAACATCCATACAAAAACTCTCAGAACCTCTGAAGTTGTGCGGTGTCTTACTTACTTTACTACTTACTGGTGTCAGCTAGAACCGTTTGTTTCAGATAAAGAAGAACTGCAGGGTAGGATTGGTACTATTCTCACTTTCTGCATTTATTTATTAAAAGACAAAAATTCTATGAATTATTGCAAATCAGATTCCAATTTAAACTGACGTTGGTACCTGTCCACTGACATTAATCTACTCACTTTCATAATGAAGATAAATCTCAGTCAGGCACAAGGAAGTAGCTGTGATTGGCAGTTTGTTTGCTGGTAAAATAACATCATCCACATTACAGAGTGCCTGCTGCTCAGAGGAAGACATTCGTGAAGACGCCCAGACTTGACAAAGCTCCTCTGTGTCAGCCAGTCTTCTGGACTTGTGGTGAATGCACGTCTCCACATGTCAGCATGTTTTCTGCATGGAAAAATCAAAACAAGAGGAATTCTATATACATATGTAAATTTGCAAAGAAAAGAAACAACGTTAAATTCATCATGCTCCATTTTGGTCCTTTTTCACTGCAGGAGCCTCATCCTTTGACTATTAACAAGACAAATTAGGACAGACCACTCAAACTGCTGATTGTAGAGTTAAGTTGCTGATATTATCATAGATTTTATTTCATTTTTAATGACCAATGAACAAATAAAACACCAGTTGACAAAATCCTAACAGGGAACATTGTCATATACAATCATAAGAATATTTTTGTAAAACAACAATGTTTACACATAAATAAACATTTGAGTTTTTATGTGTAAATTTTACTTTATTTAATTCTAAATTATTATTTATTACATTTGTACAGTTTAGGGTCTTTTATAGGAGGTGTGGTACTTATCCAGCCCACCTAGAGTCAAACCTTGAACTACTTGCAGGCTGAAATCCTGCAGTGATGACATTATGTTGAGCTGCTAAACAACCAGAGATGTTTGGGAATGAATCCTCCTCCCTCACCCGCTCCGGCAGTCCCTCATTCATTCACCCAGGGGACGCGGTGCTCTGATGGACAGCCTGTGAGTGATGGACAGAGCCTGAAGCGGAGACACTGCCTCAGTGTGTTTAGGCCCCACAGGGGGCCACAGGGGCCTCCAGAGCGCCGCAACAAATCTCCCAATTGTATTCCCCAACGCTCACCAGAAACATGCCACATGATCCTTATCAGGCTGCCTTTAAAGAAAATATACACCCGACCATATATTACCATAAATTATCGCTGCATATTAGGCCATGATGGTGATTGCAACTAAATGGTTTATCCATCAAAACGCTCGCTGTGTGTTTACGTGTGTGTGTGTGTGTGTGTGTGTGTGTGTGTGTGTGAGGAAAGAGAGGAAAAGAACTTTCATGCTCTGAGCTAAAGAGCCGTCGTCCTTGCCAATATTTGTTCAAGTTGCCTCAAATGAGATCTCGGGGACTGGACGAGATTTGTATGAACACAAGCTGCGAGTGATGTCATTCATTGAGCAGCGTCTCACATTGAAACTGAACGGAGTAAGCTCCCTTAATAGCTGCCTTCTTGAATCGTTGCCATCTCTCCTGGAGGATACTGCAAGTGTGTGTGTGTGTGGAGGCTTTCTTTATTTTCATGTTAGCACGTGCTATTACCAGGTCAGTCAGTAATCAAAAATGCCCTGAAACAAGAGAGGTTAAATTAGTTCACTGGAAGTTGGCTCAAACAGTTTTTGGCGATGATTCGTTACGCAAATCTAGTGGGGTCCTAAAAAAACCCACATCATCATTCATATTTAGCCTTTGCTGACTGCTACTGTAATTTACTCGTGTTCATAAAGCTGTCATGTTGTCATTTGTCCAGTCTGCAAAGCAGTTCATCAGAGAAAACAGCCTCCTGTCATCTGAACGTTCTGCAGCAAGTATATTATTCCACACCAAAGAGTTTGTAGACAGAACATATGAGCTTATAAAATATGGTGCAGGATAGTTTCAACCAGGTGAAGCTCCTGGACCAGCAGCCTCTCAACCTGAATCAGAACGAGAGCAGGTGCTCTGCCTGTACAAGATGTAAATACTTAAATAGTGTATTTAAAATTGTAACTTCATAAAAAAGGCAGTGCCATAAAGTCGTTAAAATTAGCTCCACAGTCTTTCCCAAACCTTAACAAAGGGCTGTGATCCTTGGATACGTTTGATTTTACTGATATGTTCAGTATCTACGTATTTGTGACTTACTATTTACCTAAATTATACATACGCTTATTAAAATAACAGGAAACATATGGTTCCAATTATGCGTTATAAATTGTGGTTCCAGTTGAGTTGTGTAGAAATGTCATTTGTTGACATAGTTAAATTTAATTTCTTCTTTAATGTTTTTTTTTAATGTTGTTAAAGTGACCATATTCTGCACTTTCTCATAAAACAAGACACTGTTGGACACAAATGCCTACAAACGTCTTGACAGTGCATATTGAGGTTAGGTTAGGATACTATATATATGTACAGTATATTATGTTGTAGCTTGTTGTTAAATTTTAATGAATCAAATTAAATTAAATTTTGAAGATTTTCCTGCACAGCATTGGTTTGTACTGACTGTTCAGTGTGTAAGAGGCTGAACGTCTATCGATGCTGAAATCACACATACTTGTCACATTAAAATTAACAGTATGCCTTAGAAAATGACTTAATTGTCTGTGTTAACATTACAGCAGAGGACGGACGTGCAGGTTACCGCAGGAAACTAATCTCTAGAACACTAACCTGTTGTTAAACTATTACAATATTATAACACACGATGTAATTATTAATTACTTGCAGTGCAGGCAGCCAGCCAGCAGCCTTCAATTTGTGCATCTGAACATCATGACTCCCGTGATTCCTGGAAAAACAGCTATGCTCATTAATCTTTCAGCTCCTGTTCTTACAGTTCAGAGCTCTGCGGCGTGCTTATACGTCCACACACTGTCTCACAAGCAGAATAATCTTATAAGCGTGTGACTATAAAGAAAATTGTTTAACGCCAAATCCATGTTAAGACGATAATGACATTTTATACTCCTGCACAAATATCTAAGCCTCTTAATTATATGAGTTGTGCAATGTTTTGGCAAGTGCCTTCTTAACTGATGAAGTCAGTCATACCAGGAGATTAGCTGACTGGGAGGCCATGACCTCAAAAATAGTGGGGTGGCTTGTTGCTGATCCATGTTGTGTGGTGGGATGAGAGGCCTTCACTTGCACATGGTCTGCAGTTACTGTGTTGATCGTGACCAGAAAGAAAACCAACACTCCCCAATCCAAACCAGGTGTCATGCAGAAAAATAACGGCACTCTAAAGCTACTTCCTTCTTCCAATGTTAATGAGTTTATCACCGCCTGGTTCCATGAAACCACACTGATGATTAAAAATGCAAAAAGCACACAGCGTGCATGAAACAGCAGCAGAGTTATGTTCCCCAGTTTGACAGGTGGACGTGAAGGAGGCCTGATGAGAAACAAAACAGCAATTTGACACTGAAAGGCTCAGTGGAAAGTTCAGAGCAGTGAGGAAAGCAGTGGGTGGCCAAAAAAATCAGCTTGAACTCCGCTGACCTTGGTTTGGTGAGATACAGTCCTCATCCACTTTGAATGTTATTGAACATTGGCTGTTATCACTTGTTAAAGACCATATCTTATGATTCCTGATCAACCCTATTTTTTACCTTTTCGTCCATCTGATTGTTCCCCACCCATCCACTTGTCTGTTTCTAATTCTGCACTGCTCAGTTCTGGGCAACATAGTGTTTGAGACACAGCAACATAAATGAAAGTAGACTCGTTGATTCATTCTATGTGATGCTTTGCCAGGCATTACAGCCTTCTTTATGAGTGTGTGAGCCGGGCAGCATTGAACGAGGTAAAAACTAATATGTTTAGCACCACTTCATGTGTCCCCATTCTGTCCTTTCTCTCTTTCTACACCTTTGTCTGTATTTCATTGAATCTGGGACCAGTGAACAACTTTATATTAAATACTTTATGGGTTTTGCTTTTAAATATTCCAAATAACAAGCATAAACTCAGTTGATGCTCAATTTATGTTCAGTTCACTGCTTGCAGATAATCAACACTAATCAGGACCCAGTCACCTTTACCTATCAGGTGCTTCAGCCAAATTCAGTTCGGTCCTGAGTGAGCGCAGCTCACTGTGCTCCGACCCCATCTTGCCTTTCTGCACTGCCAATTCATCAGGCCAGGCATGACACGAGAATTGTAGCCCCATTAATGTCAAGGCAATCAGAGACTCAATCAGAGCTGTGGAGCACAGTGGGAACCACACTCCCAACACATGTGCACAGGAGTACCCTGAGGGCCCCAAATCTGCAGAACTAATGAGCGAGAATATATGTGCCCCACAAGTATGTGCCCTAGAGAGACTCCACAGCAGCACGGGGACCAAGCACCCTTAGAGAGAAAGAGGAAAAATCAGCCAAACAGGCACTCCTGTAAGGAAGCTTTAACCCTTTATTCAGAGGGCTTAGCCTTGAAACAAGACCAAACCTGCCTGAACACCACGTTTGAATCCTGGGGGAGGAAAAGCAGCGGTATCTGCCAAGGGCACACAGTTAATGCTCCAAAGGAACATTGTAGGTGCCTCACTCAAATGAGAGCTCTTAAATAATATTGATGTAAGCCTGGAGAGACACGTGGCCTGATTTAGATAATGGATGTGCTTTTTTTTAAGTTTCCTTTAAATTACTGTCAATTATTCAAAAGAAACATTTCAAGTGAGAACAATGCCTAATTGGGAGTTACCAAGAAAAGCAAACTGTCCCCCATTGTGCCTTTTGCAACTTGCTCTGTCCTACTTTTCTCGGGCACTGGGTGCAACAATGAAAATGAAAAAGAAAGGAAGAGAGAGAGAGAGAGAGTGAAAGAAAAACCCACCATGTGTGGCGATTTTGAAAGCAAATAGGTATGAAGTCCTTAAAGTTCCTGCTTATTTTCAGGAAGTGCAGTGTCAAAGTTTGTGGTCACGCTTAAATAATTTCCCAGTGTATGGTATGTTTTCTTAACCAAGTCATCAGCCTGATTTATGATGCTCTAATGCTTTTGGTATGCCTCTCCCTGACCTAGAAACAGGGATAAGCATCAGGCTTAATCAGGCAACAAAAATGGCAGCTTGCTCACTGTACACTTATGAATGAGGCTCTCATTATTAGAGGTGCTGATCATCGGAGGGGGCAACGTTTCCACTGAGAAACAGCTCCTTCTTAACCATCAGATTAGACCAACTCATGAATAGCCATAAGGCCGGCACGTCATTCTCATGAACCCTTTGTGGTATGAATATTCTAATGAGGCCAGGCCAGTTTTTTCTCCACAGCAAGCTTCTTCTGCTCATGTATATTCATGACGGGAGGACGCTCGTCAACAGCGGCGCACCGTGTGGGTCAGTTGGATGCAGTGATCCAGCAGCAGCTCCGGCTTAACCAACCATCTGGAGCCTTTAGGGAGCACAATGTGCCACACCCCCGTTACCTCAAGAAAAAAAAAAGAGTACAAGATGAATTACATCATTGCTGACCACCATTTTTAAACTGCTGAAAAGGCTGCATCGCTCAATTTCTCCTCAATAGAAAGTCCGTGCTCAAAGGAAGGCTGATCAGCTGAGTGGGGTCTCTTGTCTCTGTCTTCACTTAAACGTTTAGTTCCTTAAACTGTGGTTTGGGGCCCGGATTAGGTCCTCAGTCCTCATTTCTTTCAGGTTTGCTTAGGGCCAGATTGATTGACAGACTTCATTTAAGATCAGATCTTTACCTGTTTTTGTAGCAGGTCATCATAAAACACACAAATGAAGCATAAACACAAAACATAAGATACAAGTAAAGACATTAAAGCTGTTGGTATTATGCACACAATTCAGAATTGTATCAAACTGTGAAGAATTAGCAGTCGGTAAAAAAATATAGTGACCCACTCACCCTGCTAGGAGTCATCGTGCAGGTGAACAGGTGGAACTTTAATTACTTCCACCTCTTCCCATGTGGCGCAGTGTAATCACCATGACTACAAATTAACAAGAAGAACAAATGAAAATGATAATAATACGCGTTTTGTCTCTGTGATAGAGACAACTTTTGTAATGACATGATGATGATGAGGAAATGGGATTTGAGGTGTTTCTAATGTTTTCACCACACCTTTTTCATAAAAGAGGGCTGTAAACATTTTGTAAACAGATAATGTATACACATTTGTACATACCCACATACAAACGTATAGATGTGACATGTAACTTTATGAAAAATCATCGGTTTGTGCTGTTACAACAGTTTGTTTGGGGTTATCTGAGGAGTCTCACGTGCAGTGTTGACTAATCAGGGAGGAGCTGTGGTTGTCATACAAAGACCTTTTGCTATTTTCAGAGGATGGAGATGTTCAGACCGTGACTCATCCTGCGCTTATCATCGCCAAGCTTCGTCCCTTAAGTATTCCACTCTAATATCCCAAGTGTTTTGGCCCCGCAGCGGACGGCTGGCGTCACCCAAGACCTGAGACACTATGGGTGAAGTGGAATGCCTCAGGCATGAGTCAGGAGGCATCTGAACAACAACAAGGAGGAGACCACAAGTCAAACCCACCACCTCTGGAAGAGAGCCAAATATCCCTGGAGCTATGAATTAACACCTGAATCCTTCTACAGAAAGGTGACACTTTTCCTCATAAGGGGATCATCATGCTGGGTGTGATATTTGGCAGCAGCAGCAGCGTTGCGCAGAGCCAAACTGTTGCACCAGTTTTGTTTTTTTCCTCCTTTCACATTATTTATTTTGCTTGCTTTTAAAAGTTATTACTTCCACACTTTATGAACATAACAGCACAAATAGTTTAGATCTCTAAAGCAGACTGAAAAATCCCATATTTACAGATTTCAGTTAGTTTCTATTCCAATCATTTAGATTCTTTTGACAAACCATGACTATCTAAAAAGGTCTGTGTTTTGTATTCAGAAATCCAGTGCAGTGCTAAAAGTCCAGTGATAATAAAACATCATTAAAATATCCATAAAAAACTATTACACTTCCAGATAACCCATCTTGTAAAACTGCCACAGCATCATTTGTTGTGCGTTTCAGTAATAAATCATGTTTTGAGACATTCATCTTTTTCTCAATTGTTAGTGAGATGGCAAACATGTCAGTTTGAATTTACAGCGTGTTGAAGAAACCACAGAGAGTTGAAAAGTGAGGATTAAGCTAAAGGCTGTGGCTGTTGATGCTTCGGGTTAAAGAAAACCTGGAGAGGTACCATGCATATTTTGATAAGTGCAGTCGAACATTCCAGTCATTCTCCACCATAAACGCCACCAGAACGAGCAGTGATGAGCAGCAACGCCTCTTCAGAAGAAAATCCCTCTTCTCCACTGCCTCCATCTCATTCAAATTAGCTGTTGGACCCATGTTTTCTCCATCATGTCTTGTTTGAGAAAGTTTCCACTTGTCTCACATTATATATGTTTCTGTCCACTAGCAGTGGAAGAACTACCCAGCACAACACAGAAAACTGTTCTTTAATCAAAATTCACATTTTCTCTTCAGTTTTAGGAATTTTATTTTTAAAACTTCAGGGTCCAGGAAGTAGGAAATAATTGGAAAAGAAATATTGAGGAAAATGAAAAAATATCTTATATCTTAAGTTGATGGAAGTAATAATGATGTGGGTCACAATACGATCACCTTATATAAATATAAAATACATTACTCCGCTGGAAGTAGTGAATGTCAGATTTTCATGGCCATCAGATATTCGTCCATTCATCCCTTATTGCCCACATAGTTTCTGGATCATGGTGGCACCTGGTTCAACAATGTAGTCCCGACGTCCCTCCCGCTGTCAATGTGTTCCAGCTCCTCAGGAGGATATACTGTATATAATCATCAAGATATCCTTGATATGTCCCAACCACTTCATAACTGGTTGCTTTCAACATGAAGGACTAGCTTCTGTACTCCGAGCCCTCTACAGTTGTAGAGATCTACATTGCTTCTGATGCTGCACCACTCCTCCTATTCTGCTTTACTTTATTGTCTGTCTTCAACAAGACCCCAAGATACTTGAATTCCCTTATTTGAGGCAGCAACTCACTCTCAAGTCAAAGGGAGTAATCCACTGTTTTCCCGTGAAAGCCATGAACTCAGATTTGTAGATGCCAACTTCCAACCCACACACTTCACAGTCGACTGCAAAACGCCCAGTGCAATGTTTATCAATATTTTTAAGTCTTGATGAAAGCCGTGACAGACATTACCAACATTACCATCACTATATCATCGATCAGAAAATGACCAGTACCTCAGATTGTTCAGTTGCATGTGACTGTCTACTTTACAAAATAGATTGTCATCAGTCCAAAGGTTGGATCCAAACGACTTACATGTTGAAAAGCAAACCGATTCAACATGGATCCATGGAAAGTCAGACCGAAATTTTCCGTCACAGGACACACATTTTTATCCTGTGCAGAATGTGATCAGAGCTGATCTTACAAATTAGAGTACAATAATATTTGAAAGCAAAGGACAAAATCTTTGGCAATAGATTTTAAAATATTCCAGTCACCGAGCAATTATGAGTCATTTTGTGAATAATTAACACCCACGATGAAACGGTAAAAACAGTCTGCTCTGCCAAAATCTATGATTAACAGCACACACCCATGTTAATGTAGCCTCCACAGTGGTGTGTGTTTGCTGTTCAACAGGCCCACAGTTAAGCACTTTATAATGTGATGTGTAATCTCTGGTATCACTGTTACCCTATTGCACATTCCACCAAGTGCTACTGTAAACACACCACAGCTGAATTACTTTGAAGCACAAGACATTTTTCCACGCCTGATTGCTTAATGAGGTCTAATAAAAGACTTTCAACTCTTAGTTGAAAAACTAATGGCATGTTTTGCAGTGATAAACCTACAGTGCTGAATCTGTTAGGGTTCATTTTTCCCAAGTGTTTTTGGAAATGAAGTAAAACCTCTGTTTTTCCCATATCTTGAATTCTACTCCAGTGCCTGATCATGACTTTTTGATATCATCCACCTGTGAGTGGCCTTGAAACTCCACCGTCTCCTCTGAGTGCACATTTTCCTCAGATGGAAAATCCCATCATTAGTCCCAGTATTCTGTGTGAACGCCAACCTGAACTGGACGGAGTGGCTGTATTCGACGAGTGTTGTTGCGTGCCAGCTTTTCCATAAGAATGATTAAACCCCAAATCACGTGTTCAACATACCTACAGGATAAAGCAGCTTGGATCAATGTAAATTCATTTGCATATAAAATATTTTGGTATTTTTAGACTAGTTTTAGTCTAAGGCAGAAGGGGAGCCAAAGAAGGGCAAACAACTGTGTGTAGTCATGCTTAAGCTGTCACCAACTTTATGCTGTGTCTGCACCAAAAGTGTAAGAAGCACATAGAGTCTTGTTTTTGTGTTTATACTGAACATGTGTTATGGAGCGTGTTCCCTGCACGTTGGAAGCGCTTTATTTACACACAGGAACCTTGACGAGCACATTGGATATTTTTTCCTGTTTTAATCTTTTTAATCAGTTTGATCATGAAGATGTGGTTAAAAAAGTTTCAAAAACAGTGGTTACGTATTGCAACCCCAGTTCTATGAGTAAGGAAATAGTATTAGAAGCTAGATTGTTGGGTTGAGCTGTGTATACTTGGTAAATTTCTCGATCTTCTGCAGAAATACTCGTCGTAAAAAGTTTCACGACAGATTCACTCAACAAAAAGAACTAAAATAGACTTGAAGGATAAAAATATGAGCTGACACAGTGATGGTATAATGATGTTATTATAAATGTCTGAGTGACAGAAATGTTTGTGTTTAAAAAAAGTACTCTAGCTAACATGAGTCTTGTCAACTCACCTCATCGCTGTCAGTAGCTGTAAGTATCTAATTATTTGTTACCTGTTTGTAATTTTGAACCCTGCCTACAGACCACATGCAATCAAGACCTGACTTGAAGAAGGGAATTACAGTCTGGAAAAACAAAAGCTTCTGTTTCACGTTTCCAAATCCACCTTCCAGGCGACAGGTAATGTACCCTGTCACATAAAAAATCACAGTAGAGCTCATCACACTGTCAAAACACGTAACTTTTTTTAGCCTGCCAAACGCCACAAAAACATGTTTAAGTGTGGTCCCTGGGCTATATCCAGGAACATTCCTGTGTTTTGTGATGGACCTGCTAATGCCACAAGCAGCATGATAAAACACCTCTCGTGTCAACTGACATCGCCACAAAGTACGCTGTATATTTGCCTAAATCTCTGCTTAATACAGCTACACACCCTCGCCTTTGAAACCCAGGTCATAACTGAACCACGCCCTTCCCTCTTTGGATTTGTTCTGGAGAATCTCTGGACTTTGTGGCTGCTCTTTTTTTTTGAAGAAATGTTGTCACAGGTCCTCACGCTGCAGTTCCTGTAAAGGTCCTCTGAATGTGCTCTCTAGTTTATCTTGCTGCCGCTAAAAGTTCAATGATAAAACTTGAGAGTTCTGCACTGTAACGTTTTCCTCTTGCGTTACAACAAGGCATGAGGATTTGTGCAGGGGTTCGTGGGTGTGTGTCGTTTCACGTACTGATGACACAATAAGCCCCGCTGTTCTAAAAAGATATTGCAGCGGAATCTGTTTCGTCTTTGGTCGTAATGATCTTGAGATTAACAGGTTGCCCTCACAAACGTGCCTCTCTTCATGCACTGACAGCAAGAAAAAGCACCGCTCTGTTGTTTTTGATGACCTGCTTTGCCTTTTATTGCTACGTGGATCTGACTACACCATTGAGTGTTTTTGTTGTAGTACTTTGAGGATTGTGTTTGTTTTCTGTCCGCTCAGTATTGCTTCTCCCCAGCTTGTGTGTCCAGGTCTTATTGCTATCAAGTCAAGTTTAATTCAAGTTCATTGTTCTTGGAGTATTCTGTTTCCCAGTAGGTTTTAGACCCTGTAACTAAGCCTGTTTACTGCTGTGGCACATAAAACAAAACAACTCTGTGTCCTACTTTTGAGTCTTAAAGGCAGGTATACACAGATATCATTCACTGTGGCTCCAAACGGTCGTCCTGCTGTACATCGAACAGTGAGAAAGGTTAATGGTGAAGGACCAGTGACAGCATAGGACAACACTCAAATGACGGGGACTCAGTTGGTAGGGCAGTATTCCACAAACCCCAGAGTTGGCAATTACTGTCATTTTCGTTTTTAGGAAACTTCATCAATGAAAAAAGTTCATTGTATGTTAATCTTCTAAACTATTGTCTATCTCTCACTCTGCCCTTCATTTTTCCTGCAACCCAGTTGAAGTTTATCGTAATTTCAAGCAACCTCTCTAGCATGATAAAACAAACATGCAAGTATTTATTTCTGTCTATTTGTTTTTTGTCTCTCTTTCTCTTTTGCTTTCTCATTCCTGAGTAGCAGCAGACAATGTCAGAGTTGACTCATGCCTTCATCACCTGTCAGATTAAGGGGCGACTGTTTTCTGTCTGAAACATATCATTTCACTCCACTTAACAACAAAAATTCTGTTTGCTTCAGCTGACACTTATCAGATTATATTTAGGGGTGTTTATGCTCCTGATGGATGTCAGCACTGGCAGTGGCAGTGTTTTGCACCTCTATGTGGTTTCCAAATGTTGTTCTGTTGTCTGGTTTAGCTGTGAGTATGTTTACATGTTCAGGCCATACAGAGAAATAAGATCATCACAGAATCATGAGTTTCCTTAGAGGCTAATTGCTAGTGCTGCACCGGTTGTAGACAATTGCATGTCTCCTCCCAGTGGTGGAGGGTGTGACCCCAGAGGTGAAACACTTGACCCCTGAAGTCCTGCTGAGATTTGCTGAGGTATAATTAGGCGTGTTTAGAGCCTTTGTATGTCTGAGTGGGCACATGTAGTGCAGTCTGTTCTTACTCCCAAGACTCGAGGAAACAACATCCCCGTGGGTTATACACCGATTCTCTGCAGCTAACTTAGCAGTGTATAAAGTTTTTCAATAGCTTTGCTTTTTAAGTTTATGTTACAAACACGATAATCACAACCACCCACCATCATCGAGTTTTAAGTAAAAGTCTAGTACAGATATACCGACTTCTTAACAAGCTGGGAACTGCAGCACGATCAACGTAACGACCGAGATGCGTACACAGCTACTCATAAAGAAACTTCACATATACGTGGTCGATCAGATTGTTTGTTTATACTTTGATATATACTTTTGAAAACTTGATGCTTCAACTTGAACTGATGCTTCCAGTAGTTTGATAAATATTTCCTCTAATTCTCTAAACTTATCATGACTTTTCTTCTATTATTTATTTATTGGTTGTAATTATTATGGCATCACTGTCGAATTTTAAAATCCCTACTTTAAAGTCGTTTATGAATTTTACCACATGTATCCTACTCCAGTGTTAAAAGATTTAACTAAACCTGCTTTAAATTAAATTTTTACTTACCTTAAATATTTTCTTTAATCTGTTTTGTCATCTTGACTTTTTAAAATGTAATTACTTACGTCACTGTAGATATTTCAGTAACTCTAAGTATTTGGCGGTGCCCTCTTTTGGTATGTGCACACACGTCCAAAAAGCAACTGAAACAACAAATGTGGGCAAATACTAGTATGGCAGAAAACCAGCAGTGTCAGCAGCCCAAAGTACTTGCTGCCAACTTGAAACTTTTTTTTCAAGGTAAATGTCATGTCAACAAATAGTTAAATATGCTGTGATTAGAAATAACAACAGCTGGATTTATGATCGCTTTAGTTGATCTTATCTTTGTAAAAACACTTTGTTGTAGCCACAAGACGTCATGTTATTTGATATGATTACAGAGACAGGTGGCAGAAGCACACAAAGTACTTGCCCAGAGAGGTACTCCAATACAAGTACAGAAGTAGTACAATTCAAATTCTTTACATAAGTTGAAGTAAGGACATGCACTAAAATGGACTTTAATTAAAAAAGTACAAGTAAGCTAAGATAATATTTGTCAGGGCACTGAGAACAAAGTATTTTAGACACCACTGAACTTGATGCTGTTGATAACATGAATGAAAAAACGTCTGCAAATGTAGTTTTTGTGTATTTAGAAGGAAATGATCATTTGCATACATTTCCTGAGGAACGTGAGTAATATTTGTTTAGAGCCTGTAGTGTCACAGAAGTGAAGACGGAAAATTACTAAACCAGGGAGAAATAACACTTAAGAGGGACATTAGGGCTTAACACAGTTAATGAGTGTTAACACAGTTAATGAGTAAGTTTAAAGTGTCGATATGATGTTAATGCAAATTGATCACAGAACAAAGTTTGGTCTCAATGTGTTCCCGTATTCCAGTGTGGATGGATACATGGCTGCGTGTGACAAGAGCACATCAAACACAGATAATACCAAGACTGACTGACGACTGCTGAACAGCAAGTTTCTTTATGAAACGCTTCCAGATGGAAGTTTGGATAAAGCTAGGCCTGTGCGCATATATTGCAGCGATGAACCTTCCACTGAACCACAACAGGTTTCAAGTAACATCTTGAGGCAAAGCACATTTTTGCTGGTATCAGCAAAGGTTCTAATCCTGCGACGGGGTTAATAAACTGTGCTCGCCAACAACACGACAACAGCAGAGCTTTTCTAAAATGTATATTACTCATAGTTAATTAAACAGGCATTGACTATGGTTTGGTTATTTATTAATGTAATTGTCTGACAGCACTAACAGAGTAAACGTTGCATATACAATTACAGTTAGAAGCACCACGTCAAATGCTGTAAGGTGCAAACTAACTTTTAATTTTAACTTAACTGTGAACAAACAGGTGGTTTAGTTAGTTTATTTATTAGTGATTATCCTCGTAATTGTAGTGGACTATGGTACTTTATCTTACTGTACTTCCCATCACTGATTACAACTTTGGTGACATGACATTTAGTCGTCCACCTCACTGAGCCAGTTTAAATTTCAACTCCAAGAACAGTTCTCTTGACACAACAACAAATCCATACAATAGGTAATAAGAAATTTATTTTCCAACAATTACAAAGAACAAAATGTTTCAAAGGCATATTCATATGTACATTGACTGTACAGGGATCAGATGGCATGTGCTTCACTCTAAATGATTCTGGAACGAGCTAACGAAAAGAAAGAAAAGAGAAAAGAAAACTAGGAATATTCTGGTAGTTTGATGAAAAAATATGAAATATTCCATGTATAGGTAAAAAATTGAAAATAGATTAAGCTGATTATGGACTCATATTATACCCTGATACAGTGTTTAGGCCTCTTTTAACTGTCACAAAGTCATTTACAACAACAAAAACACGATGGCATTGCCACCTTCCAATAGCTAAACCTCTTGGCCTCTTTGGTTCCATGATTAGGTATAATACATTTGAACAGAGCTCAATTTTGCTTCTATAAAAATAACTTTTATTTTCAATGGCAGTACTTTTTTATTTAACTTTTCTTATTACTAGTCACACAACTTCTCAGTGCAAATATTCTAACAACCATTCGCTTTGAAGAATAAGCGAAAGATTACAGTGGCAGGCAAAGTTAGGGTCGAGCATCGGACAAGAGGCAGGAAAAGGTGAGATAATAAGCAGTTTCTGACTCTTCGGTATTTCACGTCAGTGCATATTTAGAAGTGGTGAAGCTTAGGCATGAGAACAGAATATAACAAGCCAGTGAAATAACAGGTTGCTGAAACGTTTAACCTGAAAATATCAAAGTAGTGTCAAAGTGACTGAGACCTGAAACATTGCCTTAAAGTGTGTTACGGTGCCAAACGGGCCATGATGGGAACTCCACTGGGACACATTCATTTAGACTCCAAAATCACTATTCATGCATCACATTTGGGTCAACGTTAGCCCCAGTTAAACTCTTTTTACATTTCAGTTCAAACTGACGACATAATGGACGTAAAAATTAAACCCAACAGGTTGAGGACTGAATCTTTAAAAACTCTTCCATCCAGTTATTGAATAGTGTTTTGTTTGCACAGTAAGGTAGATTTCAGCGTATTGTGTAGCTAATGCACTTGGACTCAAGTGCACAAGATGTCTTAAGAATTGTTGCAGCATTTTGACATTTATGCAAATACTTCTTCTTGTGTTTTGTATCTCTAACCTGTTTGATTAGATGATACTTGGTACCAAACAAAAATGACTTGTACAACTAAGAGAAATAAAACTCTCATATAAGGTTAATTAATTAATTTATTTTGTATAAATGGATATGCTTTCCAATACATTTAAACAAGTCTATGTGCAAACTCTATAATAAGTTTAAGAACCTTTCACTAGTTTCACTAGTTCAACCAATGTGTAATTGGTCCTTTTGTATCCTAAAGAGGGTAGGAATGTTTTAGATTTAATTATATTTGTGCGTAAAAATACATCTTCCAATAATGCTTATTTTTCTTGCACCGTACAAGATGGACAGAAATAATATGTCACTGCCAGCTGCCATCTTTGGTTGAAGTAATAGAGCAGCAAAATGATGAATATAGATAGACCCAATATTTATTCTAACCCCCTCTCCTAAACCTAAAATGAAATTAATATTCAGTTGCCGAATTACTTGCAAAATATTCACTAAAACATAAATTATACATTTTCTCTACAATAACCTTTAATAGTGGTTCTGAATTAAGTTTTATATGGTTCTTTATAGGAAGGAAAAGGACTTGGACCCTAAGGAAATATTAGCAACTTGTTTGCTTTTTTAATATTCAACTAAAGCTACAATCTTAGCCTAACCCTAACTTTAAAGTGTTTTTAGAGAAATGCTGCCAAAGTCCTGCTGCACCTTGTAGCCCACCATTCACCCTAACAAACTCTGCCCAGTGCAAATCATTGCCAGTGAACATGATCTAGGCAACATTTACATTTTGTGGCAGAGCTATTAGAATATAAATATACCAAATAGTAGGGAGAATGCAGAAATGTTGTCAACAGTATTTCTTTCTCAATACAAGGCTTCACCACTTACAAACAAAGACATTTTCAGACCCATTATGTTGTTTCACCAAGGCGAAATCTGCGTCCTCTACCCTCCCCAGCCAAAACCCAATGAGCCCCTGCTTGCCACACTTACATTTCAAGTATTGGTGATAGTTTGTCACTAGAGCTTAAGTTCAGCTTGTGGTATATGGGTAAATACTATACATTGCATAGCTAATGCGGCACTTATTTCTTTTAGAAGGACTGTGGGCAATGGTGCGCCAGATAGGGCTCATTAAAGGCATTTCAATCTGCAAGTGCTATCAAAATGTGCGTTGGGAAGTGCGAAGGTGCACCATCACTAAATTGAGCAATATGGCAATTTTTCACTTTAGCTGAAATGAAATATAGATTAGATTTCTGTTTTATTATTATTATTATTATGATAACTGGAAGGATTTAAACTGACCCCTTCAAGGAGAAACTGAAAAAATGTGAGGTAAAGATAGATAAATGTGAGGTCATTCCTGATATTCGTTCAACCCATATCATGAGTAAAAGATGTTGTAGTTCTTACTTAAACATCAAGGAGGAATGTCAATGTCCCATCAGTTAAACACTGGGATGGTACAGCAGCTGTCGAAGTCCAAATCGGATTGTAGTGGAGTTGGTTTGTGTCGTTAACTGACTATTTAAATATACACATGCAGCTGGTGGACAATAACAATTCCCCCTAGCTCGTCATAGACAGAAATATGAAGTTTCTTTGCATAAACCAGTCAAAACCTCATAGCTTAAAGTCCAAGATCAAAACCATACTGACCGAAATCTGAGTGTTAAATAAAACACAGGTAAGATTTTAAAGCTTGGAGTTTGTGTAAGATATGTTCTGTGATATGGGCAGATGTAGATTCAAAAATAAGAAGGCAAGTGATTATCTAAACATCCCTTCCAACCCCCAACATTTCTATAGGACGATCATCATATTTACCAGGAACACAGCTGTGAAGACCCCGACAGGTGAGACAGCCGACATTAGCAAGTTTACCTTTCAGTTGTCAGTTCATAAGATTATTTTATGGTTTGGTGAAAGCATCACTGTAACAGAAACCTCGCAAAAAAAGTCTTTACCGATTACTGTATGTTTGTATGTTTCCATCTTTTGGGAATGTGCCTGAATGTCCATATGTTCTTGAAGCAGGTTTTATCATGGAACAAAGTTTCTCTAAGACTGAGTGTAAATGTGACTCCTGGCCCGAAGTGCTGTACATTGGTGTGAAGACTTTTTGTGTGCTTGTCCCAAGTGTTTGCACATACTGTTCTTGTAAGAGGCGTATCTGAATCACCCCGACCTCCTTTGTGACTCAAGTAAGGCTCCCTGCACCTCCTCTCGAAACATTATTTTCACGTTCGTTCAAAGTTGGATTTACTTTCTACACATGAAGAGTTTCATTCCAAAACAAGATACCCACTTCTAAAGTGGCAACAACGTGACTGATAGCAGAAAATTACATCAAATCATGTTGCTTTGTAAAGGCTAGTAGGTAACATAAGTCTTAAATCAGATTCTCACTATCTTAGAGATATGTGAGGAAGAACTTCAGATATCTATTGTTTTTCAAAATGGATATTTAAAGATTTGGAAGAGAACTCTTCACGTCCCTATGAAGGAGACTGAATCGTTTCTAAACAGAAAACAGTCTTGCACCAGAGAATCTAACAACGTATATCAACAAACATAAATATATATACAGGTTTTTGTGCAGGCATACATGAGGGTGTGTAGATATGTGTGGATGAGATTGTGTGTGCATGTTTTCGCCATCGTCCATAAATATTCTGTTTCTATATTCATTTTTGTTGTGATATTGCGAATCTGTTTAAAGTTAAGTTCTTCAGTTCCACCTTAAATAAACAGGAATGAAACATTCTCAAGCACAGCCACACTCCTCTACGATCATGTTGGGAACGTCCCGCTTGACGATGTTGTACTCATCATCAAAGTAGAGCATGGACATGGTGCTAAGTTTGGTGGGAATGCAGCAGGAGTTCATGGAGCCTGGGCTCATCCCTCGCATGCGGTACTGGTTTACCACCGCTGTGTGGAAGGACGAGGCTGAACCAGGGACACCTGCCATGTAGGCTGGACAGTTCCCCTCGCAGTAGTTCCCAAAGTAGCCTGACGGTGCGATGATCCAGTCGTTCCAGCCGATGAGCCGGAAGTCTATGTAGAATTGCTGCCTGCAGCACAGGTTGCTGCTGCCGTCACACTCCAGCCCCCTCTTACGGATTCTGTGTTTGTTGTCTACCTGCCGAGCTTGCACCACCAGGAAAGGTCGGTGAGACTCGTCATTGTGGTTGAGCAGGATGGGCACAACGCCCTCCGCCTCACAGCCTTCGCAGCGCACATCCAGGTTCTGCCGCCGGTCGCCCTTCTCGAACACCAACTGGACAGCATCAGTCAGCATGAAGGTGTGCCAGCCACTGCGCTTCAGCTCCACCCGCTTCTCCACCAGGTTCCACTTGCTGCCAAGGCCAGGCTCCTGGTAGTACACCTTCACTGTCACCTTACGCCTCGGACGCACCTCCAGAGTAGATGGTAGTAACTTGAAGTAAAGCCAGAGGGTGGCCTGTGTCACATACAGGTTCTGGTTCCCCTCACTGGAGATCAGGAAGAAGAGGCTGGACTTAGACATCACCAGGTCATCTGAGGAACACAAATACATCAAAGGGCTTAACAGTGGAAAGAAAACACCTCAAAAATATCCATTTACACCACATTTGGTATTTCTTCATTAACTTTTGAGTGCACTCTACTTTGGAAGACAACTTCAAACAACCAACAAATACTGAAATGAACATTTACATCAGCTCTTCCTCATGTGCAACATTTCAAAGAGCAGAAGGTCCCAAAGGGGACTGAACAGTGGAGGGAGGTGGTTGAACAGCTTAAAGTGAGACAACAGGCCCCAGCCTCCCTTCGGTTCAGGGTGGCACAGATCCTACGGACTGTGACAGGAAGGCGTTGGGCGCAGGGCCACTTGGCCTCTGAGTCAGCCCAGATATGAGAAAAAGGGGGTGGGGGGGGGGCTTAAGAGAGCAACGCACAAAGGTTCAAAGGCTTTGTGGTGAATGCTGGCTGAAAATTAGATCTTATGCAGCCTGAGAGCACGTCACGGGGCCAGGCAGCACAGGAGATGCAGCAACAAACTGGAAGAATGAAGACGCAAGAAAAACCATTTACATGACATTAGCCGATTCTCAGGAGCAGCGGCTGCTTTTGCTGCAGCAGACTGCAAATAGTTCAAGGCTTTTATTCGGGAACCATTTGTAGAATGATTTAAAGGTTTATAAGCAGGGCAGCTGAGGAATTTAAACACTTATTTATTATATATTTTGAAATTCATTCAGCATCTTCCTAAAGTCAAGTCAGTAAAGTCAGAAGTAGGTTTACGCACATTCTGCAAGCACGATATCTGGGCTGCTCCACATACATCTGCAATTTATCTCTTCACTTATAGCTCTTGTGGGTGTCATTACGTGCTTTTCTGCAAGCCAGTGCTCTCACAAAGGAAGGATAAAGTTTTGATCATTAGCGGAGACATGTAAATATCCTGAGAGTGCTCTTGTAATTGATGGTGTGATGAAACGGGACTCAGCACATTTGGGACCAGAGGCAAATCTCTGCTTAATTTTTTTTATCTTGAGGTGCTTACAGAGCTCTACCTGGTACCATTTGGGGTTTCATTTCAAATGCTCCATTGGTCGACCTCAAGTTACACCCTCTCTTCCTGCTTTTGCTTTGTTTTGTTTGCTACACGGCTTGAACAAGATTAGATCCATTCATCGGGACTGCGCCTCCTGAACTATGAGTAGGAAATCACAGCGAGGATGCACAGTCTAGTGGATGTACTTGAAATTTCATGGATGAACAGTTGCAGAACTGAAACAGAACACATCTTGTGCCCTGGAGGTTTTTAACAGGAAAAGACCAACCAGACAGTATTAAATCTTTCATGAGCTGGTTGCAGCTTGCATCCAAAACAGAAATATATGAAAAGGTCGCAGATGCAGCGATATGCAACAATGACGTTGTTGCAGATCGCCAAAGGAAACACTGCACTTTTTTGTGAGTCTGCACGTGCATTGCCTCATCCCTCACGAGATGAAGTAATATCTGAGTCATCATTCAGCCGCTAGGATGTTAGATCACACAATACGCCTGCAGATTACAGCACTGTTGTCATACAGGCGCCATAAAAATAAAGAATGATAAAGCTAATGAAAAAATGAAAGCAAAGGTTAAGTTGAGCTGCAGGTGCAGATTTCACAGGTGGTGAGTTGTCACCACGTCTTCTATCAAACTGCTAAAACATGGACGTCCTCACTTATTCCAAACTGTGGGGATCAAAGCAGCAGCTAAAACGCCTGTAATGTATGTGCTGGCAGCTGTTGGGGAGTGACCTTATACTGAGATCAACAAGGATAGCTAATTGACGGTTTGGGAGGGAGTTTGTTTATCACAGACAGTCAAGGATGGTTTAGGATGAATGAAAAAAGACCTTGCGATATAACCAATGTGTCAGAACATGCCATCGTTTTATTCAAGTGATCATTGTGCATTAGAAAAAAAAAACACAGCAGCTGTTCCAACTGGCTTGACGTTACATTAGGCAAATATTTAAGTCTTGATTTCTCTATGGTGAAGGCCACAGATGTTTAATGAGGAACAACAGACACATAAATAAACCACTGTGTCTTGCAGCAATGACGCAATTGCGTAGCATGAATTTTACTTCCACCATGGGTTCAGATTCAAATAAAACCTCAATTTGAAAACATTTTGCCCATATAACCTCATAAAACCACCTTTTTTTTAAGTCTCTCCACTGACGTCACACAGAAAAAACCTTAGTGTTACAGTAAAATCAAACGTTTCTGAAAGAGTTTTCACTGGAAATCTGTGGCTGCAGAAATGCTGCGTCTTCTGTTTTGTAGGACAAAATTCAGAAGTTGGGGGAAGTTATCAGAACACGATATTCTTAGTATTCAAGTGGGTAAACGACTGGTAACAAATGTGGGAGCTCCAGTACCTTCTCTTTTTTCCAAAAGAAGTGAATGATTTTCTCCTTTTGCATTTCAACAGCATGTGAAAATAGAAATAGAAAATAGAAAGTTAACATCCTACAGTTGAAAACCTACACATTATGAGTGGTTTTATACTGGTTTCAGTTATTTTTGACTTGATTGCTTGTAGGCTGACAAAATAAATCAATAGATTCGGTATTTGTCATATAACTTCATGAATGTTGGTGGATAATCAATAAAATCAACAAAATAGAAAAAACTCTTTTTTAAACTTACGAACTGTTGTTGATGAGCCTGTGCACTTGCTTTTGATCATGTTAAATGATTTTCAGCAGCACATATAGTAGAGCGAGACGTGCAAAGGATAACGGACAGAATTGCTATTAAATGGAACTTGGAGTGAGCTTTCTGCTAACTTTTTCTGCGTCGTTTTTCTGTGGCGATGAATGTGTTAAAAATGAGCTGTTAATTTGAAGCTGTAAGACTATTTCAGTAGACGTTGCACTACAAACTGTGACCACCTATAGTGCAGTAAATAGTTTGTGCACTGCAGTCACTTTTATTTCATATAGAGCCTGGAGTTTTACACACACACACACACACATAAACACACAGTGAATTCTAATGGGGTGCCAGGCTGCAGGGTTCAACCCATCAATCTGCATTCAGGCTGCACGACGGCCAACACAAAAGCTCTGACCTTATACTGAGGGGACTGATTCAACACAGCCCTGCCATGTCACACACACATAAACACGTAAACACTCAAAATCCAAGATGGAGATGCATGTATACACCAACGCAGACATTAGAACACACACAGAGTTAAAAGGACATCAATAACACACACAAAGACATGACAGACACACAAAAGCTCAAATACTGCAACACAATCAGGGATAAATGACACATGACATAATTAACACACACACACACACACACAGGTTCAGAAAAACAGTTGTGAGTGCCGACACAAAGCAATTTCTTGATGTGCAAAGCAGATGTTTCCGCGCAGCGCCGTCGTTTTCAGAAGCGAGCGAGCGGACAAACGCACGTGGGCGAAGCAGGTGGTGTTGTTGATCATTTCCAGCCCTGCTCCTTTCAGCTGCCCCTGAGTAAATTGTTCCTCTGAGCCTTGTCGTCCTGCCATGTCCCCGCTGGCAGTCGCTCAGCGCCCGCAACACAGCCAACTGGCAAGTGGATGGCGCAGAGGTGGAAGGTCTGCAACACAGCAGCCACAGAGAGAAACATCTCAAACTAAAAGGCTCTCAGCAGGGAGCGAACCTCCGCCGACTCCCAGTAAAGCTGCCCAACTTCATCTTTGTGTGAAGCTGGGTTTTCTAGGCAAGTGAACACAACGCTGGGGTAGAAGCCAGGAGTCCCAGACGTTGTCTCGAGCACATGAACACAGCAGAGTAGTTCAAGCATAAAAATCTAAACTCTTCAGCAAGAAACCCCAAAGTCTCACCAAACTACATTCAGGATGTTGGGTTTTTGGTGATAACAGCCTCTTTCCATCTTTGACACAAAGAGCTGCAAGAGCACAACCTTTACGCACCTGTGCTGTAAGACGTCAACTAAAGAACTTACACTGAGAACAGTCCGCATGGATGGACGCTCACTGTACAGCAGATACACAGCATGCAGAATGCTGGGACTAGGTTTAAGTAGGTTTAAGTTTGAGTCTTTATAAACTCGTTACAGAAATAAAGTTTAACAGCACGATGCAGGTAACAGCTGCAGATATTTCAGTGGGTTTTCAGCCCCTTTGAATCAACATCTGGTCAACGTCAGCAGGTTGTCTGGGTTGTTTCTCATTCAGTCTGTATATGAAGACACACATTTTAAACACACATACGCACATACATAATGCAAAGCAGCCGAGTTCACTGAGCAGCACCTGATTCATCAGCTGCGTGCATCAAATATCATTTCACATATTGAGTTTCATAAGGACAACGTCCTCTTTTTTCATCAGCCCAAGAAGCTCATGTCATGTTATTATAAGTTATTAATATTGCATATTGTTTTAGAGACAGTGGATAATAAGAGTGTTTAGGGTAAAATGTAATGTTTTACTTTGTGATCTTCTCTGCCCCAGTTACATTTCTTATCTTTATCCTGAGGCTTTTTTCTGTCTGTATTAGATCCTGTCAGCTCTTCTCTCCCTGCAGGATGCTTTGGCTTGTTGAAGAGACAAAGGATTACGCTTTGAACTGAGTGCTGCATCTTATTTCCTCTATAAACAGAAGTCTGCCAACTTGATATCATCTATGGGAATTTCACATTTCTTTCAATGGAAAAACACCAAATAAGTTTCTTTTTACACAATTAGTAACAAATGTAAAATTGTGGAAACATTCTCATTGAATGTGTCAGATTTTGTCTCCATCACGCACCTTTCTCCGCAAAGCTGATGATCTCCGAAGTCTCCTCCAGCACCTCGTTGCTCATCGCGTGTCCATCGAGGTTGGGGATCTCCACCCTCCCGTCCTCCCGCAGCTTCCCAGCGTGGAGCTTCCGCAGCGCCGTCACCATTGCTGCCTTCGGGAGCGGGTGCGTGATGTTGGGCCTCTCTCGCATCTGCAACCTGCTCAGGATGTGTCTCTTGACCGCCTCAAGGAAGTCCACGTTCAGCTGGCCCGACTCGGGGTCCTCCGGCTGAGCGAGTCCACAGGACGCGCAGGTATCCCGGGACGCCGTGTGCGCCTCCTCCTCGGTCCCGGGTGCAGCGGTGCAGCGGATAGAGAGGACGCAAGCCACGAAGAGTGCCAGTCCAAAAAGACAGCTATTCATTTTCTGTTTGAGGAGGAGGGAGAGAATAACTTTTTTCCTGTTTTGTCAGAGTTTAGATCATATAGAGAAACATGAACAGGCTAAAAATCCTCTCAGTCCCGAGCTGTCTCCATGCGTAACGGCGGTCCGCTCAGGTCTGACGCACTTGGATACCAGTCACTGTAGTTTATTTCCAGTCACTGGAGGATGAGTGTGCATGAAATCGTTTTATGACATCGTTACATCAAAGTCTTTGGTCATTCTCAGCAGCCTGTCAAAAACGGGAAGCTAAGTCCTCTTTATTCCGCCTCTTGTGGACTCTCTTTGCGTCGGACTTTAAGCAGCTTCACACGGAAAGCATCACCGCTGTCATGAGCAGAAGATGTGTCATGGTTTCATTAATCAGCATCTCCCTTCATCTTATTCCACAAACCGTGAGGAGCTGAATCCGAGTCCCGCTTTAACATATCTCATAAGTTCAATCCATCATTTTTCTTTTTTGTTCCAATGACAAAAAGCTCATCATCATCCTCACTTTTTTTTTCTCTAAATGCTTTTCAAACGTTCTTGGTCGTGACTCCCAGTGTGGTGTAGCCGGAGAAAGAGATGAGGAGGAGGAGGAGAGGGAGGTGTGCCAGTGAGCGCACAGAGGAGCGTTTCCATTCTGGCGTCTGAGACTCGGGGGCCGCCACACACCGAAAACTTTTTATATACACGTTGGGGGGCGGGCGGAGCCAATGAGCAGAAAGAGAGAGAGAGGGAGGGGGGCGGTGTTAATAATACTCCCCAAGGAGAAATCACTGAATTATTCCTAAAGGGAATCATATTACACATTAATCCCAGATAATATTTCTGCAGTGACATATTGAAACAACTAATAATCTCCATTAAATTAACTGTAGAGTACTGTAAGGTACTGCAGTACTGTAGAGTACTGTAGTACTGTGCTGTTTAAAAAACTGACACTGCATCGTAGCATTTTACGTAAGTAAATGCATTAGTGTTGGTTGTAGACATCACTGGATGAATCTTGATGTACGAACATGGCAGAATGTTACAGGTTAAGGCCGGAGTGGATTTAACTTGATTATAAACAGCTGAGTAGTTGAATCTGCATAAATGCTCCTCAGCACTGTTTGCATGGCTCCGCATGAAGCTGACAGATCTGTTGAGTTTTAAACCACCCATCTGTCTATCTGTGACTTTTTTTAACATCCTTAAAGTTAGTTTGATCTCTTATAGCATTCCTTTACCATTCTCATGTCCTTACAATAGTTCATTGGTGTTTGGAGTTTGGTGGTGTTACAGTGTATGTAAGGATGTGACCAAAAAAAAAAACATGAACAGAAACACGTGTTAAATATTTAAGTCCCTAAGTCCCACAGGAGACCAAACAGCATTAAGTTGGATCAAATTAGTCTCAGTAAGTGCTGCTGTCTTCATGCAGATTATCACTGTGGTTATTTTGCACCTCATAAAGCCTGAACTATGTCCAAGTATGCAAAGAACCTGAGCCTTTCAGGCCAAATGTAACACAGACCGCAACAGCTCTGACTAATGAATGCGTCAGTCGCTGCAGGACGTCCGGACTGCAACATTTGTTAGTAAAAACACCAAACCAAATGAGCTCTTCACAACATGAGACAACCAGCAGCAGCCTGTGTGGTAAGACAAGGAGCTGAGGTGACCTTTGACCTTTCAGATGGTGATAGGGAAAAACAGAGTGTAAAAACGACTTAGTTCAGTTTTTTAACCACACAATTTCCTTTTGATTTGACCTGTTAATGACATAAAACTTGAATACTGAATGTAAATAAAATTCTGGTTGAAATGATGCATCAAGAAAAAGCATGTTTTATTTCAGCTTAGAGCTCATTCATGTGGAAACTTGTGGTAGTTCAGTGTGGACGGTTTTACTAACCTTCATACCGTGATCAGTCAGAGAGAGTAAGTAATGAAATAGCGCCATCTTTGTTCCAAACACTGAAACTACGGGCGAGGGCCATAACTGGAAACAAGTTCAGAACCAGCAGTGGTAAATAATTAAGTAGATAAAACTATTTCTTAATGGAGTACTGCTTTGTTTTGTACTGTTTTACTTCTTCATCATCCTCTCAGAACATTTTATATACATACATATACACATATATATATACATATATATATATATATAGTGTTTATGCTAATTAAGTGTCATTTCTCTGTGATCTAGGATTTTCCCAGCTTCACCTCTGTGACACTACAGACTCTAAACAAATATTGCTCATGTTCAGAAAATGTATGCAAATCTTTTCTCCCTTCTACATATACAAAAACACAGAAACACAGCCAGAGAAAATGCTTCAGAGGAAACGCTGCACGATGAGGTTCGAGTATTTGTATTCACGTAGTCTAAACTCTTTCAGTTTAAAATGTGAAAACGTGAGAAGAAAAATTACAGATGGCGTTTTGATTAAATTTATAGAAATATCGATTCTTTATTTAGGAGATCTACTCGTTTTACACAACTAGGGTGATATTTTTACACTGAGTACTCCACTTCACTATACGTGTAATCAAGTGATTTTACAGTATAGTATTAATACTTTAAAGTAAACAGGTAGTCTGGTAAATGTACTTCGTTACTTTGTACCACTTTATATGTATGAGGTGTGAAACTGTTTTTTTTCTCAGATTTTCACAAAACATTTAGTTAAAGTCCTAAATAAAATATTTCGGTTCATTTCCTTATATTTTGTAATAGTTTAAATAAACAATTTTACAAGTGAAAAGCTAGGTTCCACGTGACGTCATATCCTGTTAATATGTTATGCGCCTGGAAGATAAAGAGTAAGACGTATCACTCCGTTGCTTTTTCCTGGTGTCGTCATTCCGTGTGCCATACTAACAAAAAGCAACACAGAGTCCCGTCTTAGTGCTAATATCCGCATTTGATGTGATTTGAATCATTTAGCATTTAGCGCTGTTTCCGGCCATCTTTCGTCCCTCATTACTGTGTAATGTGTAACGGCTATGCTAGCGCAGGGTGCTAACCGTGCGGCGGCATTTTCCAGCCACAGAGTGAGTCGTCTTCGTGAATGTAGACGATCTTCGGCTGGTACAAGGTGGGGCAGTGAGTGGCCTGTTCAGCTTGTAAAAGTTGTGTGTGTGTCGCTGTATGGCGGACTCATCAGCAAACGGCAGAAGAACACGTTAGCAAGTGAGTTTTCTGACGTTTCTCGGGCTCTTGAAGCCAGTTTAAGTCTTATTCCATTCCGCTGGGGAGCGTTTTAACGTGTGGAACCCCTCCGGGAAAGAAAGCGTTATCTTACGATGTTTCACTGGCTAGCTACCAGTTCGGGCGACTGACGAGCCAATGAGCCAATGGCGGGCGCTGAAGGGGAGTTCTACTCAAGCTTTCAGCCAATCGGAGACGTTCTTTAGTTAGAAGGCGGGAGCCGGGAAGTGCAGAAGTGGCTGTTTAGTGTCGTGTATAAAGTCGTTTACAACTGTCAGCTGGTTAATACAGAGAGGAAGCTGACTGTTGAAATTTAGTTCCTCATTGAGTTTAACCAGGCATTTTGTTCATTTATGCCTTATTTGTTTTTACAGCTGAGGATATTGAAAGTTCCGTGTGTTCTCATTCTGTGTCCTGACAGCTTAAACTCCACTTATTTTTAACTTTACTCCTGTTAGTGTCCTTGCAGGCTGCAGAGGTCACTGACAAGTGGGTTTTCACGCCTAAATGGCAGCAGGGTGTTTGCAGCGGCTCTTTATCAGAAGGCCCTTCAACTATCTAACCATTCTAGCATTGCCACTAGCAGGGCCGTGCAAAGAGTTCCTCAGTGCCAGGGGAGCTGGGTGGCCCCCATTTCAGGTTTAAAAAGGGGGCACCTGCCTGTGCAAAGCAAATTTTACAGTGTTCCTATTATTAATATTAAGTACATAAAGTTATTACAGCAAGAAGGCAGCTTGCTGTAAGTTTTACTGGAGGGATTAATCGATCCTATCCAAACATCATGAATTACAAACCATTTTGTTGAATGCATATTAGTTTTGATCTGTCTTTGAACTTTTAATTATAAATATGACATCGCTGTAGCAGACACATTAAAACCGATGTCAGTTGTTTGCTTGTACCTCATCAAACTGAGCGTACACAATCGTCAGTAATAGAAAAAGCGGCTGTGTATGGTGGCGCGTAAATAGAAGACATAATTAGATTTCCCAGCTGAAATGTTATGTTTTGTGACATGTATTTCATCTTTTCTGTTTTTGTTCTTGTTTTGTGCCTACAGGCCACCATAGTTCTAAACCGGAGGTTCATTAGTGCAAGAGGGGCAACTTTGACTTATGTAGGAAGGGTTAATGATCAATTCATAGTAAAGTACCGTCATTATTCTCTGAAGCTAATGTTTCTGCCTATGATATTCCCTCTTAAGAAGAACATATTAATTTATAAATACATTCTTCCTGCCTGGCCTGTGTTACAGGGCTTTACGAGTTTGGCAAGTATGGCAGTAATGTTTATATATATATATTTAGCGTCTTAGATTTATTTCGTATTTATATATTTACATATTTCATACATTTGTCTCAATATTTTTCGTCATGTGCTGTCTGCTGGTCTCTGCTGGACTCCTGTGGTTTCTGTTGACCTTCAGTAGACGGGCGGAGCTTTGAGACCCTGGACTGACAAAGACCAGAGTCATGGCTTCCGGCAAGAATAAGAGCCAGAGCTCTCTGGCTCTCCACAAGGTGATCATGGTTGGCAGCGGTGGAGTGGGAAAGTCCGCCCTCACCCTGCAGTTCATGTACGACGAGGTGAGACTTCCTGACAACATTTCCCATGAGCCCTGCTACTTCTGTTTGCTGTTACGTAATCCATTTTCTGGTTCCAGTTTGTGGAGGACTACGAGCCCACCAAGGCGGACAGCTACAGGAAAAAGGTCGTCCTGGACGGCGAGGACGTGCAGATCGACATCCTGGACACAGCGGGTCAGGAGGACTACGCCGCCATCAGAGACAACTACTTCCGCAGCGGGGAGGGATTCCTCCTGGTGTTCTCCATCACAGAGCACGAGTCCTTCACAGCCACATCCGAGTTCAGGTTCGTTAAAATCCCTTCATTCGAGGTTTTCTGCAGAGATATATCACTGTAAAAACACAGGGAGAAAATTCCATTATATTTACAGATAATAGCTGCATACTTGGCAGTCATGGCATCAGACTGACAAGCCCTAACAACAGCTGTGCGCTGTAGCTGTCTGAGCACACACAGGCTGGCAGAGAAGACTTTTAAGATGACAAGCTTAAAACCAGTGAATTTGTGTGCTTAGACATAAAGCAACACTTAAGGAACAACTTTGTTGTTAGATCAACGATTTTCCCTTTTGCTGTTCACTATTCATTACATAAATGACGGCCCACAACATTAGAAACACCTCTTATTTTATTCTTTTTATTGTAATTCAGATGTTTTTAACCTCGTGTCTGTGTCTGTCAGGGAGCAGATCCTGAGGGTAAAGGAGGAGGACATGATCCCTCTGCTTCTTGTGGGGAACAAATCAGACCTGGAAGATCGACGGAAAGTTTCTGCTGAGGAGGCCACGGCCAAGGCGAGCGAGTGGGGGGTTCAATACGTGGAGACTTCAGCCAAGACAAGAGCCAACGTTGACAAGGTACGGAAACGACAATGAGGCGCTGCAGCTCGATCCTAAAGACGCTGTTTTAAAGCTTCGGGATATGTACAAATAACTGTAACCCTGCTAAAGTTTCAACGTGTGCAGACATGTCAGTTCTGTCAGGCCTGTAGTCTGTGGATGTCTCTTCAGTTACTACCTCTCCCTCTTGTCTCTCTCAGGTCTTCTTTGACCTCATGCGGGAGGTTCGCAAGAAGAAAATGTCAGAGAGCAAAGACAAAAACGGGCCGAGCGGCAAGAAGAAGAAGAAGCCCTGCTGCATACTTTAACCCGCGAGGTGACCACTGTGTTGTAAAACCAAAAACAGTCGGGAAAACGGGCAGAGGCTTTACACCATAAAACTGCTCGAGTGCTGCACAGTTACTTTAAAAACAGTCCAGACACCAACAGGAGGGAAAAACCTGAATCACAGTTTATACTGTGATTCCTCACCTGCTCTTGATGCATTTTTTTACATCCTCAATGTATTTTTTCTCTCAAAATATTTAAAATCCAAATTAAAATGAAAATTGACGTCACGTTGCCAAATTGACCAGAAATCTCACTTCAGTTCTTGATTATGTTCGTGTTAACGCTGTCTGGTAACCGGTGGTATTTCCCTGATTCTGCTTCCTCTCTGTGTACAGATTCTGCTAAGCCAGACACGCCACCGTAGCCTCCACTCTTTTACTTTGCCGTTTTTCCAGCTGATGTTGAACCTGCTGCAGGACTCAGACGTGAGAACGTTGAGGCCAGGGTTCGGTGCAGGTCAGTCAGGTTCTTCCACATCAAGTGGAACAAGCTGTAGAAAGGGAAGAACATAGACGTGTGAATTTAAGATTTGGAAAACTCTCACAGTGATTTCATCCTGCTTTGTGACAGCAGCGAGGTAAACGGTAAAAATACAGTGGTCATCTCCACCCTGTGTGGTTCTCTATTCCTTTTCATTCAGCCTTATATCCAGCAAACGTCATGTGTCACTGCAGAATCGGATTTTCCTATTGCTTATTTTTCCACGGACACTCCCCCACTGTGGCTGGGTTATCTTTTAGCTTTTCCTTCATTGTGGTTCCCAGTTCAAAGTGTCTGTAACCTCTACAGACCTCAAACATTAATTTATATTAAGCTACGAGAAGTCTATAGAGGCGAAATTACTGTTTGACATCGGTTTAATTGTGTCCACATACAGTTCACGTCTCTTTTCCTACAGACCAGAGCGCCTCACTAGACCCATCACTGAATCGTTTGCCAGCAACAACATATTGTGTTTGTGAAAAACTGGAGTTCACAGGAAGCACAGAGTCTTTTCATGTCTGAATCAAAGACGTTCGGAAGCTGCAGCGTTAAAGGGAAACACTCTCTTTACCGTGATGAGAACATTTGTTATTTTTAAAATGCACCTTATCCTGGCAAAGAAAACACTTTTGTGTCCTCAAACTTGTCTGTTGTGATCTCAGCTGACTTTGTGGAACTGTTTTCAAAACCCAGTGAAACACTTCGGGAGCAATATGGTGACATTTATTTAAGCTGTTTGGGTATAAATCCATTATCTTCAGTTACTTTCACACATTTTCTGTCCATATGTCTTGAGTATTATTCCGAGCACCTCTTTTTGTACACCTACGTTTGTAATTTATAATCACGTTATATGGGAACCTCCTGTTTAAATCACTCTCATCCTCATTGTATTTATGGTATCTGTGGTTTGAAGGGACCTGTTCTTTGTTTTGTTTTTTTCAAGCTTAAACAAACTAATCTATTTGCTAATAAAAGTAAAGACTGAATGATGATGGTGTTTCGAGTATTGTTCTAAATACATTTGTCATATGAAAAGTCTGTGCACAACAGGTGAAAATAATTACAAAATTAAACATATACACAGAGAATAAGTGAATAAATTAAGATTTTCTTTCAAGTGATTCATGTTTCCTTAAAATATTACCAACTTACTTTGTAGGAAATGGCAAGAAACTGAAATTTGTATTTATTTTTTGTAAAGCAGGATGATAATTGAAAAACTAAAAATAGACACAAAGGGACACAAGCATTTCAGTTGTCAAATTATCCACTAGATGGCGCTACAACTCAACCATTAAACAGAATCCAATTAACAAAAACCAAAGTGTGACAAAAACTATTTGTGTACTGTAACACACACAAGAAAATCTTTAAATAGTGCTAATGCCTTGTTTTTTTTAACGTACTGACACAGAGCTGCAACAGTGGAACAGAGAAATGTCGACCTCAGCTTTTATTAAAACCTTTATTTGAATCAGATCAAACTTGTCTGACGAGCAGCAGCAATTCTTCCTCCTTCTAGTCTTTATTTCTTCTTTTCTTCCTTCCTCCTGTCAGAACACAGATCAACTCATGACATCACAGTTTGTGAATCTGTGTTTATAGACGTGCTCGTATCAGGGCTCACAAATGTGACCAATAGAAAGAAATCTAAATAAAAATTAGAAAAGATTTAAATCTTAAGTATTAAAAAAAGATTAAAACATTAAATCTCATTAATAAAAATGTCACAACATAAGTTAAATGACTAAATACTTTGATATGTCAATAAATATACACATAATTCTGAAGAAGACATTAAGAAGATGTTGATCTGGTGAAGGGTAAATTCAAGAGACTTTAGAGATTAATTCTTTTATTGCTCATACGCCAGTAAAGCCTGAGGGGACAGTGCTGTTGACAGGTTGACCTCTGACCTCCTGAGCAGTGTGCTGTGACTGATGTGAGAGTTTCCCTGCTGTGTGATTTGGCAGCGGCTCAGATGTGAAACACGTTAAACTGCGTGTGGATCCAGCGTTGTCTGAAAACAACAACACAAAAGAAGCTTTGTCTGAGACTCTGGTTTCTACTCATGTCTGAGGAATCTGTCCCAGCGAACTCGTCCTGGTCCTGGTTTTGGTTCAGTCTCAAAACATATGTCTGGTACTAACACTAGTATTATTTACAGATATTACAGCTAGTACTGCTACTACTAGTGGTTGAAAGTAACCAGACATATTTCCTGAAGTACTGAGGTACCTGTACTTTACTTGAGCATTTCAATAATTGTAATATATGTAATATAATAATGTAATATATTACTGCTGCTACAGTTAATACTATTAGCAATACTAGTACTACTAGTATCCTTAATTTTACCACTATTTATTCTACTAGTACCATTCATGTACAAAGACGTACTTATGTACAGTAGTTTTTCTGCTAGTCGCTGTAATTTCTCGTGTACTGAGGTACTTACATAAGCATTTCTATTTCTTTGATACTTTATACTTTTACTCTGCTCTTCTCCACTAATGTTTCTACAAGTACTTTTACTGCCTTATACTTTGCTGTTTGCTCAGTCACCAGAGCAGCGAACCGCAGCCGAGGTTCACATGAAGAGGTGGGGGGGGGGAGTTTTACCGTCGGTACATAAAACCGAACCTGTCCTACTTGTCTCACAGTCTTTAAGCCTCTTACAGTAATTCACCCGCTGCTGAGACGACACCTCGGCTGAGCAGAGTGGAGACAACACGTCTCACATTCGGCTCCCAAACATGATAATTTGGCTGATTTTGTGATTTTTATTTTTGTTTTTTTAGAAGTTCACGTCAGGTTCCAGAGCGTCGACGGAGATGCTGGGCGGCGATTTGGTCGCTGTGTGGGAGGTGGCACTGAGCGACGGCGTTTACAGGATCGAGTTCGCTCACGGCACCACCACCGGAAAACGGATCGTGTCTGTTAACGGACAGGTGAGACTCGTTTGAGTCTATTTGGGGGGCACCAGGGGTGGGCAGTCAGGTTTGGGGGGGCTTGTGACACCGCTGATTGCCCCTCCTCTGCCGCCACTGTATGGATGATGAAAGTAGTTTTTAGGTCTTTTACTTACCACAGTGTACAAATACTCTGAATTCAAAATGTCACTTAGGTAAAAGTACAAAAGTATCAGCATCAAATGACTTAAAGTACCAAAGTAAAAGTAGTCAGTGTATATTATTTTATTGGTTGATAATTGATGCTTTCATGTGTTGCTGATATTAATTACTGCTGAGTTGTATTTTGTTTCTGTAACCAGCTGTATAATAAATAAATGTACATTATTTGAAAAAGCTTTAACTTTTTATACTTTAAGTACATTTTCAGCTGATGATTTTGCACTTTTAAAGTAAAGTTATAAAGTATTTTCCCACTGTGCAGTTTTTATTTATACCTGCTTAATAGAGATACTGGTGAATTAATAAATAAGTGCACAGTAGCAGGTGTTTATCTACTTGTTGTGAAAGGATGCGTGTGCTGAACGCATTTCCTCAACAGGAAGTCATCAGAAGAGACTGGATGTTCAAGCTGGTTGGGAAGGAAACCTTCACAGTCGGAGGTGCCAACACTAAAGCCACTATAAACATCGAGGCCGTCAGCGGCTTCGCCTACGAGTACACGCTGGAGGTTGACGGCAAGAGTCTGCAGAAGTTCATCAACGACAGAGCGAAGACCACCAAGACCTGGCTGCTAAAAGTGGACTCAGAGGACTACAGGGTCGTACTGGGTACAGTGACTCGCTTTAGATTTGTGTTTATCTGCAGCTCAGGTGGCAGAAGTACACACACACGAGAAGTAAAAGTACACATGCCTATCTAAAAAAGTACTGCACTTGTGATTATGCAGCTGCAGTACAGCGTGTTCCCATGTTTACAGGAGGGAATGTAGGTGAAGACCTCACCCACTGTAGTATAATCTGCTGTAATCAGCCAGTATTTACACACGTGATGTTACAATAAAACCTGTTTCTCTAACAGAAAAGGACACGATGGATGTTTGGTGCAACGGGCAGAAGATGGACACAATGGTGAGAGTTGCTTTAAAAATACAAACTCTTTACACTATTTACGATTACAGCCCCAGAGAGAGTGTAACAGATCCTCCAGAAACATATAACCTAACATGTTAGAATACTAAAGAGCATCAAAAGTGTCAAAGTGATTTCCAGAAGAGTTGCAGAGATGTTTAAGATTTGGGATCAAGTGTTTCTGATCGTACGAAACTGGGCCCTGAGCACCGAGAGATGCTGTTTTAAACACCATAAGATGACTCCAAAAGAATCTGTGATGTTGTTGTGAGTCTCTTTTTGGACAGTTTTAATCGATTTGTGGTCTTCTGTCTCTGTTTTTGGTCATTTTTGGTCTCTAATGTTCGTTTGTGCTTTGTTTCTTTTTTGTTTTTTCCTGTCTCTATGAGATCAATGTGTGTATCTGTTTTGGTTCATTTCTCATTTCTGAGGGCGAACTTCAGTTTAGTGTTTGGAAGTTTTAGAGTTTGCTTGACATTTAGTTTTTTCTTTAAAGATCTGTGTTTCTGTCTGCAGGGAGAGTTCGCAGATGACGGCACAGAGACCCACTTCATGATGGGGGAACACGAGTGCTGCATCAAGGCTACGAGCAGTGGGAGGAAAAAGAGTGGCATTGTGCACTATTTACTGCTGGACGGAGAGAAAATACCGGCCTCAACATAATAGTGTTGGAGCAGACTGTTGAACTATCAAACAGACCCTATAAATAAGGTATTTTTATGCTACTTACAAACACTAAGCAGTGTAGCTGGCTGTTTCATAATGAAGGACTGGGCTTGACTAGTTGCATTATAAATCTAGAAAACAAAGACACAAATATGTTCATGTAAATATAGTAAATAAAAACTAAAATATGCGGCATAAAACTGTTTTATCGTTTTTTTTCGCTTATTTACTGTTTTTATTTCTGTTTGTTGGTGTTTGAAGGTGTGTTGCTACAGTAAATTCAGAAATTACGATGTGGTATAAATAAAAAGAAGATATCTGAGCAATAAGAACATTTTTTAATGGTGGACTAACTTTTGAGGAAGATTTGCGCAGCCTCAGCGCAATCAACGCGTTTTTGAACGCGACAGCGTCAAATACTCGACATGTGTCAAGAACAAGACCGGAACAAGAAAGGTTTAATGTTCAAAATAAAAGCACGATTATAACTTTGAATCTAACAATAAAATCCCCGAATATGATATAATGTTATATTGGGGGATTAGTTAAGACTAATATACACTTTCTAGGTATTTGATGCTGTTAATAGAAAATAAAAATGTATTTGCTAATGACAGATGTGATGTGAAGGACTTCTATCTATCTATCTATCTATCTATCTATCTATCTATCTATCTATCTATCTATCTATCTATCTATCTATCTATCT